>JAJKFI010000020.1:12878454-12972639 GCA_029204185.1 Lerista edwardsae | reverse complement strand
TCTCTCTCTCTCTCTCTCTCTCTCTCTCTCTCTCTCTCTCTCTCTCTTCTGTAGATTTATGACGGAAAAATGTCTGGAGCTGAATCAGAACGATTCAGTTTCTTCCACCAAGGGAAATCTGAGGAGTCGGAGGAAAAGAGGAGAGAATATGATGTGGCAGGTAGGCTTAGAACTGGGATGAGTGTCAGGATCAGGTCCCTGCTGAGTCACACAATTGTGCAGCTGATACCTGCACTTGACAGGAGCTTTGATGTGGATACATTTCTTATGTGGTGCGAATGTTCTATTTTGCTATTTGACAATTGGATAGTTGAGAGAGTTTGATCCATAACATGGAATGGCATTTAGCATTTGGTTAGCATTTGGTAACTCTTGCAGTTGTGCTTAGTCTCATTTTATTTCCAAGAGGCTGGAACAAGAGATCTTCCTGGTGGGTTGTCCCCCATTCGATTGGTTCCATAGCTCCAAAACTTTTTTGACTGGCAGGTCCCTTGACCTACTAGGCCATGGCTCCCCATTAGGGCTACAGTTCTATACATTGTATAGGGTGGCAGAGTTTTTGTGAGGATGCCATGGCTCCCCTGCCTGGATTCCATGGCTCCCTGAGGAGCCATGACTCACAGCTTGGGAACCACTGGATTAGTCCCAATGCAAAAGTAGCATTAGGATTTTCTACACCTGGAACAAAATGTTTCTGCCCATCTCTGATTGTGTCTATCCTGTTCCAGGCTAGAGTCCCCAGGAACTAGAAGCCAAGCATGGCAAGAGTCCAAGATAGGTCACAGGTAGTCAGGACCATGGACAGTTCACTCTCCATGCAATGCAAGCCAGCAAGCAGATAGTCTGGAGGGTTGCTCCTGTAATTGGAGTCCTGTAACATGAAGCCAGGAACACCCTGCCCTCTGGGGAAAACCCAGAGGTGACTGGGCAGAGCCTGGGGCAGTCATGGCTGTGGCATGTGCCCTTAGGCTCCACCCAAGTTACACCTCTGGGGAGAATGCCTGCTTTGCAAGTTCAAACACTGGCATCTCCAGGCAGGGCTGGGAAGACCATTGTCTGAAGCCCTGGATATCCTTACCAGCCAATGACAACAATGCTAAGCAAGATGGATCAAAGTTCTGACTCAGCAGAAGGCAGTTCCATCAGTTCTGCTTATAGCAGGGATCATTGCAGCAGAGCAACAATGGGCAAAAAAGTCATTCAGCTGGACACTTTATTATGAGTGGGAAGCAGAAATGCAGGAGCAAACTAGCAAGAGCTTGTGGTGGAGGAATTCCTCCAGGTCAATATCTGGCAGATGGTGCTGAGGACTTGGGAGGCAAATGGCAGATGGCCAGGTAGCCTAGACAAGGCAGAAATGTTTGGTTTTGGAAAAGCGGCATCAGAAATCAGTCCTTTTCCTAGGAATTTGCGCTAGGCATGCTGAACGTTGACTGCTTAGACATTGAAGAAGGGTTGAATTAAGTGTAATGATAAGTACGTTACAGCATCCAACCTTGGCTAGAGCAGGGCTCCTGTAGCACTGGTGTACCAAATCTGTTGCAGGAATTCAGTTTTCCAAATTGTTTACTGTGGAAAATCCATCTGCCATAAGAATGTCAACCAAATTCCATTTGTGTTGTGCTTCCTTCAAGATGATCGACATCTCACCACGGTTAACTTTGTTATTGTGTTTTTATTGCATCTTTCCTCTAAGGCACTCAGAGCACCGTACATTGTTCTGCTCTACTTTATCCTCACAATAAACCTTGCAATGTTAGTGAGACGGAGAGAGAGATCAACCTCCAGTTCACTGCCCTCTTCCTTTTTGATTCCAGGGAATAGAAGGAAAAGTAACAAGGCAGAAGCTGGCTTGAAGAGCAGTGGCATACCAGCTCTGTGTACTCCTTAGTTTTCAGAAGGTTGGCAAACACTGTGCTGCAGAAATGACTGGGGTGAGCTGAAGGAGGAAGGCAAAAACATGTTCTGTAGACAAATAGAATCTGCAGCATTGTTAGCATTAACAAACACGTACCTGAGGCCCAATTGGTCTCTTTTTGGCTAGGGCTTCCCAAAAACACAATGTCAACTAGCAAGTAATTATGGTAGGAGATTACTGCAGCTGATTGCTTTGCCTCCCTTACTCATACAGAGCTAATTGCTTTCTCCTTGTGCAATGTTACACTAGTAAATTGAACCATTCAATTTGCCGCCATTCCACCGTTTCAATTATCTACATCACCTACTTTTCACCTCCCTGCATTTCTCATCCATTCTGTTGTCCCTGGTTGTGTTCCCAGTGATAGTGTGTGCATATGCACCAGTGTGTAAGTCAGTGGCCACACCTCTTATTGGACAACCCCACTTCCTAGCTAACTCCTTTTAGCAATGCTTCTGAGGGTGCAAACCTAACCTGGAGTTAGGCCGGCACAGTCAGAGAGGCCAGCACACAGACATGTGCCATCCTCCCTGACTCTGAGAACAGTCCAAACACGCTTTACAATGGCCCTTGTGCCAGCCATACTTTGCTGACCTAACTGTGCTGGCCTAACTCTGTTAGGATTGCACTTTCAGAGTCAGAGGCAGTGGTGTTATTCTGCCGGAACGCTGGGCGGGACATCCGGGTGATCGACAGCCTGCCCATCACGTTCCGCAGCGTAACGCTGTTTGCGTAACCAATTATGCCGCTTGCGTACGTTACGCAAACGGCGTAACACTGCAGAACGCGACGGGCAGGCTGTCGATCACCCGGATGTCCTGCCCAGCATTCCGGCATAATAACACCACTGGTCAGAGGTGCCAGCACACAGATGTGCGCCATCCTCCCTGACTGAGAGAGTGGTCCAAACATGCTTTACGGTGGCCCTTGTGCCAGCCAAACATTGCTGGCCTAATTGCGCTCTGAGTGTATTTGTTTATGATGCCATTGGCATGCCAATGATGCACTGACATCAGGACACCGCTTTGTTGATAATGGGTTGTGTTAGTGTTCTGTGGATTCTGGGGATGTTACTAGGAAGGGCTGAACCTGTATTGCCAGTACAGGCTTAGAATATGACACACGTCATACCAGAATCTGTGTGCCATTGCTGCAGTGCCTGAATAAGACTGGGCTGATAAATACTATACCTATTTATGTAGTTATACAATATTTCCAGGTGGCAGGGTTTTTTTTTTAATGTTTGGGGGAAGGGATTGTCAATGAAATTGCATGACTGACATCTACAATTCACCCAGGGATTGCTTCAATCCCTTGCTGGTCCCAACTGATCCCATGTACATTTAAAATATTTACTCTCTGCCATTCATCATGGTGCTTGATGTGGGTTACTGATAGCAAAAACACAATACGTTACAAGTAAAATTATCAAATTAAATGTGTTTGAGTAAACACTAGGAGCCTGGGAGCAGCAAAATTAAAATGGTCAGCTAAACAACTCTGAAGTCTGTGCAAACCAATGTTTCCACCTGCTGCCAAAAAGCCATGAACATAGATACCATTCAAATGGACTTGGGAAGTGGGGAGATAGTCCCACCACCACCGAATTAGACTCTGCCCTTGGTAGCCACTCACCCACTGCAACTCCCTGATGTAGCTGTGGACTGCCTGCATTGGCAGCAGTTGGGTTCAATGGTCATTCAATTCTGTGATTCTCCGTGAATGAAGATAACATGCATGGTTCAGCTTCAGCTCAGGAGACAAAGAAAGGTCCTTCAAGGAAAGAAACATTCATTGATCAATTGTATAATTGATTGATTGTACCTGCATATTAATAAAACTCACGATTTTGAAGAAAAAGCATTCCTTCTTTGTTTCTAGATTAGGCATGCCTGTGTCGTAGCTGGCATTATCTTAGAAGAGGCATTCCCTCTTATGAGAGAGAGAGAGAGAGAGAGAGAGAGAGAGAGAGAGAGAGAGAGAGAATGCTTCTTCTAAGATGTTTGCTGGCCATCTGCAGTTTTATGCTTTTATTGAAAACTGATCGTGGTTTTTTAAATTGCTCCCATATCAATCAGTGCACCATTTTAGGACGCAATCCTAATCTAGAATTAGTCTGACACAGCTAGGCCAGCAAAGTTTGGCTGGCAAAAAAGACATCTTAAAGCATATTTGGACCACTCCTGGAGTCAGAGAGGCCAGCACACAGATATGCGCCATCCTCCCTGACTCCAAGAGTGGTCCAAACACGCTTTACGGTATCCCTTAAGCCAGCCAAACTTGGCTGGCCTAATTGTGCCACCCTAACTCCAGGTTAGGATTGCTCTCTCTATCAAATAAATAGCTCAAATGATGGCAGCCCTGCTTATTTCATTGGACTTTCTTATCAGCAACTTCCAGCTCTTTTCTCAAAAGATGTGCGTCCAGAGTCACAAACTTGCTCCAACCTTGAGGACTTGAAGGAATCCACCCTCTCTTGGCGATCACTTATCATTGCTATGAATTAGTTTCCCCTGGTGTCATGATAATAGGTGATGGAACCATGCGAGAGCCCTCCTTCTATCCAGCATGTAACTCCTGCTTTGCCCCCATTATCCCTGCTGCGAGTGTTGTTACAGTAGCAATTGTTTATGTGGCGAATTACAGAACACAGTGTAGGCGTGAGCATTCAGAAGACTCTGGCATTTTCAAGCCACTCTACTCTGGAAACACCATGATTGCATGTAACAGGCTCAATTTAATGCAGGCATAAAAACTTACTTCCAACTGTCACATTGATGTTTAGTTTTTGTCTCACCAATATATTTTGTTTCCTCCTGGCTGCTTTAAATTTGCAGCTGTTGATTTTATCTACTTTTAGCATAAACATAGAGTCAGCAGGGATACTCTTTGAAGTTGGCAGGGATGCTCTATATTGGTACAAGTGCCTTGTCAATAAGCTGTGTGCTCAAAGAACTGGACATACTCAGAGCGCAATCCTAACATGGAGTTAGGCCGGCACAGTTAGGCCAGCAAAGTGGCACAAGGAACACCATAAAGTGTGTTTGGACCACTCTCAGAGTCAGACAGGCCAGCACTAAGAGGTGCACCATCCTCCCGGACTCTAAGAGTGGTCCAAACACACTTTACGACGTCCCTTGTGCTGGCCAAACTTTGCTGGCCTAACTGTGCCAGCCTAACTCCAGGTTAGAATTGTGCCTGAAAACTGTTAAAAATGGATTGGTTCCTACCAGCTCAGCATTCCTACCCATTGTGGTAACTGCTGGAATTACAGTCTGATAAGTGATTATGCCCATCCTGTTTCATGAGCTGATCAGCTGTCTTTGTTTAACACGATGTGACCTACAGCCCCCCAAAGTGGCTCTGAATTTCTTCCCTGGCCCTAACATGTAGAACCTTTTCACAGATGCCTAACTGTAGTCCCCCCAAACAAGGCTTTTCATGGTCTTGAGTCACACATTCAGCTGAGAGTTCTCGAGCATAACTGAGTGGTGCGCCTGCATGTGTGAACAGAGCCCTCTTTCAGGTACAGCATACCCCAATAGCGAGGGGAGTAAAGCATTCTAGCTAACCACATCCCATCCTATTTTCCCTGTGCCTAAAGAAGCAATCACTGAACCCAAGAAAATGTTCTCCCCATTATACTGAAATCCTGAATGGAGCCCCCTGTAGCCAAGCACTGAACATGAGAAAAGAAGGGGTTGGAACTGTGGAGCAAGGCAACACAAAAGACCTGTTTTTCCACTGCCCAAATCATTCCAGGGCTTAGAAGAAGCTCTTGGATCCAGTGTTGACGAGGAAGCATCAACTTCCGGAGCCTGAGATGCTAAAATACCTACTCTTGACTACAGAGCCAAACCTTATGGGACTGGTGGCTGCCTTTTTGCACCATGTAGTGAAGAGCAGCCACTCACGATGGTGTCGGGGGGGGGGGGCTAGATTCCTGTTTTTATGATTTATGGTTGATGTGTGCAGTGTTTATATGTATGTTTGTACTTCTGCCAATAAAGGTTCTGAAATGTCTGACTGACTGACTGAATGAATGAATGAATGAATGAAGACTGTGATTAGCTGGCACTCTCTCATTCCCCTTCTACCTGGTACACTGTGTTATAATCTGGGGGAGGGGATGCCCATTTAAATTAGGTCTGTCTGTGGCACATTCTAGAACAGGGAGTGAAGGGACAAATGGGCAATATGTAAGTAAGGCCCAATCCCGTTGATTGATGAGAAGCTTTTTCTTAACTTTTTCTGGCCTCCCTTTTGGAACCACATGTGGCTCACAAAAAAAGAGAGCGATGGACGTCAAGACTTTATGTAACTCTTACCAAGGTTATCAGCTGCTTGCCTCTGAAAAAAATAAAGTTTAGGCGTTCAACGCTTAGCAAGGATATGTCAGCAAATGTAACAAGGTATTCTTGGTGTGAACTACACTTCACAGGTACTGCAAAGCTGGGAGCACTTATTATAAGAGCGAGTGTGATCCATTATCATCAACACCACCCACGTGTGCCGAGCTGCAATAGTAAGGCATGGCGCTACCGCTACCCAATTAAAATTACAGAGCTGTGGTTCCATAAACCGATGGAAATTATATGGGAGATTTTTTTTTTTTAAGGATACCTTGTTCATATTTAGTGGAGGGCTGCTGTGACTAGACATGGAAAGGAAATGTATATGGATTCATTCATTGTCTGTGAATGGAAACTGCATGGAAGAACTGATTTTTCAGTTCTTTGGGGTTGGATTGCTGAGTCAACTTTGGGGTTAGAGTGCTGAGTCAGTGCCAGAATCAGACTGTATATAATTGGCATCTGAGTTAAGTTAGAATGCTACGCTCCCAACACTATCACTGGACACAATAGTGGGCACATGGCATTATATGTAAAAAAGGATGGCAGCTGCTTCCATGGCTGCCAAGGTGAAATGTTCTCTGAGGACATCTGAGAGGGTCCTTCTGACTGTGCCGCCACCAAGCAGGGCCTTTTTAGTGGTGGCTCCACAGTTGTGGAATCCCCTTGGAACTAAGAACAGCTCCCTCTCCGGCAATCTTTTGGAGGGGCATTAAGACTTTTTGTTATTTAAGGAGGCATTCAGATGCTGACATGCTGGACTGGCGTTTTTAACTTGCAGTTGTTCACTTTCAAATTGTTTTTACACTATTGTTTTAATCCTTTCTCCTACTGTCGTATTGTTTTATTGTAATTTTAATATTGCGAGCCATGCTGCATGCCCCAATATGGGGCAGAAAGGCAGGGTAGAAATTCTATGATGATGATGATGATGATGATGATGTGAAATGCCACCACTACTAGAATAAGTCATGGCAAGGGGTTTGGAGGAAGCTCACATTGGTGGCCTTGGTAGCAGCTTAGTGATGGTAGCTTCACCTGGTGGCTGCCATCTTTTTTTTCACCTGTCCCTTAGTGGTCAACCATCAGACCTTTGATGGCTCTGGGCTCCCAGCCAGTACACAAATTGGCTGAATCCAGATGCTGGCCTTGGTGGTAGTCAACGGGCAGATGCTAATTTGAAAAGCTGCTATAGTAGGCACTATAGAGCCATGAATTAGGAAGTCGGCCCTGGTTCAAATTTCACTTGTGCCATGAACTAACTGTTGCCGTCTTAGGCAAGCTGTTCCTTTTCAGCCTCAGCAATTCCACCAACACCTTGAGCACCACTTACTGCATTGTTGCAAGGAAAACAGTGAATGTATGACATCCTTTGCAATGTAAATGATCAGTATTACAACTGCTGAGATGGAGGCGGGGGGGGGCACTGCCACTGAAAGCGACACAAGGACATTTTGAAGCTCTAAGGATTAGCTAACTAGGTTCAAGATACATCTGCACACAGGCCAGACAACTAACACAAAGCAGGATTATGTGAAGTGCAATATGCCTCTAACCATTGTTCCACTTCATTTGCTTCACTGCATGACAACATCAGGCCGTTTGGGTTAAAATTTGTTTTGCTTAGGTGTTCCTGTGTGCTTGATCTTCAGATTTACACCAGCCAATTTGCCTTGGATTCCAAAGCCCATCATTGTCACACAAAATCACAGAACACTGCTTGAAATAAGGGTGACTAGAGGAGCCACAATTTCCTTGTGATGGAGTTTCTTTCCCCCAGTCATCAGCTATGGTTTTCCACAATATTGTCACATTGAAATGGAGGTGCAGTGAAGTGGTTCAAAGCTCTGAGCTTGATTACAGAGGCAGAACGTGGGCAGAGCCTAAGGGGCACATGCCCCAGGTGCATGCTGGGGGAGCCCCCAGGCTCCATCCAGTAACCTCCAGGTCCATTAGCAGGGCAGGAGGTGTGGTCTGATGGTGCTGAAGGCTGTCTGAAGATAACAAGCTAAGCAGGAGTGGCCCTGGATTAATTTTGGATGGGAGACCAGAAAGAAAGCAAAAGCCCATCGTGAGAGGACAGAAGCTGTTGCTGTGATCTCACAGTGAGAGAGTGATAGTGGTGGGCCACTGTGGGAAACAGAATGCAGGGCTAAATGAGCTTTTGGTCTGATCCAACAGGGTTTTTTGTATGTTCTTCTATACCCCAGTCTATTTTTCCAACTATTCGGGGCCAGTCTGATCCTCCAAAACTTTGCTGTGATGCCTCAGCATGCCAAGCCAGCTGCTGAATCATCCAGGTACAAAACATCATTAGTCCCTTTGCTTAGCATCTTCGCTTTTCCAGGAGCATCTTCCGCTTGACTGGTAGACAAAGGACTTGACTTTGACAGTGCAATCCTACTGCGCCCCTTTTGTCAATGCTACGTCATAGTGTCGATGCAAGGGGTGGAGCGTCAATGCGGGGGTGCCGATCGCCACCCCCGCGCCAGTGCTCGAGCTGTCAGGCCAACGCTACGAGTAGCATTGGCCTGAAAGTGCCGACGGTGAGCCTCTCCTGCATCAGCTGAAGACGGCTGTCACAGGGGAGACTCCGTGCCAAAATGGCACAGGGATTGGGCGAGGGAGGGAGAATGTGGGTGGGGGGAGGGCGGGACGTGGGCGGGCTTGGGAAGCGCCCGTACATCCGCATCCTAAGCCCGTTCGGGAGGCCACATGGCCCCAATTGAAGCCACACGGTCTCCTTGGATCTATGCCCGCTATTTAGGGGGTGCAGATCCGAGGAGTGCATAGGGGAGGCTGGAGCCCTTGCCGCAGGAGGCTCCAGCCTCCCCCCACCCAGCGTTGGATATGGCGCTGGCCGGCTGGCCGTGCCATTCCAGCACTGGATAGAATTGCGCCCTGAGTCACATAATGGGTCAAAGAAGTTCACTTGACTCCCAGGAGTGGAAAGTTCAGGATCTCAGATGACCCCTCCTATTCCCTCAGAGGGCATCTGGCCCATACCCACTGGCCGTAAAATCAGGTGCCCAAATCATCACCATCCTGGCATGGTCCAGTGTTGGAACCTCAGGTGTGCCAAATGGGTTGGGACCAGTCCCTTGGCTGCCTTGGAGTGAGCGAATTGGAAGCAGGGTTCACATGTCACCTATTGCTAACCTACCTTGACCCTAAGTGCCTTTGGAACTGCTTAACTTCCTTTGGATCATGCCCACCATGACTCTTTGCTGGCTGGCAAACTGGAAGTCACTGTTGTCTTAGAGTTCAGCCTGAGATTTATTAACCGAGGATGGGAAAAGAGCACAATCATCTTCCCTATCATAACCAAGCACAGAGCCATTAAAAAACACAAAAAAATTCTGACACTTTCTCTTCTCTTTATTGCCTGGCAAATGCTATCAAGGGAAGGTCATCTGATTCCTCACCCATCAATACAGGAAGGTGATAAATGTGCCACATCACATTTTCTGCCGCCGTCTTCACCCTTGGAAAAAAAATGTGTTTTTTGTCGATGTACATTGATTTTCTTTTAGAATCACTAAAGCAACGGAAACTAGGAAGCTGCCACTTCCTAATGCAATCAGGGGAAATGGATGCTGTCCTGAGATCTCTGTGTTTTTAATACATAGGTCCAGTTTACAAGCTGGCTGGGCTGACTTGGTTGCAGTAAGGTCATTCTGGGTTAAGTCTGTGCTACAAAAGCAATGTATGTTGTTCTTTATGACATGTAACTAATCTCGAGCCAAAAACTGCACTAACATTTTAGCACTGGGGCCCACTTTGCAAAATTACACTCTTATCTGATTCACCTAACTTTACAAGACTGAGGGCGCAGTCCTAACCTGGAGTTAGGCCAGCACAGTTAAAGTTTGGCTGGCACAAGGGACAACATAAAGTATGTTTGGACCGAGAGGCCAGCACAGAAATGTGCGCCATCCTCCCTGACTCCGAGAGTGGTCCAAACGCACTTTACGGTGGCCCTTGTGCCGGCCAAACTTTGCTGGCCTAACTATGCCGGCCTAACTCCAGTTTAGGATCGTGCTCTAAAAGATAGGTTCACTTTACCAGCCGCTCAAGCCTCCTTTTTACTGTGATAGTAGAGGCACCTTCTGTAGCATTTGTTGATCACCAAATTCATCAGATAGGGACGATTCTTGGGTCCTTTCATTGTCCTTGGATAAGAGTTGAGGCACATGTGTAAATGTGCATGCGTGGCTTAGTTTTGCTTTCCATACAATACTATTTCCGTATATTTTCCTTGTGAGCTTTGGGGAGGGGGAACTTCCTGGGGGGGGGCAGTGGCGGCTGCATTCATTGGGCTGAATTCTGATGGCACTGCATTCTCTTTGGCCTGCCCTTCTAATGTGCACCAAGGCACATTCATCTGCTTGTGAGTAATGGCGCGAGTCTGCTCCTTTTGTTTTCCATAGGGCTCAATACGTTTTCCTTGTCAAGTTTCAGCTTGTCAGTTTCGCAGCCCACTGGAAATCAGGTTGGGACAGTTTGGGAACTACTAGGCTAGACTCTGAGCATAATGAGCGGCCATGCAGACCACCTTCCTTCCTCCTCTCCTGGCTCTGGGCTGCAAATTTCTGCAGATTTTAAAGTGAGGAGTTTTGCAAAGTGATGCGTTTGCAAATGCATGGTTATCCTGGAGATAAGGCCAACCAGTAGAAAATGGAAGTCCAGACAGAAGCAAAACCAGAATGGTTTTGCAAACCGTTAGCAAAACAGTTGCACAGCAATCCCCGACACTGCTCCAGCACGGCAAAGGCAACCGCTTGAAAAGCCTGCCAAAGAGACAGATGCTGCTGATGAAGCGACAACCAGAGCCTGATAGTGCCGCCCAGCAAAAGGGGAGCAGGAAAGGCTCATTTGCCCCAAGGAAATCAGAGCAGCTATTTAGTAAAAAGAACAGTATATGCACATCAGGTGTGAGCCAGCAAAAGCTGGTCATGACTAAGTGCCAGTGAAGGTAATGGAATGGGACTTGGCTTCAAATCTAACTGATTTAGGTGTTTTTTTTTTGTTTTTGTTTTGTAGAGCTAAGCCAAAATGACTCTATGTATGACAAGCACTTTCTGCAATGTAAACTTTTGGTGATTTTTCAGTGTTCCTTGACAGTGGTGTCACTAGGGTTTGTGTCACCCGGTACGAGAGCACATTGCATCACTCCCATGATGGACTTCCTCCTGTACCAGACTATACGGAAAAATTACAATATCATACAGGATGTGCAACTTGGTGACGGAACAACAACAACAACAACAACAACATATAGATGTGAGCCCCTGGCCAGGTGTGCTCTGTCAATTGTAAAAAAACCAATGGTGTGCCTCGACAATTTTAGCACCCTGTGTCAGTGTGCCATGAAATGAAAAAGGTTAAAAATTGCTGCTCTAACCCAGTGATTCTCAAACCTTTTAGCACCGGGGCCTACATTTTAGAATGACAATCCATTGGGACCCACCAGAAGTGATACCATTAACCTGCAAGTGATGTCATGGCAGGAAGTGACATCATGTAGCAGGAAAATCTTAACACCCAAACAACTCAAAGGCAGCAATCCTATCCACACTTAACTGGGAGTAAGCCTCATTGACTATCATTGTCAAAAGCATCTATATAGTAGCCTATTAAAAATAAAATGAACATTGACATGAAATTGGCTCATGGCCCATGGGTCCCAACCCACAGTTTGAGAAACTCTAGTCCATGACTCTCTTCTCCTTGATACTTCCTTTTCTATTCTATTTCCTTCTTTCTTTTGCAAATCCAGGGAGCAGGAGGAGGTGGAGAAGCTGTGAAGTTGGGTGGCTGGATGGAGGAAGGGAGGCGGATGTCCTCTACCAATCTGCCCCTGAGACAACCATCTCAGTTGGCCTCATGAGTGGGCCAGCCCTGACTGTCCCCTTTCCAAAAAAAAAAAAAAGCGCACCTGTGTTTTCTATCTCCATTACCAAAACATCTTGGACCGGCCTTGGTTCATCCAAACCAAGGGGAGACTTTCTTGTGCCACAAACGAACAGACTGCACTGAACGAATGTCAATCATATCCTGAAGGGGAAGCTCTTTGAGCATGGTTGCAGCTGTTTCTCATGGCCATGACTTCCTGAACCGCGATGCAACGGACTGGAAACGCCACACAGTTGCACTAAACGTCCGCTGCGAAGGCTTTAAACATGAATTAAATATGAGCATGAATTCCACTGCTCTGCATGTGCCGTTCGGAGAGGAACGTTCAGCGTTCTGTCTCTTCTCAGAAGCACAGTTTCACAGAACAAAGAGATGTGCGCATTGTACAAACGGTCAACAGAGGTGGAAAGACTCACAGAGGATGCAAGTGGCCGTATGGGCCTTTGGAGCAGTGCCGGTGGGGTTTTTCTATCCATGTAGTAAACGTCCAGGCTTACAACTCTGGTGAAATGAAGAGCATAATAGGAAAGTCAGGGGAAACCACAGTTACCACTGCCAGTGCTCTGATATGGGAACACAGTACGCCACTATAATATGCAACATGATTCAGATCCACTGAGCAAGAATGCGTACAATAAGCATTGTATAATATGCAATAAATACGCAGTGGCAGTATGGGATAAAGAGCAAATAATGTGAGATCCTGCAGTGATTGTTACCTAAAGCCTGCCTTAGAACAACTTTAGATCTTGCTGTCTGTGTGATCATAGCTAGGGTGGGATTTTTTTGTGATTTCCCCCCCCAGAATGTCTTGATTAAAACAGCAAGTTATGGTGTTATGTGTTTTTATCCAAATTTTTATACAAACAGTGCAATAAGTAAGGGTGAAAGGCCCTACAAAGGCAAGCAATTACTGGCATACACACCCTAGCCCAAAATGACCTGCTCAAAAATTCCCAAGCTGCGATTGCTGCTTGGAGCCTCAAGCAACTGCTACTTACTACTTCCACATTCCATTGAAGTCACTCCAGCACGCACTATGAACTATGAACATGCGTATTCATGCAAGTTTAAGCAAGCTTCTTCCTGTTTCTGCCACTCCTCCTCCTGATCCCTCACTGAAAACTATATGTGTTCCTCAAAACTGTATCAAAAATAAACAAAAGTGGTGTTATTTTTGTGAAATTGATGTAAATTTGTGTCAAACTCTGTCAAAAATAAACAGTTGGGTTTTTTTTTTGCTTTTTGACCTAAATTGCATCTTATGTAGCATTTTCAACAGAAATTCTCCTTATTTAGCATTCTGCGTTGATCACTGAAAAAAATCATCCCTACTCATAGCATAGCTGAGACGAGGCACTAAAAAAGAGAGAGCACTTCATACTGAGTTATTCTTTTACAAGTTATTTATGGTGTCAGTTTTGGACACCATGTTTGGGTTACATTTTTTGAAAAACTGTGTTTGGAGCACACATTGTGGTCAATGTTTTCCTTCATGGCAGAGCCCTGATGTTAGTTAATTGAAAGCAGAGATCCTGAAAAAAAATGACCAAGGCCCTGTCTGCCTAGAAAGACCAGCGGTTTTGGGGTTTGTCTTTGTTTGCATAGGTGATGGAGAGCAAATTACACAGTGGTCACTGCAGCATGGCTTGCAAATGTGGTACCCAGCGAGAGCAGCTCGCAGGAGCTGGGATGCAAGAAGCAGATGGGAAAAGACACTTAGCTGGAGCCGCAGCCGGCCCAAATCCTGGCTTTGGGTGGAGTAATGCTTTGCAGCTGGCATGGGCAAGCAAAGGGCAAGCTGTGAATCGGCATGCATCACTGATCATGCAACCGTCCTAATGCACGCCAAAGCACTCAAAGAACATTACTTGGATTTGGGGGAAATCCCTTGAATTTTTAATTCCATCAGCAAAATATTAGTTTTTCAGCCCAAAGGGGGTGTAATCCTCCACTGCCCATATGTCTTATACCACTGAAATGGAAACGAGTGAAATGGACAGTCGCCATGGTGTTCACCTGTCATCGCAGAACACAACACATTGCCCTGTGGCATTTAAGCAGCAGTTTTATTGTAGAAGAAACACTTGTAGACTCCAGCCCACATTCTCAGAGGCATGAATTGTTATTCTCAATGGGCACACCTAACCAGTCTCTGCTGGGCCCCCAACCTTGCCACCTTGCAATCAGGGTACACGGTTGTCACCTAGGGGCCATTTTGGTAATTTATTCTATTTCTTACAGTATTTATATGCAGACTTTCCCGAAGTCTTGTAGACTTGATTCACAAAGAATCAAGAGAATTTATTTCGGCAGGCTGACCATAACCCCGCTTTTTTCAAATGAGGTTTTTACAAGTGTTTTTCTATGAGGGATACTCCTAGGATCCGCCATTTCTCCAAGTGTTTTACTATGCGGTGTAATCATTGTCCTGCCTGCACAAGTCTTCCACAGGCAGCTGCAAAACACCCCTCGGACCGGTTCTCAGAATGTTATCCATTTCTGGCCAGTTCACATTCCTTCATTTAGCAGCAGATTCTGGTCTCCCATTCATGGTGAAACCCAAACTGATCCTGCTTAGCTTCTTCAGGCAAGGCAACAGCTCAACCTCCAGTAATAGAAGTGAGCAAATAGAAGGAAAGTCGCCTTCACCAACAACTGACATTGTGCCAGGGTGAGATTGCTGAAGGCCTTGGAGCTGGGCCCTGCACTGGGCCCCCTAGGGCAGGTCGGAGAGCGGTGCCCACAGCTAGCCCATCCATGATGGGAAGGATGATATTTGCATCAGGTTGTGGGGGGGGGAGTGGCAAACGGACACCTGCCACTTCTCTCCAGTCCACTGTTGATGGAGCCAACTTCCATACCTGCCCCCTCCTTTGCTTAGGTGCATCAATCACAGCAAGAAATGCAGAGTGTGCTGGGATCACTCCCAGTACGCTCTGTATTTCACACCGTGAGTAAAAAACCCACCCAGTGATCTAGTCCCACACCATTTCCCATATCGTGCTGCTCCCCCAACCCCAACCCCCATAACCCTTACCTGACTCTTGTTCTGCACCAGCCTATTCATCAGATGGAGAGAACACTGGGATTGCAGCATACTCTACATTTTTTTTTGCTTTGTTTAAAGAATGCACATGGAGGGCTCTTTAAAGGAGGAGGTGCGGACTGATGGTTGAGCTGCTGGTACTGCCTGAAGCTAAGCAGGAGAATCTGTGGTTTGTTTTTGGATGGGAGATGGATGCCAGGTTGTGACAAGCTGCAGTACCTGTGGTGGCAGGACAGAGTCGCTGTGGAGCTGATCACTCACTGCAAGTGAGAGTTGCGGTAGTGCGTGTGAGAAGGCCAGCCGGCAAAGAATGGAATACAACCTTGAGGACCTGTCCAGGCCTGACTTGCGATTGCCTGCTGAAGCCTGATGGCATGCAGCTAAAGGAGAGAACCACACTGGGAAGGCTACATCTGGGCCTGAGGATTGGTGGATCACAAGAATACTGTATATTTGTAAAAACCTCATTGAACAAATGGTGGTTTAGACTAGCCTGCTCATGTAAGCCGCCTCGGGCATTTGCTTCGGCATGGGAAAGGTGGGGTATAAAGTCTTCCAAAAAAAAAAAAGTGAGAAGGTGGGCAGGGGGCAGATTGCTATGTACTAAGGATCGGAATGTAGCGGTCTTGTTCCTTCCTCTGGGCAGAGTCATGTACACTGTGCTGTGTACACTGATGATGCCATATAACTAGTAGTTATATATTACTACTGCTGCTGCTGCTGCTGCTGCTACTACTACTACTACTACAGTAGTAGTAGTAGTAGTAGTAGTAGTAGTAGTAGTAGTAGTAGTAGTATATTACTAGGTATTTGGTATTATCAAATTCTAGTTATTATCAAATTACTAGGTATTTGATAATACTAGGTATTATCCATGTACATGGTACAGTGTACACAACCCTGCCCAGAGGAAAGAAGAACAATACTACTACTACTGCTACCACCACCACCACCACCACCACCAGTAGTAGTAGTAGTAGTAGTAGTAGTAGTAGTAGTAGTAGTAGTAGTTGTTCAGTCGCTAAGTCGTGTCCGACTCTTCGCGACCCCATGGACCACAGCACGCCAGGCCTCCCTGTCCTCCACTAGCTTCCTGAGTTCGCCCAATTTCATATTCATTGCTTCGGTGACACTATCTAACCATCTCATCCTCTGTCGCCCCCTTCTCCTTTTGCCTTCAATCTTTCCCAGCATGAGGGTCTTTTCTAAAGAGTCCTCTCTTCTCATCAGGTGGCCAAAGTATTGGAGCTTCAGCTTCAGCATTTGTCCTTCCAGGGAGCAATCAGGCTTGACTTCCTGGAGAATTGAACGATTGGATCTCTTTGCAGTCCAGGGGACTCTCAAGAGTCTTCTCCAACACCATAATTCAAAAGCATCGATTCTTCGACGCTCTGCCTTTCTTATGGTCCAGCTCTCACAGCCATACATGGCTACTGGGAAAACCATCGCTTTGACTATGCGAACCTTTGTTGGCAGGGTGATGTCTTGGCTTTTGATTAAGCTATCTATGTTCACCATAGCTTTCTTCCCAAGAAGTAAACGTCTTTTAATTTCATGGCTGCAGTCACCATCTGCGGTGATCTTGGAGCCCAGGAAAATAAAGTCTGTCACTGCTTCCATTTCTTCCCCTCCTATTTGCCAGGAAGTGATGGGAGTGGTTGCCATGATCTTAGTCTTTTTAATGTTGAGCTTCAAACCAATTTTGGCACTTTCCTCTTTCACCCTCATCAAAAGGTTCTTTAGGTCTTCCTCACTTTCTGCCAGTAGAGTGGTATCGTCTGCATATCTGAGGTTGTTGATGTTTCTCCCAGCAATCTTGATTCCAGCTTGTGAGTCATCCAGCCCTGCCTTCCTCATGATGTACTCTGCGTATAAGTTAAATAAGCAGGGTGACAATATACAGCCTTGTCGTACTCCTTTCCCAATTTTAAACCAGTCGGTTGTTCCATGTCCAGTTCTAACTGTTGCTTCCTGACCCGCATAAAGGTTTCTCAGAAGGCAGATCAGGTGGTCTGGAACTCCCATCTCTTCAAGAACTTGCCACAGTTTGTTGTGATCCACACAATCAAAGGCTTTAGCATAATCAATGAAGCAGAGGTAGATGTTTTTCTGGAACTCTCTTGCTTTCTCCATGATCCAGCGAAGGTTGGCAATTTGATCTCTAGTTCCTCTGCCTCTTCGGAAACCAGCTTGTACATCTGGTAGTTCTCGATTCGCATACTGCTGAAGCCGAGCTTGTAGGATTTTGAGCATGACCTTGCTAGCATGTGAAATGAGTGCAATGGTGCGGTAGTTCGAGCAATCTTTGGCATTGCCCTTCTTTGGGATTGGAATGTAAACTGATCTTTTCCAGTCTTGTGGCCACTGTTGGGTTTTCCAAATTTGCTGGCATATGGAGAGCAGCACTTGGACAGCATCATCTTTTAAGATTTGGAGTAATTCCGCTGGAATGCTGTCACCTCCACTAGCTTTGTTGTTAGTGAGGCTTTCTAAAGCCCACTTGACTTCACTCTCCAGGATGTCAGGTTCGAGCTCAGTGACTGTACCACTGTGGTTATCAGGAACATTGAGATCGGCCTTATAGAGTTCCTCTGTGTATTCTTGCCACCTCTTCTGAATCTCATCTGCTTCTGTTAGGTCCTTGCCATTTTTGTCCTTTATTGTGCCTACCTTAGCATGAAATTGTCCTTTGACATCTCCAATTTTCTTGAAAAGATCTCTAGTCCTCCCCATTCTGTTGTTTTCCTCTATTTCTTTGCATTGCTCATTTAGAAAGGCCTTCCTATCTCTCCTTGCTGTTCTCTGGAAATCTGCATTCAGTTGGGTATATCTTTCCCTTTCTCCCTTGCTTTTGGCTTCTTTCCTTTCCTCAGCTATTTGTAAAGCCTCGTCAGACAGCCACTTTGCCTTCTTGCATTTCTTCCTCTTTGGGATGGTTTTAGTTGCTGCCTCCTGTACAATGTTACAGACCTCCGTCCAAAGTTCTTCAGGCACTCTGTCTACCAAATCTAAGCCCCTAAATCTATTTGTCACCTCCACTGTATATTCGTAGGGGATCTGATTTAGGTCATACGTGGAGGGCCTAGCGGTTTTCCCTACTTTTTTCAGTTTAAGCCTGAATTTGGCAAGAAGAAGCTGATGATCTGAGCCACAGTCAGCTCCAGGTCTTGTTTTGACTGCCTGTATGGAACTTTTCCATCTTTGGCTGCAAAGAATGTAATCAATCTGATTTCGATGTAGACCATCTGGTGAAGTCCATGTGTACAGTCGCCGTTTGTGTTGCTGGAAAAGGGTGTTTGCTATGACTAATGTGTTCTCCTGACAGAACTCTATCAGTATTTGCCCTGCTTCATTTTGTACTCCAAGACCAAACTTGCCTGTTATTCCTCTTACCTCTTGACTGCCTACTTTAGCATTCCAATCCCCTATGATGAGAAGGACATCTTTTTTGGGTGTTAATTCTAGAAGCTGTTCTAGGTCTTCATAGAAGCGGTCAACTTCTTCCTCATCAGCACCAGTGGTTGGGGCGTAGACTTGGATTACTGTGATGTTGAAAGGTTTGCCTTGGATCCGAATGGAAATCATTCTATCATTTTTGAGGTTATACCCCAGTACTGCTGTTCTCACTCTCTTGTTCACGATGAAGGCTACTCCATTTCTTCTAAGGGATTCCTGCCCACAGTAGCAAATATAATGGTCATCTGAATTAAATTCTCCCATTCCTGTCCACTTTAGTTCACTAACTCCCAGGATGTCGATGTTCAGCCTTGACATCTCACGTTTGACCACATCTAGCTTGCCTTGATTCATAGATCTGACGTTCCAGGTTCCTATGTAGTATTGTTCTTTGCAGCATCGCACTTTCCTTTCACTTCCAGACACATCCACAGCTGAGCTTCCTTTCAGTTTTGGCCCAGCTACTTCACTCTTTCTGGAGCTACTAGTACTCGTGTTCTGCTCTTCCCCAGTAGCATAATGGACACCTTCCGACCTGAGGGTCTCATCTTCCAGTGTCATATCGTTTAGCCTTTTTGTTCTGTAATCCATGGGGTTTTCTTGGCAAGAGTACTGGAGTGGGTTGCCACTTCCTTCTCCAGCGGACCACGTTTAGTCAGAACTCTCTGCTGTGACCTGTCCATCTTGGGTAGCCCTACATGGCATAGCTCACAGCTTCATTGAGCTACTCAAGCCCCTTCGCCACGACAAGGCAGTGATCCATGAAAGGATCCATGTAGTAGTAGTAGATCTTATAAAAACTCCAACATAAGTCACAATCGAAGGGCATTATGATTCCCTCCATTGTTGACTCTTATCTGTTCTCAGCACAAACAGGCCTCATTGCTCAGTCAGAAGTATCTCTTAACATTGGTTTGAGAAGGACTGTCATTTTAAAAATGTATTATCCTGCTCTGAAATGCATTTAATCTTTCCTTTCTCCCATTAATCTGCTTTTCCTGACCCTAACCCTAATTCTCATCAAGGATTCCTCGACCTGCTGTGCTGGCTGCACAATGCAGGGAATCTAATCATGCCCAGAATGGCCATTTTATCAGTATAATCCACATTTTGCATTATTTGGTTTCTCCAAAGTCTTAGGATAGTCTGTGCTCGCTGCAAACTCAGTGGCAGGGCGTTAGTCTCTGAAAAAATAATGACAGTGCAGATAAGATAGTAAACTGATTATTTTTCTGAAACATGGTACCAACCCTCTAGGCAAGCCAAGCTTGATCATCAGATGTTACTGGATTTGAAGTTGCAAATTACAATGCAAAAACTGCTGTGCTAAACCTACCCTTTCGTGGACTGTATTAT
Source organism: Lerista edwardsae (assembly GCA_029204185.1). Lineage (NCBI taxonomy): Eukaryota > Metazoa > Chordata > Lepidosauria > Squamata > Scincidae > Lerista > Lerista edwardsae. Next base: position 12,952,592 of record JAJKFI010000020.1, on the reverse strand, counting down.
TTTGCAGTAGGAAGTCTGAGGAGGCAGGCTTTTACAGAATTGGCTTCCTGGAGGGGAGAAAGTGTACTGGAGATTTTATCATCACCCTTTTGGAGTATTTATTTATTCACAGATATGCATATTGAATGGAGGGGAGACCAGACAAGCACCCAGACACAGTGACCTAAAAAAGCACCCCCCCAAAAAAGCAAACATCATGCCCTTTGCATATTCCAAGGTAGCTTATCATTCAGCTGCCAAAAAGAAAAAAATCAGACTTCTTTGTTTACTAAATTCCAACAACTGCTACATGGTTTCTATTCTGTTAGTCCCCTCCACCCCAAATAGGTAATGACAGGGCATTGATGGTAGCTGCATCTAAACTATGGAACTCTCTTCCCCAGGCAGCTGATTTAGCTTCATCCCTAGGGTGAAACACTTAGCTGCTGTTCACTGCTGTTGTTGATTGTGTGTCTGACATTTGGTTGATTTTTTTTTTTTACTGTGGTGCTGTTCTTTTCGGATATTGCTCATTTTAAAATTTCATTTATTTAGTTGGCTATCATGCTCACTGCCTTGGAAACTTTTGAATGGAAAGGAGATACACACATCTAGGCTGAATAGGATCACACACACACACACACACACACACACACACACACACACAGAGAGAGAGAGAGAGAGAGAGAGAGAGAGAGAGAGAGAGAGAGAGAATCAGCACCAGATATCAGAAGTGATCAATTCTCATAAAAGGAAGTCTAGCCATCACTGCCTATGCAAACACACACACACACACACACACACACACACACACACACACACACACACACACACACACCTTTTAGGTATTATCTATACAAAAACTAGAGAAAATTTGATTTAGCACAATTAAAGTTCTGTTAATTTTTATTATTATGAGTAACAGATTTTACAGAACCTTAATCTAATGATAGGTTGTTCCAGTATTTACTGAATCCAACAGAGTTTATTTGCCTAACATGAAACCTACAAAATAAAACCCCTTTCATTTTTGTATACTGCTTTCGACCCTAAGCAGGGTCTTAACCAGCCGTTCCTTTATTGATGGAGCGCTCACAGATTCCATTGTCATTACACCATCCTGGTCTGTGGGTTTCTCAGGCATAACTGGTTGGCCACTGCAGGAAACAGAATGTCAAACAGATCTCCACAAAGCCTCAGCATAGATCGTGTTCAGAGTCAGTGGCCCATTCGAACAATCTCTGTGTGCTCATTATTATATCCATTTGAAAACTTCTCCATTAAAAAAAATAAAATCCTCCTCCCTCTCTCTCACTCCCTTCGGCCAGGCTCGTTTCCTGCTACCAACTGGCAGTGCTAAAGAGTTAAGTAAAAAATGGTTGCAAAATAATTGAAGGTGCTTAGGACTGAAAGCCAGAGCTGGGCCAGTTCAGCCTTAGAGCCGCTCCCCACGCCGGCCTCCTGCCTTTCTTCAGCCTATCATCGTAATACGTTATTCATATATAATCTTCTTTGAGTTTTGGAGGTTTGCATACATGGTCTGGGAGCCATTATTAATTGCTGTTCATTTGAAGAGTGGAGTTAAAGATGGGCTAATGGGGGAAATGGTTAGCCTTTCCCCTCTCCTCCCCACCCAGCAGTTATGTAGTAACAATCACTTATGGGGCATTTTATCAACGGAGACTCTTCATCATTTTTCCCCTTTCATTTCCTTGAAGCATATGCTGGAAATGACTCGGAACGTTAGAGGGCCTACGACAGAAAGCACAAGGCACTGGGATTACAGATTATTTTTCAGAGAGGAAGCTGGCCTGTGGCAGTTTGAAATGGAAACACAAAATGCTCTGCTGGAGCCAAGGATCCTACAGGATAATGAACCGTTGATCAGGCAGAGCAGGGGCAAAAGGTTTTTCCATGCTACCCTATGAAACTCAGGAGGATGGTCTGTGGAATGGAACAGATAACAGCTATCAATTGGAAAGCAGGCTGCAGTTGGAAGCAATATCCCATAGTTTTTGCCGCTCCCTCAGCTGTCAAGAATGGTCTTCTAACATCTTAATTAACTTGCTCTACTGTGCAGACATACACATGCTTTGTAGCATGGGAAGGGATTACAAGACTTTGGACCTATCTGTAAAAAGGTAAAAGTTTCCCCACAACCGAATGGTCTAGTCGTGACCGACTGTTGCTCATCTCCATTTCAAAGCCTGTAGAGCCGGCGTTTTGTCCAAGGACAAGCTTCTGTGGTCATGTGGCCGACATGACTGTACGCCGTAGTGCATGGAACACCGTTACCTTCCCACCAAAGCGATCCCTATTTATCTACTTGCATTTAGGTGCTTTCGAACTGCTAGGTTGGCAGGAGCTGGGACACGCAATGGGAGCTCACTCTGTTACATGGTCTTGAACTCCCAACCTTCTGGTCAGAAAGCCCAGCAGCAGCGGTTTAACCCACTGCGCCACCAGGTCCCTTTACGGGACCTATCTGTACCATGGTCTTAAAACAAGTTTAAGCTTCGCTTCCTCTTTCCAGGGAACCCTGTGGTGTCATCCAAATGATTTAGGAACAGGTACTCACTTTTGATTGGCACTTGTCGGGGTCCGGCAGTGGTGTTATCCTACCGGTACGCTGGGCAGGACATCCGGGTGATTGGCAGCCCGCCCGCCGCGTACCGCAGCATTACGCCGTTTGCATAACGTACGCAAACAGCGTAATTGGTTACGCAAACGGCATAACGCTGTGGTACATGACGGGCAGGCTGCCGATCACCCGGATGTCCCGCCCAGCGTACCGGTAGGATAACACCACTGGGGTCCGCCCACCGGAAGTGACGTCATAAGCCGGAAGTGATGTCATGGCAGGAGGTGATGTCATGGCCGGAAGTGATGTCATGATTGTTGCCATGGATGTTATCATGTTTGTAATAACTTCATCTTGTGGTTAGTGTTGAAGAACTTCAGCTTCTGTTGCTTTGCTTTCTAGAGATGTGTATATACATATTTTGCTTCAACTGTTCCCTGGTTAAATAGCAGGCTAGACTGTATTAGATTGTGAGCCCTTTTGGGACAGGGAACCATTTAACCTTAACGTTAAATGCAAGGAGCTGGCAAGGAGCAGGAGGGGGAACGGGCGCCCACCAGGCCACGCAACCACGTGGGCGCCCGACCGAGCGCCGGGCCGGCCAGCAAGGAGCAGGAGGGGGAACGGGTGACCAAAAAAAGACTGCATGGAGGCTGGGGCTGGGGGGAGGCTGCAGGAGGAACCGGGACAGTGGATCTGTGCGGCTGGAGGGAGCGGGAGCCCCAGGCAGCCTACCTTCTCACGCTTGCTGCCTTATTCCCGGGTCTCCTTCACTGCTGCTGCTGCTGCCTCTGCCGCTGCTGCCTCCGGTCCTCTCGCTCCACTGCTGCCGCCACCACCATGCTGCCTGCTTGCCTGCCTCCTCACAGAAAATGCAGGCAACGGCTGCCGGCGTGCAGTACGCATGCGCAGCTGCTGAGCCAACCAGCCGATGGGGCCAGCTTCGAGTGGGCGGGGTCAGCTCAACTTCTAGGAACCGGTACTCACATAGTGGTGCGTAGTGGGTGCTTGACATCACTGCTGGGAATTGTAGTTCTTTGATGGAGTGGGGAAAGGACAGGACTAGGGACATCGAACAGAGAATTGTCAATACCTCCTTCAAACTACAGTCCTGAGGACAGAGGCGTAACTAGGGTATGGCAGCAGGGGGCACGAGCCCTGGGGCTCCATAAGGTGTGGGCGCCGTTGGCATGGCGCCCCACCCCCACCTGCAAATTTGCGACCCCCTTGCCCCGAGCTGGGAGGCACGCCGGCATCTCCCCTCTCAACCTGCCACACAAGTACTTAAAGTGCCCGAGCAGAAGCCCCGGGGAAGAAAGCCGCCACCGTGCCCCCTGGCTCTGCAAACTGTGGGGGCGCCTTAAAGTGGCCTTAAAGTTGCTGGCTTTTCCCGGCTGCCATAGCGCTGGCACTTTAAGACCACTTTAAGGCGCCCTGTCGCCCTCAATTATGTGGTTGGTGACACCTCCTCTCCCCACCCCTCGCAGCCTCCTCCTCCTGTCTCCCCAATCCTCTGTGGCGCGAGTGGACCACTTGGAGTGGTAGAAGCCACCGTCGCTCGGGGAGCCACCGCTGCCGCCTCCTCAGTGCCTCACTCGTCACCCAGCCGCTGCTTTTGCCCTGACGCCTCGCCTCCCTCCCCTTCCCCTGGGCCACCCGGGATATGAGTTATTTATTTATAACCGCGAGCCCGCCATGTCCATGATGGCCCGGAGGCACCTCATGCAGGATTTCAAGAGGTAAGGCGGGACGGGACAGCCGGCAGAGCTGGCTGCATTTCCCTGGCTGGGTCTGTTTTGTGTGTGTGTGTGTGTGTGTGTGTGTGTGTGTGTGTGTTTATGTCTGTTTGTGTGTGTGTGTTGGCTCTGCAGACACATGGCAGCAGAAGCCATACCCTGCAACGTCATTATGTCACGAGTGGGGGGGGCGCAATTTCATTGTGTGCCACGGGCGCAATTTTGTCTAGATATGCCCCTGCCTGAGGATTCCTTGTGGGATATCCTAGCACTCAAAACGACTAAAATATGGTACTATAGATATGCTCTCCTATATTATATTAGGAACTTGAGCAATATCGGATGGCTTTGTTGTTTCATGGCACCTGTTATCTGGTTGGTGATAGTGTTCAAAATTTGGAATTACTTTTCCTAGCCCTGAGATGTTTAGAACGACAAAAGAATCGCACACGTCCCTGGTGCGTAAGCTATACTTGTAAGTTCTGGATGATCACCTCATCTGAGCAAGCCAAACGCCCATCTAATCCTGCATCCAGTTTCCCAAGATTGCTCATCCAACCAGACATCATTGGGAAGCTCACAAACAAGACACGAAGCCAATGTCCTTCCCTGAAAAGGAGCATCAGCAGCACAACAGAACACCGAATATAGTGAGTCAGACCTCTGGTTTGTCTTGCCCCATATTGTCTCTGTTGGCTGGTAGTCACTTGCCAGGGTCTTTCAGACAGAGAAATGCCTTTCTCAGTCCTGTCTCTAGAATACCTTTGAACTAGAAATGCCAAAGATGGACAGCATGTGCCCTATCACTGACCCATAGCGGAGGGCAGGAGAAAAGGTCGTGTGCCCTCCCTCACTGCACACTGAATGTTCAATGTGCATTGGGGCTGATATGTGTAAATGGTTAATCATTCCCATAGATACCGCTTGGATGATCCTGGACTGTGAAAAAGGCATCTAAGCTGGTGGCCATTGCCATCTCTTAGCAGTAGATTTCATAAATTACGTGCTGTGTAAATGTCCTCTTTTGTGTGTGTCCTAAATCTGTTGCCAATCAATCTTGTTGGTGACCCTGAGTTCTGGTATTATGGGAGAGAGAGAAGGAGAACTAGCAGCTCTTCATCCACTTTCTCCACACCATTGGGTCAGTTTATTTAACGTGCGCATGGCTTCATCCACGATTATAATAGCTGCAAAGCCACAGACTTCCTTTGTCGCCTGCACTGTATCTCGGATTATACACTATCTGATTGAACTTGGATTGTATTTTCCCAGTGTCGTCTTTTGTAAAAGCAGTAACATTTCATTCTGATGTGTTTGATTTATTTTGTCATCTGCTGAGAACAGTCTGTTATTGATAGAGGTGGTTTTTGATTCCTTTCACATCCTCTGGATTTGGCAAGTGGTCAATAACCTTGAAGACAAGGTGCAAACGATACCTTAGCATACCAATTAACCTTCGGCAAGTGGCTTGATTGATTGGCTTAAATCAAATTTGGCCAAAACTTTGGGTTTTTCAGCCTTCCTCAATACAAATGGGTTGAAATATGACAAGTGAGCAGGTTCTGATATCAAGGTAGCCCTCCCTCATTTTTATTTCCATATATATTTTGCAAAACTGAGAGCGCAATCCTAACCTGGAGTTAGGCAGGCAGGCAGGCCAGCAAAGTTTGGCCAGCACAAGGGACACCGTAAAGTATGTTTGGGCCACTCTCAGAGTCAGAGGGGCCAGCACACAGACATGTGCCATCCTCCCTGACTATGAGAGTGGTGCAAACACGCTTTACAGTGGCCCTTGTGCTGGCCAAACTTTGCTGGCCTAACTATGCTGGTCTAACTCCAGGTTAGGATTGCACCCTGACTAGTTGGCTAAAAGTTTGCCCAAAGGAGGGAGGGACAGACCGTAACCATAATGCACTGATGAGAGGAGAAATCCATTTAACCCCTGCTAGCTGGGCAAGAGGCACTTTTTCAAGTGGTGTCGTCTTATATTTAGCAGGGGGAGAGCAATTGTCCCTCTTCACCCCAGCTCAGTGTCTTTCTCGTGGCTGTTGCTGGTGGTGTTCTCCATTCTTTTAGATTGTGAGCCCTTTTGGGACAGGGAGCCATTTAGCTTTATTATTACTATTTGCCTGTAAACCGCTTTGTGAACTTTGTGTTGAAAAGCGGTATATAAATACTAGTGATTGATTGATTGATTGATTGATTGATTGATTGATTGATTGATTGATTGATTTCTTACTGGTGCATTCTGCAATGTCTCCAAGGTCCTCCCCCTACCCCTTCTAGCAGGACAATGGAGAAGTAATGGAACCTAGGTCCCCTGGAAGCCATTATATTAAGCAACTCTTCCCTGAAATTACATGGGAGAGTGCCTTTGGCCAGATCTCCCATGAGCTGGCACCCTGTCTGCCCAATGTGGTGCCCCTCCCTTGTTGAGAACATCAATGCCATGACCACCACCCCAAAGCCTTAGCCCCTGGCACCCCACTTTGTCTTCCACAATCAGTTGTTTTGCATTCCAGAATACCTTGTAGTCTTCGGTTCTGGGGTGCAACCCAGAAACTGTACGGCATTCTGGGGTGCAATGTGGCTAATGAAGTGAGTTAAGCACCAGCACCACATGGAAGCCGCAAGGCATTCTGGGGCATGACATGGCCCAAAATGTGGTGACCCACAGTTTGAGAACTGCTGCTCTAGCCCCCCACTCTCCTCATTTTTTCTGTTCTTCTCCCCTCTTTAAATGCAGGGAGTAGCTGAGGGACGAGGAGCGGAAAAGGCAGGGACTGGTGTGTCACCAGGTAAGAGGGTGGACAAGCATTAGGAGCATCACCTCTGGTACTGGGAGGTCTTGCACCAACCTGGTCGCACATTGGGCATGCCTAGAAAACTCAGCCCTTCTCCTTGAAGAAAGTACTGGGGATGGGGATTGTCAAACTGCAAAGCAACCCAACGCAGAAAGGCCATCCTGAAGAGCCTTTCCGAACATGCTGTCAGGTTTGCCAAGCACTTTTGGTACATTGCAATGCACCGCATCATGCGCACGGTATCGGGAGGAAAGGGATTGCCAGGACAACTGCAAGGGTCCCAAAGGGAGGGAGATGACTTGGAGAGGATTGGAAGACGCCAACTGCCTCATAAAAGGGAAGCATGTGCCCGTCGAATGGGGAGCCTGACAGAAGGTTTGCTGAGCAGGCTGGGAGACGGAGGTGAAGAGAGCAGATGAGGTGTAGAAAGTTAAGCAGCCTTGGGGGCCACAGGGCGGGGAGAGGAGGGCAGAGGCCACCACGTTCTTGTTTGCTCAGCATTTCCAACCACAGTGAAATCTGCCAGGCGCTCCTGTCTTCTTTGCCAAAGACAACCTGTGTGACTGTGTAATGGCTCTGTTCTTCCTCTTGCTACTCCACACTTCCCTCTTCTCCCAAAGCTGGATCAGAGTTCCCCAGACTTTCCATTCTTTTCTTTCTGGATTAAAATTTGAAGCCCTGTTTTTACACACTTCTGCTAGGCAAGTGACTGTTTCCTCCCAGCAGCCTGTCCTTGCCTTAGAGCACAATCCTAACCTGGAGTTATGCCGGCACAGTTAGGCCGGCAAAGTTTGGCTGGCACAAGGGCCACCGTAAAGCATGTTTGGACCACTTTCAGAATCAGGGAGGATGGAACACCTCTCAACTATATGTGACCCCAGTGGCAGCTTGTGGAAGCAGGTGATTTAGCAGTTTCATGGCAGCTTATAACACAGGAGCTCTCTTTCCAATGTCACAGGCCAGATCTGCAGTGGACTGTAATGGGCATGGCATCAGACCAGTGGTTCCCAAACTGTGAGTAGGGACCCTCCAGTAGATTGCGAGCCAATTTGAAGTGGGTTGCAAAGCACCTAGGGCAGCCATATTGAAAATATGGGAAGATGGGATGATGGAAAGGGGGAGGGCTGTGTGGTTGTTTTGCTTGTGTAAAGGTTGTAAATAGGCCTTTTTTCTTTCTGATTCGCTTTGCTATTAGAAAACAGCTGAAAAAACCACCCAGCTTATTGCTGCGTTCTCAGGAAAGCAGCAGGCTCTGGTGTCACAATGACGGCCCTTCTGGCCATGACATCACTCCTGGTGGGTCCTGGACAGACTGTCATTCTTAAAAGTGGGTCCTGGTGCTAAAACGTTTGAGAACCACTGTATTAGACAAACCAAACCTGATGTTTAAGCATATGCTACTCAGCTGCCTACGTTTCATTTTGTTGAACAGTGTAGGTATAGCAGGGTGGTCTGGAGCAGGACCACAGCACTGGGAGGAATATTAACCCTTTCCTCACCACGGTCCCAATCAGGACCTGTAGCTGGTAATTGTACTAGGGAGAAAAGCACCCATTGTGCTATCGGATCCCGGGTTCAAGTCTTCCCCTCGATCATGATGTCCACTGGACCAATCACACTCTTTCAATGTAAGCTACCTCACAAGATAGCTGTGAGGATAACGTGGGGATTTGTGATAAGCAGTGCATGTGGCTCTGAGGTCTTTGGTGAAGGGTTAGGATCAAAATGCAGCAAATGAATTGAATCTCCCGGATGATGTAGAGTACTGTTATTCAAACTGTGGGTTGGGACCCACTTGGTAGGTCGCGACCTGATGTCTGATGGGTCATGGAAAGCTGGGAGCAGCCATCTTGGAAGCTTCAGACCTTAATCTTGTTATATTCCTTTTGCGACTGTTAACAGTTTGAATTTTCAAGTGAGGGTTGTTTTTTTTAATTTTGTTTTTAGTTCAGTGCTTTTACATCACATTTTGTCCTCATCTTACTTTCTGTCAGGGATGTTTCATGGCTGGACAATTGCTGCAGTCCAAGAATACCAATTTGCATTTCAGGAGTGCCATTTTATTATGTTACCATGACAGCACTTCCTGTTTGATGATGTCACTTCCAGCCACAACATCTAAGTTAATGACATCACTTCTGGTGGGTCTCGTCGTGAGTGCCACTCTAAAAAGTGGGTCCCGGTCTAAAAAGGTTGAATACCGCTGGTGTAGTGGTTCTGGAGTTTTTCTTAGAAATCCCTGCTCAGCCCTGAAGCTCCCTGGGTGACCCTGGGCCAATCACTGTTGCTCAGCCTCCCCTACCTCATAGGGTTGTTGTGAGGATAAGAAGAGGGAAGGACCTATGAAAGAAGGGCTGTATAAAAATGTGGAGAAATAAAAAGAATCTCAAAATAGCATTTTTATTGATAATATGCAAATTATTGTCAACCAGCCTGTCTCTTAATTGCTTAAAAGTCAAATGACAGATTAACTGCAAATTGGTTGAGCACTCCGGGAAACAACACAAAACCCCCATTGATTCTGCCCGAACTTTGACTGAGCTGGATGTTATGCTGTGGATTTTCATTGCTGCTGCTTGAGTCTGTCGAATGAACTGTTCATTTTCTGATGGGACGTTTATTGGTCTGTTAAGGTTTTGATTGCTGTTTTACTTGCAAAGATATTTTATTTGCTGTAAGGCAGCCTGAGAGCTTTATTAGGCAGACTGGCAGGATACAAGTTTTACACTGCAACAGAAAACGAGGACGAGGTGTATTGTTGTAGGGGTTTAGCTGATGGTACCTGGAGATTTCGGATAACGGCCTCAAATGAAGGTCATTTGCCCAGAAAGTTTCAGCTTTTGAATATGCCAGATCTGGTGTTCTAAGGAAAGCTCCCTGCAGAATGAAGGCCTATGAATGAGGCAGGGTGAGGCAGCCCCTAGGCAGTGGATGGGTGCCCTGTGCCTCCCCCCCCAGGTACTTTGTCTCACCACCAGTTGTCCCCACTGCTTCTACTACTAATCTTCACCCTTCCCATCCTGCAATGCCTTTTGAAAAAGAAGCGTAGAGGAGCGGTAGAGTGGCTCTGAGGGGCTTAGCAGGATGTCCTACTTTACTCCTCTTCTGCTCTTTACTTCTTCCTATGCCCAATTTCTATCCTTTGAAAAGGCAAAGCAGGATGGGAGTGCAAAGGGGAAGGATGAGCAACAGAAGGGGCAATAGGGTGGGGGAAGACGCAAGGGGTGTGGGTCACAGAAAGCTGTGGGGAAGGGAGAATAAGGGAGAAAACAGCAGGGGGCTCGAGTTGGGTCACTTTGCCTGCCAGGTAGGGGTGTGTGTGTGTGTGTGTGTGTGTGTGTGTGTGTGTGTGTGTGTGTGTACGGCTGGAACTGGAAAAGGAAGGGGAGGGGAGTGCTGAGCTAGAACATGGAGGAGTAGGAGAAACAGAGGCTGCCACATCACTGGGTAAAGGGGTCAGCATTTGGCATGTGCCTCTTCGGCTGGCACTGTGTGTGTGTGTGTGTGTGTGTGTGTGTGTGTGTGTGTGCGCGCATCTGCATGTGTACACACACACGAAGAAACCCATAGCACCACCTCTGGCAGAACTGGGGCTCAGACTGGGTTTGCTGTGGACCTTGCCAGACTCCAAGGGCAGGAAAGGCAGTCTGGACTTTCGATTGGTCCACCTATTATTACTCACAGTTCTTGGCTCTCCCCAGGGTCCACACTCCCCAGAGTCCACATCAATGGCTCTCTAAACCCTGCTACCTTTCTTACATTCTTGGAACTTTTATTGGAGGGGATGATGCCCTGGCTGCCTTCCAGCTTGTGTCTGGGGGGCTTAGAGCCCAGTCCTACCCAACTTGCCAGTGCTGATGCAGCTGTACCAATGGGGCATGTGCTGCACCCTGCACCCTGGGGTGGGGGAAGTCACTGAGGCCTCATCAAGGTAATGGAACATTTGATCCCTTGCTTCAGGTCTGCATTGTGACTGCATCAGAGCTGGAAGGTTGGATAGGATTGAGCCCTTAGGCTGCAATCCTTTGCACACTTACCTGGGTATAAGCCCACTGGATTCCTTGTGGCTTAATGCAGAGTATATGTGCATAGGCTTGTGCAATCATTTACAATATTTAAAGATTAATAGCCTGCTTTTCTATTTAAAGGATGTTTAAATAAATGTTTGGGAGAGGAGGAGGTTGGGACAACAATCTAATAAATTAAGTCTCCCCACCACCCCCACCAATGTCCTATGTTTCCATGATCCCTTTCGCTGTAGACATTCTAATGAGCTCTAGTGCCGTTCGCTGATTTTATTAAATATTTTTGGATTCCAGCCCAGCTTCCACTTCACCTTCAGATGAGGTGAACTTCTGTCTTTTTCAAATCTTCCATTGATCTTCTCTCTCTTTAAAGTTTCTCCAAAATGCAAGAGAGCAGACGCAAAACTTATAAATTAAGTCTGTGGAAAAAGTCAATTCCTCTTTTTGCATTCCCCAGAGAGGGTATTGGAAATCTAAGGCAGTCTCAGCAGAAGAGTTCAAGTGAATGAGACCCACCACACCCTCAGAGGACATCAGTTCGCGAGCCCCACATTGGAAGTGGCATTTGAATTGCCCTTGTCTCAACTCTCTGGTCTCCGAATGGATGTGTCTGTTCTTAATTCTCTTATAGGAGTAGCAGTTCTGTGCAGCTCCGTTCATTTTAGGACAGTGTTATTCAAACTGTGGGTCAGGACCCACTTGGTGGGTCGCAACCTGATGTCAGATGGGTCATGAAAAGCTGGGAGCAGCCATCTGGGAAACTGCAGACCTTACTCTTGCTTTATTCCTTTTGTGAGTGTCAGTCAGTCAAAACCTTTAATGGCATCTCAAAAGTTAAAACATACAGCAATGTTATTGTCAGAACTTAAAAATATAATTAAAACAATGTAAAACACTTGCTGTCTCTAGACCAGATAGATTCACTCTGGCAATGGCAGTTCAGTGGGCTTTCGTCTATTGTTAAATTCAACTATGCTATGCAGAAAGGAAGCAAACAGTCTGAGGTGGTATGGATCCGATAGTGAGAAAAGAATGTTTAGTTTGTCATTGTCTGGAAGAAACATCTTCTTGGACAAAATAGGGCCTAGTAAACTGGATCTCTTAGTCTCATGATAAGGGCAATGTAGGATCATGTGCGGCAAGGATTCAACTGTGCTCAAAGAACAAGAGCATGTTCTATCTTCTTGGGGGATGCCTCTATACCTTCCCCATAGAACTGCAGAGGGCATGGCATCCAGACGGGCCAACGTAAGGGCCCTTCTTTCATTAGGGTTGGTTAAGGACTGGAGGTAGTTCAAAGTTTTACCTTTTTCAAAAGGGATTTTCCATGCCAGAGAGTGACCAGATCTATTGGTTGTGCTTAAGAGAGTCTGAGTCTGAATGTCCAACAACCTTTGTTTGATCTGTCGGAAGGCTTCTGCTTGCGTTACCGCCCCTAGTTGGTCCACATCAATGCCTAGTTGCTTGATTTTAGACTCCCAGGAGCCAGCTGACGAGAGAGAGTCTTTCTTGAAGTGAAACAATAAACTGCTGGTTATGTTATTGAAGTAGAGATTCAGCCAGAACTTTGAAGTGCGTAGCCAAGCTAGTGTTTCAATCATAGACTGGCCCGTCTCCAGGCATAGGGCTGAATATGGCACGCAGTTTGGAACAGCTAGAATTTTACGCAGGAACACTGCTTGGATTTGTTCGAGCTGGTGGTTAGATGATTTTATCCACAACGGTACTCCAAATAGAATTTGGGGAAGAACCTTAGCATTGAACACCTTGAGGGCAGCCGGGACATATGAGCCTCCGTTCTTATAAAAGAATTTCAGGATAGCCCGCATTGAGATCGAAGCCGCCGCCTTCATCATGTTCCAATGACTTGTCCAAGAGAGGTTGTAGGAAAACAGGATCCCCAAATATTTGAAGGATTTCACTTGCTCGATAAGGTGGCCATTGAAAATCCATTTATGCGGTTTCCAAGATCTTGCGAAGATCATAATTTTTGATTTTTGGAAATTTAGCTGCAGTTTGTTCCTTGTTAGATAATCTAGACATTGGTGCATCAATCTTTTGAGCCCCAAGCGCGTTCTGGAAATAATAACCGCATCGTCAGCATACAGTAAGATGGATATCTTAAGGTCCCCAAGCTTGGGAGGGTGGCCCTCCACCTCCGCCAAGGCTGGAGCCAGGTCATTCAAGAAGAGATTAAACAGCGAGGGGGCCAATATGCAGCCTTGCTTGACCCCTTTGTTGGTGGGAATCTCTTCAGATAAATGGCCCTTCCAGGAACACCTAACCTGGCAAGATGTTTTTGAGTATAAGTTCTTAATTAGATACAGCAGGCTGCAGTCCATTCCCATTCTTTCCAATTTGGACCAAAGTAAATTCCTATCTATGCTATCAAACGCTCCTTTGAGGTCTAGGAAAGCAACATACAATTTAGATTTGATGTGAATAGTATACTTGTAGATTAGGTGAGCTAAAATAATACAATGGTCTAAGGTAGAACTTCCAGGTCTGAAACCAATTTGTTCGGGGCCCAAGATGTTCTTCTGCTCGATCCAGTCGTTTAAGCGAGCTAGCAAAGTCTTAGAATAAAGCTTTCCGACCACTGAAAGCAAGCTGATTGGTCTGTAATTCTCTGGAGCACTCTTGTCGCCTTTTTTATATATCGGAACTATTATTGACTTCCTCCAGGCCCCTGGTAATACCCCGTGGCAGTTAGCTGAAGTGAAGAGCTTGGCGAGAATAGGAGACCAAAAGGCAGGATCCGCCTTCAGCCATTCTGGGATAATGTTGTCAAATCCTGGGGCCTTGCCCGGTTTTAATGTTGCAATTAAGTCACAAATTTCCGACTCAGTTATCGGAGGCCAGTCCAAAGGTGGGTTAGTCGAAATAGTTGTGAGCGTATCAGAGGGCACCGATGTGTCATTGAATAATTGGCTGAAATGTTGCTTCCAGCAATGTGTAGGTACCAGCTTGGGGTCTGCAGTGTTATGCCTGAATGTCCCAGCTATGATGTTCCAAAAATTTCTGGGATTTGCTTGGGATGAAGCCAGTATGAGTTTTTTCCATTGTTCTTTCAGGTGTAAGTTTCTCTTCTGCTGGATCAGTTCTTTGAATTGGTGGTTAGCTAATAAGAAGTCTCTCAGAGCAGCTTGTGAATCTGATGTTCTAAAAGTTTTAAAGAGGGCTCTGGTTTGCGTCTTTAGATTTTTACAGTCTCTGTCAAACCAGGAGGGGGTCCCAGTCCCTGGGCAGTCCACGGTCTCAGACGGGGAAGGTGAAACATTGGAGATGATGTCACCAATGAGTTTTTCGTATCTGTCTACTGTTGTTTGAGGATGGTCATCCACGAGGATAGAAGACCATAGCTCATTGAAGCGAGGAACTCCCAGAAGCTGTTGGATCTCTTTGAGGGTAGAACTGTGCCAAGGAAATTTGATAAATCGGTCCAGGCCAATTAGATGTGCGGGAGGTTGTATTTGGTGTGGAACCAGTATATCCAGTGCCAGTAAAAGGGGAAGATGATCACTTAGTTTATAGTCCCCTATCTCAAAATTTGACACCAATGGCAACAGATCTAATGAAGTTATTATGTAATCGATAACACTACATCCTGTAGCAGATACGTACGTGAATTCAGATGCTTTCGTGAATTCCGAAAGACCATTGAGCCAAGTAAGATTGGCTTGGATGCTAAGGGTGGCTAAGAGGACACCGGCCTCGTTAAAGCGTTTGTCCTTGGAGAATCTGGTGGCATTGCAATGTTGAGGAAGGGTGGACATATTTCCTCCTTTTAGAATTTTTTGGAACACTTCTGGCCCTTGGCCTACCCGGGCATTGAGGTCCGCGGCCATTAGAAGATGAGCTTGGGGAAATTGTTTCTGAATTTTGTCTATACATTTCGTCAGATGATTCCACATAAGTGCTTGTTGAGCTTTAAGAGTGTTTGGCGGCAGGTATGCGTTGAGGAGAAAAATAGACATGTTATTTATAGATAAACGTACCACCAAATAACTGCTCAGGTCCTGGCAAGCCTCAACTAGTTCAGCTTTCACAGTAGACCTAATCAGTGTTGCCAATCCTGACTGCAGTCGGCCAAACTTGTTCTTTCTAAAGGATGGGAGGTTGAAAGTTTGAAAGTCCTCTAAATGTATCGTATCTGTAGTCCAAGTTTCCTGTAAGCAGATAATGTCTGCTTTACTTAAAAATTCAAGAAATTCAAGATTGTACTGTTTGGAGGGCCAACCTGCCAAATTCCAGGATATCATTCTCAAGGCTCCATGCGGATTAGAGAAATTGACTGTCAAGGTAGATGAGGTATGGTTGAGACTATTACGGACTAGTCAAGGAGATTGAGCAGCACCTGTGGCTTCCTCTGGGCAACTAGGTGTTGGAACTATATGGGTCCCTTTGTAGAAAGCTTCTATGGATGGAAATATCTGCTTGTGTTCCCCTTTAATCAACAGAGGTTTGTTCTCTATAGTCGATGTCTCAAGTATCAGCTGAGGATCTTGTAAGTGAGGAGATGAGCAAGGATTAGTGCTGTTAGTTAGCAGGGGTCCGTTGTCAGTGGATAAGGACAATAATCTTGCTGGATTGGTAAAACTTAAGGAATGTATCTGATCTTGATCTGGACTCTTGTCTGTCAAATTAAATGAGGCATTAGGAATTGATGTTCTTAGTGACCGGGGGAGCTCCTCCGTATGTGGTGGCGGAGGGAGGACCTCTGGCAAAAGTTGATGTTCATATGACAAGGGGATAGTTGAGTTCACTTTCTCAATGTTCTCATTATTCAGGGAGAGCATCTGAGCGTCAGCAGGCTTGGAGATTATTTGATGAGGAAAAGTTGACAAAGGGAGATCCAGGGAGTCTCGATTTTGTCCATTTGAGCAGAGGGTCGTAGAGCAAGCTGTGATACGATCAGAGGTCTGTTTCAGACGAAATCTGATCTGGGGCCCCATTTGCTTGAAAACCCTCTGTACCTGTATGCCATATGAGTTCAGTTTAGATCTCACATTTAAAATTGATCTAGATAAAGTCAAGGAAGCAAATGTAAGATGGAGTCTTTTACAGCCCTTAGCAGAAGGCAGGTAGAAACAATCAGACAAGAGAGATGGACCAATTTTCTGCCTTGTTAATTGAGATAGTGAGGTAAGAATTTTAAATTTGCTGGACCATAAGTGAGCATCCCTATGTGGTATATTTAAGAGAATGTCTTTGGGAGACCATATTAGATGTATGTTCGCAGGGGAGAAAACTCTGTTGTCTTCAAGCCATAAATCTCTAGCAGTTTGGCTAGGAGGCTCCTTGTCGGCGATAGAAGGGGGAAGGGTGCTCGTCTGCGCTTTCAAGTTGGAAGCAGAAGTTTCGCAGATTGTCATTAATCTCCGTATGTCTGAGTTAATTGACTGGAGTTGAGCTTTTGTGAGTGTTCACAGTTTGAATTTTCAGGTGAGGGTTTTAAAAAAAAATTTTTAGATTTTAGTTCAGTGCTTTTACATCATATTTTGTCCTAATCTTGCTTTCTGTCAGGGGTATTTCATGGTTGTACAATTGCTGCAGTCCAAGAATGCCAGTTTGAATTCCAAGAGTGTCATTTTATTATGTCACAATGACAGCACTTCCTGCTTGATGATGTCACTTCCTGCCACAACAACACTTCCAGGTTAATGACATCACTTCCAGCGGGTCCTGACAGGAGTGCCATTCAAAAAAGTGGGTCCCGGTCTAAAAAGTTTGAATACCACTGTTTTAGGGGAATGCCTTAAATGGCAGTCCGGAGGTGGGGACCAGGCAGGGTTTCCAAGAATCAGGAGATTCAAAGTTTCATTTGGGCCCCTATCCAAAGGAGGTGGGGAAGGATGGCAAAAACTGGAGCCCAGATCCACTGGGCTTCCCAATATAGTGCCCCGGTCTAACCACCCATAGACCTGGCCTCTCAGTCAGCCTGGCCTCTATCTTTTGTGCTCCACAAGGGCAGCTGAGATCCCAGGAAATTTCCAGCTCCCCTCCTTTGGCACCTGAGCCTCCATTTTGAATCCTGGACCAGGTACAGTGAAGGCCGTTCTCGAAGGCCCTGAAACCACGTGTCAGTGTTGGGAGTAAAGGCACAGAGAGCAAGCCAGGAAATATGATCTGGGCAAAGTGCGAGCAGGAACGCAAAGCCTTTGCAGCTCTTCTGGTTGAAGAGGTCCAATGGCCTGTCAGGATGGATGCGTCAGGGCGCAATCCTATTAGGGACGTTGGACCAATGCTATGTGCTAACATTAGCCCAACATCACTAGTGCTGACGCAGGGGCGCCAACTGGCATCCCCGCATCGGTGCTAGTGCTCTTGGGCCGATGCTGGCAGTAGTGTCAGCCCAAAGGCACTGGCACAAGGCACATGGCAAGAGTGCCATGCTGCCCTTGCGCCAACTGGACTTGGCTGGCGCAAGTCCATTTCTATGAGGAGAGAGGGCTGGCGGGAGGGCAGTTCTGGGCGGGGGGTGGGCAGGCTGGTGGACATACTGGCCCAGGGAGGGGGACAGAGATGGGATGTGACTGGTAGGCCGCATCCAAGCCTCCGTCCCAGGCTGAGCAACCCCAATTCAGGCCCCTGGCTCTTCGGCTCTGCACCTGCCATTTAGCAGGCGCAGATCTGAGGAAAACTAAGGGGAGGCTGGAGCCTCTCCAGAGCAAGGGCATGTTCGCCATCCTGGCCATTCCAGTGAAGCCAGTGATGTCATGCAGGGGGAACGCGGGGGAACTCAGTTCCACTAGTTAAAATTAGGGCTGACTCCGCCCACTTCACTCTCCCTCCTCCTCCCTCCCAATTCCTCTGCAAAGAGCTTTTCTTCTTGGTTGGCCGGCACTCAGAGGGTTAAAGGGAGCGACTCCGGATTCCTAGGGGGGCGAAGGCAGTGATGTCATTCAGGGGGAACAGACCAGAACAGGCGTTCAGGATCCTAACGGGCTCCGTGGCTGGTTCTGGGTTCCCGACAAGTGCCAATCAAAGTTCAAGTTCCTGTTCCTAAATCATTTGAATGACACCACTGAGTGCAGTTTAGGATTGTGCTCTCAGTCTCATAACTGGGAATGCTTCAGTGCCCAAGGAGAGGCCCAAGCCTCTTTCCCTGGTGGGCTCCTTACCGCATGGAGCTCAGCTGTACACAGAGCTCCAACTCTAGCAGTATTCCTTTGTGGATTGTGCCCTGGCTTAGTTAAAGAAAAGTGAAAGGGTGATGTTTGCCTGGCAACAAAATGTTTTTGGTTGGCCAGGCCTCAGTTGCTGTCCTTTGTGTGCTCACTTCAGATTAACTCTCACTGAGAGTCATAGAATTTTGCTTCTAAGTAAACATGCATCCTGCTAACCTAGCAGTGCGAAAGCACCTAAAAAATGCAAATAGATAAATAGGGACCACTTCGGTGGGAAGGTAACAGCATTCCGTGCACTACAGTGTAGAGTCATGCCGGCCACATGACCACGGAAGCTTGTCCTCAAACAAAACGCCGGCTCTACAGGCTTTGAAACGGAGATGAGCACCGCCCCCTACAGTCGGTCAAGACTAGACCATTCAGTCGTGGGGAAACCTTTACCTTTTTAAACATGCAGAGGGCCAGGCTGAGCATCTGCGAAAACCATCCCAACAGCTCAAGCCTATGCATGTCTACTCAGAAGTAAGTCTCATTTCGGCCCAATGACGCTTACTCCTGTGCAATCCTATACACATTTTCCTGGGAGTCAGACCTATTGGACCCAATGTGACTTGCTTCAGGGAAGACATACATAAGATTTGGCTGTAATAAGATATTCAATGTGAAAAGCAATGCTGGGTTTTGTTGTCGGTTTTTAAAGCTGATTTTAAAATCATTGGAACAGTTCGAAAAGTGGAGACGCCAACTAGTAAAAACCTGCATTGCCAAAACTGACACTTTCTTGGGGTAGGGACACCTTAGGGTTTTAGCAGCTCTCAGGCCCGCACCTAGAGTGAGGTGTGATCGGAAGCAGCCCAGAAGGCAGCCCAGATGCAAAAACGGAGAAGGATCAAAAGGGTCAGGTGCTTAGAGTCAAATCCAAGGCTCCCGCCGAAAAAAAATAGGACTGTTTTCCAATTTCATACATTGGAATGACCTTTTTAGCTTGATAATAGTAACAGGGTAAGGGGAGCAAAAAATTCTCAAGAGAGCAAAGCAGCTAATTCTGGCACCCCCAAGGGATTACATTACACTCCAACACCGGCCTTAAACTTGTGAACTGGTTCCTGTTGCTTTCCAGATCAAACTTTGATTTAAAGGCCTACCTCTTCCCAGACCACAACTCTGTCCAGACCAAAAAAATGTCTGCTTGTTCTTGGGATGATGACAGAAGAGTGAGCCTCAGAGCACAATCCTAAACTGGAGTTAGGCCTGCACAGTTAGGCAAGCAAAGTTTGGCTGGCACAAGGGACACTGAAAAGCACATTTGGACCACTTTCGGGGTCAGGGGGGATCATGCACAGCGGCGTCATTCACCCGGTACGCTGGGCGGGACTTACCTTTGAGTGGCAGTCCGCCCATTGCGTCACGCCGCGTTCCGCCGCGTTCCCGCCCGCCGGTCATGACTAGACCATTCGGTCGTGGGGAAACCTTTACCTTTTTAAAATTTTTCTAATAGGCATCTTGTATCCATGGTATCAGTGGATAACTGAAGCCATGGATACTGGGGCACACCTGTACCTTTTTGTAAAAAAAATAAAATCTTTTTTTTAATGACCTCCCCCCAATACTCAAAATTGCAACACTGGAAAAAGGGGGGCCCCTTCTGAGCTCTGAGAGAGCAATTAAATTCAGTGCCCATTTGAAGTGGCTGCAATAAAGTCGAATCAAATCGAAAGCAATATGCTAATTACAAAAACATCCATCAAGCTGCATCTCTTGGAGATGATAGTTCTGCACTGTGTTAGAACTTCTTGAAGAGTATGTGAGGCTCCTCAGCTGGAGGGGCCTTCTAAGTGGAGACATGAAAGGGGCTGGAGTACATCAGTAGGCTTACAGCCCGGCTCAGTACTTCACTTTGTCCCTCTGAGTGCTTCAATCACAGAAAACTTGCAAAACAGCATCCCCGGCTTGGCTCCAGCCTGACTCATTAACACCAGTCCCCAAAGCAACATCAGTCAGAAGAATCTGGCGGCAGATTCGCTGCGGGTTCTTTGCCCCTTAGCAGCTAAAGCCAAATAAATCAATACTTTTCCCCAAGTTTACACCTAGTCCCCAAATATCAACATAACCCTTCCCTTTAATACTTAAAGGCTGTACATGGCAACATTTTTCTTGAACAACTGCAAGAAGGGGACAAAGAAATACTGTTTCTGTTGGGGTGCACTAGAGGTTCACATAGACATTCTGAAACAAGTAATAGGGACATAAGAACATAGGAAGAGCCCTGCTGGATCAGGCCAGAGGCCCATCTAGTCCAGGTTCTTGTATCTCACAGCATCCCACCAGATGCCTCAGGGAGCACACGAGACAACAAGATGCCTGCATCCTGTTGCCACTTCCTTGCACCTGGCATTCTGAAGTAGCCTACTACTAACATAAGGAGGTTGCATAACCCATCATGGCCTATAGTGCACAATGGACTATTCCTCCAGAAATCTGTCCAATCCCCTTTTAAAGGCGCTTTAAGGCAAGAAGAAAAACATGGTTTTACTGATCACATAGTTTAGTTACTGCAGGATGCAGCAACAGCAAGATTAGGCATTTCGCAGGCTCTCTCTCTCTCTCTCTCTCTCTCTCTCTCTCTCTCTCTCACACACACACACACACACACACACACACACACACACACATTTATTTTCCATCAATTTCTCCAAAGGTGCATGTTTATGAATACAGCATGTAATTTATTTTAAAGTGTGATTTATTTGAAACAATGACTTCACTTCCAGCCCCGCTGGCACAATGATTTCATTTTGTGCTTAATGACGTCACTTCTGGTCTTTGGGGGGAGGGATCCGTACCAAAAACGTGGGTCACAGTGCGAAAAAGGTTGGAAATCACTGTTGAGCCACAGAAATAATTATTTCTTTATATAGCAAAGTATGTATATACTGTGCCTTTCTCTTCTCCGGAAAGGGACACTCAAAACAGCTCCAGGAAATCATTAGACATTCAAACACCCAAACGGAAAACAGATTCCAGAGTGGGATTTGGAAGTTTTGCAAAAATCTGGAGGAAAAAGTCAAGCCTGGCACATTAATCTGAGAAGTGCGTTTATGTGTCCTGTACAATGTTTGTGAGCAATACGAGCGCCATGTATGCCGCCCAGGAAAGGATCTCACATATACCTCTGACGCTGTAGTTCACCACTTTCCTCTTCTCCACCCTTCCTCTTCTGTTTGCTCCCTGTTCTTTGTCAAATCAAGAGTGTTGGAAGAGGAAGAATGACAACAGCTGCTGAGGGGTAACGTTTGTTGTACTCTCTCTCGTGGCTGGCCTTGCTGCCATTTACAACCACAGAGGTACACTCCGTGAGATCTTTCAAGGACAGCAGAAGGAAGCAGGAGTGGTGGTGGGAATGGGCAGGTAAGCTGTGGGAAGCAGTTGTTTCTGCCAATCCTCTCCTTGAGACTGTCTTCAGTCAGACTCATGCATGGTTTGGTCTAAATTACACAATGCACGGCCTGGCCCTCTGGGATGCATTAGGTGAAAAGGGAGGGGGATATACTATCAGTTCTCTTTCTCTGCAACCTAGCTATCTGCAACCTTGCTTATCTGCGAGGGACAGACTTGCTACCAGGTGCAGGGGAGTGGCAACAGGACGCAGGCACCTTGTTGTCTCATGTGCTCCTTGAGGCATCTGGTGGGCCACTGTGAGATACAGGAAGCTGGACTAGATGGGCCTTTGGCCTGATCCAGCAAACATGTTCTTAAGGCCCAGACTGTGTTGCAGTTTATTATTTACCTCAGAATTTTACCTCAGAAATTTACCTCAGAATGCCTGGTGCAAGGGAGTGGCAACAGGACGCAAGCATCTTGTTGTCTCATGTGCTCCCTGAGGCATCTGGTGGGCCACTGTGAGATACAGGAAGCTGGACTAGATAGGCCTTTGGCCTGATCCAGCAGGGCTCTTCTTACTTTCCTTGTTATCTCTGCCTATGTCCTCATTATCCATTATGCAGAAACCTTCCAAAGGCTAAAGAGACCTTCAGAATGGCATCTGCAACCAGCATTGACCCGTTTAAAATAGCTGGCCATGTTTAAGTGGTCCGTGCTAGTCGCAGGTGCCATTCTGATGATCCCTGCTGCCTCTGGAAGGTCTCTGCAGCATTCAGAGATCTTTTGGCATTCTCTAGTGCACTCTGCTGGCTTCCTGAGGATCTCTGCAGAATTCGTCTGGTGGCAGATAAGGTACTCCTTGCATCTAACCCCATTGACCCCATAGGAGCAATGAGTCTGCAAATTCGCTGTCCACAAAGATTTCCAGGAACCTAACCCTTGCGGATACTGAGGATTGATTGTAATTTTCAGGTTTGGTGAATTAATATTTTGTATCTATTTTGGAAAGAGGATTCTTTTAAAAGCAACACCAAACTGAACTTAGGGGGTGGGTGGGTGGAGGGAGAGAGAAGAGGAGAAAGGACACTGCCTCTGAAATAAGCCTTCTTACTTTGATGGAAACTTTGTCTTATTTTATTCGAATCAGAGTAATAAAGACTTTAGAAAAAAAAGTTGTGCTATTTTTACCTTTTTTACTTGCATAATTCAACATGTAACAAGAGACTGTGGCAGATGAACAGCTCGAGATACAGTTGTGCTGTTGTCACTGCTTTTCCAGATATGTTAAATTAAAGCTAAATTATGACTATTTTTTTTTTATAAAAATAACAACAAAAATACATTTGAGATCTTGAACTGAAAGTCTCATTGGAATTTCTCATTTTTGACGGTCTGGAGGAATGGAATTAACTATCATGACTTTTCATTTCCGATTTTTTTGTTTTGTTTTTTTGTTTTGCTGATGGTTTCTTGTGGCTTTGATCATTGGTCTTTCATAGGGTGTGCATCAATTTTATTTCACTTTTTAGGGAAGAAATTGGGGAGGATATAAATACGAAACACACTGCTTGGATTGCAAAAGACCCCTTGATAAAGTTTTCTTGGCAAACTGGTTTGCCCCAGGATAGGATTTGTATAATTTTGAGAGCTCCTGAGACATCATTTATCAGCAGCAGTTCCTAACATAAGAACATAAGAAGAGCTCTGCTGGATCAGGCCAAAGGCCCATCTAGTCCAGCTTCCTGTATCTCACAGTGGCTCACTAGATGCCTCAGGGAGCGCAGGAGACAGCAAGATGCCTGCATCCTGTTGCCACTCCCTTGCACCTGGCATTCTGAAGTAGCCTACTACTAACATAAGGAGGTTGCACAACCCAACATGGCCTATAGTGCACAATGGACTATTCCTCCAGAAATCTGTCCAATCCCCTTTTAAAGGCACCTAGGCCAGATGCCATCACCACCTTCTGTGGCAAGAAGTTCCACAGCTTAATTACCCGCTGGGCAAAAAGGTATTTCCTTTTATCCATTCTAACTCTCTCAACATTCAATTTCCTCCTAATACTGTAAG
The DNA here is from genome assembly GCA_029204185.1 of Lerista edwardsae. Taxonomy (NCBI): domain Eukaryota; kingdom Metazoa; phylum Chordata; class Lepidosauria; order Squamata; family Scincidae; genus Lerista; species Lerista edwardsae. The sequence goes on along the minus strand of JAJKFI010000020.1, from coordinate 12,928,886 downwards.
AGTTTGGAAACTCCTGGGCAGAGTTTTGGGAATATTGTGGATGGACTTTTTTCTCCTTTTGACCCCAGAAGTGCCCATAGATGTACAGAAATAAGGGGAAAGAAAGCTGTGTTCTATTGCCAATAAGCATGCACCTCTCAAAAAAAGGCAGCACTAGCAATTGTCCACAATTGTCCTCTGTTCTCATTATTATTAGATTTTTTCCCATTCAAAAATTATCACAGTTTTGAGCACAAGGAAAATAGGGATGGACAACAGGTGGAAGACAGTGTCTTGTGACCTCCCTCCCCCATAAAGTATGAGAGAACATTAATAATATGTGGTAATACTAAATGCTAACAAAGCAATCCTATGCCTGCATACTCAGAAGTATGTGCTCAATGGGGCTTACTCCCAGGAAAGTGAATATAGGATTGCAGCCTAAAGTCTGGAAGTTCCCTATGATGAAAGAAGGAATCAGTGGTGTAGCTATGTCATTTGACACCCAGGGCCCATAAATTTTTGATACCCCCACGGCAAAATTTATTTATTCACATTTTATACCATCCTTCCTTCAAAGTGCTCAGAGTGGTGTGCACAGTTCCTCCACTTCTTTTGTCCTCACAACAACCCTATATGGGAGGTGAGGCTGGGAGATAGTAATAGTCATGACATGAAATGAGTAATAATAGTGGCCAGAAAATAAATGCATATTTCCCCACAAGCAATGAATGAATGTCCCCTGCTATTGCTCCTCTTCACATAGTACTCAGTGACATACTGCCCCTGCAATTGGAGGTTCAAGGTAGCCATCATAGATAATGTTATATAAGACAGTTTTAGTTTCAGGTTTTTTGTTTTTTTTTGGCCATAACATTTGATAGAATGAAGATATTACACTCTGGATTATTTCATTAAATTCCTTGTGAAATTCCACATTGAATGGTATATCATATGATGGTATTATTCTGCAAAACTATGATTTTAACAAACTGCAATTTTTACACAAGAAGTTGTATTTTCAGTTTTTTGGCCATAGCTTTTGAAAGAATAAAGATATTACACTCCAATTTTTTTCCACTGAATTCCTCATGAAATATCACATCGAATGGCATATAACACGATGGCATTATTCCTTAAAACCGCTATTTTCAAAATTTGGGGACTAGAGGTGACACTCCCCCCACGAATGGCACCTGGGATGCCCCGGCCCCATAAGTAGCAATGCTACTAGAAGGAAGGAATGGTATTGGATGTGGACAAGTGGAAGTTTATTCTGTATTTGTAATATTTATTTGATTCTTTTCCCCAGAAAAAGTCCACAAGTCATGAGATGTTAAAAACAGTGGCCTTTGCAAAGAACAGATTTCCCCCCAAAACCATTTAAGTGAAACCAAAAAAGGGCAGGAAGGGCAGTTTGGTTTGAAAGTCCCTCCCAAATGGCCAGCTGAAATGGGGGAATGCTAAGTACGTATAAGGTTATACGTACCTCCTAGTTAGCCATTCACTTTGGAGAGTTGGAGCTGACACACTTTGCTGCATCAGAGACACAAATCAGCACAGCAGTTCTCAGACTGGGTTATGACCCAATTTTTGGTGGTTTGTGGAACTGACAGAACAGATTAGGCAAGCGGTTCCCAAAGTCGTACCTGGATGTAGGGAATGCGCTGAGCAGTAGTGGGGCCTGGGGCTGCGGGGATGTCCCAACAGGGGATTCAATTCTTGTCTGGGGGGTCGCATTGGGGCTTGGAGAGGTCTGAAAGGCCTGCAGAGTTTTTTCACACAGAAGCAGGAAGTGCTTTCCTCACAAAAAAACCAGGGCTTTACTCTGCATGGGGGAGGCCCCTAGAGCCTGCTAGATTTCAACATGACCCCCAGGTATGCACCGAAGTCCCAGAGTGTCCTGTGGTGCTGCAATCAAAGCAGCACTGTCAGGGTACCCATAATTTGGCCAACTCCTCTTAAGGGGGAATGGCCCAGTTTTAGTTCCAATAGTGGGTCACAACCAGTACTGTCATTCACAAACGAGCTGCCAGAATGCGAGGCGGGACTTACCGCCTGATTGGCTGGCTGTTTGTGATGCGTCGCTGCCTGCCCGACTGCTGCGCGGGCACCCCTGGCTTCGGAGGGGGTGCCTGCTTGCCTGGGGGTGCGCTGGGTGCGTAGGCGAGCCGCGGAGGGGCGCGCCACCCAGAGGGAGACCCTGCAGCGGGCGGGCAGGCAGCGATGCGTCATGGACCTGCCTGTCAATCAAGCCGTAAGTCCTGCCTCGCGTTCTGGCGGCTCGTTTGTGAATGACACTACTGGTCACAACCCACAGTTTGTGAACCACTGGATTAGGCTACATGCACCAAGGGGCAAACAAATGGCTTCTTGTTGAGTGGGGGAGAGCACTGCTACCCAATGACCATTCTAGCCACATTCCTTGGCATTTATAAATCCGGCAGCAGCCTCACAGGCCTCTAAAACATTTGGGAACCACTGACCTAACGTATCACAGCTGAATCTTGTTGCTGAGATACTTGGAGATTGCAATGAAGTGTCCTTTGGAGAAAGAGAAAAAAAGGACAGTTTTGTTTGAGGAGCTGCACTGACTCTAAGTCAAACCTACCCTATGTTCTGGTAGAGCACCAGGTTATTGGAAACGAGAGTCCCTAAACCAGTGATGGCGAACCTATGACACGCGTGCCAAAGGTGACACACCACAACGTTTGGGGTGACACACCAGTGTTCACCAAACCTGACAAAAATTGAGTTTATGCTTATTTTTCATTTTTTGCAATTATTTGATGTTTCTTTATAGAATACATAGCACCACACATTATTGGACTGTATTTTTTGTTTAAATAAATGAATATAAAGAACTGTTTCCCTTTTGCTTGGGAGGGGGATTGACACGCCAGCAGAGTCAAGTTAAGTAGTTTCCAAAGTTCTGACACACCGAGCCCAAAAGGTTTGCCATCACTTTGGATTAAGTCCAAAGTTCTTTTGGAAGGTCTAGGACCTGGTGGCAGCCGAAGAATGTCGGACAGCCCAATCCTATGCCTGTCTACCCAGAAGTAAGTCCCATTATATTCTATGGAGCTTACTCCCAGGAAACTGTATTTAGGATTGCAGCCGTAATCAGCGACTCAGATCAGGAACTATGAGACCAAAGCAGGAGTCTATGGAGCAAAATACATACATAAATGATTCTCTGTCCTGAAAGGACTCACAATTTTTAAAAAAATGGCAGGGTGGGGGCAGGAGAAGATACAGCAGCACACAACCAGTAGAGAAGACAATGTGCAAAAGGGAACAGGAGTAGTTACTCTCCCCTTGCTAAATCCAGAAGCAGTGGTTCTCCAACATTTTAGCACCAGGACCCACTTTTTATGACAATCTGTCCAGGACCCAGTGGCGTCCCTACAGGGGGGGGGGACAGAGCTCTAAGTTTTGCAAGGAGCTTTACCCTCCTGTGTAAATAGCTCCTCTCCCTTGCCGCGGTAGCCAGTAAGCATAGCCAGTAAGCAACACCAAGACGTTGCTTTTCCACTGTGAAGATTGGCTAAACTGGAGTAGGAAAGGAGCAATTTCCACGGCAAGGTAGGGCTCCTTGCAAAACTTAGAGCTCTGCCCCCTCTGTAGGGACACCACGCCAGGACCCACCTGAAGTCAAGGCCAGAAGTGCTGCCATTGTGTCTGTTGCTTTTCTGAGAATGCAGCAATAGGTTGGGTATTTCTCAGTCATTGAAAATAGAAGTAGCAATTTTCAATCTTTTTCATCTCACGACATACTAACGAGGAGCTAGCATTATCAAGGCACACCATCAGTTTTTGGATCACTGACGTGGCACACCATGCTGCCAGTAGGAGGCTCACCTGCCCCAATAGCCCTATAAATAAATGACCCCAAACTCCTGCAGCATACCTGGGGAACATTCGTGGCACCCCAATGTGCCGATGAAAATAACTGGTTGAAAATAGCTGCTGTAATCCTTCAAAACTGCCTTCTAGTTAAGTATTCAGGATTTCCTAGAAAAGCACTGGGTGTAAGAAAAAGGTCAATATGAGAGAAATTCCATATAGTATATAAGTCTCGTCTCAATTTACGATGTGCGACAAAGAAAACGCTGTCTTTAAAAAAAGCATGTTTGGAAAAATGTCAGGGTTTACTGCAAGTCCTTAATCAATGCAATGATTTTTTGAAATGAAATAGGAAAGTCTGTTTTCTCATCCCCTCCCCCCCCCACAAAAAAAGATAAATATTACAGTGCTATCCAGCCAGTACGCTGGGCGGGACTTACGTTTGATTGGCAGTCCGCCCGTTGCGTCACACCGCGTTCCACTGCTTTCCCGCCTGCCCCGGCGGGCAGGAAAGTGGCGGAACGCGGCGTGATGCAACGGGTGGACTGCCAATCAAACGTAAGTCCCGCCCAGCATACTGGCTGGATAGCACTACTGAGCTGGTGGGTACTCCGCGCACAGCCTTCTCAGGCTCTGGAACCTTCTGCCTCCCAGGCTGGCCCCACTGGAGTCAGAACCCAAGTAAAATACATCTTGTTTCATGATACCCGTTGAGAGTTGCGGCTTCCTTTTCGCTTTCTGCTGCCTTGTTCTGTGGCTTCATATTTGTTAGTTGCTATTTTTTAATTAGCTTTTCACTGTGTGATATTTTCTGATGTTCTAGTTAGTATTTAATTGTTTGCTGTCTTTGTGGGGGCGGTGGTGTCTGGTTTGGTGATGGAAAGGAAGGATTAAGAATTGTTAATAAATACATTTAAGAATTGGCGAGTGAACCCTGCTGAGTAGACTTTGAAAATAATCCAGGAAAAAAAAAAAAGACAGATTCATTTCCCAGTGGTCTGAAAGTTGAATCTGGACCCTGAATTCTGTCCCAAGAGGGGCCCCAGGGCCCTTAGCAAAGAAAAGGTAGGCCACAGGGGCATAGCTAAAGAAGTGCAATTGGTGTGCAAAAGGGGTGCAATTGCACCGGGCTACACGTTTTAGGGGGGCAACAAGCTGAGCTTGACACTACTGGCCAAAATGGTGAAAACGTTGATATGTATGAATAATACCAACAGGTTATATATCATTGGAAAGGTAATTTAATGCAGAATGCAGTGAAACAAACCAGAGTGTGATATCTTTACTCTATCAAAAGTTATGGCCAAAAACACTGAAAATGAAAATGCAACTGTGACATCACATCCTGTTGTAACATCACTTCTGGGGCAACGTTTTAGCCATCTGCACTGGGCTACATTTTCATTAGCTACGCCCCTGGTAGTCCGGGGCTGTGCTGCAGCCTTTAGGTTGTGAACCTCCTAGTCACCCCCTTCAATTTTTCCAAGAATCCCAGCTGTATGGCAGTATCCAAGCCCTATGACTCTGTTGTGGCCTGTAAGCCACAAATTGAGACCTCTCTCCCATCCCAAACAGGAAGTAATGCTAAGGCTAGGGCACCTTTCTTATGAGGAAAGTCTACAGCATTTAGGGCTACACGGTTCAAAAAAAGGACGCCTGGTGGGGACATGAGTGAGGGCACAATCCTAACCTGCGCTGGAACAAGCAGGCTGCCTGGCCTGCGCTGTATGCAATGTAGGTTAGGAGCAGGCTGGATTCTCCATGGGGCAACTCCACCTCCCACCCTGGGCTTCCCTGCCCACTGAAACGCCCTCCCCCCACCCTGTCCTGCCCATACCTTCCCTCCCCACACCTAGAAAAGGCCCTGCGCTGGCCAAACCCAGCTGGGGCAGGGGCGGCTTTCCTGCGGCATGCTCCTGCACAACTGTGTCGACACAGCTGCCTGCATCGACACAGTGCACCTTGCACTGTGCTCGGCTGACACAAGTGGCTTGTCCTGCCTGGCATATAAAGTTATGTATGTGCTCTATCTGAGTGGATAGATGTATGTTCTTTTCCTTCTCCCACAACACATCCACTAAAATTGAGTTAGAACAGACCAAAGAAAACATTTCTTCACTCAGCATGTAATTAGTCTGTGGAACTCCTTACTACGGGAAGTGGTGATGGCGTCTGGTCTAGATGTTTTTAAAAGGGGTTTGGACACATTTCTAGAAAAAAATGTCCATTAGGAGGTTACAAGCCATGATAAGCATGTACAACCTCCTGGTTTTAGGCTACCTCAGAATGCCAGGTGCCAGGAAGTGGCTGAGGGGTATAGATATCTTGTGGTCTTGAATGCTCTCTGAGGCATCTGGTAGGCCACTGTGAGATTCATGAAGCTGAACTAGATGGGCCTTTGGCCTGATCCAGCAGGGCTCTTCTCTTGTTCTTTTGTGTGGAATTTTGTGTGGAATTGTGGGAAGGCTCTATTCCTGATGCGTAGACCACCCCAAGACTCTGGCATGTGAAGAGGACTTCACCATGTTCAACTTTCATTTTATTTTTCCTCTTTGCCAACTGACAAAATGATATGCTTGGGTATTTTAGTTGTCAGCCACCTCTCATGAGTGTTTCTAAAACAGATGAAAGAGATATTTGAATGAGGAAAAATACAAATAGCAATGCACAAGATTCACGCTGTATAGTGAAGGGAAACAGAGGGAAGCACTGTGTAAATTATGCCATAAACAAATCTGGGAGGAATCTATTACTTGTCCAGCTAAGCAGAGGCAAAGTCGATTTCACAACCAAAAGAAGGAAAAAATGGGTGAGACCAGAGAACCAGTGGAGTTCTAAAAGGAAAGAAACTTCATGTTCATTTCAAGTAAAGACACTGGGCGTTAACAACAGGCCGAAACGGAGGGACAAAGATGTATGTGTGCAAAAAGGACAACTGTGAGGGAAAAGAGAGATTTTCTAAAATAGCCTAGAGAAAAAAATGGCAACTGTGTTATCTATCACAGCAAAGACAGATATGGCAACTTTGAACAATGGGCTGAGGGTGACTTCAGAGAGTGAAGGTCGGTTACATGGAGAAAGGGGGACTATACAGAAAGATAGGGAAAGGCCAAAAGTGAAGGAAAAGAAGAAACTCAAAGTGTGTATGAGTACAAACATTAACAAGTAACATATTTTAAGGAAGAGGTCCAGGAGAAGCATCATTAAAAAAAATCATATTGATTACAGAAAAGAATAAAGCAAAATAAATAAATACATGCATGTCCATCAATAAATGCAATACATGTCTAAGAGCCCAAGCCTATGCATGCCTACTCAGAAGTAAGTCCCATTTTAGTCAATGGGGCTTACTTCCAGGTAAGTGTGGTGAGGATTGCAGCCTCACGTGGCAATAAATGCAATATATGTCTAATAATAACTGCATGTACATTAAGCAGAAATATTAGTAGTAGCAATATTCATTGTTGTTAGTAATAGCAATATGTGCATACTGCTTTTTACTTCAATGGCCTCAAAGTCCGTGATCCCCATGACATTAGCGTGCCATTGCCATGACAGTGGCATGGCATTGGTGTGATGTCTGCATGTCGTCAAGCAAGTGACATCTGCCCGCCATCAGTGTACTGTTGGAGTCTATCACTGCATCCAATCAGGCTCAACATTGATGTTCAGAGAGGAGCCACTAGGGTGAATTGAGCAGAGGATGGAGGCACGTGCAGGGCCAATAAGTGGCTAACGTGGGGCGGGGGAGGAACTGTAAGCTACTACGTACGAATGAGTTACATAGCAACAGGCACCGCCCTGAACCATGGGAGATGCCCCAAGAACATGACACATCAGAGCACAACAGTGCTGCGGTGAACGCTCCCCCACGTGGGGGGGCAACAGTGTTGCTCCCCCCACGTTATATCAGAAGACTTTTAAAAGTGCCTCATTGTCCAGTTTGCACGGCAAAGGCCATTTGCCATTATTGTGCTTTTATATACCGGGCCCTCAGTCAAAGTTTCAGGTGTGAGAGATGGGGTTGTTTTTATCATTGCAGAAAGACTTATCAACTGCTTTGCAACAGTGTGGAAACAGAGCACGCATATCTACAGTGCTTTGCAAAAAGTTAAGCAAAGCGGCAGGCGTGGCCAAAGAAGCAGACAGTAGGCTCACAATCGGCCCCAGTAGGTTCACAGTCTAAAATAATGACAATCGTTATATCACATATAGCCTCGATACTGGGCTGCTCCAGTCTCTGCTGGCAAAATAGCCGGCAGAGAGATGAATAGCCCTAAATGGGCTTCCCCAGAGGATACATAAGAACATAAGAAGAAAAGCCTTGCTGGATCAGGCCAAGGGCCCATCTAGTCCAGCTTCCTCTATCTTGTAGATGCCACCAGATGCCTCAGAAAGCACACAAGACAACAAGATACATGCATCTCTTTGCCACTCCCCTGCATCTGGCATTCTGTGGTAAATCCTGAGGTTTACCTGGTGGCCAGTTAAGATTCTCCACAGCATTTCTTTGTGAGCCACCAGGACCAGATGCTCCTCTTCAGACATGTACTCATAGGAAGAGCACCACTGGGTTAGGCCAACGGCCCATCTAGTCCAGCTTCCTGAATCTCACAGTGGCCCTCCAGGTGCTGAGGGAGCACACAAGACAACCATATACTTGTATCCCCTGCATCTGGCATTCTGAGGTAGCTTATTACCCTTGCACCACCCCCAAGGAAGACGCCAAGACTGTGGTTGGGATTTAACTTAATTCAGCACAAGTGACCAGTTTTTAAGTTATGAAACCTACTGCACGCCTGTCCCTCCCTTGAGGGATTCCCACCGCTGTCCCGGCTCCTGTAGGATGCAGGAGTAGCCATTCTAGTACCAGTGCTCCTCCATTAGCCAAGGAGCTCAGGATCGGGCTGTTGCTTAATTGATTTGATTTGATTTGGTTCTATGGGGAGCATTAATGATGATGATAATGATGATGTCCTGATGATGTCACTTCCAGCCATGACATCACTCCCAAGTTAATGCCATTACTTCCGGTGGGTCCCAGCAGACTGTCATTCTAAAACGTGGGTCCCAGTGCTGAAATGTTTGAGAACCCTCTGCTCTAGACTGTGTCCAAATCTCCGCTTAGCCAGTTTGCTTGCTGGTGGCCCTGGCCTAGCTGCTACCTCTTGACCTAATGTGCCTTGCATGACTATTGTGAGCATAAAAGTGGTGGGGGGAGTGCTTGAACAATGCATGCTATCCCTGAGCTCCTTGGCAGAATGATAAAAATGTAGCACCTACATACACCTAAAGCCAGCAGTTCACAATGGCTTTTATCGTAACTGAATTTCAAGCAGTGTCTGTTGTGTTTTACAATCAGGCCTGAGAGCCGTCGGTAGAAAGGCACAGTTAAACTACAACCGACAAGCAAGCCTGATCATTCATCCTTGTGGCGGTGAGTTCCACCGGCCCACGGCGTTCCGGTCCCGGAACGACAACTTCCCTTCGCTAAGGCGTAAAGAGAGCAGTCCGGCGGCTCCTCAGTCGATTCCCACCGGCGACCCCTTCCTTTCTCGGCCCGAGCCGCCTCCTGCTGCCAACCGGGGTTCGAGCCAGGGCCGGAGCCGTGCGCGTCTGCACGGGGTGCGGGGGGAGGCAGAGAGCCTGGCCGGTTAAAGCTCTCGCTAGCGCTGCTTGTGGTCACAGCCAAGCAAGCTCGCATCCCATCTGGCTCTGCCTGGCTCGCTCCGCTCCGCTCGGGCTCCCCCCTCCTCTTATTCGTATTTTTTTCTCCCCCTCGAGCCCCCCCCCCGCCTTAGCCAACCATAGAGTCGCCCTGGCAAAGCAGCAGCCGCTCGCCATCTCCGAAGCCGAGCCGGGCGGGGGGAGGGACGGGGAGGGGGGCGCAGAGCGAGCGAGCGAGGAATCGAGGAAGCGAAGCGAGCGAGAGAACGCAAAGCGCTGAGATCGCGAAGGCAGAAACATGGAGTCCGCGCCGGCAGCCCCCGATCCAGCAGCCGGCGAGCCGGGAAGCGGCGGCGGCAGCGGCTCGGAAGCGGCCGCCGGCGCTGCCAGGGATCCCCCGGCCAACCTGGAGCCTGCCCGGAAAGGCGACGCGCCCGCTTCCAACCGCAGGCAGAGCTATTCCAGCAGCAGCAGCAGCGGTAGCAGCGGAAGAGGAGGAGGAGGTAGGGGGGAAGGGAGCCCGAGGGGGGAGGAGGAGGGGGGAGGAGTGGGCTGGGGGGGGGGGCAGAGAGCGAGCGAGAGAGGCGGCCGAAGCACTGGGAACCTTGCAAGATTTGCAAAAAAAACACGTCTTAATTTAAATACGTATTTCATTATCCAAAAAATCACACACATTGCACACGCATACCACCGTGCAAACTTTTAATAGCTTTAAAAAATTTCTTTGCTGCAAAAGAACACACACACACACACTTCACATTTGGCAGAAGACTTCCATGGCCTGTTCACACGTTACCTTTTCATGATCTTATTGCTTAACAGGGCATGCAGCAAATACGTGTTTACGAGCACGTGTCTCCGTGCAAAGGTTTCCCGCTGTTGGGCTTTGCCCCTGCCAACCTGCTCCTGAACTCGTGTAAATGCAATGCGAAAGGAATCCAGAAAGCAAACTTTATACTTTTCCAGAATCAAAATGTGTAGTTTCTTTCTCTCTTGCTCTCTTTCCCCTCCGCTCTTTTTTAATTGATATACGTGTTGTTCCTTTCTTACGGGTTAAAACAAATGGACTATGTTTTGTTAGGAGTTGGGAAGCGGCGTTGACTTATCTGCGTTGGCTCGCTGGTTTCTTACATCGGATTCTTTCTGACGTGGAGTCAAAAACGTGCAGACGGTTGACCTCTAATCGCTTTTTTTTTTCCGTCTGCCTCTTTCAATTATTTTTTTGGGGGGGCGGGGGTGAAGGTGTTACTGACCTTTTTAAAAAATTAGGACCTCTCTGATCTAGTATAATTGGTTTGATTCCTCTATTTTGGCAAGAATTGGGAATCTCTTTGAATGTCCCGCTTGTCGTTTTCTCACGGTCTGGAGGCGAGCGCAGGTCAGGGCGTCTCAACACGTGCAGGTCAAGTGAAGTTCAGCCTGGGGCGGGCGGGCGGACGGGCGGCCGCTTTTCCATCAATGAAAGAAACCTTGGCGGTGATGTGTATTTTGGCAACGCGGATCTGGCTGCTGGGGGGAGCTCTTCCGCTCTCACTTGGGACCGTGAAGGGTTAACTCAGAGGGGGCTTCCACAAACACGGATTATGTGGCTTTTTTTCTTTTTTCTTTGCCAAAAAGAAAAGAAAAGAAAAGAAAAAAGTATTGTTCTTGTTTAATCCTTTGTGACTTATTTAGGTTTTGCTCGTTGGTGCCATTCAGGAGAGAACTGATTTGGAACTGATTTTCTCTGTTAAGAATGTGTGCGTGAACAGATCATACTTATAATATGGTTCTGTTAAAGCGACAAAGTCTGTACCCCTCCGATTGACAAATGATTGACAAAGGTTCTCTCCTTTGCCAGAGTCGGGGGGGGGGGCAAATAAAGAGGGAGTGGTGTCTGATTGGTGGTGAAGAGTAAGGCTGATGCCTTCCAGACTCTCCTGTGTTTTGTTGGTGGTAGAAATATGGCTGATCATGTGTTGGGGTTTGCGTGTTACAGTATTTTTTTTGTTCCTCCCAATTTTGGCCACGCCTCCTATTCCAAGCAGCTTCCTAGTTTCAGGCACCCCCCTGTACAGTAAAAAGATGACAGGCGCTGTTGGAATCAGCTGGTGGGGCTGGGGGAGGGTGGGAGGAGAGCTGCTTTCGGAGTAATTTTATGCAGCTTTAGGCAGATGGCATGTAGTCTTACGTTGGTGTGTATAATTTCTATATTTTTTTTAAAATGTGCAACAAAATAAAAGGCCCTTTGGGAGTCGGGAGGGACCTTGAGATTGTGGATTCCACAAAGAGGAATGCGAAAGCCGGTTATGTAACGCCGATAATCAGAAACACTGGCTCTCAAACACATTTTCTCCAGTTTGGGAGAGTGTTTGCAAAGCTGCAAGACTTTGCTGTTATACAACATCCTTCCTTGCTTTGCCCGCTGCATCCTTTCTTAACGCTCTATATTTCAGATCAATTTATTTCCTATTATTTTCCCAAGGAGGGTGGTGGTGGTGGGAAATGAGAGAGCTGGAATGGTTTAGAAAATACTCGGGCTGTTTTGGGTGGGATTTGATTCCCCCCTTCTCCTCTCGAACTGTGTGAGTCTTGCAAAAAAAAATTATGTAACCAGAGTCAGGCGGTTTGTCGTTGTCATGATTGGGGCGAGCCATTTGGTGATCTTAAATGGTTTAGGCTCTTGATACTGCTAACCTGCTGACCCAAATGTGCTCTGTGCCTCTCTCTCTCTCTCTCCCTCCCCCCCCCTATTGTGAAGAAGATTAAATAAGGGGAGGAAAAGTGAAAACACGCGCAGGCTTTCTGTTGACTCCTCACGCAAGCGCTGTGTTATGTAACAGTCAGAATGAAAGGGGGGAATCAAAGAACCCACCGAAGGCCAGTTACCCAAAGCCCCTGGACAAGGAAACCGTCTGCGCAGATTACTGCAGTCTGCAAGACCTGCAGCCGTGGATCAAGGGTGTGCATGTGTGTGCATGGGAATGGCTTGTAAGTGGGGCATGTTTGGGTTTTCACATAATTTAATGGAGTTGGCAGAAAATAGCATCTGCTCCCAGAGCGTAAAACGGCAAGAAATGTGGAGCTGGCATTCCTCTTAGCGTGACATCAGAGGCAGCTCTGGAAATTAATTGACTCCTGTGAGTGAAAGCCACAACTTTGCAGAGGAACACCCTCCACCACCCCCACCCCCAAGTCGCCCTGTATTTTGTGCCTATTGCTGAAATTGGGACTTTGATGGAGGGACACTTGTGATTTATTTCCCACCCTACACTCTTTTTTTTCTTACACTCTTTCAGCTGTCATTGCAGCAGCATTATTTGTAATGCATAGATTAACTTCTTAGTACCGGCTGCCACTTTTTTCCTTGCTATGGCTCCTGTGCCTTTAACGGCAGGTTGATTGGCAGACAGCGTGCCTCATCTCCTTGCTGTGAAAAGCTTCCACCTGCTGAATTCTGCAGTCTTGGCTGCTGGGAAAGGTACAAGTGCAGGCCAGGCTAGTCTTCCCCCCCCCCTCGTTAGTTGGACACCCTAGTGGTCGTTGGGAGTGCTGCGATCAGCGGTGTTTGGGTTTGAAGAATACAGGGAAAAAACCCAGCAATTTGCGATGTCCCAAAATTTATACAGTGTGTGCTGTACTTAGTTCATCACAGTAATGGATAAAACTACAGATAGTTAGAAGAATACTTGGGTGTACGTTTTTGGGTTTAAAAATGCTGGAGTCTTCAGGCAAATGTGTTCTGAGCTGGTTCAAGACTCCTGGTGCTGGGGACGGCCTTATGAACAGTACTTTCCCCTTATCTGGTGGCGTACTGGCTTCTGCCACCTCCGTTGCTCTACCTCCCGCTAGGCAGTCTGCCTTCTCCTCAACACTTCCTCTCCTGCTTGGTCCCCACCCCTTCTTCTTTTTCAAAACCATAGAGCAGAAAAAGGAAGAGCAATGAAGATGGGCAGGCGAATGAAGAGGGGTGCCCTCCACCAGACACCACCAGTCTGCTGCCTGAGATCCCAATCCTAGCCTTGCACTCTTCTGGTGTGGCTGCCGCTAAGCTGGCCAAGAGTGTCACAAACATTCCAGAAAGCACGCTTGCCACAACTTGGGAGATCGTCACAGATCTGGCTCCAGATCTGGACCTGCGGCAGCCAGAGCAGGTAGATGCTGCTCTGTGCCATGCAGGGATGGTGGGAGGGTGGAATGGAGACAGGGAAGGGTGTTTCTGGGCTGAGAAGGGCGGGATAATTCCAGGAAGGGGGCAGGATCAGCAAAGCAGACTTACGCTGTATTCTATACCTGCTTCCTGATCTTTTTTCCCTGGCACAGGCTTCTCAGATTGCGCCAACCAGATCCGAAAAGCCCCTTTGGGCAGGCTGGGGCTTTACCCAGAGTAAGGGATGAATGTCCCCTCACCCCAAGTATACCTCCAACCAGTGGTGTCATTCAAATGATTTAGGAACAGGAACTCACTTTTGATTGGCACTTGTCGGGAACCCGGAACCAGCCACGGAGCCCATTAGGATCTGGATCTGAACGCCCGTTCTGGTCCGTTCCCCCTGAATGACATCACTGCCTCCATACCAACCTTCTCCTAACTTGTACAGGAGATAATGCGGGCCATTTGGCCCCGTTGCGCCGGCACTGGTTAGGACTGGGCTGCCCAGCAACCTTCTCAGTCGGTTTCGTGGATGGGCCGGCACTATATATGTTGAGGGCCAAATGCTACTTTCCCCTTGCAGAGCTCTTGAAGTGGGAAACAATGTAATGTAGGTGTTGTTAATGTAGGCGGTGATTCCCTCTCTTCTGCTCTACTCCTGTACCATGTCTCTGTGGGGAAAAAAAGCCACAGGAAATATTTCAGAGCATCTGTGGGAATTTAGCACTTCTGTGATGACCAGGATTTCCTTTGACAGTTTGATCCCCGAACTTATTGAAGGCCTGGGCACATCTCCCATGTGCACACGACAATGTTCTCTTTCCTCGTGCAGGGCTATGGCTGAGCACATCCCGACTGGTGTAAGCAGGCTGGAGTTTTACTGGCCTCAGAAATTCTATTAACGTGTGTAAACACTTTATAAATTTTTTCTTTCTGGGAAACCACTGCACTTTCTTCCTCTGTTTACTCTGCATCCATTTCTCTTCCCTTCCTCGGTTGTTTCCCTTATGTCAGTAAAGAGATTGGAAGCCTCTTGGGGCAGGGGCTTTTTTCTCCCACTTTTTGCAAAAGCTCACTGATGACTGCATATAAATCAATCACTCAATTACTAGTACTTATATACCGCTTTTCAACACAAGTTCACAAAGCGGTTTACAGGCAAATAATAACATTGAAGTTAAATGGCTCCCTGTCCCAAAAGGGCTCACAATCTAAAAGAATGGAGAACACCACCAGCAACAGCCATGAGAAAGACACTGTGCTGGGGTGAAAGAGGGACAATTACTCTCCCCCTGCTAAATATAAGAGAACACCACTTGAAAAAGTGCTTCTTGATGGATGCATATAAATCATCATCACCACCACTACCACCACCACCACCACCACCACCACCACCACCATCATCACTATGCGATACCATTATTTCCTGTGCGATGTATCATTTAGTGAAGCCTTTGATATAACCTCTGCGTCCCCATGCCAAGGGTCTATCTTTGCTGGTTTTGGGCCATCACTGCAGCATATAATGAACAGTATGCATGTACACACACTTACATGCCTGGGCTAGCAGATCTGGAGATCTACTCTATTGAAGGTAGGGGCAGGGGCAGTGGGAGGGCAGAATAGGGGCAAGGGAGGGTGAAACAGGGTGGCAGTGGGGGTAGGGGAGGGTGGATCGGGTCCAGGAAGAAGAGGGACTTGGCGGTGGCAGTGGCTGCTGAATCCTAAACCCCTTCCCAGACCTGATCCCACAGTGTTGGCCCATGCTGACCTCGCTAGCAGTTTATCATCAATCTGAGTATACCCCCCATGCTGCAGAGGCTTACAATTGTTCTCTTCTGACTTCCAAAACTGGCCCCCATTGCAGGATGCAGCAATAGCCATTTTGATGCTACTGCATTGGCAGCAACTGGGGAGGAGAATAGAACTGGGCTTTAATTTAAGTCTTTCTGGGTTGAGTACAGTGGTGTCATTCAAATGATTTAGGAACAGGAACTCACTTTTGATTGGCGCTTGTGGCGAGCCAAATTCAAATGTTGAGAAAAAACAACAACAACCTGGAACCAGCCACGGAGCCTGTTAGGATCCGGAACGCCCGTTCTGATCTGTTCCCCCTGATATGAATGACATCACTGGTTGAGTATATTCTTACCACACCAGTTATGTCCCAAGAGGCTGGGGACTCTTGCAGATGAATGTTGGAGCAATTTATGTTGCAAAAACAATAGCTCCAAACTCATGGTTTGAGAGTGTACCATAAAAGCATAAGCCACCGTAAAGCACATTTGGACCACTCTCGGAATCAGGGAGGATGGCGCATGTCTGTGTGCTGGCCTCTCTGATTCCGAGAGTGGTCCAAACATACTTTACAGTGTCCCTTGCGCTGGCCAAACTTTGCTGGCCTAACTATGCTGGCCTAACTCCAGGCTAGGATTGCGCCCTGAATCTCTCTCTCTCTCTCTCTCTCTCTCTCTCTCTCATTCTCTGTCTTGAAATCGTAATTATGTTCCATGCTTCACAACTGCACCAGGTGTTCTTAACAGGGTGCCTGGTGACAAAAATGTGGAAATTAGGTTAGAGCTGGATAAGAGATACCAGAAGCAGGAGGGAAAGTATGTCTCCAAGCTTGCGGTCCTAGGCGTACGTACCTGATAGTAAGCCCCACTGAAGACAGTGGGACTTAATTCTGAATCAATACACATCAGATCCTATTGTGTGGCTGAGTTTCATGTTCCCCTGGTGGTGTGAGCTTTGCAATGGCATTGTCCCTTCCAGTGCTGCTGTGGTAATGTGAGAAGCTCTGGATCAGGTGGAAGGAGCCCGCTTGTGTCTCTTCCCCCCACCAGCGTTCACTCAGGTTTGCGAAGGTTGCTGATGGTGTGGGGAGGAACTGCACTGTGGATCTTCCTACTGTCCCTGCTTCTAGTGCCTGGCCCCGCATAGAGTTGAACTTGCCACTTTGAAGCTCAGCTTGGTTTGAAACCGAGTTCCCGTCTCCCCACTGTTACTATCCTCTTCCCTAGTGTGGGGGCACCTTCTTGGTTCATCTCCCTCACTGTGCCTCCCCCCATTTCCTGGAGTCACAAAGGAAGAGATGAAGAGGAAGTATGGAGGAGAGAAGAGTGGTGGGCTAGAGTGTCAGAAGGCTGGCATGGCACCCAGTCAGGGAATGGCATTTGGCACCGGACACAAGGAGGTTTTGGGGGGGATCCTGGGAGACATTCACATCCCTAGAAATCACCTTGTATGGCAGTGGTTCCCAAAGTTCTTTGACTGGTGGCTCCCTTGATCTACTGGGCCGTTGGCTGCCCCATTATGGCTACAATCCTATACATTGTGTAGTACGGTGGGTTTTTTTCAAAGATTCCATGGCTCCCCTGCCTGGTTTCCGTGGTTCCCCAGGGAGCCATGGCTCACAGTTTGGGAACCACCGTGGTACGTTATAGTTCCCACTGCAGTCCTTTTCACACATTCAGCTGCTATTCACTGATGTACTGTATGTGAGAAAGGATACACGATATATGTTTGTGTGTCCCAGTGCGCAAACTGAACGGGCACTTTCTCAGCATTTGGTGCAACAAGTCAATGGGGTTTGATTGACTGACTGATTGCATGTGTGTGTTTGACACAGATGGAAAACCTATGACATTTTTTAGCTCATCCCATTTCTCAACCACTGCCTGCAAGTCACATAAACAGATGTGCTTTTTCAGCTGTCGAGGGTCAGAAGTAAAACTCTCACTGAACAGCAGACACGCATTAGTGCTCTCGTAGCAGTAACCCGCCATGGTGTCTTTCATTGTGTAATTTGATCTAATAATTTTCAATACTGGTCTAAATCAGCCTGCTAGGACAGTGGCAAGTTCTAAGAAATTGATGTGCTACGCGAAACGGCGGCAGGGCTGGTATTATAGCAGCATGATCGTGCTCGGGGAAACTCGGCCGCGGCTGAAAAACAGGCTGAATGCAGCAATGGACTGGAGGAGGGAGAAGCCGTGTTATGTAGGATTAAGATGCCCTCCCTTATCAAATCCAGTTTGGTTAAAGGTTTGGTGTTGTCAGTTTACTCCTTGTATTGTGTCTTTCTTTTTGCATGAGCCAAAGAGAATAATTAGAAGTGAAGATTAAAGACAGAAACAATCTTTTGACATCCTGTAGGATTTTTACCAGGAACGTGGTGGCGTAGCGGGTTAAACCGCTGCTGCTGGGCTTTCTGACCGGAAGGTTGGGAGTTCAAGACTGCACGACGGAGTGAGCTCCCGTTGCTTGTCCCAGCTCCTGTCAGCCTAGCAGTTCGAAAGCACCTAAATGCAAGTAGATAAATAGGGACCACTTCGGTGGGAAGGTAATGGCGTTCTGTGCGCTACGGCGTAGAGTCATGCTGGCCACATGACCATGGAGGCTTGTCCTTGGACAAAACGCCGGCTCTACAGGCTTTGAAACGGAGATGAGCACCGCCCCCTACAGTTGGTCATGACTGTACAGTTGGTCATGACATTCGGTCATGGGGAAACCTTTACCTTTAGGATTTTTACCAGCCCAATCCAATGCAAATTCCTCCTGTGTGGGTAATTTTGCAGGCAGGAGTATCCTCCTGGTAAAGGGACATTTGTCCCCTTGCTCTGGAGAAAGCCCCAGCTTGCACAATGGGTCTACTTGGATCTGCCTGAACCATACAGCCGGCACAAGTCTGTGTGTTTATGGATCGGGCTTGGGAGGGGTGGGGATAGGATGAGGCTCATGCCACCACCACTGCTCCCCTCCCTCTCCCACCCCAATCTGCCCTGTTCCACCCCCACCCCACCCTCTACTGCCCCTGTGGGGCCTGGTCCAGTGAGTGTCCTCTGCTGAGCCTGTGCATGCGCAGAAGGCCAAGGCCTTCGTTCTACCGCGCCCCGTCTCTGTGCTGTCACAAAGAGCTGTATGGCACTTTTTGCAATGTGCAGAGATCAGGTGTGCTGGTGGAACACACACTTTGCCAACAAGCCAGTTAGGCTGGATCGGGTACATGGCATGCGAAAACTGGAAGTGCACGTCCAAGTGCAAATCGTGGCTTTTCCTGGCATTGGGGAGACCCATGGAGGGGGCTGCAGGCATCCCCAACCACACAAGAGGCTCCCACGACCATCCAAGTAAGGGAAGAAGCCCCTGGAAGCCTGTGACACTGCAATTGCTGCAGTGCCATCGGGGCACCCCTGACTGGGCCACTCCCCTTAATGAGGAATAGCCCAATTTTGGGTCATAACCCACCACTACAGTATACAGTACAAAGTGTTCCCCAAGCAGTATTTCATCTAGCTGCTGAACAGACCGACACTGGTTCAGCATCAATAAGATGGCAGCATTACACGCCCGCTGAATATACCTGGATATCTGGTCCAACAAAGACTTTGCTCTGTTGTCTCTTTCCATCGGTGGGATGCCTTCTTTTCCATTATCTGATTTCCTCCCAATTGTCTACCCATGATTTTCTACCAACGATGTGCTGGAGATGGCATTTCTTGCTCTAATGCATTAAGACAGTGGTTCCCAATCTTTTTTGACTGGCCAGTCCTTTGACCTATTTGGCCATTGGCCTCAGGTCCCCATTAGGGCTACAATCCTATACACGGTACAGGGCGGCTGGTTTTCATAAGAATTCTGCGGCTCCCCTTGCTTGTTTCCATGGCTCCCTGGGGAGCCACGACACACAGTTTGGGAACCACTGCCGTAAGTGAATGATAGGTTAACTATGGAAGAGGCTTCGTTGAGGCATTCTGATATCATCAGAACAGAAGGCTCTCCTGGCCAGGCCAGCACATCAATTTGTACATTAGCCATCTCTGCCATCTGGGTCCAAGGAAAACTCTAGCCCCTAACTTGTGCCCACTGATTTGACAGCCAAGCCCACCTGGTTAGCGCAGTGGAGTGGGGTTGCATGTCCGGGTGTTTGTAAAACATCTGGTTGAACAAGGCAATGATCTCATCAAGCCTAGTTTCCTTATAAGGCCACATCCAAAGATGCTTGAAGGTGTTCTGACTTGGCCCCTTAAAAGTTTCTGGGGCCAAGTCCACCTACATTGGGTAAGAGAAGTGTAATGAAGTTCAAAGCTGACGCCTGGCTGTAAGTAGAGCTAAGGATTAGTGAGATTAGATGTGTACGGATTTTATGTTACTTTAAGGGTTCCTTGCAATCGCCTGCGTGTCTTTTGCTGAGAACTGAAACTGAGGATTTCTAATGCCCAAGCCATTTTGTAAGCCTGTTGATTCTTTTTCTTCCTCCTTGGATTATCCTACCCACTCTTTTGTTTTTAATAAACTCTTATGTTTTAACTCTTAGACTACCTAGTGTTGATTGAACTTGGTTGGAGCTTTGCTTCTGTCTTTCTGGACCACTGGCTACATGCTACAGCATAGCTTTGGAGACATGTTCTTTGTAACTGGAAGGCAGCTTTTGTGGGTAGTCTTTTTGTGGGTAGTCTTTTGTGGGTAGTCTTGCCTTATCCCTCTATTGGCAGTACAGTCTATCATTTTGGCTATAGAGAAGGTGGAAGTCACCAGCTCAAGGACACCCCCCCCTGCTGATCCCCCCTGTTTTATAGTCATCTGTAAAGCATAAACCAGTGTTATTCAAACTGTGGGTCAGGACTCACTTGGTGGGTTGCGACCTGATGCCAGGTGGGTTGCAGAAAGCAGGGAGCAGCCACCTTGGAAACTGCAGACCTCACTCTTGTTATATTCCTTTTGTGAGTGTTAACAGTTTGAATTTTTAAGTGAAGATTTTTAAAAAATTTTGTTTTCAGTTCACTGTTTTCACATAATATTTGTCCTCATTTTGCTTTCTGTCAGAGATATTTCGTGGTTGTACAATTGCTGCAGTCCAAGTATGCCAATTTGCATGTCAGGAGTGTCGTTTTATTATGGTACAATGATAGCACTTCCTGCCTAATGATGTCAGTTCCTGCCATAAGATCACTTCCAGGTTAATGACATCACTTCCAGTGGCTCCCGACAAGTGCCAATCTAAAAAGTGGGTCCCAGTCTAAAAAGTTTGAATACCACTGGCACAAACAATTATCTGCTTTTAGCTCCTTGATGCAATCATAAATGCAATACACATTCGTATGATGCCTTGAATGATAATAGGTTTATCATTGTGTAAGGTTCTGTGGATCCAAAGTCCACTTGATGAATGCTTACTGATGATGGGTTACAGCCCACCACTTTGGGAACCACTGTTTTAAGCAATTTACGCATGTTCAGGCAGCGATTTGCACAAATTGATGCAATTCCTGCAAGCTTGTGCCATTTTGTCAGTGTGACTTCTGCAGACTTCCACATCTGTGGATTTTGATATCTGGGTGGGGGTCCGGAACTGAACCCCCTGGATATGGTGTTACTTTCACTGTACTTTCACTATAGACATAACTGTAGGTGAACTGAAATGACGTTCTTTTAAAGAACCCTGGGAATTACAGTTTGGTGAGGGTGTTAAGAGTTCCATTAGAGATTCCTAATCTTCCTTCCTATAGAATTACATTTCCCAGAGTGCTTTGGGAAGAGGGCATGACTTAGAGGGAATGAAGTTCTGTTTGTAGCATAGATACCACCTTTGAATGTCAGGTCTATAAAGCTTATGTTGGATGGCTGACACCCATCACCCTACTGAAATGCGATGACGGGGATTAACAAAGCATTAAAGATGGTCACTTGTGATGCTGTAGCTCCCTCTCCTTTCCTATGGAAAGCCATGTCTTCAGCATATCAGCTCTCAAGCTTGGCTGGTTTGGGCTGGTTTCTTACTTGGTGTATTGAATGGGCTCGCCAACCCCGCTGTCCCAACCAAGTCCTCATAAATGGGGTCTGTATCCCCATTTAGATTAATAGATATTTATATTATCTGGAATCAGAAGCGGTGTGTGGAGTGGGAAAGCATCATGGACAGAATCCCATATTTGTTTATTTAGCTCTTTTGCATGTGTGGCATTTTCTGGACTCACAGCCCAATCCTATCCTTTCCCCTTCCATAGCATGCAGCCATGTCAAAATGGGTTGAGCTGCATCCTATGGTGGTAGAGGGCAGATTGAGGCAGGGGGCTTGGGAGAGGCAAGCCTCCTACTCACCAGTGGGTCTTCTTGGACCTGTTCTAGCTTTAGCTGGCACAAGTCCGAGGAGAGACTATGTATGAGTCTGGAGGTGACGGATAGCATCCTGTGCAAGTCGCCCATGCTGGGCGCCCATGCTCTGCTGTTTCCCGACATGCTTCCTCCCCACTCCTGTTCTGCTCCTCATGCTGACTCACCATCAGTGGCAGGTGCTCCTTAGTCCATAGGTACCCCCTGGGCCTCTGCAGCCTCTGTGGTGGTTATCTGGAAGTATGCAGCTCTGTGTGCTTCTGGAGTGCCTATTGCAATGCAATGCTGGAAAGCACGTTCTGCTTCTGTAAGATTGGGCTGCCAACTGAATTCCTGTCACAGGATAAAAGCATCAATAAACATGCATCTGCTTTAAACCAAATCAGATCATTGGTCCAACCTAACACAGTCTTGTCTACACTGATGAGAGAAGTGGCTTCTCTGCAGTGCTTTTCAAGCTTTTTTCATCTCACTGTCAACAAGGCGCTAAAATTGTCAAGGCACACCATCCGTTCTTTAAGGATCTATTTTATCATTTTAAAACAGGGGTCTCCAGACTTTTCAGTACGGGGGCCACATCGTATATTTTACAGATTTTTGCGTGCCGAAAAAAAAAATCAGTTTTATAAAATGAATGAATGAAATTTAAATGAATGAAGAAGTTTGACTCGGATCATTTTTGTAATCAGCACGATATGATTGAGAGCAAAAGAGAAATGGCACATTTATTATTATTATTATTATTATTATTATTATTATTATTATTATTAGTAGTAGTAGTAGTAGTAGTAGTAGTAGTAGTAGTAATTAGTAATTAGTAATTAGTAATTAGTAATTAGTAATTAGATTTCTATCCCGCCTTTTTGCCCAGAGGCACCCAAGGCGGCATTACAATATAAAAATACAACATAAAAGTTAACATTAAAAAACAATTTAAAAACAATATTAAAACAATACAATAAAACAAAATTAAAACAAAACAATACAATTTAAAAACAACAAGCCCAGTGGATCATAAAATAAAATACAAAAATGTAACAAACCAGCCAGCCAGCCAGCCAGCCTGTCAACAGTTAAAAGCTTTACCAAGGAACAATGTCATAAAACTGAGAAATGATATATAATGAGTAAAAATGTCAAATATTTTAAGTTGCTGTGTTTGGTTATTTATCTTTCTTGCATGTGTGGCATTTCAACTATTCTGGACTCACAGCCCAATCCTATCCTTTTCCCTGCCATATAATAGCATGCAGCCATGCCAAAATGGGTTGAGCTCAGCGGTGGCATCCGGGTGGAATGGGCTGGTACGGCGTTCTGCTTGTTCTGCGGACGGGCCTGGGCCGCGCCGCCTCTCCTGAGGACGGGTGAGCTGCTCCTGGGCCCTCCCGCCCTCCCGTGAGTCCGAATTGCTCTGAAATGGAGCGATTCCAGGCGCAGGGAGGCACAGGGAGGCATGGCTAGCCTCCGCCATAGGGGCGGAGGGCTGCCAATCATCCGGGCGTTCCGGTTCCTGGTGCGCCCGGATGACATCACTGGTTGAGCTCTTTTTTTACCTTGTTGCAGCAAAACCACTGATGTTCCCCCATCTTTAAAAAAGTGTCCACAGTATCCACGGTTTCAAGAATCCACAGGCGGGTCTGGAACGGAACCCCACCTGATACTGAGGCATGCCTGCTCATGCAGCAGTATCCTAGCCACAACCTTGATGTTCCTGGATTTGAGTCTCTATGAGTTTTATTTGGGAGGCCCTCCTGACAGGCATAAGTCACTATGGCAAGGATGAGAACCGTAGATTGGAAAAACCCATCTGATTTCTGTGATTGCGCTAGAGAAGAATGTCCGATAGCATGGAAGCAGGTTTCACCGCTTTGGCATTTCCATCTAAGGCAAATGTGTGGTTGGAGAGGAGAAGAAGCAGGGAGACCATAAAATGATATGGCGGCTGCCATAAATTCAGATTTGAGTATTGTCTCCAGAGTGTGATTCAGGGATATTCCAAACAAGACGGCGCCTGTTTCCTGAGGTTTATTTTAACAGTTCTCGGCAATTGGTTATGTCTGTCGTTGAACGTGTTGCACTCAATCTGTTCCGTGGTGTGGATGATGGAGTTCTGGGGATCTGTTTTTATTGTTGAATCAAATTTCCTTACGGCTGTGGAAAACAGTCTGGAGAGTGTCTGGGCTTTGCATGGTGAAATGATCAAAGCCATAGAGAATCACAGTGGGCATCTAGTGGCCATTTGGGTCCCCTCTCCTGCCTTTACAGCCCGTGTCTCCAGCTTCCATGCCCATTCCTTCTGTTCTCTTAGGCATTGTCAAAAATACAAACCCACTTGCCACCAGTTACGCAGAATACATCATGCAAAACAAGCATATGCCTGTTTTCTTTATTTGCCTGATGCTGTGGATTATTGGCTTCCCTTAGCATTCTCCATTTCTTTGGCAAAGATGGCACCCAGCTTTTGCACAATTGGGGTTATGGTTAGCTATTAAAGCATCAAGTGATCAGAAGGCGAGCTGGAACTATCAGTAGTAAGGCACAAGAATCACACGCCATATCTTCTCGGATCATTGTCAGGGCCATCGTGTACCATTGTGCAGGGTATGCACTGTGCAAGGGTGCAACACCCAAGGGTAGCCATTCACACCAGGAGATGATGGAATGCTGGTTGGAACATCACTTCCAACAGGGAACATCACTTCCACTGTTTCTACTTTGAACAAAGGCCGCCGTATGGTTAGAAGCGGCCCTGATTATTGTCGTAGCTTTGTTCTTGGTAGCCTCTAATCTTGGTCTTCTGAATTAAAGTTATTGTGATTGGAGTGCATGTTACACCCCCATTCTTTTGATTTGTTTATTGTAAGAAGATTGCTACAGGTGGGTTCTCTCTTTTTCTCTGTGTGCTGCGCTGGGCATCTGAGAGGTTGATTCTCTATATCCAGGAGGCTCCTTCCAGGTCTTCGGTGAAGAGTACGCTTCGGGGAAGGTGGATGGGCTGGGCTCAGAGTGATATTCACACAGCCTGCCATGCCTTATCCTCTTGGTTGCAGGGATCTTTTACGTGATCTCTGAAGAAGCATCGTTAAGATTACCCCAGCTGGGAGATGGCAGTGGAGCTCAACTAACAGGCCAGACGGCCGTCATCCCTGTGCTAATTGCCCTCCAGTTGCCAATCGTTTTTTCTAATAAGAACGTTTTCACAGTGCTGGGCTCTGCTGCTCCACTGCCTGAAGGCCAGCAGCTACAGCATATTTTAAGAGCGACATATCCTGTGATTTAAAGACTCTGGCTTATGGAGACTTCAGCTCTCCCGTTGGCAATCTGTGGGTAATGATAAATTATCCCCGGAGAGGAAAAAGTGCACTTCCCTTTTCCCAGAGTCTTCTCCGAAGAGCCAGTTGGTTAAGCCTTCATTACAGGACGCATAAATTCTGGATCCAATGGGTGTCCACTCGGTAGTAAGTGCCACTACGTTCAATGGAACTTAGAGCGCAATCCTAACCTGGAGTTAGGCTGGCACAGTTAGGCCAGTGAAGTTTGGCCGGCACAAGGGACACCATAAAGTAAAGCGCACAGATGTGCGCCATCTTCCCTGATTCTGACAGTGGGTCTAAAAGTTCTTTATGGTTTCCCTTGGCAGGCCACACTTTGCTGGCCTAACTGTGCCGGCCTAACTCCAGTCTAGGATTGTGCCCTTAGTTCTAAGTAAGTGTTCATAGGGTTGCCCCTTGAGAGCACTCTGTAAGAGAAACATTGGCCTCTTGGGCAGTATTGGATGTCCTCCCCCTTGCCTTGATATTTTTCATGCTTCTATATTGCCATGCTGGCTTTACAGAGCACATGCTGTAGCTGTGGACTTGCAAGAGGAATCCAAAATGTATTCTGAAGCTGAATGTCCTGCTTCTTGAAAGGTTTCTCAGCATCATCAGCTGTGGATGGACTTGAACTTTTGGAGGCTGGGTGGGACTCTTTCTTATCTTTAGAAAGTGATGGGAATTTTGGGGCCGAAATAGCTTGCGGACTCTTTGCTTTGTTGTACCACTTTCTATTGTACTTAGTCCCTGCCCTGTATTACCTACCTATTCCTGGAGGGGGGCTACTGGAAGAATTTGAACTCGGGGCTTCCTGATTCATAGTCCATTCTAATAACCAGGGCCCTGCACTAATGTGAATAAATGGACAAACATTCTGCACCAAAAGAAGCTGGATTCAGAGACCTGCACCATGTATGCAAAGTGAGTAGTTGCTTATCATTTTGTACGGTTTGTTTGGGATTCCTCCCGAGTACTGTGTGCAGAAGGAAAATGGTTTTCATCTGCTAACGCCTGTGCAAGGATTTGCACAAGGACTAACATAAGTAGGGTCTCTAGGACAGTGTTCCTGTCTTCAACTGCGGGTCAGGACCCACTTGGTTGGTCACGATCTGATTTTTGGTGAGTCATGGAAAGCTGGGAGCAGCTATCTTGGAATCTACAGACCCTGTTCTTGCTATACTGTATTCCTTTTGTGAGTGTTAAGTTCGAATTTTCAAGTGAGGGTTTTTAAAAATTGTTTTTAGTTCAGTGGTTTTACGTAATATTTTCCCCAAGATCTTTCTTTCTGTCAGGGATGTTTCATCGTTGTGCAGTTGCGGCAGTCCGAGAATGCCAGTTTACATTCCAGGAGTGTCATTTTAGTATGTCATAGTTATGGAACTTCCTGCTTGATTATGTCACTTCCAGCCATGACATCACTGCCAGGTTAATGACATCACTTCTGGTGGGTCCTGACCAATTGCCATTCTAAAAAGTGGGCTCTGGTCTATAAAGTTAGAGAACCACTGCTCTAGGAATTCTCCTGTTAAGTCTCTCACAAGAGATTGTGGAAGAAGAAGATCTCGGGACTTCCTGTAATGTTTCTTGTGTAATTCCTTAATGTGAGTGGTAAAACAGCCTTTCTCTAAATGGGAAACACCTTTTGCATGTGGAAGGACCCTTCGACCTTTGCTTCTGAAGGAAGTTCTGTAGATCACTTTATTTATTTTATTTATTTTCCACATTTGTCATCTGTCCTTCCTCCAAGAAGCTCAGGGTGGTGTACATAATTCCCTCCCTCCTTTTGTCCTCACAACAACCCTATGAGGTAGGCGAGGCCAAGAGATAATGACTGGCCCAAGGTCACCCAGGAAACTTCATGGCTGAGCCGGGAATTGAACCTGGATCTTCCAGGACTTGTCAAAATCTAGAACCACAACACCGGCCTACAGATAGTTGTCCTTGAAACATAGCTGTAGAACCCAGAAGAGTTTCCCAAAAGTCGGAAGTGACATCACAAGAGGAAAGACCATAGAGGTCCGTATGGACAATCACTTCTCTAGGGGAATGGGTGAAACTCCAGTTAGGCCAGCAAAGTTTGGCCGGCACAAGGGACACCGTAAAGTACGTTTGGACCACTTTTGGAGTCAGAGAGGCCAGCACACAGACATGCCTCATCCTCCCCAACTCCGAGAGTGGTCCAAAAGCGCTTTACGTGCCAGCCTAGTTCCAGGTTAGGCTTATGTCTTCAATCACATCCTACCAGCTGTAAAGGCTAGGAGCATGGACGTCTAATTCTTCATGCAGTGCCACTTTCTGTATTTTTGCAGTGCTCTTGCAGAATATTATATGTAGATGCAGCTCTCAATATATTCTCTAAAATATAATAAGCTAATTATAATTTTTCTGTTTCCCTTTGCTGAAAGCTAATCTTAGAGACAATGGAGTCCTCTGTGCTTACCAGTTTTGAGGCTAGATTGGTGCCCTTGACTGCTGTGTCTCCCCCTAGTGGCACTGATCCCCTCCTGCGATCCCTCTGCCCTCTGCCTCTACACCTCACTCATTTTATTCCTTAAATATCTTGGTCCCCGTTTATGAGCAAAAGGCTGTTTTTCAGCACGAGCTGAACTTCTTGATAGCGTAACAAATTTTAGCTTAGCTTGCTACTATTCTAATGAGCTTCCTTCTGGCTAGATAAAAAAAAAATTAAGCTGCAGCCTTGCTGGAAAAAAATTCCTGCACACGAATTTGACAAGTAAGTTTAGCCGATTGTTAAAAAGTAAGCTATGATTATGGGTTGGCAGCCTGCGCTATCCTTTCTGAATTTTAAAGAAGCAGAATCTAATGCTTATTGGCACAACAGTCTTGGCTCAAAACAATATGTTTTGGAGGACAGTAGACAGAAGCAGCTGATGGGGGTGTAGACTGTGGTTCATTTCTTTTGCTTTTGGCCAAGGGTTGAGATATTGAGTATGTGTGAGCAATTAAAGGCACAGTCCTAAACCTGGAGTTAGGCTGGTACGTGCGCCGTCCTCTCCGACACTGAGAATGGTCCAAACATACTGTATAGTATACACACCTGGGCTGGCACAAGGGACTGATGCAGGCCTAACTCCTGTTTGGACCGCACCCTAAGGTTATTGTGGATTTTCCCTGGATAGCAGGAGTACCAGTCTGTGGGGGCTCTGATGGCAGTACACCACTTTCACCAGTGGGCTGTCTGATGGGCGTGGACCCTTACCCAGTGGCCGACCTGGCCAACTCCTGTGCCACCCGTTCCCCTAGAGAAGCGATTGTCATACTGACCTCTGTGGTCTTCTCTATGGTCTTTCCTCTTGTGATGTCACGCCTGGCTTCTGGGAGACTCTTCTGGGTTCTATAACTATGTTTCTAGGGCAGCCATCGGTGGTAAAGAATTGTCTGTTCCTCTTCCTTTGTCACTAGAGGCAGTTGCCCTAAAATTACAGTCACAGAACCTGGAAGAATTTTTCAGCGATGTTCCAACTGCTGTGCTTCAAGCTCCCACGACACACCTGCAGATTTTTCATGACACACCAACGTGCCATGGCACGGTTTTTGAAAGTTGCTGTCCTAGGGGAATGCATCTCTAGTCCCATTCTTCTGGGGCTAGGCAATAGAGTCCTCCTTGAGTGTTCAAGCCTTTACTTAGAACAGAAATACATCTTCGTTCTGAATTTGTTGTTGGAATTCTCCTTTGTGAATGTTGCTGTCAGATATTAATTTATGTATTCAAAAGTACTTGCATCTCGCCTTTGGGCTCGGCAGAGGAGCTTCAAGGTGGCAAACAGCACTAATTAAGAGTGTTTGAAAATAAGGAGGAAACAAAGAGCAATGAATGTAACCAGCCACAACATTTAACAATAGCAAGCCCCCACTGTGACCTCTAAAATGCATATATAGAACAATTCCCCCCATGGCCTCCTGTTGGGTGACAGGCCAACGCAGAGAGTCCCACAGATCTCCTGGCAACTCATCTAGCTGGAGGCATCCTGGTTGCTCTCTGGTGTTCCAGTTGCTGTGTTGGCTGAGGCAGTGGGCCGTTCCTGTCTGGTGCTGCAATCCCATAAGAATCGTCTAATGGGATTGCAGGTCTTATGGGAGGACCAGGTCACCCATGCATGGTACAAACATTATGGGAACGATAAACAATGTCATTCATTAGAACAGTGTTATTCAAACTGTGGGTCAGGATACAATTGGTGGGTCGCAACCTGACATCAGGTGGGTCACAGAAAGCCATCTTGAAAGCTGCAGACATTACTCTTGCTCTAAAACTTGTGTTTTTAGTTCAGTGCTTTTACATAATATTTTGTCCTGATCTTGCTTTCTGTCAGGCGTGTTTCATGCATTTGCTGCAGTCCAAGAACGCCAGTTTGCATTCCGGGAGTGTCATTTGATTACGTCACAATGACGGCACTTCCTGCTCGATGACGTCACTTCCGGCTATGACATCACTTCCAGGTTAATGACGTCACTTCCGGATGGTCCCAACACGAGTGCAATTCTAAAAAGCGGGTCCTGTTCTAAAACGTTTGAGAACCACTGCATTAGCAGCTTGGCAAAACAGCAGAGTCATTGTCACATTTAAAAGCCAGCAGGGCAGTTATCTGGCAGATCTCCTCTGGGAGGGAGATCCAGAGTCGTGGTGCCATGTCAGAAAACTGAAACTCTAGAGAACCATTTACGGTCGGAGCGATGCTTACCTAGGTGAGAACAATGATCTGACTCTATAGAAGGCCACTGCCTATACGTTCCATAATTCTTCATGTGCCTCTTTGTGCAGGTGTGGTTAAAAAGTCTGAAACAGCTCTGCTTAAATGTATTTGTAATGCAGGTGCAGATCTCCACCATTCAACCTTGCAGTGTCCGGAACAATCACTTTGGAGGCCCAATATCCAAGTTATCGCTCACCATGTATCCTTCCACCGGGTTAGGTGAAGCCAAGTAGCTCTTTCACTGTTACTGATAGCCAAGCCTGCCAGCCTCCCAAGGAACACGATGGAGCCATGGACATCTGTGACAATTAGTAAATTACCTCTCCAGACCTGACTCTGCTGTCAGGAAGGAGGCAGCTGGGTCTGGAAGCAAAAGCCTTCAAGAAAATGGTGTTTGGATTTCTCCCCTTGTCTGGTGTGTATTATTCTGTTTGCAGTAATAAAAAAAGAGGCAGGCAAGGGTGCTTCTGAAGATTATGGAATTCATTAAAATGTCATTTAATTTTTGTGACGTGCATTGCTTAGAGGATCCATTGGTGTTTACTAGTCACAAGGGGTATGTACAGCCTCCAGGATCAGAAGCAGTCTGCAGCTGAATACCAGTTACAAGTGTGCGAAGACCAGTGGAAGGTTGTTGCCTTCATCTGTGTTGCTTGTGGGCTTGCTGGAGGCTTCTGGATGACCTGGAGGACTACTGGACTAGATGGACCTTTGCTCTGATTGTGTGTCTTTCCAGCACTGGGGCTACAGGATCTGAGGTGTGGGATGGATTCCATTTTCCTGTTTGCGGTCCCTTTACTCTTACACAATTCATATCAAGTGAAGGAGGAAACTCCCTTAACAAGGACCACCATCCCCACCCCTCACACCTAACAGATAGCAAGAGTTGGTAGCAAAATAGCTTGGGCAAGCCACAGCCCCACTGTTTCATTCATCAGATTTTACTATGTGATTTCTTTTCTATGCTGTATGTTGAGGGTAATTTTCCAGCATGCCACAAGAAATAAGCAAGGCTCCCTTGACCCCAATGTATCCTTTCCTGCCTTTGCCTAATTTACTCCTTGGGTTTCCATCATCCCAAGGATAATTTCCACTGGAAGGTGGATAATCCTTCTGCACCAGAACACTCAGTCTCGCCCATTGCAGATGATGCCACACAACAGCAGAGGTTCCTTGTTGCACTTCTGCAGGAGTTGCTAATCTGCAGGCACACCTGGGGCAGTGACTCAGACAGAGAGCCTGGCGATGATCTCTGATTCTTATACTCTCTGATAGTAAATCTTTGCAGCTGTAAGAGTGAAGTGCATTTCAATTTCATAGGAAACATGCACATGCTCAGATGTAATGCTTTATTCTTTTTTTTGGGGGGGGGAGCAGACCATAGGTTTTAATTCAATGATGATCTAATTAGAGGTCCTGAGAATGAAATTTAATTCATCCTTGTGTGGACTTTCCCATGAGAGGCTCTGGCAGATGGTTGATTCCAAGTGAGTTTACCTTGAGCTCTGTTGCCTTAGACTGACAGTTTTTTTATACTCAATTGGATAAGGCATCGGTTGGAAAGAGAGCAGCCGAGTGGATGAAAATAACAGTGTGCTGCTGCTTAAACTATGATCCTTAAATGAGTTGAAACCACGAGATGCTTCTCAGTGCAGCAAGCGATAAACAGGTACACCAGAAAGCTGAGGAGACAGAAGGCATTTGGTGATGGGTTTGTTTACAAATATACAGGATGAGCCAGCAAGCATTTAGACAGATGAAGCTAATCTTCAAAGCAGCATCAGTCTCCCACCAAAGGCAATACGAACCCACAAGACTGCTTCTTGCAAGCCAGCTGCACAAAAGCAAAGCCACACAGAGCAGGTGATGGTGGGGTGTCCCTTAGCTAGATCAGGTTGAGCATCCCGTATCCAAAGTGCTTGGGACCAGAAGTGTTTTTGGATTTTGGATTTTTCCGTATTTTGGAATACTTGCATATACACAATGAGAGATCTTGGGGCTGGGGTCCAAGTCTAAACCCAACATTTGTATATGTTTTATATACCCCTTATACCAGTGATTCTCAAACACTTTAGCACCGGGACCCACTTTTTAGAATGACAATCTGTCTGGGACCCACCAGAAGTGATGTCATTAACCTGGAAGTGATGTCATGGCCGCAAGTGCCATCATTGTGATGCCAGAGCCTGCTGCTTTTCTGAGAATGCAGCAATAATTTCCAATCGCAATAGAACGAAAAAAGCCTGTTTACAACCTTGACACAGAGCACAATCCTAACCTGGAGTTAGACCAGCACAGTTAGGCCAGCAAAGTTTGGCCTGCACAGGGGCCACCGTAAAGCGCATTTGGATCACTCTCAGAGTCAGGGAGGATGGCGCACATCTGTGTGCCTGCCTCCCTGACTTTGAGAGTGGTCCAAACATACTTTACAGTGCCTTTTGTATCAGCCAAACTTTGCTGGCCTAACTGTGCCGCCCTAACTCCAGGTTAGGATTGTGCCCACAAGCAAAACAGACACACAGCCCTCCCCTTTTCCAGCATCCCATCTTCCCATATTTTCAATGATGGCTACTCTAGGTGCTTTGCGATCCACCTGAAATGGGCTCACGGCCCACATTTTGGGAACCTCCTTATACACATTAGCCTGAAAGTAATTTTATACCATATTTTTTAAATAATTTTGTGCACAAAACAAGGTTTGTGCATGAAACACAGTTAGTGAATTTATTTCTTTAGGCGAAAAAGTAAATGTTTGTGCTGTTCAGTCATGTTTGTGCTGAAAAAAGTTCTGTATTTCAGAATATTCCGTATTTTGGAATTGTTGACAAGGGGTACTCAACCTGTAGTTATTGCCATCACAGCTCAATCCAATCCCAGTGTGATGATATAGTGATGCTGACATGGGCTAATAGCCTGTGGAGGATTTTTTTTTTTGCCTGCTGGAGGTCTCCTTGGAGTTAGGGGACATTGTCTGGGGTCAGGGGACTAAATCTCAGCCTTTTACTATTGGTGAAGGGTTGAAAAACAGGAGCAAGGTGCCTTTAAATCTCTGATCACTTTGCACAGACAGTTCTTTGGCAAGAGACCTCCTGTCCTAAACCTGCAGAGTTAAATTTACCCAGAATGACAACTGTATACTCAGGGTTTAGTTACATAACAGCGGTTGCTGCGTTTCACGTTGCACTAATCTGAACACCGTGATAATGCAACCCCTGCAAAAGCCAAGCCTCTCCTGTGTGCAGACAGAGTATGGGTGCAGGCTAGCATGATGTGTCCCTCTCCATACATAGTTTTTCTTGCATCCTTTTGCCATCTCCTTGGGTTCTGCAATGGGAACCATCAGATCTGAATAGGTGTGTAAGGCAAAGTGGCAGTGTAGGGTGTAGTGAGTAGAGTACTAGATTAGGAGCAGAGAGTCCTTGAATTAAAGTCTGCACTCAGTCCTGAAACTTTATGGATCATTGTGGGCCAGTTATGCTTTCTCATCAAACTCTACCTCCCAGGATTGTTGTATAGGGGCTAGGGTTAGGTAGTGCTGGAGAGTACGATGTCTCTATATAAACAGACTCTGAGTGCAATCCTAACTTGGAATTAGGTTGGCACAGTTAGGCCAGCAAAGTTTGGCCGGCACAAGGGGCACCGTAAAGCACGTTTGGACCACTCTCAAAGTCAGGGAGGATAGCGCATGGCTGTGTGCTGGCCCTCTGACTCTGAGATGGTCCAAACATATTTTCTGGTGTCTCTTGTGCCCGCCAAACTGTGCTGGCCTAACTGTGCTGGCCTAACTCCAGGTTAGGATTGTGCTCTCTATCATTTCAACATTGAACTAGGAGGGATGATTTAGTAGGTACCCAAAAATACTTGAATGAGAAGGCAAAAATTGCAATTCTTAAACCATATATTAGGGGTGGCTTTTCTTATTGTCTGAGATTCACTTGTCCCATGTATCAAGGGTCTCCAAACCACGGCCTGGGGCCCAAATCTGCCCAGTTGTTAGATTTTATCCATCCTGTAGCAACTTAAAATATTTGACATTTTTACTCATTATATATCATTTCTCAGTTTTAGCATACCATTGTTTCTTTGTAAATGTCACATTTCTCTTTTGTTCTGAATCATATCATGCTGATTCCAAAAAAGTTAAAGGTAAAGGTTTCTCCACGACCAAATGGTCTAGTTGTGACCGACTGTAGGGGGCGGTGCTCATCTCTGTTTCGAAGCCTGTAGAGCCGGCATTTTGTCCGAGGACAAGCTTCCGTGGTCATGTGGCTGGCATGACTCTACACTGTAGCGCACGGAACGCCGTTACCTTCCCACCGAAGTGGTCCCTATTTATCTACTTGCATTTAGGTGCTTTCGAACTGCTAGGTTGGCAGGAGCTGGGACAAGCAACAGGAGCTCACTCCGTCGCACAGTCTTGAACTCCCAACCCGGTCGGAAAGCCCAGCAGCAGCGGTTTAACCTGCTGCGCCACCACGTCCCTTGATTCAAAAAAAGCACCAAGTAAAATGTATTCGTTCCTTTAAATTGCATTCGTTTATAAAACGGGTTTTGGCCCGTGAAAATCTGTGAAATGATGTGGCGCTCATAGTGAAAAGTCTGGAGACCTCTGCCGTATGTAATTGAAATCTGAGCTTACTCCCTCTACTCCTTAGATTTCATTGTCCTTTTCCAGGAGTGCAGTGACCCTCTGCCCCCACAAATCCCAAAAGCCATTTTGGCTCTCGGTGTAAGATTTGGGTATTGCAGTTCTGCAGCACAAGAAAGAGGAGAGCAAGCCAACAACCTGTGAGTTTGTACAAAAGTGGAATTATATGAGGTGTGGGGGAGAAGGTGTTTCTAGTTGACATTGGAAAGTTCTTTGCATGTCACCAGAAAAGCTTGAAAATACCTGGACCTTCCTGGATTGATGCCAGATGCATGTATCATGTGTCTTTTCATTAGCAAGTCTTGGCTCAACTCTCTGAACCCTGTTGAGAGTCTGTCCAAGGAGGCAGCGTGGTTCCTTCCCAGAATGGGCTTGCATTTAACTTTCCATCTGTGAAGACTTCAGTAGGGCGGTATTAACAAGATGTTTGCACGTTGGCTTTCTGTGGTTGCTTTTTTTTCAGATTTTTTTCACTGAACGACAGTGCAGTTGCTGCACCCGATTGTTTTCAATCCTGGGACCATTCCAGGTCCTTCAGACCAGACCCTCAGACCAGGCTTTTGGCATCCTGATCTCTCCTTTGCTAAGTCAACCATGAGTGAGAGGTGGAATCAGGGGCGTAGCTAAAGAAGTGCCTGGGTGTGCAATTGCACTGGGCAACAGGCTTTTGGGGGGGGCAACAAACTGAGCTTAACAGTAGTAGCCAAAATGGTGAAAACCTTGGAATGTATGAATAAGACGATCATGTTATATATCATTGGAAAAGTAATTTAATGCAGAATGCATTAAAAAAAACCCAGAGTGTAATATCTTTATCAAATGTTATGCCCAGAAAACCTGAGAAAACAAAAATACAATGGTGACATCACTTCCTATTGTGACGTCACTTCCTACGCAACATTTTGCCCTCTGCACTGGGCAAGAGTTTCATTAGCTATGCCCCTGGGTGGAATGTTGCTTGTAAGGCAATGGAGAGGATTCTCTAGCTAGCCCACTGTTTTCCTATCCTCCACACCTTCCCCCCTCTGGTCCCCTCTTCCTCTTTAAGCCCAGGAGGCAGCAGGATGAGGAAGGACAGAGATGGGCACAGGTAGGCAGAGAGGCAGGTGGGTGGATCTCTGATGTCAGCCAAGGCAACAGGCTCAGGTGGCCTTATGGAGAGACTGGATCTTGCCGCCACTCAATCAGGTGGGGTGATGGAAAGCTTGTGGCCATCTGCCATCATTGCTGGTTTAAGCTACTTCCTGGCCTTCCATGCCTATTGAAGAAACCATCTTTATATCGTAGCTAAATCAAAAGCCCTAGGAAAAATGTGTGTCTTCGCTTGAGGGGTCACAAGTTAAATAGCACTTTACGGCTCATCTCGTCAGGCCCCACAGAGAAGCAGTGACTGTGACCCAGATGGAGTGAAGCATATTTCTTTCTTTTTGCTTTTGTGCTTGAGGAAGCTTAAGGGAGGAAGAAGGCCATCAGTAAGATGTAGTGCGATCTTTCCAAGAAGCCAATTGGCTGCAGTCCAATACACAGTCTCCCATGTATAATTCCTTTAGAGAACACTGCTTAACTGTGTACTGGATTGTGGCCAGTATTTAGATTGTTCTTCCCCTCAACCCCCTCCCCTCAGGATCTGCGATGCCCCTACTCATCCCAAAGTGTGTTGCTGCATCGAGCATCCACCTCCAGTGCATGTCTACTCAGACATAAGTCCCATTGATTTCAATGAGTGTTACTCCCAGATAAGTCTGTATAGGATTGTAGCCCTAATGTCTCTTAAGAGTGCAATCCTAACCTGGAGTTAGGCCGGCACAGTTAGCAAGTAATATTTGGCTGACACAAGGGACACTGTTTAAGTTCGGACCACTCTTGGAGTCAGCGAGGCCAGCACACAGATGTGTGTCATCCTCCATGACTCCAAGAGTGGTCCAAACATGCTTTACGGTGGCCCTTGGGCTGGCCAAACTTTGCTGGCCTAACTGTGCCGGCCTAACTCCAGGTTAGGATGACACCCTGCGAGCACAATCCTAACCAAGTTAGGAAGCTGTAGCAGCTTAGCTTCCCCTTACCCCATGGTAAGCCGCATGCAGCCCAATAGGGCTGCTTGGATCTGTGCCAGCGAAGTAGCAGGCGCAAGTCCATGCAGCCAGGAGTGGTCCGAACCAGGGCGGCC
The DNA here is from genome assembly GCA_029204185.1 of Lerista edwardsae. NCBI lineage: Eukaryota > Metazoa > Chordata > Lepidosauria > Squamata > Scincidae > Lerista > Lerista edwardsae. Next base: position 12,892,303 of record JAJKFI010000020.1, on the reverse strand, counting down.
CAGGTAGAGGATGGAGGTTTGGATGCAGCCTAACGGCTGTGTCCCATCTCCACCCACCTCACTGCCCACGGGTCTACCCTCCCTTTGCCCTGCAATACCTTCCACCCGCCTGCAGCACACCCTCGGTGCAGGTCTGCACTGGCAGTACTAAGCCAGCACACGGCCGTGTGGCCAGTAGTGTTATCTAAATGATTTAAGAACAGGTACTCACTTTTGATTGGCTCGTGTCGGGACCCGCCCACCGGAAGTGACGTCATAAGCCAGAAGTGATGTCTTGGCAGGAAGTGACATGAAAAAAGCCCTTTTTGAGGCCTCAGATGATTTTAAACTGACCCAACAGTTGCAACAGTATTCCACAGCACCCCCAGAACATGTTAAGGAGGCCTGGCATCATGTTAAAACCCCAGAGCAACTCATTTTTCAGTGGCAAGGAAAGGAAAGGCTCCGCTCGCTGCCTGTCTGCCTGCCTGGCTCTGAGAACATGCAGGCAACTCAAACATGCAGGAAATTCAAACGTTGCAGAGGGTGGAGTCAATGAGTGGGCAGGCGAATGGACGGGGCCAGCTGTAATCCTAGAAACCGGTACTCACGTACCCCCGCGTACCCCTGCATGACATCACTGGGTGTGGCGCACCTGCACCAGCCCTGCTGCCGCGCCAGCTCAGCAACCAAATCCGTGGCACAGACGTGCCGTACGGCACATTTGCAACAGTGCTGGTCCAGTGCAGGAGCACTGCACTGGTGCAACGCCAGGTTAGGATTGCTCTCTGAGATGATCAACTCAGAATAAAGGCTCTGTCGGGCAGTGGGACTATGCATGCTTCTGAGATGAAAACAAACTACTTTGAGCTTGCCTTCTTTGACTCAAACATATCTTGCTCTTCTGGGTACCTCTATAAAATGCTATTCCTCCATCCCGAGGACATGGAAGTCCCCTGAGAGTCAAGGAAGAGACCAGGAGAGCAACAACAATAGCCCAGTCGAAAATACCCTTCATGAGCTCCATTGAAATGAATGGGAGCCCACTCAAGAGCACAGTCTCAAAGTAGAGGCTCCTCTCTGGATGGGAGTCACTGGAGAAACTCATAGGGGTGGAGGCAAAACCTTGCCTTGATAGAGAGCACAGCTGTGGAAATACTTAGCAAGATCGGAGCCTTTTTATATCTCAATCCTAAATGTACTGGTGCCCACCGACTTGATAAAGCCGGCTTAATTAAAAATCGTCTGCTCAGATCACAGAAGGCTCATTCGCTGGTGAAACCCACAGGGTTCTTTCTTCCTCGGTGGGAAATTATTTACATCTGGACTCGAGAGGGTAGTTTGGTTAATGTTTGCTTGAAAGGCTTCCATCCGATTAATATTTTCCTGGGAGGGTGCTATGATTGCGATGATGGTTGCACCATCTTCTGGGGTGGGAGAAGAATGAAGGATGGCTTTACTTAATGATGGCAGAGAGTCTTCACGTCCGGCTTCTGCTCCCAGCAGTTACTTCCGTGCAGGAGCAGAGTAGTTTTAATATATTAAAAACAGGGGGTGGTTGGTCTGATAACCCGCCCCTCCCCTGCAGTTTGGTAGTATATTCAGGATAGTCTGAACGTGCCACAGGAGGTGGTGATGGCCACCAGCTTGCTTAGATTGATCACTGGCTGATGGATAGCTTCATATATGGACACTTCAAGTTCAGGCACAGCATCCATTGGAACACTAGATGTTGGGGACAATTAATAAGGAATTGTTGTTGCCTTCATATTCTGCTTGTAGGCTTTCCTGGGGGACACCAGCTTGAGCACTGTTGAAGAACAAAACACTAGCTGGGTGTTTGGTTTGATTCTAACAGGCCTGCCCTTTGTATTAGAGTCTTACCTTGGCAGCTCATTTGCTGAAATAAGGATGATTCGTACACCTGATTCCTGGCAAGAGCGCATGGGGCTCCTGCCAACTTATGGTCATGCAGAGATGCTCTTAAACTGCCTATGCAAATATGGGAGCCAGGTTTGGCCCTAGATATTGGGGGTCGAGGCAGCTTCCCATGGAAGATTGGAGGGGAGGGTAGTATTAAGGGCAGCCATTTGATTAGAGAGCCCAATCCTATGCATGCCTACTCAGACGTGAGCTCACTGGAGTCAATGGGACTTACTCCCATGTAAGTGTGCATAGGATTGCAGCTTTTTGGTACCATGGAAGCACTGTTAGGCCAGCAAAGTTTGGTTGACAGAAGGGCTACCGTAAAGCGCGTTTGGACCACTCTCAGAGTCAGGGAGGATGGTGCATGTCTGTGTGCTGGCCTCTCTGACTCCGAGAGTGGTCCAAATGAACTTTATGGTGGCCCTTTTGCCAGCCAAACTTTGCTGGCCCACCTGTGCTGGCCTAACCCCAGGTTAGGATTGTGCCCTGAATTTGCTGCTCTTTTAACGTGAAATCTTGTCTCTCACCAAAATTTCCGACATGCTCCCAAACCCATTTCTCAGTAGATGGGGAATGGGAGCTCTTCCATTGAAAAGCTCTGGCAGTACTTTGACAGCTACTAAACAGGACTGCTATTAAATCTTCCTCTGTTGTTTTAGACGGCATCATCATACCCATCAGGGGCCTTGTAGTCTTAGGAGACAATTTGGACACAGAACATATCCTAGAAACAAGATGTTTAAAACCATCAGGCTGGATTATGTGCCAGATCCGACATTTGGCTGTTATTCAGTCTCAATGTGGAACGTACAGTCAGATTATTATGTTTCTGTTAAAAGTCTATTGCGAGCCTGCTCCATCAATGTAAGGTTGAACCGACCAGGCAGTGCCGCATCCAACACTATCCCATTTTGCTTCTGGATGCTCTTAAAAGCACAGTCCTAACCTGGAGTTAGGCCGCCACAGTTAGGCCAGCGAAGTTTAGCTGGGCCACCATAAAGCACCTTTGGATCACTCTCAGAGTCAGGTAGGATGTCGCACATCTGTGTGCTGGCCTCTCAGAGAGTGGTCCAAACATACTTTATGGCATCACTTGTATCAGTCAAACTTTGCTGGCCAAACTGTGCCGGCCTAACTCCAGGTTCGAATTGTGCCCTAGTTCCCCCTCCCCAAAGTCCAGCTCAACACTGCAAAGTCTTGCTGCCTCTTGTAGCAAATACGAGGCTAGACTAGAACCAGGGCAACCAGCAGAACAGGCCAAAGGCTAACAGTGAGAGTCCACTATCGTCAGGATATCGCCACTTTTGCTAGGTGGGAGGAATGATTGACAAGACCCTGCTTGGAATTCCACTAGTAGCTGCAATGCAAACCTGAGGCAAGCAATTGCTCTTGTTGCAGGAGTGCCCTTGTTTTGTATGCTCTGTGCCGCAAGCAGAATTTTGCCATTGCGCGATGTTCCTTCCAGTGCAGGATCCAGCCCAAGTGCAGGATCCTGTCTCCACCCCCGCTTTGGGCCAATCTGCCTATGGGCCCCCCCGCCCCCCCCGCGCCCCCCCCCCCCCCCTCCCCCCCCCCACTCTCCCTACCCCCCCCCACACCAGCTGAGCTTAGCCGGCCTTACTTGTGCCACCAAGCCCGGTTCCCAGTGTGCGGAGGCCAGTGCACATTCATGTGCTGGCCTTTCTCCTGTAATGTCGGTGCATTTGTGACATGACAGGGCCAGCACAAAGGACTTGTGCTGGGGCCAATCCAAGGCTTGGATCTCGCCCCCTTAAGCATTTTGTTCAGGGTGGAAAAAGTTTTGTTGTCTCTGGAGTCACGGACTTTGCTGCAATAGGGGGAATGAGAAGCAGGTCCTCCTTAGAGAAAGAGTGATATAAATGGCATCCATCTGTATAGTTCCTAAATCAGTGGTCCTCAACCTTTTTCATGCCACAGCCCCAACACATAAATAGAGTCTGAGACGGCGCACCCACTGCCGATCTACTGAACCCATTCCCCTTGTGGGTCCTGATATGCCCACCCTTCCTCCTGACTTTTGTATAGGCAAAAAGAGGGAAAAGTGGTCATGGGATAGACTTTGAAAGGTTGCCATGGCCACAAAAGGGGCAACCCCATTGGGGTCCCAACCCACAGGTTGAAGAACACTGCCCTAAATCATGTCCCTTGTAGCAGCTCTTAGCAGTAATGCCTTTTCTGGTTTCTATTAAATGTTAATTAATTAAATGTTAATTCATTCCCATCTCGAAATACAGACCTCCAGGTGCAATTTCTTATCCTGACACTCTAGCCCACCACTCTACTCCTTGCTTCTTCCTTTACTCCATTTCCTTCTTTCTTTTTGAATCCTGAGAGTGGGAGAAGGAGCGGGTGAAAAGCAGAAGCAGGTGGAGGCAAGTGGACACCTCCTGCCATTTTGCCTCTGCTTACAGTACTTGCCTCCCCATCCCCACTCATTAAGGTGTCCGTAAACAGAGAACATTGTCTAGTAGAACTCACCTGATCTCCCTGCTTGCTGCTTTCAATACTTGCAAGACAGACAGGATGAAAAATTCCGTGATTCTTCTCTTCCTCTTAAGTAAGAAGCTGTTGGATGACCGTGCTGTGACCGCCAGTCTATTTGTTACAGATCCCTTGTTATCATTTGTGGAACTGTGTGTATAATGTGCTTTAATTCTTTTCCCCCTCCTGTTTCAGAAATGCTTTCTGTTTGATCAGTATTATTACTAGCATGGTAATTGGTTTCCAAATTACTGGCTGAAACTTAATGAACACTATCAGGGGAGCGGCTGTAGCTCAGTGGGTGGAGGACGTGCTTTCCATGCAAGAGGTTCCAGGTTCAATCCCTACCGTCTCTTGTTGAAAGGGTCTCAGGTAGTTGGGCTGAGATAGGCTTGACTACTGCATTATGTCTTGTGTGGGGCAACCCTTGCAGAGTGTGAGGTTGGGTGAATTTGATTGCTGCTCTGTGGTGATTGTTGTGTAAATTATTTTATTGGTTTTTTTGTTCCTGGGCTGTATTGTTTTGACTGTACGCAACATTGGGGGCGTTCTTTTTGAAGTGTGAAGCTGTATAGACTGTTGAGAACACAAATAAATGCACTCAGTGCACACAGACACCCACCCACCCACCCACCCACCCACTACACACACACACACACACACACACACACACACACACACACACACACACACCTCTTCCAGAGGTTTTTGGAGAGCTAATACTCTAGGTTTGAACATAGAATTAGAGTATTGCCTGGGAGCCATGACAATGAAGTCTGAAGCGTGGGACCTTGTAAGTCACTGTCATTGTTCCAAACCACCAAAATATGTTCATATTTCATGCTTTTACAGCGCAGTCCTGTGCATGTTTCCTTGGGATTGAGTCTCACTTTGTTCAGTGCGGCTTACTATGTATAAGCGGCTGTGTATAAGATTGCAGTCTTACAGCCCAATGCTGAGCTTTCTAGCTTCCAGAGGGGCAGCAGTATCAAAATGGCGGCAGCCACAGGAGTCCCCTCGAGGGAAGGGACGTTAATCTCCTTCCTGTGGGGAAAGCCCTGGCCCCTGCAGTGGGGTCACTCAAGTCTCCACCGGCTATGTTGGGTTGCCCAGCTTGACTTGGGAGTTCAGGATCTGGCAGTGGAAGCCGCTGCTGGTCCCACCCCTTGACTGGGCCCGCTCCATCTCGTCCCCCACCCAGCTCCTCCCCCTCTCCATTCCCCTGCCCTGATGGGCTTTACTGCAGGCGGTATGTAGTCTCTGGGTGCCAGAAACGTGCTTTTCGGTACGTTTATGACATGCAGAGCTGGCAGTACGAACATACCGCCGGTGAGAAGGCTCACAGGATTGGGCCCTTGGTTGACGCAGGGCACAATCCTAACTTGTGCCAGAATGGCAAGGCCCGTGGGCCTGCACCATGTCCACATTTGTGCCCTTGCCCCAGGGTAGGCTGCAGCCACCCCGATGGGCTTGCTCGGAACTGCGCCTGCACCAAATCGGGGCCGTGTGGCCTGGGGATGGATGTGGCCTAATGACCACATCCTGACTCCGCCCCTCCTGTGGCTGGCATGCCTCCTGGCCCGCCCACCCCACCCAGTTGCTCCCTCCCACTCTCCCCCTGCGAGGTGCCAGTCATTGCTCTTGTGCCAGCGCTGCTGCCGTTTGGCCGACACTAGCAGGTAGCGTCGGCCAAATGACGTTCATAGGATTCCACCTTCAGCTACATTTTAAAGAGACTATCTGGTCTGTAAAGTCCACTGTGCATAATCTGGGTAGTCCAAGAACACAAGAGTCTTACAAGAACACGAAACCTGTTTTTTCTTTTCTTTTATGCCATTTCTGCATCAGCATAAAGGATGCAAACTCACATTGTGAACAGTGATGGGGTTGGGCTCCCACTTGGAATGGAGAAAACGGTTTGTGGTCGGGGAATGGATTTAGCCAGAGTGGAGATGTTGTCACAAGCGAGGCCTTGTGCTGGGTAATGTGCTAAGGCCCCATGGTCTCACAGGGGTGGTTCACCCCCATAGCTAGCAGTGATTCAGCAGTGTAGTGCTTACACATCTACTTTGAACCTTTAGGGTCACATGGGGGGACTCTAGATTTTTGTAATGAAATGCGCAAATCATTCTAGATTGTCAAATTAGACGTTAGGGAGTGCCCAAGAATTGCACAGCAGTTCCTTGATGGGGTTGCTCTGGGAATACTTCCGCAGAGGACACCATAAATAATTAGGGTTACCAGGTACAAACTGGGACATTGTGCCTATACCTTTAACCATTGTATAGAGAATTTGGGCAGGGATGCAGCTTTTGAAACCCTTCCGTGATGAGCTGCACCTGCCCAAATTTCCACTTCAATACAATGCTTAAAGGTATAGGCACTCTGTCCCAGTTTGTATCTGGTAACCCTATAAAGAATCCCTATTGGTGTCTGGGGAAGGGGGGAGGAGGAAGTGCATGCTTGGGCACATCATCGTCTGCCCCCCTCCCCAGAGCTGCATGGAGCAAGGAAGCATGAGACGGGAAGGATCTTTCCTGCATACCTGCCCCCATTGCTGTCTGTTGGTGGAGGTAGCTGCCTTCCTGTCCTTTTTAAGGGGGGTGACTTATGGTCTGGTGTGCTGCCCAGCTCTTCATCCACAATTTTCTAGAGGCAGTCGTTGGCGGGGAGGCATAACGTGGTCTTTCACTGACTGCCAAAAGCATGGAGACAAAAGAATTACTATTCTGGATCTAATCCAGCCTCCTGTGTCTGACAGTTGTCGGCGTAGCAGGCTTCAGAAAGGAAGGTATGAGACCCTGCAGGAAGCAGATGTCAGATAATCTGCCCCCCCTTGAACATCTCGCGCTAATCCTTAATAGCTAGAGAGCTGCCGTAGCCCCTGAAGCCTTGAAGTCCTGTGCCCTTTCCTGGAAGACGAGATTGCTTGAAATAGCCCATATTCTGCTAGTTTTCCTCCCCATCCAGAGGGGCCTCGGCGTTGGCTTCGGAATCTGCTTAAATCCTTGACTTCAGACACTGCACACTGGAGAGTTTTGACATGAGTGCTGCTGATATTTTCTGCAGGTCTCAGTCAACTTTGCTGCATGGTTGACTAAAGGGAAGGATGCGCATGGAGGAAGGGAGCATGCATGTGGCGCAAGGAATAATTCGCAGCCACGTATGCTACCATAGTGCTTGAGCCTTGGTAGAAACGTGGGCCCATGGAGTGCGCAATGAGCCCACGTGACGGGGTGTGCTATGAGTAGAGATTAATTTGAGAAGCAAGAGGTGAGTGGGGCAGAAGACAAATTGCAGAGGACAATGTCAGAGTCTCTGTCACTTCAGCCTGGTGGTTTCCAAATGTTCTAGCACTGTGACCCACCTTGTCCTCCATGGTGGCTCCACAGGGACGTGCTCAAATCAGTAAGTTTGACTTGCAAGCCTGTCGCGACTCAACATGAGTTTCAAGTCTTCTTTTTGTGAATTTTGAGAAATGAATTGAGTCGCGAGTCAATGGCTGAATCCTTCCTCCTCCCCTCAAACCCCCATCCCCCCACTTTCTGGAACCAACCTACCCTCCCACTACATCTGCTGCTGTTGTCCTTCTGAATGCTGGGTTCTGGATCACCCAAACACACACACACACGAATTGAGATAGGGGCTCAGGCCATTTTGAGCCTGGGCCAGTCACATCCACAACTTGAGTCGAGTCGTCAAAAACAGTGCTTTTGTGCGACTCAAATTGACTCAAATTGAATGGAGTGCCCATTCCTGGGGCATTGTGACTCGATGCTCTCTGCTGCACAGCAAAACCATCCTGGGACTCTCTGGAGGCAGCTGCCAGCTCATACTGGGCCCACAGTCTAATACATTGGCCTCTGTGGGTGCCAGAATACCTGCAAAAGCAACCCAAACCGGATGTTGTGGACACAAACTGGAAGTCGCTTCCTTATGGCACTCTGAGGCCTGCAGAGGCCAGGGGAGTTGGTCACAGGCCAGGCACGATCTGGAAGCGCCCCTGGAGGCTCCCTGTAAGGCTATGCAGTGTAGCATTGGCTTGTGACCCACCACACACCGGGTTGCGACCGACAGTTTGGGAAAAACTGCTCTAGCCCGTCTTTCCGTTCTGTTCCACACTTTCTGTTCTGTTCTGTTTCTCTGCCTTTCTGCATCCAGGGAATGGGAGGAGGGGGAGGCTGGAGGAGGCAGTCAGCTCTGCTCTGCAGTTGCGTGTGCCAAAGTAGACACGTTTTGGAACAGCTGGTTGCCGGAATGGTCACTGGAATGGTCACTGCCTAAGACTGAATTCAGAGCAAATGGGAAGGCTCCTCCTCCTCCGTTTCTTCTCCTTGCAGAAACGACAAGCTACAAGAGCGTTCCAGTAAGACGATAAAAAACGGCTAGCTTCCCTCTTACACTTGGCACACCTGCTAGGAGGATGTTGGCTCAAGAAGGTGACATCGCACGCTACATGTTGTCAGCAGCGTAGCCAGAAGAGGAGTCGGCACGCTAAGTACAGCAGGCGCTACAATGCGACGTGGACGTGGCGCCTCCCACTCGCCATCGCCTGCTCATCGCCATCACTGCTCCCTCTGCTACGCAACGGCATGATGAAGGACACGGGGATGAGGAGGAGGCTCTTTCAGTGTCTGTGATGCACCTGGAGTTTCTCAAGTTTGATTAAACTAGTTTTGACTACACACTAGGCTTAGAAAACATATTAGCAAGAAAGCCTAACTCATTAATCAGCATCTGTATTAAATGCATTAAACAGCATTTGTTTTTATATTTGATGCTGCTCTGCTCTTTTACAGTTGTTTTTATTGTCTTTTCATTTTAATGGTTTTAAATTTGTTTACTTAATTTTAATTTTAATACGCAATTTTATTGGTTTTTTAAAATTTTTGTAAACCGCTTTGAATTTTAGAAAAGCGGTATATAAATCCAATAAATACATAAATAAATTTGGGCAGCACACTCCTACAGAATCATACGGACATTTGCCCAAACCTACTCCCGGGAGGAGAGGAAATTCTTTTAGGATTGTTTATCTGTAGCCTTTCTGTTCTTGTGTCTAGAATATTGTGTAACATTATTTATTGAACATTAAAACGTTTACTGTGCCAAGAGGTAAATAACAAAATCTGTTTGCGGCTCAGTCTTTTCTGATTATTTTACCTTGGCGAGGAAAGCTGTTGTTGTCTTGGGCTTCCGGGAATGACAGCCATGAAGTCCAGACGTCGGTAACAGCTATATTGTTGTTCTTGTTGTTGTTTGGAGAAATGCCTGTTGGTGGGAGAATCCAAGCCCTAGAGCATGTATTGCATTTCGCCCTCAGATGTTAAGAGTTGAAACAGATGAGCAGAAGCCTCACAGTATGGCTGCCGGGCTAATGCACCATTTTAAAGTGTGGATGTGTGCATTAGGGGCCGTCACTTAGAGTGCAATCCTAAAGTGTGCTTGATTGGCAAGGCTAGTGGGCCTGTGACAAATCCAACGCATCTTTGGTGCGCTGGGGAGCACGTTTGTCCCCTTGCCCCAGGGGAGGCTCTGGCCACCCCATGGGCTTCCTCGAATCTGCACCTGCTATTTAGCAGAGCCCAAACTGAGGAAGTCACGCAGCCCGAATCAGGGCCACGCAGCCTCCTGACGAGGCCCCATCTCCTCCTTGCCGGCCCACCCAGCCCCCACCCAGAACCGTCCATTCCCCAGAACCTCCCTTGTGCCAGCCAAGTTCAGCTGGCATGAAGGAGGCACCCTGTCGGCACTCTCAGGCCAATGCTACTTGTAGTGTCGGCCTGAGAGCATTAGCGCCGATGTGGGGGTGACGCTCGGCGCCCCCGCATCAGTGCTAATGACGTAGCGTCAAGGGCAGGATCGCACTGCCCGTGGTAGAATGCATTACCTTTTGCGCAGAAGGCTGAAAGTCCAGTCCCTGCTAGCACGGTCAGTTTGCCAACAATGACATGGCTTGCATTGTGGGTCTGTGTGTACAGCCGCTCTTTGGAGGCACTGGTTTGTACCATCACGGGATTCCCCACCAGGCTGTGAGCTTTCTGGAGGCTGTGGCTACACCTGGAGGTGATAAGCTCTGGGGTAGTGGGGGACACTGACCTCATGAACCCCCAAAGCTTCTCATTCCTCACTTTAACTCCAAATGATGACAGTCCACTGTACTGTATCTTGCAAGTCTATCGTTTAGGAATGGGAGTGAAGTTTAGTGGAAGACGACCTGATTTATATGCAGCAGATCTCAGCTTCAAACCCTGCCCAATCTACGTTGGACTTGGAAAGACCCTTGCCTGACACCCTGGTCCCTGTCAATAATGCTAAGCTAGATGGACTAGTAGTCTGACTCTATATAAAGTAGCTTCTTAGGTACCTAGAACCCTGTCTCTCCAGACTTGCTCTCAAGCCAAACTAGAGCTGGATAAAAGCAATGATCCAACTCAAAATTAGGCTGTGTCCTATATAACTTGTGTGAGCAAACTCTACTGGACCTAGTGAGGCTGGCTTCTGAGTAAACATGAGTATGATTTTGCTGGTAGTCAGGGACTTGTATTTCTTAATCAACATGTCTCCGGTTCTGCAACTGCAATCGCCTTGCCCTTATTTATTTTGTTGCATTTACAGTTTGCATAAAATCACATTTTATGCATCCATCACTCACTGATTGCATCTCCACTTTTGGTGTCCATAGATGAGGCAGCTGGAGGTCAAGTTTTTCTGTGTTCATTTGCATGTCTCCAGCCCCATGCATATTTAGAGCTCATCTACCCCAGTGTTCAATGGAAGAATAAACAGCAGATCAAACAAGCAGCAAGAAAATATACTCATGCCTGGGCATCTACTGAGGTTCCATTCCAGACCCCATTGTGGATACCTGAAACGGTGGATACTTGGGATGCCTTTTTAAAGATAGGGGAATATCAGTGGTTTTGCTGCAACAAGGTAAAAACAAGTAAAGAGATTTGTTTAATGTTCCCCAATCTTTCTAATAGGAATCTCAGTATCCATGGAATCCGTGGATAACTGCAACTATGGATATCGAACCAGTGGATACTAATGCACACTTGTATATTGGTTAAAAGCTGGTGGGGGGAAGAGAAGGCTTTCTCCTATCCAAAGGCAACAAAGTAGGCACTATTCAAATTTTCCTAGGGAGGGAATCCCATAACTGAGATTCCACAACCAAGAAAATCCTCACGTCTGATGTCGTTGTGTTGTTGGGGATCTGGAGGAGCAGCGCAATTCTGTGCATATCTACTCAAAGGTGCATTCCATGTGTTCAGTGGCACTCAGAAGAACATAAGAACATAAAAAGAGCCCCACTGGATCAGGCCAAAGGCCCATCTAGTCCAGCTTCCTGTATCTCACAGCGACCCACCAGGTGCCCCAGGGAGGCATGAGACAACAAGATGCTTGCATCCTGTTGCCACTCCCTTGCACCCGGCACTCTGAACTAGCCTACTACTAATGTAAGGAGGTTGCACAATCCATCATGGCCTATAGCCCACGATGGACTTTTCTTCCAGAAATCCGTCCAATCCCCTCTTTAAGGCATCTAGACCAGATGCCATCACCACCTCCTGTGGCAAGGAGTTCCACAGATTAACTACCCGCTGGGTAAAAAAGTACTTCCTTTTATCTGTTTTAACTCTCCCAACCCTCAGCTTTAGCGGATGCCCCCTGGTTCTGGTGTTCTCCTAGGGAACTGTTTATAGGATTGCAGCCCAAGCCTGCTCAGTCTTGAGTGGCAGCCAGGAACAACATGGGACAAGGCCATGAATGAGACTTTCCCGTCGCCCATTTCAACAATTCTCAGGTTGGCAATTCTCCAGTGATATCCTGGCCTGTATTGAGTCTGCAGTTTCATGCATGCTGAAAAGCACAGTTAATCCTACTGAAACCCTTGACATCGCTGTGAACTCGGGGCAAGATCCTGCCTGAGTTAAACACTTGGCTCAGTGGACAAGATTTGTGGACAGGATGAAATCTGCCATTTGCAATCCAGCAAGACATTCAAACTAGTTAGCATGGGCATCCATGCAGTATCGCACCCAGGGGTATGGACAGCGCGTTAAGTATTGCAGGTGCCACACTGTGTAACCGGCCCCTCCCAATCAGAGCCATTCCGGGTGGCAACGGCAATGTGCTGCATGTTGCCTTCGCCACCCTGAATGTCTCCAACAGTGAGTGGGAGGTAGGGCCGGCCTTAAGCCAATGTGACCAATGTCATCACATTGGGCCCCACATGTTGTGGGGCCCCGCACCTGCACAGCAAGCATATTGCCACACATGGCACCATGAGCTCTTTTCTTGGTGAGTGGGGGGGGGGTCTGCAGGGAGGTTGGGGCCCCCCGCAAGAATACCCTGCATTGGGCCCCCTTGCTCCTAGAGCTGGTTCTGGTGGGAAGGTCCGCTTACTTGGCACATTGCAGCACCTGCAGTACTTACATCACTGCCCCTCCCTCCTACAGCTTCCATGCATTCATGGTGAGAAGTGGATCGTGTTAATGCCTGGGGTCAAGTCATTGTTAATTTCTGATAGATCTTCGTGAAGTGGAGGAGGTGGAAGGTGGTGGGTATGCTGAACTCTTTTTCCAAGGAGAGAATGTAGATGATTCTTGTCACTTACATGAGCGTTTCCTACATGTATAATTGAACACTGCAACACATGTATAATTGAACACAGGGAGTAAACACGCTGCTTGACTCTGTGCAACGGGAGTGCTTCAATTTATGGAAGGAAAAAGTCATCGGGGCTGTAAAAGCATGTCTTTTTCCCATGGACAAGCAAGTTGCAAAAGGTTCTCTGCTATACAGTTCTGTTGTCTCCACTGGACAGTCGTGTTGCCAATGTTTGCCCATCTTCTGAATCCAAGGTGTCATCCCTAGGGAACTTCTGCTTCACTGGCTCTGCTGAAATGCATGAGAGCTATGCAAAAAGATGGCTCCCATTCATTCAGTAAAGTGTGCAGATAAGCATCCCCAGGAACTTGCACCCATTTTAAACCAGTATACCAACCCTAGTGCTACCAATGGGAAATTTGTCCACTACTTTTATACACTAAAAGTAATAACTTTATTATTACTATTTGCCTGTAAACCGTTTTGTGAACTTCGTGTTGAAAAGCGGTATATAAGTACCTGTTGATTGATTGATTGATTGATCTCCAAGCTGCTTTTGTGCCCATATATAAAGCTGATAGCATGGGCAAAAAAATGGAGGGGAACCAGTGTGGATTAGAAACCCCAACAGGGAAGAAGAAGATCTAATCTTGCCACTCAGTAATTGCTACCCATGTAAGTCCATTTTGAACGTAATATTTCCATGACCAGGCCCATGTAGCCTGACAGCAAAGATCAGGGATAGCAATCTGATGGCTGATGGTCCTGCTATATGGACTTTTCTTTCTTTCTTTCTTTCTTTCTTTCTTTCTTTCTTTCTTTCTTT
>JAJKFI010000020.1:12825986-12878444 GCA_029204185.1 Lerista edwardsae | reverse complement strand
TTCTTTCTTTCTTTCTTTCTTTCTTTCTTTCTTTCTTTCTTTCTTTCCCATCCCCAGGTAATAATAGCTGATTTACTGTTGAAAACAGATAGCTGAAAACGATGATAATGAAATAAAAACACATAACACATCCCTTTCTGCATGTCTCATTTTTGTAAACAAAACAAACGCCAAAATCTGCAAAAGAAAAATTATTTGGTTTTTATTTATTATTTAATGGGGGGTTCATGGGTGCATCTGCTGACACTATTTTATCTGTCACCTGCCTGGTACATTTTTAAAGCAATTATAATTTATAATTATAATGTAAATGTTGAATAAAAACACATAGCACCGCTTTCTGCATGTCTAACTTTTGGAATACACTAACATCTGCGGAAAAATAAAGCTGTTTTCTTTCATCTCTCTAGATCAGTGGTTCCCAAAATGTGGGTCGGGACCCACCAGTGGGTCGTGAGCCAATTTTGGGTGGGTCATGAAGCACCTAGAGCAGCCATATTGAAAATATGGGAAGATGGGATGCTGGAAAGGGAGAGGGCTGTGTTTCTATTTTGCTTGTGCCCAGGTTGTAAATACCCTTTTTTCTTTCTGATTCATTTTGCTCTTGGAAAATGGCTGAGAACTAACACAACTTATTGCTGTGTTCTCAGGAAAGCAGCAGGCTCTGGCGTCACAAAGACGGCACTTCTGGCCATGACATCACTTCTGGTGGGTCCAGGACAGATTGTCATTCTAAAAAGTTGGTCCTAGTGCTAAAAGGTTTGAGAACCACTGCTCTAGATAATCTGACATCGCTGTTTGACTCCTTTTTAAAAAATACTCTTTTATCTTTCTTTATGACTCAGTGCTTTATAAAAGTAAAAATTCCAAGAGAGGCTGTTTCCCATCTTGATATTTCCCATTCCAGTGTACAGTAAACAAACTCCATTTGTTTTACAAAGTTGTCTGCTGTTTCAGTTCTTATTGCTCTTTTAATGTAACTTGACTTCGTCATAAAGGCAATAAACCCAGCTCGTCAAAACAGTCGGAGGGAGGGAGTCTGAGAGAGTAAGGGCTCAGAAATTCTTCATTGGCTTGCAAGACATATTCTAGCCCAGTGGTTCCCAATCTGTGGATTGGGACCCACCAGTAGGATGCGAGCCGATTTCAGGTGGGTTTGGAAGCACCTAGAGCAGCCATATCGAAAAGCTGGGCAGCTGGGCAGCTGGAAGGCTATGCGGTTGTTTTGCATGTGTCAAAGTTGTAAATACAGATGAAATCCAAAAGTGGATGGAATCCACCTTTTTTTTCACGGAACCTGGAACAGAACCCTCTGCAGATTCCAGAAACCGCAGTCAGTGCTTTTTTTTTTTTTTAAAAGCTTCTCTTACCATGGCAACGTGGTTGGGATTTTGGGTGTCCAAATAAGGGGTCATCTATCTGTAATGGGCAGAAGATTTAGTCAAGAGGGCAGAAGATTTAGTCGAGAGGGTTAATGCCTCCGTTTGCCTGAAGATAAGAGCTGAAGATCTGAAGGTCGCCAGTTCGGGACAACCGGAAGTCTCTGTGAGCGGCAGACCTGTAAATTGTGACTGATTAACAGCTGAGCTGTCTCCGGCTGCCTTGTGAGAGGGGGAGTGTGCCGGGGGAGTGTGCCGGGTCAGCTGCTTCTCTGGTGGGAGCAGGGAAGATGCTTATCAGCCAGCAGAAGACAAACGGGTGGCCAGAAAGAAGACTAAATCCAGAAAGATCCATCTGTATGTGTTGTAGTTCTTGTAAGTTAGAACGTTTCTGTAAATTGTAAAAACCCTTTGGGTTTATGAATAAAGTCTGTCTATGTAAACCGCCTTGAGTTACAGTCATTAGAGAAATCTAGTGACCTAAGAAAGGCGGTATATAAATACAAGTATTATTATTATTATTATTATTATTATTATTATTATTATTATTATTATTAGTAGTAGTAGTAGTAGTAGTAGTAGTAGTAGTAGTAATGGGTTAGCACACTTGCTACACCTACAAACTGATGTGCAACTGAAGTTATTCAGAGACACGGGATGAGTGGCGAAACATGGTTTAGAAATCTGCCATGATCTATGCAGCGCAATCATCTTATGCATGTTTACTCAAAAGTAGGTCCTACTGAGTTGTTAATTAACAGCTTGAAAACAACAGATCAACTGCGGATTGCCCCCTGGAATAATAAATTTTGCAATCTCGATGAGAGGATAAAACGACACTGACTTGTAGATGTTGAGTCTCTCTCCCTCTCTCTCCTTTACACAAGGGCAAAAAGAAAAAAAAAGGGAGAACAAAGCTCTTACTTGAGCATTATCCTTCATCATTTCTCCAGGGGGCATTCTTGGTTAGCAAGGTTTTTTTTTTTCTTCCACTCCCTCCTTAGTAGTTAAAATATTCCCCTTCGTAGAATACTGTATTGCTCTAGACCTGCCTGTCTTGAAAGGTTTTTCATATAGCTTGGAATGTGTTTGGGCAGTACAAGCCTATGTTTTCCTTCAGTTTATTCCCAGGAAAGTGTGTCTAGGATTACAGGCTGGGTTGTTATTCAGAGCACAGTTAGGCCAGCAAAGTTTGGCCAGCACAAGGGACACAGTAAAGTATGTTTGGACCACTTTTGGAGTCAGAGAGGCCAACACGCATCCTCCGTTACTCTGAGAGTGGTCCAAACACGCTTTATGGTGTCCCTTCTGCTGGCCGAACTTTGCTGGCCTAACTGTGCGGCCTAACCCCAGGTTAGGATTGTGCCCTCCGTCTTTCTGTGCATCGTGATTGCGTGTCTTGTGCTGTTTCCAAGAGGCAATTTAACCACACCTCCATGATTAGTGGCGCTTGTTTTTCACAAAGGTGTATAGGCAGAAAGACCTTCAACCACTTAATGTAAGGAATTCCTTGCTGTGGGATATTGCAACCGTAGCATAACTGGGGGGCAGGCACCCACAGAGGTTGATGCCATGACAACCCCATGTCATTACGTCAATGCACGCTGTAACCCCCACTCCGCAAATGCATGCCCCCAGAAACTGCTCCATTTGGAGCCACAGGGGGACACGGGCTGGTGGGGGGATTTTGCATTGCTTCCTGCGCACCTTGGGTAAGCGCTGTCACATCCCCAGTGGACATGGTGGAAAACTGCCACTCCACTGTATGGCAGCAATATTTTCCCTTCCCCAGCTTAGTTAAGCCACTGTATTGCAATGGCCATTGATTTAGAAAGCTTTAAAATGGGATTAGACATATTCATGGATTACTGTAGACCAGTGGTTCCCAAACTGTGGATTGGAACCCACCAGGGGGTTGAGAGCCAATTTCAGGTGGGTCACGAAGCACCTAGAGCAGCCATATTGAAAATATGGGAAGATAGGATGCTAGAAAAGGGGAGGAATGTGTGGTTGTTTTGCTTGGGTCAGCATTATAAATAGGCTTTATTCTCTCTGATTCACATGGTTATTGGAAAATAGTGTAACCCAGTGTATTGCTGCATTCTTAGTAAAGCAACAGGCTCTGGCGTCACAATGATGGCATTTCCAACCCGACTTCTGGTGGTTCCCAGACAAATTGTCATTCTCAAAAGTGGGTCACAGTGCTAAAACTTTTGAGAACCACTGCTGTAGATCTTTTGATGGCTAGTAGTCATGATGGCCGTATCTCCCTGTTCAGAGATTGTGTACCACTGAATACTAGTTGCTGGGCAGCAATAGCAAGGTGGGGTTGTATGTATGTAGTGATATTTGAAAACAGTTATTTGCTTTACTCATAAGTAAGGAGTTTTGACTGCTGCTGACCCACATCTTTTCTTCTGCATTAATATAAGTGGCCAAACCAAACCTGGGAATTAGTTAATTATGAATGTTCTTGACTGCAGCTTTCTGTTGCGTCTTGCTGGGCATTCAGTCCTGGCTTGATTTAAAACACTTCACTTGTATTTCAGCCTCGGCACATCTTTTTATATTTGACTGAGAAAACAGGCATGATTGGGAATGGCAGTCAGCTGCTTCTCAGTAGGTGAGCATGAGGCAGTGGGAGGAAAAGCAGAAGAGGCCAGGATCGGCCCACCAATGTGGCCAACTGAAGCTGTCGCTTCAGGCAGCAGATAGGTAGGGACACCCATCTCTTCCTGCCTACTTGTGTCCTCTGCTTTGCCCCTCTTTCCGCTTGCAGTTCTAACCTGGAGTTAGTCCGGCACAGTTTGGCCAGCAAAGTTTGGCCGGCACAAGGGACACCATAAAGTATGTTTGGACCACTCTCAGAGTCAGAGAGGCCAGCACACAGACATGCGCCACCCTCCCTGACTTAATTTCCAAGGTCAAGTGAGATTGGAGAAGAGGGTGTGTCCTCTTTCCTGTCCATTTTTACACAGCTTCCCTCTGGCCCAAATGTATCTTCGTTGAGCATGTGTGAAACTGCCTGGTTGGCTACATTTCAGAATCTCCGGGGGGGGGGGGCGGCAGAGAGAAAAGACTAATGGAGAACAAGCCATAGGTGATTAGGCGATCCCAGTGGTGGGATTCAGGGGGTTCGCCCAGGTTCTATAGAACCGGTTGTTAAATGGCCGGGCTCCGCCCACTTGCTTACCTTGACTGGCTTCAGGTTTTTTTTGGCTCTGGCTATGATGTCATAGAACAGGTTGTTAATTTATTTGAATCCCACCACTGGGCGATCCCCATCAGAATTGCTTGCTTGAGTTTGGCTCATGTGATCTGATCTTGGGCAATTGAGTTTTGGAAGTCTGTGCAAAGGCAAGTGGCGGCAAACAGCAGACTACTGAAGCCCCACCCTTAACTTCTCAGGCTCCTGAAACTTCATCGGTTACACCAGGTATATAAATAGGGCCCTGTCACGTCGGTTATGGTGGGGCAGCAGAGATCCCCGGTGAGAGCCGGGTGCGAGGGCGGCAACGGGGCTTGGCTGTATGGCGCCTCGGAAGGATGCTCTGGGCACCGGCTGTAGGCTTGCCAAGGCTCTTTAATCTTGTCAGCGCCTTTACATTCATGGAGCCCTGTTGCCCCACAGGGTTCTATCACAGTTTATAGCGAGCGGCGCCACGTCTGGCGTGCTCGCAGGTCTGGTCTGGGCCCCCTGCGTAGAGCGGCTGGGTCTTGTTCCTCACTGCAGGAGTCGTAGCCCGGTGGGTCCAGCTGGAGGGCAGCCGCTTCCCCAGGACCGGGGCTTGCCCCGCTGCGTCGGCCCGGTCCGGAGGCCTTCGCCCATGCGGGGGCAGTCAGGACCCTTGCTGGGGTCCTGTCAGGAGGAAGACCCCTGCTGGACAGCCTGGCCTCCCTCGACAGAGGCCTCCCCAAGTGTGGGCTCCAAAGCCCGTACAGGTAAGGAGGTCGCGAGCCTCCCTGCACGTCCTTTCCCCCAGCCGGCCAGCCAGAGACTGCCCCTTCCAGCCAAGCCGGGCTTCCTTTTAAGGCCCAGGCTCCACCTCCAGGCCCTGCCCTTTCCTCCCCATGATCTCGCGACACTTCCCTTGATGCCGTTCCCTGCACCGGTGTAAGGTCTGGGGCTGGCTCCTGCACCTGCCCTCCTGGCCACCGGTCTGGATAGGCCCTGCTCTTCCCTGGGTGGAAGGGCCTCCAGCATCCCAAGGTTGGCGAGGCCTCCTTGCTTGGCCCCTTTCCAAGGGCCGGGTGTCTCCAGGGGTTGCTCCTTGCAGACCCCTTCTGGCGGTGGTCATCCCGGTCCTGTCTGCGGCGACAGGCCCTCCGGTAGGATAGGATGTGGCCCACGGAAGCTCTTTATCCACCCCTTCCATGATATTTGGCCTCTCCCAGCACCACCATCAGCTGCTCTCAGCTGTTGAGGGGTCCTGAATGTGTCACTGCTGACAGGGCCACTTGCTTGACAGTTGGACTCTCCCATATTTTGAAAATATGATCAAGATTTGCATATTTTCTCATTTGTCATTTGCAGCTCCTGAGTTCCTAAGTGAGAAAATAGGTGCCTTATTTCTGGTCATCACCGGCTTGATGACATCACTTCCTGCTTAATGACATCACTTCCAGCCTTTCGCAGGCATCATGAATGCATTTCGGCCTGCTGTGTGAAAACGGTTTGACACGTCCTTCTCAAGCATTTCTTTTTGCTTGCTTCCCACCCCCACCCCTCATTTAAACGGAACCTGAGATTCTTTAGATGCTGAACTTGCACTGCGTTGTGGCTTTGCTCCATTCCCTGGGGATTGTGGCGTAGACACAAATCTAGTGGTCTTGGGCACGCTCCATGATGGCTCCTTGGGTTAGGCCTCTGCTCAGAAACAGAAAGCTCTAGTTCAAACCTCCCTTATCCCCCTGACGCCAATCTAGCTGAAACCGAATCCACGCCGGGCTGGATAATGGCCACATTAGCGGGATAAAATTAGAAAAGCAATGGATTCTTTTACAGTTTAGCCAACCCTTCTGGGTAACGTTAGAATTATCTAGATAAGGTATGCATTATTCCCCTGTTGAACTCTTAACCTGAATGCGTGCACGACGCCGAACAATGATCTTTCAGAGTGGTGAAAGCTTTTGAGAGTAGTTGATGTTAAAGCCTTCATAATCTCTGCTAATTATTAGCATTACCATCCTATTCCCTGCTCTTGGTATAGCTTGTATAGGGAATAGCAAGGTAATGAGGATATGCAAACGGTGTGGTTTTTGAATGCATGCACCCGTGCGTCTGGATTCTTAATTAAGCCAACATCTCTCTAATGCATTTCTCGGCGGTTCCTTCTAATAACGTCCTGCTTCTTTTCTCGGGGCCGGAACAGGCGATAATGCTGGGTTTGTACAAGCCAGACTTTGCACTTCTGTATTATGAACCCGGGATCCTTACCCCACCTTTCCAACCCCCAAGGGAGCCCTCAAGCTGAGATCTTCAAGGAAGTATAACCATCAGGAGTAGTAGTATTGCAACCAGCCAATAATAAAACATGAAATAATAGAACCAGAAAAGTTTACACAATACATAAAAAAAACAAACCCATTGAGAGCATAATCCTAGCTTGCGCTGGAGCAGCAAGGCTGGTGGGCCTGCACTGTATCCAGCGCAAGTTGGAAGTGCTCAGGAGCCTCCCCGGGGCAAGGGCAAGTTCATCTAGGAAGCTGCAGAATCAGGGGACTCAATGCAGAAGCATAGCTAGGGTGGTGCCTGAGGGCCACATGCCCTGAGTGCTATGCCAAGGGGGACGCATGGCTGTTCCTCAGACTCCACCCAAGTTATGGAAGAGGCACTGGCGGCTTTGTGCCCCTGTTCCTTCCAAAGGGAGCCTCTGCAGGAGAAGGAACGGGGAGCACAAAGCCACCGCAGCGAGTAGTCCCTCCTCTGGAGAGACCCTGGAAGTGATGTCACGATGTCACATGACATTGTGACATCACTGCCTCCGGCACCAGATTAGTGAGTTATACTGCTGACTCAATGTGATTGGAAAGACAGCGTAGATCTGGATCCCTTGAGCAGAGATGGTGATAACCGTGATGGCCATTGCATAAAATGCAGTACAAGGCTAGCAGCCTGAGATCTACAAGCTGTTTTGGGGAAGAGGAGACCAGAGCCAGCAAGAATAGATCGGGAGGACTAGCTAGAAAGCTGCTCTTTTGCTGCCTGCAGTATCTCTTTCTGCTCAGCTTGTGATCTTGGGCAGTCCCCCTGCTAATTTAGCACTCCTTGCCTTGGTGGGCTGGAAAGCCTTGTATGTACATTGAGCCAAACTACTCCGTGTTGGGGAGAATGGGGTAGGGGCAGAGAATGGAAGCAAGAGACAAATTGGCCACGGTTAAGAACATAAGAAGAGCCCTGCTGGATCAGGCCATAGGCCCATCTAGTCCAGCTTCCTGTATCACACAGTGGCCCACCAGGGGCCTCAGGGAGCACACAGGACAACAAGATGCCTGCATCCTGTTGCCACTCCCTTGCACCTGGCATTCTGAAGTAGCCTACTTCTAATGTACGGAGGTAGCACCAGCCATCATGGCCTATAGCCCACAATGGACTTTTCCTCCAGAAATCTGTCCCATCTCCTTTAAAAGGCACCCAGGCCAGATGCCATCACCACCTCCTGTTGCAAGGAGTTGTGGAACGTCCTGTGGAGCTTAATTGCCCACTGAATAAAGAAGTATTTCCTTTTATCTGTTCTCACTCTCCCAACACTCAATTTTAGTGGACGTCCCCTGGTTCTGGTGTTGTGAGAGAGGGAAAAGAACATCCCTCTGTCAACGCTATCCCACCCATGCATAATTTTGTATGTCTCAATCATGTCCCCCCCCCTCAGGCGCCTTTTTTCTAGACTGAAGAGCCCCAAAGGCTGCAGTCTTTCTTCATCAGGGAGGTGCCCCAGCCCCGTAATCATTTCCGTCGCTCTCTTCTGCACTTTATCCAGTTCCACTATATCCTTTTTGAGATGCGGCAACCAGAACTGTGCACAATACTCCAAATGTGGCCTTACCATCGATTTGTGCAATGGCATAATAATATTGGCTATAATAATACTGGTTGTCTTGCAGGGAGTGCCTGCACCTACTCTCAGCTGCTATGTGGCGACTTTGCATTCCAGCTCTTTCCCCAGACCTACAAAGCATATTACTGAAGCTGTTCCCCCTTTCACTCCACCTCCGTGCTGAACGATGGCAGGGGGCACAGTTATGATCGATTCTCCCTTTCCCCTTCCCCGAATTGCATCGCCAACACTCAGGTGCTGGATAGCTATTTTTTAAAATACCTGTAATAATTTTTTTTAAGTATAGTGAAAAGGTTGCTGACTGTTTTTGCCTTCTTTTTGTTGTTTGGTCCTGTTTTGCAGGATATTGTTATGGCTACAATTTAGTGCCAATTGCTGCAATTTGGGGAAGGGGGGGAGGCTGGGGAAGGAGCCCTCTCGCGGGCCTCTCCGCAGTCTTTCCAACAGGCTCGTACCTGATCGTTTTGACTCGGTCTGGGTTTTTATGAGCATCGACCAATTTTCCAAAAGGAAATTGACTGTTCTCTGTATTACACGTTTGAGCCCTGTCCGAATGCCACCATCCTCTGCTGAGCCTGGTGGTCGATTTGGTCCTGCAACCGTGATATCAGCTATTACGCTAACTTGGAGTTGTTGTCGATGGCGGCGGTGCATTTGTGTGTGTTTAAACATCTCCTTCCCATCCGTTTGCCATTGCATCCGAATGCACCGGCTGTAAGTGCGGTGGGCTTGTAATAGTAGGTCAGAGAAAGGAGAGCACTTATCAGCCCCGGTGAACCTGAAAATGCCTTCCCTGGGGTGATGGTTCTGGGCGGCCGCCGTAGCGTCTCTTTCCTTCCACTCCTTAGCTGCTCACTGAAGCTAAAATCCCTCAGCCCGTCGGGATGCGTGATGGCAAATTTGCAGCCCCTCCGTCAGCCGCCGCCTCTGCGTTTCTGGAAACAAAACAAAGATGGCTGCACCGTGTGCCTGGCGTATGAGATTGGAAGTGATGTTTTCTGTCTATTGGGCCTTCTCCCAGCCGGCGCAGGAAGAGATAGAAGAAGACGGGTTGTTTCCCCACAGCCTCAAAGAAGACTTTGTGGCCGAGATGTCTCCTCTCATCTCGTTCCTTCAGCCTGAATTCCCCCGCATCCCTTTCTTGTGGCTTTCTGTTCCCCAGGCCCCTCCTGTGATGGAACGCTTAGCTCCGTCTCTGGATCTCCCCCTTCAGCCCACATGGGCGTCTGCCTGCTGCCGCCTGAGCCCTGCTGAAACGCATCAGAGTCTAACTAAAACGTTCGGCAGCAGGTAGCAAGTGACGGGTGACAGGGTGACATGTCGGCTCAAGATCTCGCGTAATGCGATCTGAAGGCTGTGCCTTTTGGTGTGTGTTTTCATTGTAATTATTATATTTGGGGTTGTTGGTCACACGCCTCCCGAAGCCGACAACGGTAGGCAGTTAGGAGTCATTGTCTGAAATCATTAACATGTTTATTAAATAAGGAAGCAGAATCCATTATCTTGCAAATCAATTATGAAAATGTGCCAAAAAGCAGAAGAGGTTCAGCATTTAACTGTTGCTGAACAGCATCCATTTTCCTAAATTAAAGATGAAAGTACGGTATGGAATTTTCTTCCTGCCTGTCCCCCCATGAGATGCTTTTATGTTCTCCCTTAGAGTTTAGCATAACAGCAATTGAACTCATGGTGTGTGCGTTTGTGTGTGTGTTGTGTTCACACAAAAACAGGGACATTCCTGATCTGTCACAAATGAGCATGGCTGTTTATATACAGTCTTTATATGGAAGGCTAACAGATGGGCTGGCGAGAACGAAACACAAATAGATGTCGTTGAAAGGTCTGGATGACACAGTAAACTGCCAGCACTGATGTTCCTGCACTTGTAGCTTGCCTCTGAAGCCTCCCCCTACCCAGTTTCTCTTTGTGGCCAGATCTGTTAATCTCACCAGTTGATCACCAGTTTGTTTTCTGCTGGACCCCGTCTTCCTCTACAAAAACAAAAGGATTATTTGCAGTGGATGGCATGATC
Organism: Lerista edwardsae; assembly: GCA_029204185.1. Taxonomy (NCBI): domain Eukaryota; kingdom Metazoa; phylum Chordata; class Lepidosauria; order Squamata; family Scincidae; genus Lerista; species Lerista edwardsae. The sequence continues at coordinate 12,867,975 of JAJKFI010000020.1, read as the reverse complement.
CATCAATGATTTGTCTTGCTAGCACAGTTCTACTCGAGCCACAAGTTTAAGTTTAGGTATGTGAGAATATCTGGCGGGGGGGAGGGCGGTTTGCCATTGGGTCTACCAATCTAAGTGGCCAGAGATGTAAGACTGATAAGTCCTCCACAAAACACATACTTCGCCCAATAGAATCCGCTGCCATAAGATGTGCAGATGCAGGGAGCAGCCAATGTGACCAATGTTGTCACATTGGGCCCTGCACTTGGGGGGGGGCCTGCACCAGTGCAGCAAGCTGTCAGTGGGGTGAGTACAGTAGCTTTACCTTGGGCCCTCCCACCTTCCCCTGCCTCCGAACTACTCAGAATGGGCCTCTTGGAAAGCAGCTGGCGGTGATATCATGTTACCGCCAACTCTTTCCAGGTGCCGCACATGGCATCACAAGCACTTTTCTTGGTGAGTGGGGGGCCCCTGCAGGGAGGATGGGGTACTGTGCTGAGCAGTGTGTGTGGCATACCTTGGTGGCCTGGGCCCGCCAGCACCTGGCATGACATGCGTCACTCAGAAGTTGTTTGAAGGTGACACAATTATTTTAGTGTGCCGTCGTGTCACTGCCAGTTGCTTCCTGGCGGTGGGTGGGGATGATTTCTGTTCAAAGGTGAGAGGCAAAGGACCCATCCACAACCAAACATGGCATAGAGTTCCTCTTGGCAGGTAGGCTTGGGTGGCATTCCATCACTCCTGCCCCAGGGCATACCCACCCCACAATGTGACCGTGTTGGACACATTCATGGAGGACAGACTGTTAATGGTCACTAATGGCCACTAAATCATGATGGTTATGGACCACCTCCAGGTTCAGCAGCTGTATGCCTCTAAATACTAGTTGCGGGGGAGCAATGTGAGAGAGAAGTGTGATTTTTCGCTCATTCGTGAGGGTTTGCAAGGCACTTATTTGCCACTGGGCAACAGGAGGCTGGACTAGATGGGCCTTTGGTCTGATTCTGACCACAATCCTAACCTGGAGCTAGGGCAGCACAGCTAGGGCAGCTAAGTTTGGCCGGCACAGAGGCGTTTCTACAGGGAGGGCAAAGCTCTAAGTTTTGCAAGAAGCCTTACCTTGCAGTGGAAATCACTCCTCTCCTGCACCGTTTTAGCCAATCCTCACAGGGAAAAGCAACATCTTGGCGTTGCTTACTGGCTACAGCAGCAAGGGAGAGGAGGGATTTACATGACAGGGTAAGGCTTCTTGCAACACTTAGAGCTTTGTCCTCCCTGTAAATCCGCCTCTGGGCTGGCACAAGGGCCACTGTAAAGCACGGTTGGACCACTCTCGAAGTCAGGGAGGGTGGCGTCCATCTGTGTGCTGGCCTCTCTGACTCCGAGAGTGGTCCAAACGTACTTTATGGCATCCCTTGTGCTGGCCAAACTCCAGGTTAGGATTGCGCCCTCAGTCTGGGTTCTTGGTCTGATTTCGTCTGGGTTCTTATCTAACGGAATAGGCCTATGCATGTGTACTCAAAAGCAAGTTCTATTCTGTTCAATGGGCCTTACTCCCAGGAAATTGTGCATAGGATTGCAGCCTCAATCTGCACGATGGGTATATTTCTGTTGTGCAGCTCCTGTTCATTTCAATAGGGCTCGTGAAACATAGCTGCCGGGTGGACTGTGCTAGGGCTCAAGCCTATCTGCCTGTCTCGTCATCCGTCGCCCTTAATGGCACCTCAAATCTACCGAAGCTGCCTCTCCGTGTTGCACTGCCTTCCTCTAAGAGAACTTTACGTTAAAAAAAAAAAGTCTCGCTGAAATGTAAGGATCGGCAACCTCCCCCCTTCCCCGAGATTGCCAACGTTCAAGGAGCACAACACTCAAATGTGTCGTGTTTATTAATTTGTCAGCGTTAGATCAATCATAACAGGATGAACAGAGGTGTCGGATGGAGTTGAAAGAAGATGGAAGAGTGCGCGTTCCGCAAAAGGAGGAGAGGGATGACAGATGTGATGTCTAATTTGGATGGATGCGCTACAGGCAAGGAATGGGGAGAGAAGGGGACGCAGCAGCCTCAACCCTGAGCAATGGCCTAGGGAAGACAATATTAAAGCTTTATAACAATGAAAGAACATCGGCTTGCTGGTTTCACAGAAGGGGATAATGTATTCTGAACACACAGCAGCAGTTAGATCTAATCTGACACTGCTAAAGATGGTAGATGCCTTTCCACCAAGCCCTTGCTTACCCCCCAGTGGTGTTCTTTGATTCTCCAATTGCAATTTTCTCTTGTTCGGAAACCAAAGGCATCCTACCGCTAGATTACTCGGGCCAGGGAAAATTGAGTCTTTCTCTGTTGTTGCCTTCTGCACGTCTTGATCGAGACCACTGGTGCCGTGTGGGACTCTCCTTGGGACACAAATCGAACTCCAAGAAGACACGGCCCAGTGTAATATTAAGAATGGATTAAGCTAATCGGATGGATGCTCATGTACTACTTGCGTCGGCATAATGGTGCTGTGCTTGATTCTCAACAAATGGGTTGAGCCATGTAGGAAATAGAGGTTTGAGCATAGAGAGCAGGGGTGGCCGAACTTGCTTAACAGAAGAGCCACACACAATAAACCAGAGATGTTTGAGAGCTACAATATTTAAGAAGTGTTTAACTTCTTAAATATACAGTCATGCCCCATATCAGCGTGGGATCTGTTCCATGGACACCCCCTCTGAATATGGAAACCATGGATATGGGGAGTGGTGCCTCTATTAATGGTGGCCTATACTTGCCTCCCCACACAAATTAACCATTTAAAAAAAAACACTCTTTTTAAATTTTATCTTGTTTTAACAAATCACTGTAAGCATTTAAGGAACTTAAGTGTTTCCTGTTTAAAATTAGAACTAGTTTAATTAAGGGTGCAATCCGGCATAGTTAGGCCAGCAAAGTTTGGCTGGCACAAGGGACACCGTAAAGCACATTTGAACCACTCTTGGAGTCAGGGAGGATGATGCACATCTGTTTACTGGCTTCTCTGACTCCGAGAGTGGTCCAAACACACTTTACGGTGTCCCTTGTGCCGGCCAAACTTTGCTGGCCTAATTGTGCCGGCCTAACTCCAGGTTAGGATTGTACCCTGAGTATTCAGGCTGCTGGCAGCCTGTTCACATTGTGCTATAACAGGGGCTTCCAAGCTCCGGCCCGCAGGCCAGATCCAGTGCCCCCTGTTTCCTTCCCCCAGTGACCTGCACTTACTGTTCCACTGCCAAATGACGATTGCGCCTACATGTCCCAAGTGTCCCTGTGCCAGCCGCTTCCTGGTTGTGGTGCCCCAAGAGGCTGAGTGCTTGGTATTCTGGGTAGGTGCAGCTGGCTGTGGGGACACTTGGGACACGTAGGCGCGATTGGCTCCCCCCTGGAACGGTAACCACGGGTTGCGCTGGGGAGCATTTTCATGGCTGCAGCAGCCTCCAGTTTGAAGACCTCTGTGCTTAAATGTTTATAGCGACCTGTTAAAACAAGATACATGCCACTTTGTAAGTTTTTAAACAACGTTAATGTGTGCCGGCTTGGGGGCCTAATCTGCGGATAACTGAATCTGAGGATACTGAGCCTACCTGTATTTACTCACCATGAACACTCAACTTCCATTTTCATCCATTGGACTCTGAGTTTATATCCGTTGAATAAGCTTGAAAATGTCTTACTTTTTTTATGAGTGGTGGTGGTGCCAAAAAGGGGCTCAGCCAACATACTGCTGAGATCTGCACATTCTATGTCAAAGAGCCACACGTGACTTGCAAGCCGCAGTTTGACCACTCCTGAGATAAAGGTTTAGGGGATTTTCGCTTGACTAGTGATTCTCAGTGATGGGCTGCATCATATTGCTATGCCATGGAAGTTGTTGGTGTGCCTTGGAAGCTGAAACCTCTGCGATGGACGCATCCTCCAGTCTATACCTCTTGGAATGGGTTGGCTCAATGCAGCATTTTCCTGTTTCCTCCATCCTTCTGCCAATGATAACTCTGGGGTTTCCTGGTGCAGCCGAGGGGACTTCCAGAATTATCAACAGCACCAGAAAGTCTGGTCGCATCTGTGTTCTTTGACTTAAGAGGCCAAAGAGGAAGAATGGATGTTGGGCCAGGCATTGCTTTCTTGAGCCACACCCCTTAAGGGGAAATGGCCCCTTTTTGCTCTCTATGGGTCACATGACCCACCATTTGAAGAGCACTGTTATACAGAGTTCCCTGTATCCAGTGTTTCCATACCTAGAGAGGAAGCCCCAGGGGTACATAGGGACTGCCTGTACATCGATGAATCGTCATTGCAAAGGTGACTGTCCTATCTATCCAATGCATAATGGGAATGTAATAATGGGAATGCAATAAGTGATACAGGTGTCACCCGAGCTAAAAGAAAACAAGGAGGAGCCTGGTGAACCTGGGCACATACATGAGTGCCTAGATTTGTGCACAGTGAGTGTCAGTCACTCTGTACAAGAGTTGTGTTCCTTGGGGGTTTTGTGAGAGTGGTGAGGGCATATGCTGTATCTCCTGTGGATTGTTTTGATCTGCACCATCTGTTTGGCATTAAAAAAAGTACCCAGCTGTTGTAAGCATGTAAGAGCCCTGCTGGATCAGGCAAATGGTCCATTTGATGTGGCACCCTGGGTCATAGAGTGACCCTTGATGCTTTCGAGGGGTCCGTAAGGAGGATATGCATGAGCCTTCCTGCACAGTCGTTCACCTGTAATAGACAATTAGGGGATATTCTGCCTTTGTTTCATTTAGTTTCATAAAGTTTCATTTAGCTATCATGGCTATAGTCATTGTTAGCTACTCCTCCATGAATTGTGCAATCCCCCTTTAAAGTCATCTAATGTACATCCCTATCACCACATAGTATGGCAACCAAAATTTCAAAATCAATTCAATTTTGTATGAAGACCTCCTTTCCCTAGCCTGACCTGAATCTGTGGACAGTCAATTTCCTTTGGTGAAGCTAAGTTCTAGCATTATTATGAGGAAGGAACTTCTCTCTGTCTGCCTTGCCCACAGCATGCATAATTTGATAAATCTCTATTGTATCCACCTCCTTCAAGCAATCTTTTCTTTTTCCTAAGCAAGAAAAAAAAAAAGTCCCATCTCCAATCATTTTGTATAAGGACTCTGGGACACTTGTCATCTTCATCAGAGGAAGTACTCGTGTCAGAGTCCTGTGATGGGATGTATGACAAAGAATCTCAGCTCATAAAATGATCATAAAAAGAATCTGAGATCTTAATATAGGCGACGCTTTTGTCTGTTGGCTGCGCTCAGTGGTAAGATCGGCAATGTGGGTTTGTAGCGATGTTGGTTCAGGAAGCTGGTAATACACCCACTCGTTGATCCCATAAATACATCTCTGTGATTAAGTTTGAAAATGTGACTTTCTTTTAAAAAAAAGAATTGAAAGAATGTTTATAACTTTCTGATGCATCTCTTGGCTTCTTAAGATGAAAGGCGCCATCAAACTCACTCTCGTCTGATGTGATTTAAAAATAAACAAACAGATAGGAGCATAGTAAATAGACAGTACAGTGTGCAAGAGGAGAAGGGAGAGAGGGGTTGGTGCCATTTAGTTTTTGGAGAGCCACAAAGTTTTGCACCATGCAGTGGGGGTAGAGGGTTTTTTTTTTTTTTGGGAGGGAGGCAAAAAAAAGCACGTTTCCTTGACAAGCTGCATGTCACGATGTTCAGGAGCACCTTCTTTCATGTATTATTCATGCTGCAGAGTCCTCCAGCGTAGATTGGTGCGTCTGCTGTTGTGCTGACTTAAAATATACCAGAGCAACTTGGTTGAGGAGGGCCCTTCAACTGTGAAAGCATTGGTGATGGGGGAGATTGGAGGGGGCGTGAGAATACAAGTCCCTAGCGCCCTGCTGGATCACAACAAACAAGTGTTGTTTCCAGCGGCGTCATTCAGCCGGAATGCTGGGCGGGAGGAACGGGTGAGCGGCAGCCGCAGGGGCGGGGAAGACAGCGAAACGGAGCGGTACGCAACGGGCAGGCTGCCGCTCACCCATTCCTCCCGCCCAGCGTTCCGGCTGAATGACGCCGCTGGTTGTTTCCCACAGGAACCAACTGGATGCCCCAATGGTAAGCCAACAAGGCAGGCATGAAGTCAACATCCCTTCCTTACATCTCAAGCGTTGGGCATTCAGAGGTATCCTGCTGCTGATCGTGGAGGCTCTGCATAGGCCTAATGGGTCACTGCTCATGATAGCCCTCTTCCTTGAATTTGACTAATCTCCTCTGAAAGCCACCTAAATTAGCGACTATCTCATCTCACAATACGCATGTGCACATAGATGTGCACAGCTGAGAGATACCCCCAACCCCAGCGCCCCCTGTGTCAGGACTGGAGTGTATGCAGTTATGTACAGTCTCTGAGTTGGCAAGAGGGAACCATGGAGAGGGCCGTTCCTGCTCTCGGTTAGTGAGTATGTCTGGACCCCAGCAACCAACTGCACCCACTCTGCCAGTCTCTGCAACCAGCTGGAATGAATCAAAGGAACAACAGAAAAATGTAAAAGCCAGTCATGTGCCTGCTATATGACATCTCTGTTCAAATGCCAGTTGCAAATGAACAGCTCTTTTTTCAGGGTCAATTTGCAACCTTTAGCGGCCAAGTTGCAGAATTTGGTCACTGTGCTAACGGGAACTTCTACACTGGAATGGAGTGGTGCAAAAGAGTCACTATACCCATATATCTTGGGATAATATCAAGGAAACTGCTTGGCTGGATCATGCCCGCATGACAGTGGTCTACCAGTCAGTTGCCTCTTGGTTTCTCACGAGCAGAGCATGGAAGCAGCAGCCCCCCCCCACTGTTTTGTCCGTAACTTCTGATATTCAGAGATATTCTGCCTCTGTGCATGGAGGTTTCATCTCACTATCGTGAATGTGCAAAGAATGTTAAGGTCTGGGCCTCTCCTACAATAAGAGGCTGACTGGCATCAACGCACAATCTCGTATTCGGCAAGCCTGGCCTTTAATTGTTTGGCCGCTGCTCTGCTGCTAAGCATGAATCCAAGACTTCTCCTAATGGAAAGGGGTTGAACTCAGACCAGTAATTCAGGTAGCCAGGACCTGAAGCCCTGAGCCAACAAGCTGCTGCGAAGAATGGGCTTTCTAAACAATCAATCAAATCAATCAATCAAAAGTATTTATATACCGCTTTTCAACACAAGGTTCACAAAGCAGTTTACAGGCAAATAATAAAGTTAAATGTCTCTCTGTCCCTAAAGGGCTCACAATCTAAAAAATATAGAACACCACCCACAACAGCCACTAGAAAAGACACTGCGCAGGGGTGAAGAGGGACAATTACTCTCCCCCTGCTAAATATAAGAGAAACACCACTTTAAAAAGTGCCTCTTGCCCAGTTAGCAGGGTTAACAGATATCCTGCTCCGTATTTGATCGTGTACTCCTGACAGCTGTACATTATGACACATCTCTCTTGGTCTTTTATTTAGAAAGCGCTTCCTTGATTTCAAATGGGGGCCAGAAGGGTCCATGCGTACTTGGCCCTGCAACGTCCGTTCCGCCCCCCCCCCTCCGAAGCACAGCTGAGCATCCAGCCACATAGTCATCGTTGACCTTGCTGGCCGTCCCCAGATGCTGCAGGCTGGACCCTCGCAGGAGCTCCACATGGCTGTGGCTCAGCTCCCTGCGGCCGGGACAGGCTGGTTGTGGCTGTCTGCCGTGAGCTTGTGTCTTGTGCCGAAACATTGGGGCAGTTACGACGGCTCCCCGATGCCCTCCCGATGGGATCCCCTTTGGCTCTCCACTCTCAGAATTGTGTCAGGTTTGGGCAGCTATTCCCTGCAGAGGTCTACACTCTGGGCTCGTATACCTGCAAACTTTCTGCAAGCCTAGTGGGGTTTCCCAAGCCCACTGAGCTTCCCACCTGCCCTTTCTCCATGCCCCTTGCATAGCCTGCCCCTGCCTCTCTGTAGGACCAACCTTATGAGTCCTTTGCCCTCCCTGCTGCTCCTGAGCAGAATACCCAGGCGCTGCGGGGAACCAAAGCAATTTGCCATCATGCATGTCAGCCAAAATGCTGCACCCAGAATCACTTACGGGCAAGGCATGTCCCAGCTCACTGCCTGTCAGGGCCAACCATTCTGTGAAGACGATGGGGGCAGTAGCCTCCGGTGGCAAATTGGAAAGGGGCACCTGCCTCTGTCTGCCCATCACCTTTCCTTCCCACTTTCTGGATCTGAAAACAAGGGGAATGGAATAGAATAGGAAGGCTAGGGTGATGGCCCACCGTTCTTCTGTCCTCCACACTTCCTGTTCCTCTCTGTTCCTCACTTCCTTTTCTTAGCAGGGTGTTCGGAAAAGAAATGATGGCAGCAGCTTGCCCATCACTGGGGAAGGGGAGTGGCATGTGGTCAGAGGCAGATCTAAGGGAGGGCAAAGCTCTAAGTTTTGCAAGAAGCCTTACCTTGCAGTGGAAATCACTCCTCTCCTGCACCGTTTTAGCCAATCCTCACAGGGAAAAGCAACATCTTGGCGTCGCTTACTGGCTACAGCAGCAAGGGAGAGGAGGGATTTACATGACAGGGTAAGGCTTCTTGCAACACTTAGAGCTTTGCCCTCCCTGTAGATCCGCCTCTGCATGTGGTGCCCTGCCCTAGGGTGCCTGGAGGTCTTGGGTGGGCCCATCAGGCTAGTTGCAGACTCCTGATCACCGTCTCCCAGCCTGATCCTACGTAGATTCAATGAGGCATACTCCCAAGTAGGCAGGCATCGGATTTGGAGGCAACGGGGAACATGTTCGCCTGGGTGTTAGCTTATCAGTTACACTCTGAGTGTCTGTGTACCCACCATACTCTAGCAGTCTCTATATATGCTTGTATCCAACTATATTTATAGAAGAATGTCTGTGAAGTGTGAAAAAAAAAACCCCAGCCTTTGAAGTGTCAAGCCATAAATTCTGGAGGGGAAAAACAGATATTTTTTTTCCTTCCTGCAGGAGGAGTCTGCATTTCATGTAGAACTGTCTTAATTTGCCTAAAATATTTTCCCCATAGGCTACAGCAGTGGAAAATAATAAGGCAAAGGAGGGGAACTGGCATGCTTCAATCCAGAGATGTTTATGTGCTGGGGCTTGCATCTCTTTTTCCTTTTTTTTTTTTCACTTGCACTTTTCTTTAGCCTTTCATCAAGTTCAGCTACATATCAGAAGTTGGGAAGACAGAGTGTTGCTGCCTGAGGATGCATCCAGTGCATTTTGCTAAATTTTGGGGGCTAAGAAGGCATGTTTCTCCCTCCCTCCCTCCCTCCCTCCCTCTCTGGTTTACCTGGCCAGCAGCTCCCTGTCATCAAGGTGGGCCCAGAGTGAGAGAGCACATGCTCTGTATAGCCTTTATAAAGCATCTCAGTATCTGGGCTGGGGAAAGACCCCTCCCGGGGACCCCCGGAGAGCCCTGCCAATCAGACTAGAGACAATAATGAGCTACATGGACAGATGGTCTCTGACTTGGTTTCAAAGACAGCCGTTCTTCTTTTCCCATAATACTAGAACTTGAGGGCATCCGACTCTGTTGACTGGCAGGAGAGTCGGAGGCTTCGCTCAGTGCATGATTAATTAAATGATGAGAAATGAAATCCACTGCCATAAGCTGGCATGATGGTCAATGGATTTAGAGGGATGGAAAAGTGAATTTGGACCAGTGGTTGTCAAACGTTTTAGAACCGGGGCCCACTTTTTAAAATGACACTTTCTCAGAACTAGGGTTGCCAGATACAAACTGGGACAGAGTGCCTATGCCTTTAACCATTGTATAGAAGGGGGAATTTGGGCAGGTGCAGCTCATCATGGAAGGGTTTCAAAAGCTGCACCTGCCCAAATTTCCTCTTCTATGCAATGATTAAAGGTACAGGCACTCTGTCCCAATTTGTATCTGGCAACCCTACGTATAGGCACTCTGTTCCCATTTGTATCTGGCAACTATAATTAGGTTAACCATTTCAGTGCTTTGCATCCCCCGTGAACCACTAGAAACTTTGTATCTATATCTGCTCATTGATTAAGAAGAAAACTTTGGTTCATCATTCTGTTTTTTTATAAGAACTGATCCTATTGCTAATATAAGTAGGGTTACCAGATACAAACTGGAACAGAGTGCCTATACCTTCAACCATTGGATAGCAGAGGGAATTTGGGCAAGTGCAGCTCATCATGGGAGGGTTTCAAAAGCTGCACCTGCCCAAATTTCCTCTGTTATCCAATGCTTAAAGGTATAGGCACTCTGTCCCAGTTTGTATCTGGTAACCCTATCTATAAGAATTAACATAGCAATTAATTACTGTGTGAATTTCCTTTGTGTTTATCAGCTGATTCTGAATTAAGGACAACCCCTCCCCCCCAAAAAAAAATGTTGGTGTCCAAAAGAAAGAAAAAAAAAGTTTAGAGCTCCTAGGAAAGTGTTACCCTACACAACTTAATTGAAAGATAATCCACCAATAGGCTGATTTCAGCTACTTTAATTGCAATGCTTTGCTGAATTAAGCCCCATTGGTTTCAGATAACTTCTGGGGAAGTGTGTACAGGATTGTAGCCTAAAAATGTTTAAATGGCTGACAGCCATTCTTCACAGGGTCTAACTGTTTGGGGAAGTAATGTGGTCGTCACTAGGAATTTGAACTGCATTAAGAGTTTGAACTGCGTCAAAGAAGGTGGCAATTAAGACACATGCAACTTTGCCTCGATTATCACAACCATTTTGGAACTGAAAGTTTCAACTTGTTACATCCCATTTTATATTGAAATGTATTAAAGATTCTGTTTAATTACAAGACATTAAAGCTTCAAACGGATTCTTCAAAGGTATCAGCGGGTAAAATAACTACTGACTTAGCTGAAATCCAACTTCATTAAGACGGTTCATATGGCAGAAGGAGCCCTAATCAGTTTTGTTCAAAGATAAAGATCTTTGGATATTCCCCACCAACGTAACTCTATCAGCTTTGATTCTTGCTAATTGGCGATTGCTGTCCCTATTTATGTTGGCTGACCGCTGGATTTGCAGGGTCCCTGAAAGCTGTAAAAATCACAAGGGTTTCCTGTAGCAAATTGAGGGCAGGATTAAGTACATCGTGGAAGGGAAATTGAGTAGTGGAAGGGAAATTGAGCAGCAATGGACATCGCTATATAAATCACATTTACTTCCCCTGTTACATATTAAGACACAGGAGCAACACACATGATACATGTATACCTGTTTTTTACTATTACAAGGGTGTGTGCAAAAAAGGGTTTATCCCCCTAGCCCTAATTGCTAAGATAGGTGGATTCACTCTATCTACCTGCCTTCACATTCTGTTGGTTTTTTTTCCTAATGGACATCTCATTTTGTGATTCATGGGGGGGGGCAGCACAAAACACAGCACAATCCTGCTCAGAAGTGAGTGCCATATATTTCAATGAGATTTCCATTCAGATAATTGTGTATAAGACTGCAGACTTACAGCACAGTCCAATGCATGTCTATTGGATTAAATTGGACTTAAACTGAAGTGTGTAAAGTGTTGGTAGACTATCAGGTTATTTTTTAGACTATCAGGTTATTTTTTTCTCTTTTGCCTCATTTTTCCCCTTTAACTGACAAATGTTTATGCATCCGTGTACCTAGGGAGTCTCCCACATGTGTAAAAACCATATTGTTATCTGGAACAGGTAAACCTGTTTTGTGTCCAAATGGATAGATTCTCAAACACAGAAGTTCGCTGCGATTCTCCAGTTTGTCTGGCTTATTATGAGGGTCCATTTTCTGCTTACAAAATGTGCCAAACAACCCAGAAACCAAGTCAAAAGGCATGGAAATGCTCTCTTGCCCTGGGGAGAAATCCAGCCTCCATTTTGGTGCTGCTGGTGCCCTGGGAGCTGCCGGGCTCAGGATTTGGCTGCCCGGATGTGGTGGTGCAGTGGGTTAAACCGCTGCTGCTGGGCTTTCCGACCGGAAGGTTGGGAGTTCAAGACTGCATGACAGAGTGAGCTCCCGTTGCTTGTCCCAGCTCCTGCCAACCTAGCAGTTCGAAAGCCCCTAAATGCAAGTAGATAAATAGGGACCACTTCGGTGGGAAGGTAATGGCGTTCCGTGCACTACGGCGTATAGTCATGCTGGCCACATGACCACGGAAGCTTGTCCTCAGACAAAACGCCGGCTCTACAGGCTTTGAAATGGAGATGAGTACCGCCCCCTACAGTCAGTCACAACTAGACCATTCGGTCATGGGGAAACCTTTTACCTTTAAGTTATCTACACTCTAGCCAATTGCTCTCTTCTCCTCCACACTTCCTCTTTTTGTTTCATACCTCTTTTCCAATCCAAGATGCAAGAGGAGCAGCAGCAATGGGAGAGAGTGACTGATGCGCTAGTGGGCAAGGGATGCAGCACATGGTGCATTGCCTGGGGCAATGGGAAGTTTTTGGTTGGACCCGATGTCCCTCTCTTTCATTCTGGGTGGCGTACATTTTTGCTCAATTATTTTGTTTCCAAGTGAAATATAATGCTCAGCTCACTGCTTTTATTTTCTGTGTTGTTCCTTCCTTTGTTTTTTTTATTTCCCACAAAGAACAGTTGCTGTTTTGTCCTAAGGAAGTTTTTCTTCCTTGTGGTTTTAATGTGTAAGGAACGTTCTTGGAGCTAGACACAAAATAAAAAGAGATTCCCATTATTTCTACGTTGGTTTTGGCAAGTGCCAGATGTGCGTTCTGAATTTCTGCCCAGCTGGAAAGCTGTTCCACATTAACGAGAACTTATGAATTCTCATATTCATTTTTTATCATCCGTTTATCGTCCTTTTAAGTCATAACATTGAATGATCATAGAGGAGTACAAATCTTTGCAGTGGCCTGATTGCCTTCCTTTCTCTTTATGCAACACCTGTTAAGGATGGTCCAATTTCAAGGACACTAAAGTTGCATTGCTGGAACGGATGCAACAAGTCCAGGGTTTTCAAAGACAGCACAAGACCTTCCAGCACCTGAGACGGCATACCAAATGCTGCCAGTCCTTACTTGGCGGCATGACAACCACTGCTGTTGTTGCTCTTTCCTACTCACTCTTTTGAAAAGGGAATGGAGCAGAAGCGGGAGGAGAAAAGAGTGGAAAATTAGAATGTTGGAGACATTCAAGCCCACAATTCTTCTCTCCTCCCCACTTCCTGGAATCATAGAGTTGGAAAGCATCCACAAGGTCATCTAGTTCATCAACCCCTTGCCTGTAGCAGGAAATCCTCCTAGAGTAGTGGTTTTCAAACTCCCCTGGAGGCATCCGCAGGGCTCCCCAAGCCTCTGAAGCAATGCACCTCTGGTTTCATCATGAAGTTATTATACACTGGAGAAGCCATGATGTCATATTCTTGAAGCCGTGGGTCTAAAAAGATGGCTGACTCAGATCATTGCCGAGAAGGAGGAGGCTTGCCGCGAATTCACGAATAAAAATCTCCCTGCACACATGTAAAACCTTTTAATCATGCCTGCGTGTTCTGCATACGGGTGTGCGAATCGCTGTATGAAAAATGGGACTTAATTTCCACTGAAAGATTCATGTATTCTCATTACATCGGTTCAATAAAACTACAGTTCCGTGAGTACATTATTTTTGAAGCTGTGTAATTTCTTGTGTGTATAATAATGTTTCTACACGATCACACGTTTTTATTCTCGTAAGTTTTTACTTCAGGAGTAAACTATTCAGTCCCAAACAGTACGTGCAAAGCAATCTGAAATGCTTGGAATCAGCATTGTTTTGAGTTCAAAAACATGGCCGCTAAGCCCGCCCCCTGGCTTCATTTGGCTCCTATTAATTCTTAAGGCAGGGCCATGGGTTGGGTTTCATGAACCCCGGAGCCCCAGGATGACGGCCACATCCAAGCCTCTGTCCCCAGGCCGCGTGGTCCTGATTTGGGCTGCGCGGCATCCTTGGCTCTGTGTCTGCTCTATAGCAGGTGCAGATCCGAGGAATCTATAGGGTTCCTGAGCGCTCCAAAGCTGTGCTGGATACAGTGCATGCCTGCCAGCCTCACTGTCCCAGCGCAGCTTCGGATTGTGCCCTGTGTGTTTGTGTGAAAGTGACTTTTCTTCTGAGGGTTTTTTTCTAAACATCCGGGCTTAGAACACAGTGACATCATGCCATGCATTGCCCTTTGCTTCATTTATCTGGGAGTGAGCAGAGGAGGAAATGTGGGGCTCCCCATGTTCAGTGTCACATAGGTGTGCTCTATGAAGGCAACCATAAGGAAGGCGGAGTGCCGAAGAATAGATGCTTTTGAGTTATGGTGCTGGAGAAGACTCTTGAGAGTCCCCTGGACTGCAAGGAGATCCAATCGGTCAATCCTCCAGGAAGTCAAGCCCGATTGCTCCCAAATACTGAAGCTGAAGCTCAAATACTTTGGCCACCTCACAAGAAGAGAGGACTCTTTAGAAAAGACCCTCATGCTGGGAAAGATGGAAGGCAAAAGCAGAAGGGGGCGGCAGAGGATGAGATGGTTAGATAGTGTCACCGAAGCGATGAACATGAAATTGGGCAAACTCCGGAAGCTAGTGGAGGACAGGGAAGCCTGGCGTGCTGTGGTCCATGGGGTCGCAAAGAGTCGGACACGACTTAGCGACTGAACAACAACACAACATGAAGTAGGAAATGCAAGAAGGACGTTGGAGGCAGGGAGGCTGACCTTCATGCATTGCCTCAACAAGTCTCCAGTCTTCTCAAATTCCCTTATGGCATTTTCATCATGATTGGTAGGATGCCTCACGTTCTATCCTTCAAAGTAATTTTTCCTCATTACATTTTTACTTCCAACTTTAAAAAAACAAGCAAGCAAGCAAGCAAGCAAGCAAGCAACCTCCTTCAGTGTCAGATGGCCGTAAGTGCTTGCAGCTGTTTACATTGTAAAGCTCATCAACCACAATTTAGGTACATCTCCAAAGCCATTACCAGAAGTAGACAACAATATGGAAATGGAGCCGCTAATTGAAACCGAGAAAGCAGGGCAGCTTGGAAGGAAGGCCTGAGAGACAAAACTCAGTGACGGGAGGAGATTTGTGGCTCCAGCCTGGCATGTCTTCCAGCTCTCAAATGGGGAAGTGCATGTCCTTCACTCCTTTCTGGCGGAGGAAAATGGTTTCCTCTGGCTGGCCAGACTGAAGGCAATGTTGTGGCACAATCTGACACATGTATCCAGTGGCGTCATGCTGCCGGAACGCTGGGCGGGAGGAACGGGTGAGTAGCAGCCCGCCCGTTGCGTACCGCTCCGTTTCGCCCTCTTCCCCGGGGGCGGGGAAGATGGCGAAACGGAGCGGTACGCAACGGGCGGGCTGCCGCTCACCCATTCCTCCCGCCCAGTGTTCCGGCAGCACGACGCCGCTGCATGTATCCAAGTATGGACAGTTGCTTTCAAAGGGGTGAGTCAGTGTTTGGAAGACAGTGTAGCAGCTCAAGGGAGGGCAGGATCTGGGATTGGTCAGGTTGGGTTGGGGCTGAGGGCCCACACTACACCCATCAGAGGACCAATGGATGGCCCAGTACCGGAAAAGCCTATCGACATGAATGAGAACTCCACTATAGCATGGAAGAACATGAAGACCAGACTGGACCCTTGAGCCATCTGACCTGCTCTGCTACCTTCAATGGTGAGCAAAATCTGTTTCCTGAGGCAGCTGCCTCAGCTTGCTTCATGTTTGGACCGTTACATATATCTCACAAATATGTTCCTTACAGCGCAGTCATGAAGGATGCTAGCAGCAGCGTCGGCCCAAGGCTGCGTAATGCTGTTTGTGTGCTAGTTGGTAGGCTCATCCCAGCCTCCAACCCCAAGCTGCGTGGCCCCGATTCAGCAGGTGCAGATCCAGGGAAGCCAACGAAGAGGCTGGAGCCTCCCCTGGGGCAAGGGCGCAAAGGAGCCCGTGCCCTGGGGAGGCTCCAGAGCGCACGCAAGCTGCGCTGGATTTGGCACAGGCCTGCCAGCCTTGCCGTTCCAGCACAGCTTAGGATTGCGCTCTAAAGTATTTATTTCATTTAATTTATACCCCGCCTTTCTGCCCATAGGCACGCAGAGAGCTTCATGCTGCAGAGACCTTCCAGAAGCTGCAGGGATCTTCAGAATGGCACCTGTGACTAGCATGGACCCCTTAAACATTACCAGCAGATGCTTCTGGTTGCAGATGCCATTCTGGAGGTCCCAGCAGCCTATAGTGGATAACGAGGAGGGAGGCTCACATAGTGAGGAAAGTAGCAATTCTGCCCCTTGCAGATAAGCGAATTCTCAGATAGCAAATTCACCTATAAAGAGGACTGACTGTACCCATGTCAAGAACTTGGGGTTTAAAGTCATTCTGTTTCATGGCTTTTAATCAATGGGCCTGCGAAACCTGTCTCATCCAGGCTCTGCTGACAGAATGGCTACAGAAAAAGGGGAAATAGAAGATGCTCTAGGAGTTGGCTCCCCACCCCCAGCTGCTCAGAGATGAGACGAAGGGTGCTTTTTTTTTTTTTTTGCTCTTTCTAGAGAGGTGCTAGACTAACGTGAATCGACAAGCAGAAGGGCGAGAGATCAGCCAGGGTCTCCCCACAGTAAACTCTTGTTTTATGAATGAAACACAGCCAGCCAAGGAGGCAAGACTGCAGACTTGGAGAACACAAAACTTTCTGACGTCAGGGATGGGAAACCGGAGTGATCCTGAAGGTCTCTTTATGTTTGGACAATGATTTATTCTGTTTGGGGAAACTAATTAGCAAGGTTGGAGAAGTTCAGCAAATGACAGCCACAGTGGCAGGTCTCATCTGTTGGATGGATTTTGAATAATAGGAAATATCATCCACCGGGAATTGCAGAGCGAAGAGGGGGGGCAGGCAAAGATAGGTCCAGCTTTCTCAGCACCATAAGATTTCTCTTTTTCTGGACCATACCATGTCAGACTGCAGGTGGGGACAGGACAAGGTTGTATGTTTTTTTGTACCAAAGAAGGCCCTCCTTGTGGATAATTAGCATGGTAGGGAAAAGGTTAGACTAGATAGAACCCTTCACCCCTGCCAGGAGAGTTTTTGATTTGTGCTTACATGGAGAAACATTCTCAGTCATGACACCTGCCTCCCTACAACCTGACATGGAACATTCCAGAAACAAGTTTACGTCCTTCTCATCTGCTTATGAGAACTAGATCATTGAGCTTCATGCACACGAACCAGAGTCCACTCCTGAGCTTGCTTTCAAATTGACGTGGTTCGTCAGAGGGTTTGCAGAGGGACGAGCCCTTCATAGCGGGGCTGATGTTTGGTCCCTTGGTAGTGCAGCCCGAGTGAAAATCAAAATGGGGGAAGCCTGTTGAGGCGGGGAGAGTTGGCACTTGGGATTGTATCTCCAGTTGGTGGTCTACAATAGCTGTTTCAGTTTACGCAACAGGACTCAGTACCGCTAGGGACACCACAGTCAGAGGCGTTTCTACAGGGAGGGCAAAGCTCTAACTGTTGCTAGAAGCCTTACCCTGTCATGTAAATCCCTCCTCTCCCTTGCTGCTGTAGCCAGTAAGCAATGCCAAGATGTTGCTTTTCCCTGTGAGGATTGGCTAAAACGGTGCAGGAGAGGCGTGATTTCCACTGCAAGGTAAGGCTTCTTGCAAAACTTAGAGCTTTGCCCTCCCTTAGATCTGCCTCTGACCACAGTACCCTTGTGAATGCTGCTTTTCCAAAGACAACGCATGGCTAACTGGCATGTTGCATTTTTGCCTTTGGAATCGCCATTTTGTATACAGTGGTGTCAGTGGAACACCAGTATAAGGGCGCAATCCTAACCTGGAATTAGGCCAGCCTAGTTAGGCCAACAAAGTTTGGCAGGCCCAAGGGACACCGTAAAGCATGTTTGGACCACTCTCGGAGTCAGAGAGGCCAGCACACAGACATGAACCATCTTCATCGACTCTGAGAGTAGTCCAAACATACTTTACGGTGTCCCTTGTGCCGGCCAAACTTTGCCGGCTTAACTGTGCAGGCCTAACTCCAGGTTAGGATTGTGCTCTGAATGTAGGCACTCAGGCAGTGGTGTCATTCAAATGATTTAGGAACTCACTTTTGATTGGCACTTGTCGGGAACCCGGAACCAGCCACAGAGCCCGTTAGGATCCGGAACGCCTGTTCTGGTCCGTTCCCCCTGAATGACATCACTGCACTCAGGTCACTAGTTAAACAATCAAACAGCAGTTTTCCCAAGATCTCAGGCAGGGGTCATTCACAGCCCTACTGCCCGAGGTCCTTATAATTCAATGTTAGCAGTACAAGCCTAATAAATTTTTATTCAGTAGTAAGTCCTATTAAATTCAATGGGACTTATTTCCAGGAAAGTGTGCATTAGAGTGTAGTTAAGACTAGCTCTGGCTTCACCTATTTAGCTCACACAAGCTGCTTCGCCTGTGGCCCTCCAAGTGTGCTGTGGGGCTGGGCAAATGGTATCATGATAACTGGCTGGCAACAGTTCCTGCGATCCCGAAACCTGAAGAAATCTTAGTACTACATGATATGTTTTGGCATATCATTACTTCTCCTTATCTGTATTAATCCTCCTTGACAATTTAATTTAAACGAAACTGCAGTTCACAGTTTGGACCTCTTGCTAGTTTTTCCCTCCCTCTTTGGTAAGCTTCTTTCCTAGCCACCTCTGTCTCCCTTCCCCACCCAAACCTCTTTACATGCAGCCCCCCCCCTCCAACACAGATTGGGAACAATTAGCTACATGAGATCACTTTGTTTTCCTCCCTGTCTGCCATCCCCTTCCCACACTGCTTCCTCCCAACACACTTGCCTCCTTTTCAGCTCCTTGTATCAACTGGTGAAATTAATTGGCCTTTGCCAAAACTAATTACCATTAGGCAATGCTTTGATTCTTTGTTAAGTGCTGCCCTGTTAATTGCTGCGACCACTTGGCGTCGATTTTGGACCGGTTTAGTCGTGATTTATTTCCTCTCTTGGAATTGTAGCCTCCTTGGTCCTAAAGCTTATGGGCCTGTTTTAACGTACTTCAGACAAAATGCAGAACTTGACTGCAGTGATGTGACATCAGAATAAAAACCACACAGAACCCAAAGGCTAACGTTGGCCATTTGTACTGTTTTTATCTGTTGGACATTTACTGTATTCAGGCTCTCTGCAGGCAGTGGGTTATTTATAAGGTTCTGTACAGCTTCCTGGAAGGGCTCTTAACCCACGCCTGTGGCAAGTTGGAGGCAGAAGCTTGGAGGCTAAGCTGTGCCTAGAAGGACAATGCACAGTGGGAATGTCCTCCTGCTGAAGGTTCAGGTTACACTATCACAGAAGCAGACCACGTGCATCAGATGTGGGTGTCGGGCTCCACAGGCTTCAAGCTGGAAACTGGGCATGCCATTGCCTGCTACCTGATAGTGGGAGTAGAAGACAGTTTTAGCCAGACCACAGATGCAGGATATCCAGTGATGTCATTCAGGGGGAACAGACCAGAACGGGCGTTCCGGATCCTAACAGGCTCCGTGGCTGGTTCCAGGTGCCAATCCAATCAAGACAAGTGCCAATCAAAAGTGAGTTCCTGTTCCTAAATAATTTGAATGACACCACTGAGGATATCACACTCCAGGATGCCAGAGTGCCAATCCAAGTTGGGCTGCTACAGCAATATATGTGAAGGCCATTATTTGGAAGATTTTCTGGAATCTTCAGCTGGTTCAGAATACAATAGCCAGGTTATTAACTGGGCTGTCAATTTGCTTATATTAGCATTTCTCTGGTTAACATCTATGTCTGTGTGTGTTTTCATACCTTCAGAAGGGAGGCAGTTTGTGGAGATGAGACTATTTCAGTGGTTGGCACTACTCAAGCAATTACCCTGCCAAGAGAGCTCTGCCTGCCCTGATCACCTCTTGCCTTTTGGCAGACAATGGAGACCTGGCTCTTCAGGAGAGCTTTTGAATCCATCTAGTCAGGGGCATAGCTAATGAAAGTGTAGCCCGGTGCAGAAGGCAAAATGTTGCCCTGGAAGTGACATCACAACAGGAAGTGACATCACAGTTGTATTTCCATTTTCTGGTTTTTGGGCCATAACCTTTGATATTACGCTCTGGTTTTTCATTGCATTCTGCATTAAATTATCTTTCCAGCGATATATAACATGATGGTATTATTCACACGTATCATTACCATTTTGACCACTAGTGTCAAGCTCAGCTTGTTGCCCCCCTAAAGCTTGTTGCCCTGTGCAATTTCACCCCCCTGCACTTCTTTAGCTATGCCTCTGCATATAGTTGGTATTTGCCAACACAGCCTGGCAGGGGCTCTCCAGGGGTTCAGGTAGGGGTCTTCTCTGCCGTACCTGGAGATGCTGCCAGGGATTGAGCTGGGGATCTACTGCATGCCAAGCATTTGCTCTCTCATGGACCTCACCTGGGAACTCACCTGGTCAGAACCCAAATGCTGAGACAATGGGGGAGTGCCAGGCTAGCGACTCATAAGGATTTTTCCTTCGAGGGCCAGCTGCAGGAGCTCCGTGTGCAAATAAGGACATCCTTAATCGGGGGAGAGAAATCTGCAAAGCAGGGACTGATCTGATTCAGGCCCTAAATCAACGGAACACAGCTGTGCATCCCTGATTTTCCTTCATTTTTCATTGCTCTAACAAGCTCCCGACACGCATGTGTATATTTCTGTGAAAGACAGGAATGCTCAGCAAGTCTGCCAGGAAGTTAATCGATGCATTTCATTGCCTTCCTTATGAGTCCTGATGACTCTGCCTCCGTGGATTTGCTGCTTTCTCTGGGTCACGTTAAGTGAGTTCCTAGCAAAAAAGGGGGGCATTCACCACATAGGAGGTGTTTATTTAGTAAAAAAAAAAATTAAGTGGCACCTTGGGGTCCATGTGTTTTGGCTGGCCTTAGTTGCCACTCTGAAACTTGTGGCTATTGGGACTCTGCCCCAGGGACTTTAATGCCCCAATGCTTGCTGGAGACGAGAACCTCTGAATCCCAATGGAAGGTCATTCGCCCAAATAATCTCCCAGTCTGTTCCCAATTCTGTGGTCAGAAGGGTTCTCCCAAGGGCTTGCGTATTGCGTGATGATAGAAAGGTTGTTCACAGTGTGGTTCTGCTGCTTATCTTTCTACTGTTTTCCTGTTGATGGCGGTTTTTAAAAGTTAAGTTAAGCTGCTTCAAAACAAGGTGCCGTCTTTATGGACTGATGGGCGTTCAGGGCGCAATCCAAACTTGTGCCAGCCCAGGGCCTGTCAAGAGTGGGATAGGTCAGCGCAAGGATGTGTGGTGGGCTACTGTGAGATACAGGAAGCTGGACTAGATGGGCCTTTAGCCTGATCCAGCAAGGCTCTTCTTACGTTCTTAGATGTGCTGGCCTCCCTGCACCAGGACCTGGCCCCGCATTAAGGCTGGTCTACAGAGGCTGGCACAGGGGCTTGGGGAGGGGGTGGAAGGTGGTATGAGGTGGAGGAAGGGTGACCCTGTGGCGGACTGACCCGGGGAAGAGGGTGGAGCCAAGATCCTAACCGCCACCCCCAATGTGGTAAGGCCCTGCATGGGCCATTCGGATTTGTGCCAGCGATTTTTCAGGTGTAGACCCATTGGGATGGCTGGGGCTTTACCCAGGGTAAGGGGACAAACATCTGCTTACTCCAAGTTGCACTATAGCCACCTCCTAACCGGGGCTGGATATGATGCAGCCAGCCTGCTGATTCCTGCCCTGTTAGGATTGGGCTG
The DNA here is from genome assembly GCA_029204185.1 of Lerista edwardsae. NCBI lineage: Eukaryota > Metazoa > Chordata > Lepidosauria > Squamata > Scincidae > Lerista > Lerista edwardsae. The sequence goes on along the minus strand of JAJKFI010000020.1, from coordinate 12,846,233 downwards.
TCACATACCTAAAGAAATATAGGATTCTACATCACCAACTTGTCAAATGCTTCTTAAAAACCAGTTAGGTTAGTGGCTATCCCCACACCTTTGCCAATTCCACCTGCTTCTTTCCCTGTGGGATTCACTGGTGGCTATTATTATTATTATTATTATTATTATTATTATTATTATTAATTGGGAGCCTTTGGGCAGAAAGGCGGGATATAAATCCAAATAATAATAATAATAATAATAATAATAATAATAATAATAATAATAATAATAATATTGGATCACCTTTTCAGTGTTTGCCGCAAACGGCACATTTTATGGACGTCACGCTCTTTCTCTCGTTTTCCCGTTTTTCTTACTCGTAAAAAGTGTGAGTCTTCTTTTCTTCCATAAAAGTGAGACGTCAGACTCTCAGCGATCTGCAATGACAGCACAAGGCCAGGGCCGCTCTTTGGATAACCCCTTGGCATCAATCTCTCCAAACCCTCATTTCATTATTCCGCGAACGAGACCCTGCCAAGGTTCCAAATCATGACCACGGAACTGTTATTCATGTTGCCCCATTAATCCTTGCAGTGACATCCTGGAAAGAGAAAGCGAAGGGGGAGGAAAGACGTCCTGGGCTCCATCTTGGATAAGTCACTTTCCAGTTTTATTGAAGTCATGTTCAAAGGGCGGATTGATCACATGTTGCAAATGGAGCAGCCCAAATGCTAATTCCCCCCTGCCCTTACTCATTGGTGGTATCTGCCATTTCTCTGCCACTTCCCCTCCTGCTGCTGCTTGGATTTGAAAAATCGAAGGCTGAATGGAAGAGAAGAGTGGCGAAAGGCAGCCCAGTGCACTGGAAGCTTCCTGCTCTGTTCCCCTTTTACTTTGAACCAGGAACCAGAGGAGGAGGAATGGTGGAATCCAGGAGACAGAGGCGGATGTACTTCGCTTATTTGCCACCTGAGGCAACTGCCATAGAGCCCAATCATAACCGGCTGGCCTGCGCCAAATCCAGCCCTGGTTCGGAGGCAACTCGAAGTAGGAGGATGTTTGTCCCCTTGCCCTGGGTAAAGCCCCAGCCACCCCGTGAGGCTACTTGGATCTACAGCACAAATCTAAGCAGACTGAACAGGGCTGATTGGGCCTAGGATGGGGGCTAGGATCCTGCCTAAGTGCTGGATTCTGACTCCACCCCCTTCCCAGTCCGGTCCATCCATGGGCCTGCCCTCCCCCACCACCCCATTCTGCCTTCCCTCTGCTGTCCTACTATCCTCCCCAAGCCCCTGTGCCAACCTCTAGGCCGGCCTTACCTGCTGTTGGGACCAGCGCAGGGAGGATGGCACTTGTCTGTGCGCCGGCCACTCTGACTCAGAGAGTGGTGCAAATGTGCTTTACAGGTGCATTTGCAACCCTCCTGGGCCTGCACAAGGGACTTGTGCGGGCCCAACTCCGTCTTAGGATTGGACCCTCAGGTGTCTTCATAAATGGGTCGGCTTTTTGAAGCCTCGTCTACATTGCAGAGTTGTTGCAAGAATAAAATGGGGTCACCTTTTGTATGTGGTCCTGAGCTCTCAAGAGAGGACAGGATCCAAATGTGATAAAATAAATACCTTCAGTGAGATGGTACCCAATAGCTCATCATCCTGTTTTTCTTTAGTACAGGCATGCCCCAGTATCCACTGAAAATGTGGGTACTGAATCAGTGGATACTGGGGCACCCCAATATAAGGCTTTGTTCCTTTGATTATCCTATGGGAACACGGGATGTAAGTCCCCTCTATTTTACTGCAGCTTAGCCTAAGTACAGTACATATACATAGAATGGCCACGTATTCTTCCTCATATCATTCCCCTCCTCTTCCTCCATTGTCTTCTGTCTTAGATTGTGAGTTCTTTGGGGGCAGGTTCCTGTCCACTTCTATTGTAAAATGTCATGAACAAGAACAGCACAAGCTTATGCATGTCTACTCTAAAGGAAGTCCCGTTGTGTTCTATGTGGAAATGTGCATCGGATTGCAGTCTGCATAAATTAAGGGGAAAATAAATAAATGATAAGACCTAGGAAATGGTTTTTCTTTGTAACACAGAGGACTCGAACCTTGCTCTGCCTTGCAAAATTAATGAAACAAAAAAGCAAAGTGGACAGGTTATATCTTTTATTAGAGCCGCAAAAGGTTTCCTTGGGAAGGATCGGCAGGCAGTAGGGGATGGTAGTGAATTCTCTGCAAGAGAGCAAACAAAGTTGGTTGTTAAAGGCACTTTGGAAAAGCCGAGCAAAGAAATGTCATTGCCTCCTGCATGTAAATGATTTGGTATTGCAGATGCCTCAGGCGGAGCTTTTCATAAGCTCTCTGCTGCCTTCTTGGAAGCTGGTGCTGCGATGTTTGGAACTGGGATTTGTACAAATGTGTTGGGAATTGTAATTTGCCACTTAGTGTTGTCTCTCAACACACTTTGCCTGTGGAAGGAATCGCCGCTTGTGACGTTGCCTGGAAAACACAGCAAAGTATTGAGTCTCGACACTGGAGGAAAACAGTCATCAGTGCAGCTGTCACTGGCATTGCTCTTGCGAGATGGAAGGAGAGTTTGCTGTGAAAGATTAAAACCGAAATGAAGCACCAAGGGCTGTTTTTTAACATTGCAACTCTTGAAGTTCCATCCCGACTTCTGCTTCTTCGTTTTCTTCGTTAAAGCAGTTCAATGAATTAATGATCTTCCGGATTAAGAACTTTTTTTTAAATGGTTAGAGTAGAGCCTTTAAGGGGGAAAACAGTGAAGCTGCTTTATGCAGAGGCGGATCTACAGGGAGGGCAGAGCTCTAAGTGTTGCAAGAAGCCTGACCCTGTCATGTAAATCCCTCCTCTCCCTTGCTGCTGTAGCCAGTAAGCAACGCCAAGATGTTGCTTTTCCCTGTGAGGATTGGCTAGAACGGTGCAGGTGAGGAGGGATTTCCACTGCAAGGTGAGGCTTCTTGCAAAACTTAGAGCTTTGCCCTCCCTTGGATCTGCCTCTGGCTTTATGCCAGTGAGGAAGGCTGGTTGGGGAGACTTGATTATCCTGGAAGGACTTATGAAAATGGGTCTATCAACTCAGCAGGGAGAAAGCAGAGAATCATTTGGGCGATGGCCACAGCATTAGTAGCAAAGTAAGGATGAAGGAAAAGGGTGAGGTGGTACCACTAGAAGTAGGTGATGTGGCTGACAGCCCAGTCCTATGGTGCTGGGCCCCTGTAGGAGCCGCAGTGCCAAAGTGGCTACTGCTGCATCCTATGGGTGCCACAGCAGCTGTAGGAGGTACCTCGGAAGAAGGGGACATTCATCACCTTCCCCTGGGTAAGGGTGCTGGCCTGCCAATGGGCCTCCTCAAAACTGCACTGGCTATTTTGCCGGTGCAGACTTGACAGCCATCGTGTCATGCAGCCTGACACGGGGGATAGGAACCTGCAGTGGAGGCCAGCGCTGGTCCCACCCCTCCCCCTCCCCTCCCGCAGTCAGTTCTTCCTTACCTCGCCCGCCCCCTGCCTAGGGAAGCCTCGCCACTGGCCGGCAGTAACATCACCGGCTGTTACAGCTGTGGGTCTTCCCGGCACTGAGGCCCAGCCCTGACTGGTGCTGGCTCTCAGCTCTGGTGGCCTGCTGGTATTGCCTGCACCGAGTGCCTTGTGGCAGTGGCTCCCAAACTATGGGTCGGACCTCACCAGTGGGTTGTGAGCCACCCAGAGCAGCCATATTGAAAATATGGGAAGATGGGAGGATGGAAAGGGCTGTATGGTTGTTTTGCTTGTGTCAAGGCATTTTGCCCTTTCTGATTCACTTTGCTGTTGGAAAATGGCTGAGAAATCACCCAACGTATTGCTGCATTCTCAGCAAAGTAGCAGGCTTTTGGCCATGATATCGCTTGCAGACTTCTGGTGGGTCCCAGACAGCTTGTCATTCTAAAAAGTGGATCCTGGTGCTAAAATGTTTTATGCCTTATGGCATTTGATGACACCCAGCACTTTAGAAGTTGGCCCTTAGTCTGTTGGCGCCAGGTGTCCTTCCTGGACCATCAGTTGGGTTGCCTAGTTCAGGTGGACTTGGCATTCCTGAGATGATCTCCTTGTCCTTTTCCTCCACCAGCTCCTGCTGCTTGTGCACGTGCTCCTGCCACTCCTCTGTGGTCATCAGCAGTACAGGCTGTGAGCATAGAATCCCTTCACCCAGTGGTGTTATTCTACCAGAACACTGGGCGGGACATCCGGGTGATTGACAGCTTGCCCGTCACGTTCCGCAGTGTTACGCCGTTTGCGTAACATACGCAAGCGGCGTAATTGGTTACGCAAATGGCGGAATGCTGCGGAACGCGACGGGCGGTCTGTCAATCACCCGGATGTCCCGCCCAGCGTTCCGGCAGAATAACACCACTGTCTTCACCCCAAGTCGGAGCTGGCGTCGGAATCAGCAATGTCATCCTGGGCGATATCCTTCGGGGGGGGGGGCTTCTGTCAACAGGGATGGGACGTGTTGCTTTTTCCGCACCCCTGCTGATGGACAAGGTGAGAGCGTGTCCTTTTCCTCCACAAGCGTGCTGTCGAGCGCTGCTCCCTGTTTTTCCTACCCAGCTGCAAAGCTGTGCCTCTGTCATTCAGAAAGGAGAATTTTCATTTTCATCTGGGTAGGCCTGCGAGCAGCAAAGCAAGCAGGGTTTCTGAACGTCCGCCGTGAACTGTCGCACAGCGGAATGACTTGGTTGGATTCATTGAACCGAGTGCTGGTGGGAGCCATATTCGCTGCACATGCATGCTGAACTTCTTCCCCAATTCTCTTGAAATCCTATCTCAGGCTTTCCCTCTTTTGGAGATTTGGCACTGCCAAGTGGATGAGTGCGCAGAGTCGCATAGCCAGAGGGAGGGAAGCAGCATGGTCAGTACTGCCCTGCAACGTCCTGCATGAGCACCCTCTCCCACACCCTGCTGTAGCCATTCTGAGCAATGACGGCAGCATGCCTGCACATTGCCTGTGGTCCCTGAAGCAGGGCAGTATTTACTGTGGATGAGAGTCAGGTTAGGCAATGGCTGTTGGGAGAACTGGAAACAGCATTGCTTCCCAAGGGGCACAGAGACGGATTTCTTCTTGGTTCTTTCAGTCATCTTGGTTCCCTCCGGTTTCAAGACCCTTCCAAACCTACAAATGGAAGCTGAGATGAGATGGGTGGGCGCATGACAGTCAGGGCGCAATCCTAATCTGGAGTTAGACTGTCACAGTTAGGCCAATAAAGTTTGGCGGGCACAAGAGCCACAGTAAAGCATGTTTGGACCACTCTTGGAATCGGGGAGGATGGTGCATGTCTCTGTGCTGGCCTCTCTGACTCTGAGAGTGGTCCAAACATACTCTGCCGTGTCCCTTGTGCCGGCCACACTTTGCTGGCCTAACTGTGCCGGCCTAACTCCAGGTTAGGATTGCGCCCTCCATGACATATCCCTCATTCCCACTTTCAACTCTCTGGAGGAGGAGAATCACAATCGAATGTCTGCAGCCCAAGCCAGGAGGAGCTTTTTTTTTTGCAGCTTCTCCAACAGCAGCTCTTTTTGCCTTCTGCTCCCAGCAAATGTGATTTGCAGATGAAAAATTCCATTAGAGGAGAAGTTGCCTGCAAGGGAATTAGGAGGGGTGGGTGGGGGAGAGCAAAGCGACATAGTAGCACTCAAAAGCTATTGCAGGGGGAGACACACAATTGCTTCTTTTGAGGGCAAAACACACACACACACACACACACACACACACACACACACATCCTGATTTACAATCCCTGTTTGCAATTAACAATTGCTTTTTTTGGGGGGGGGGGGCTTATTCTTTTTTAAAGAAGGGTGCCGACATTCCAACAATGCAGATTGAAGGAAATAAGTCAGTTTGTGAGCAAAACATTGTGAAGATAATTGGCAACGCTCACTTAATGCTTCTTGTTTGCCATCCAAGAGCTATTCACTGTGTGCCACCGTAACAGTATGTTGTTGGTTCAACAGCGCTGACAGTTTGCGGAGATGAAAGGGAAGGCAAGGAGGAAGATATAGCACAGATTTTGCCAGGCAATCTGGAAAGGAACGGCAAAGCTCGCTGTTGCTGGGGCCTCGGCAATTCCAAGCAGCTCCTTAGCTTATTAATTAAGCCTTTCCGAGCTGCTCTCGGCTTCTCCTGCTGCTTTGGGACGATCGATGGCATCCGGTGCCTGTTTGAAGTTCCAGGGTTCCTGAGATGATGGCTGATGGCGGGCGGGGCAGGGAAGGAGGGTTGGGAGCTTCTCTGCCTTCCAAGGGTACCATCCACAGTGCCAAATTGCTGCCTATCACTATCCTGTACAAGCCTTTGTGAAATGGAGTTGCAGGGGACATACGGCCAATATGTTTTTCTCTCCGGCTACTGAGCTTCCCAGAGGCATCTGGTGGGCAACTATGGGGAAACCAGATGCTGGCTGAGATGGGCTTTTGGCCTGATTCACCTGGGCTTTTCTAATGAGCAATAAGGCATGCTGCCAGTGCCAGAGTGTGAGGACTTGCATTAGGAACCCAGCCTTGGCTCTGGGCATAGCTGTCCCATAGGGTGCTAGAGTCTCTTCTGACAGTGGCATTCCTAGAGGGGGGCAAAGTTTTTCAGGCTCCCTCCTCACCTTCAAAGCCATTTGCAGCTGTGAGAGCGAAGTGGAGGCATCAGGGGTGGTTCAGGCACCTGAAAAACTTATATTAGCATTTCCCCCCTCTTGGAACATCGCTGTCTTCCTAAACAATGAAGAATTCCTTAGAAATCCTGAGATCCTGAACTGGCCCTGCAGCCCTGCATCTGATCTTCCTTCTCTTCCTCTTCCTAAAATATGATGTGAGTTGGGAAGCATTACCATCCTCCTCGCCTCCACACTTCCTGTTCTGCTCCATAGCTGCTTTCCTTTTCTAAGCCAAGGAAAATGTAGAGCTCTGGAACAGGTGAGTAGAGGTGAGGACCCTTCGTCAACATGCTACCTGAGGTGACCACCTCAGTTGGCCTCATGAATGGACTTGACTTTATCATGGAGCCTTTTAAGCTCTGAGCAGTGGTGTAGCTACACCAGTGTTATTCAAACTGTGAGTCGGGACCCACTTGGTGGATCACGACCTGATGACAGGTGGGTCGTGGAAAGCTGGGAGCAGCCATCTTGGAAACTGCAGACCTCACTCTTGTTATAATGCTTTTGTGAGTGTTAACAATTTGAATTTTGAAGTGAGGGTTTTTTTTTAAATTTTGGTTTTAGTTCAGTGCTTTTACATAATACTTTCATCCTAATCTTGCTTTCTGTCAGGGATGTTTCATGGTTGTATAATTGTTGCAGTCTAAGAATGCCAATTAACATTGCAGGAGTGTCATTTTATTATAGTACAATGTCAGTACTTCCTGCTTAATGATGTCACTTCCTGCCACAACAACACTTCCAGGTTAATGACATCACTTCCGGTGGGTCCCAACATGAGTGCCACTCTAAAGAGTGGGTCGCTGTCTAAAAGTTTGAATACCACTGAGCTGCACCATCTAGCACCTGGGAGTACACTCCTCGAGGCCTTTGAAGGCCTTAGAAAGGAACTTTTGATTTTTGGCAAATAAAAAACTGGAAGTGCTTTTCTCAGAAGGCCTCTGAAGTTCAGGAAGGCCACACACAGCCTCCCCAGGTCTCAGGAGGCTGATTTCATTTGCCTTGGGAGTGCAGCTTGGCACCCTTTCAAGGCATGATACTAGGGGCAGCATTACTTCATGCCCCCCTTAGATATGCCAGTGTCTCTGAGGCCATCTGTGGAGGTGGTGGGGATCATCAAGCTGAATTTGGGTTGGCTTGGGGATAAGCCAATCTGTTTCCCAAACAGATAAGTGTAATAATACTGAGCTAACCTGATACAGGGATGTGGTAGTGCAGCAGATTAAACCGCTGCTGCTGGGCTTTCTGACCGGAAGGTTGAGAGTTCAAGACTGCGTGATGGAGTGAGCTCCCATTGCTTGTCCCAGCTCCTGCCAACCTAGCAGTTCGAAAGCACCTCAATGCAAGTAGATAAACAGGGACCACTTCGGTGGGAAGGGAACGCCATTCTGTGCGCTACTGCGTAGAGTCATGCCAGCCACATGACCATGGAAGCTTGTCCTTGGACAAAACGCTGGCTCTACAGGCTTTGAAACGGAGATGAGCACCACCCCCTACAGTCGGTCATGACTAGACCATTCGGTCGTGGGGAAACCTTTACCTTTTTAACCTGATACAAGCTATGGAGAGCTAACCTGTTGCTAAAGGACATGAGGGGTGCAATGTACTCCTTGCCATTTTGTGTGCCTGCACATCTAAATGAAGAGTTGGTTTCCAGCATCCCCTGCTACATTGCAAGGCATCTGGGGACATGCCCAAAGATCAGCATTTTTATGTGCAAAATGCTTTACAATATTTTTTGAATGGCAGAGCTCCCTAATTGCATGCAGAATACTTCAGCAGACCGCTGTTTGCAGTGGCAACGATACTGGAAGTTCGCCCTCAACCTATTAGGATATTTTTTTCTTTCCATCTGGAGCTCAGACTTGCAGCATTCAACTGGCAAGTGACTATTTTTGGGCCACACAGCAGGATCCGAGTGAATCATCCAAAAGACACACGGCCGTGCATATGCCGTACTACTGTACACCTGATATGGTTTTGTAACTACCTCCTCTTAAAAAAAATAAAACCCAGACAGGCCAAACAGAAAACCACACACCCAACAGCTAGCAATGGGCAGGCGAGAAAGCAAAGCAGATGCTTACAAGATGACATTCATCATTGCCAGGCTTTGGGAAGCTTTCTGCCTTAGGTGTGCTTGCTTTCTCTGCAACAGATCATTAGGAAATTTGAGATGCTGGGAATGGAGACAATGGGGGAAAGGTCCGTTTAAAAAGTCACGACGACACATTCCAGCCCTGGATTTCATATTTTTGAACACAATTTCTGACCATCTTAAATTATGTAATGGAGGGGATCTTTTTGGTGACACAGTCTTTGGGGTAAGACTTTGCTTCTTCTCAAGACTCCTACACTATGCAGGATTGTCCATGTATAGATGCACATATGCATTCACCTTCATTGTCATGGTGGTCAGTCAGTAGCATACTGCAGGGGGTGGGACAGTGTAGGGGGTGGGACAGATGCTGCAACAAGCAGTGTAGGTGGCCCCTCCCACTTGCCATCAGAGCCATCCTGGGTAGTAGCAGCAAATGCAGGAGACGTAGGCAAGCGCCTGCACGTTGCCATTGCTGCCCAGAATGGCTCTGATGGCGAGTGGGAGGGATCTACAACGCTTAGAGTGCAATCCTATGCTATGCCAGCCTAGTAAGGCCGACATAGCAGGACAATATCCTAAGGCCCATTAGGAAGTGGCAACAGCAACGTGCAGGACAAGGGGAGGTTTCCCCCTTGCACCCACGTAAGCCCCAGCCACCCCTATGGGCCTGCTCAGATCTGCGCCTGCTGCTTTGCAGGCACAGAGGAACGTGTGCGGGAGCGGCCCGAATTGGGGCCGCCACGGCCGGGGCCAGGCGTTAGGATTTGGCACTACGGCTGTCCTGTGTCACAACAGTGTCACAACCGCCGTCTCCGCCCACTGCGCTGCCCAGTTACGCCCTCGGAATGCCTCTGGAATGCCCTCGCGGAGGCCCTGCACCAACGAAGCGCCGCCGACGCTTGACTGACGCATGGCCAGTGCTGCCGACGGTCACGGTGGCGCCCGAGCACCGGCACTGCTGCTCACGTCAGCACAGTGCCAGCCCGGCACTACAGCGCTGACTCGGATGCACTTTACGGCATGTTTGCGACAGCGTTCAGCCAGTGCAAGAGCGCAGCGCTGGCGCAAGGGTGGGTATAGGATTGTGCTGTTAGTGTGCTGCCCCGCCTGTAGCTACGCTGCCGTTTCACTGAGTGCTGGGCTAGAATTGGGGATCTGGGTTCAGAATGTTGGTCAAACCAGGTTATTTCAGGACACCTGAGAGCCCCCAGGAATAACGAGAGATAAAGCTATCAAAATCCAGTGGAGATCCAATATCCTCAGTCAAGTCCTGAAGACTGCCAGAAGTCCTGCCCCTTGAGCAAAGCTATGTGATGTGGTGCCATTGGTTGGTTGGACTTAGCTTGTCTAAGAAGATCTCAGGGCATGGTCCGGATGGCACATGAGGGGTCTGGGTCAAGGCCTCCTTGAGGTTGCCATCTGAGGTTGCATGGATGGGATTTACATGCAATAAATACAGTAGATAAAATCGGGCCATTTAGGAGAATGAACAACCATGGGTGGTTGGTGGCTTGACTCAGACTTCTCACTCTCTGAAGGCCAGAGAGTGCTGTTGCTCTAGGGATGGACATGGGGTGACTCTTCCTGTTGTGAGATGTCTGTGGGAGAGCGTCTCTTCAACTGCTGCCTGGCAGATTCAGTGACTATGAAGAGCCCCCGGGCAAATGACTCTGGCTCAAGGTCACCATCAGAGAGACCAGTATGAGAAGGAGATGTGGATAGGGTGGGGAAGGAGAGTGTCTCCAGGTCCTGACCGTTTTAAACCACCAGATATGTACTACACCGTATCATAACAGTGTTCATTCATTATCCATAGAATGCAAAAATTATAACGAGGTGGGGGAAGGACTGTTGTCATTGCCCTTGGCCTTTTCCTGAAACATTGAAGGAGGCCTTTTCCTCCTTCCCTTGCTCTTCTTCTGCTGCTGCTCCTCTTGTCGGTTCTGTTTATCTCTTGTCTCGGCATCTCTCTTATGGCAGTAACTCAGCAGTTTTCTTCATCTGTGGCCTGTGGCGAGATTTCACCTTTCCCTGTACCACAGCAGTGACTGGGTTGTGCAGGCCTCGGCCCACACTGGGAACGGGAGCATGAAAACCTCTATCAAATCTTTTATTGGCCTCGTCTTCTCTTTACCCAACCAGCCACAGCATTAGGCGGCAGAACAGTCAGTACCACCTCAGACTCCCGGTGAGCGAAGGCATAGCTTATTATGTCCCAATCTGACCTCTCACCAGCCTACACAATGCAGTGGCACCAGTGGAGTTCATGCTGCATCCCGTGGTAGTGGTGGGGCAGACAGCCAGCCCAGGAAAAGCAAGTAAAAAACTTCTATGTTTTACCCAGAGGTATTTTTACTTACCTCCCTGTAAGGCGCCTGACCAACCAACCAACCAACCAACCAACCAACCAACCAACCAACTAGCCATCCATCCATCCATCCATCCATCCATCCATCCATCCATCCATCCAACCAACCAGCCAACCAACCAGCCAACCAACCAACCAACCATCAGCCAACCAACCAACCAACCAACCAACCAACCAACCAACCAACCAACCAACCAACCAACCAACCGTATTTATATACCGCTTTTCAACACAAAGTTTACAGGCAAATAATAATGAATGCTATAAATAAAGCTGAATAGCTCCCTGTCCCAAAAGGACTCACAATCTAAAAAAAAGATGCAGACCACCACCAGCACCAGCCACTAGAACAGACACTGTGCTGGGGTGAAAAGGGACAATACTTCTCCCCTTGCTAAATATAAGAGGAACACCCCTTGGAAAAGTGCCTCTTGCCTAGTTAGCAGGGGTCGATGTTTGCTGCTGATTCCTCTTGCCCAGTTAGCAGGCCACCCATGGATCTCCTCTGACCTACTTCAGCTATTTAGTTCAAGGCGCATTGGTGGTGCTTTGTGCTGGGAAAGGGAGATCCCAACGCACATGACTGCCTCTGAGATCCACCCATTCCTGCCCTCAAACTGGCCCTGTTTAACCAGCTTCCTGTCTTGATCCTGCCCTGAACCATTTCCCCCTGAACCGCCCATGACACATCTTTGCCACTACCTTACATGCTCCAGCGTGGCCCAAGGGAGCTGTTGGCACATGTGCTGGGCTCTGGTGCATGACAGCAGCACGTCTTTTGCAATGTTGGACTGGGACACAAGGCAGTGGTTGTGAGAACCACCCATAAGCTCCAGATCGGAATGGGCTGGCTGCCCATGTGTTCGAAATTCCACTGCAAGTAAACACCCAGGACCGCAAGCCAAGAGCTGGATTCTTCTTCCTCACTGGCTAATTTTCTTATTTCAGGGAGCTTTTTTTGTAAAAAAAAAAAAAAAAAATCATCCCTCTGCAGCCTGAGAGGTGGCTGTCCAAGCCATGGTTGACATCTGCGGATGTTCAGATCAAAGGGCCAAAAGTAAATACGTGGTCCAAGTCAGGGTCCAGAGCAGCAAATGAGAATCAAGAGGAGACAAGACCTTGACTGCATAGCTGACATTGTGCAGATGGCAAGGCGAGGCATAGAAGTCTGCATAGCTTTATCTTAACAACATGTACTGTAGCTCAGACTGAGGGATCAGTCTTTCAGCTAGAGTTATATGGGGCCTGACAGCCTCCTACTGTCTCCCTGGATCACCTAGTCTGGTTGGGCTGCAGTACTCTTCTTGACCATTATTTGGGTGGTACTGTAGCAAAGACCAGGCCAAAGCCTACATCTGAGAGCTCTGGTGGCACAGGGTGAAAGGCAGTGCTTCCCAAATTGTGAGCCATGGCTGCCTAGGAAGCCACAGAAACCAGCCACGGGAGCAGCAGAATCCTCATGAGAAACCTGCCAGCCTATGCAATATATAGCACTGGTTCTCAAACTTTTTAGCATCAGGACCCACTTTTTAGAATGACAATCTGTCTGGAACCACTGGAAGTGATGTCATGGCCGGAAGTGCTGTCATTGTGACTCCAGAGCCTGCTGCTTTCCTGAGAATGCAGCAATAAGTTGGGCTATTTCTCAGCCATTTTCCAATAGCAAAGTGAACTAGGCTTTTTCCCTTTTATTTCTATTTACAACCCTGACACGAGCAAAACAACCACACAGCCCTCCCACTTTCCCGCATCCCATCTTCCCATATTTTCAATATGGCTGCTTTAGGTGCTTCGCAACCCACCTAAAATTGGCTCACAACCCATTGGCGGGTCCTGACCCACAGTTTGGGAACCACTGACGTATAGGATTGCAGTTGCAGCCAATGGCCCAGTAGGTCTAATGGCCTAATTCGGAATTGGGCTCATCAAACCATGCAAGTCCTCCCGCATCGGGATCCTTTTTTAATGGGTGCAGTTTGAAAATTGAGTCTCCATTTCACTACCAATAACACAAGGGTTCCAACTCTCCCCTCCTAAATCCTGCTTTGAGCCCATATACCTTTCCCTACTGTCCCCTTCCCTTCGAACCCCAAGCCTAGAAGTGGCCACAAAATCTCATTGGAGACTACTAATCAAAGACTCTGTTCTTCTCTCTCTTCCTGACAATTAGGCTGTACCAACAGCAGCAGCCAAAATGCCACGGCCTCTCGAAATGTAGCTTTCCTGGAGTGCATCCTAAACATGGATGCCATGTGCCCTGGGAGCTACGTTTCCCAGAGCTCTTTGCCCCAGAGAGGGAAGGAGAGAGAGAAGCTTGGAATAGGATCTGAGTCAGAAAAGAACTGGTTGGGGGCATTATGAGCTGGACACATTTGTGTTCTGAACTAGCTTATGCCAAGTGTTCAGTAACATCACTATGTATGAATATCACTGTGAATGAAACGCTACAGTTTGGTAGGAGGACCTTGAGCCTGAGAGCCAGAATGATGTAGTAGCTAAACTGTTTATTGGACTTTGAATGGTGATGCTCAAGTAGTTACCCCAAATAGCAAATTAGTAGGCAGTGCCTATGGGATGTGGTGGCGCTGCGGGTTAAACTGCTGAGTTGAGCTTGTTGACCGGAAGATTGGCAGTTCGAGACGATGCGACGGAGTGAGCTCCCGTCACTTGTCCCAGCTCCTGTCAACCTAGCAGTTCGAAAGCACGTAAAAATGCCAGTAGATAAATAGGTATCACTTCGGTGGGAAGGTAACGGTATTCCGTGTACTATGGCTTATAGTCATGCCTGTCACATGACCACGGAAAATTGTCCTCAGACAAATGCCAGCTCTTCAGCTTAGAAACGGAGATGAGCACTGCCCCTACAGTTGGTCACGACTAGACCATCCGGTCGTGGGGAAACCTTTACCTTTTACCTCTAGGGAGTGCCTATCCACAACCTCTTACTGTCTCTCCTCCTCCTCTAGCTCCTTACCTTTGAAAAAGAAGCAGAAAGTGAAACGTGAAAGAGTGAAGAGTGGTGGGCTAGACGTCCTGGACACTCTAGCTCACTATTCTTGTCTCTCCTCCACACATTCTCTTCCACTACATTTCCATCTTCCTTTGCAAAGTCAGAGAAGATTTGCAAGAAGAGAGTGGTGATGGTTAGTGCTCCATTGGGTAAGGGGAGGTCACATTCATTATGTCACATCAAGAGCCAGGAGCTGTTGGACTGACCCTGTACCCAGCTCCCCCCACCTCCATTACTTGGGGGTCTTGTGCAAGTGGCTGTTTCTCAGCACAGTCCAGTTCTCAGATTTGTTGTAAAGACAAAAATAGTATAACCACTACCACACCCTGCAGAACTTCGAGGAGGGGTGGGAGATAGATGTGAAATTAATAATATTGATGGTGACAAAATAGCTTTGGGGGTCAGATCTGGCCCACAGCCCATCAGTGGGCCATCTATGCCATGGAGAATGAACCCTGATCCCAACCTTTACAGGAGCAGCTATATGTAGTCAATGCACCAGGGGAAGCTATACATTTATCATTGCCATAGCAACCTCCAATGATGATTTATTATCGGCAGTCGTTCACACTTCAGACAATGCGTTCCATTGGCCGGAGCTGTCCTGAGGTTTTGTTTCTACTCCCTAGAAAATTATTTTTTTTTAAAAAAACTAAATGGTAGAAGACAATGAAGCCGCTTCCGACAATGGAGAAGTCATTGGTTATTAATTGGGTATTGCGTTCTTTGTTGTAAATGAACTTTGTAACAAGCAACGGGTTATTAATTTTAGCCGTACCAAAACGCTGGCAAGTCACCCTTGGCAATTAGGAGTTAGAAAGCAGAAGAAGAAGGACGGAATCAAAGAGGGGAGTATTTATAGAACAGAAGACGCTTCCCAGGCTGGAGGAGACCTCTCGGCCCTGCTAGGCTGCTTGCTTTTATTGATAGCGGGCCCTCCTCCCTGATCTCCCTCCCTCTGTTCCTTCCTCATTATAAGACTCTTGCTTCCACTCTCGTCTTTTCAAGTTCTAATTCCAGGCTATCGTTTCTCACTGAAAACATTTGCCACGATCTGAATCCTGGAGGCTGATAAAATGCGCAGTCCTGATAGGCAGACATCCAAAAGCGATTCTTTCGGCTTGAACGAGCAGGTGACTTGAAATCTACGTACGACGTTGTTGCCCTCCCTGCGGTCTCAGCAGACCTCCTGGAGGCCTCTGAGGACGCAATCCTAAAAGTGATGTTGCACCGATGCTACATGTTAGCGTCGGCGCAACGTCACTAGTGCTGACATGGGAGTGCCAAGAGCTACGGCTCTTGGGCTGACACTAGCACTAGCGTTGGTTTAAGAGCGCTGCTGCAAGGCCATGTCGAGCCCCTTTTGCACCAGTTGAGCTCGGCTGGCGCAAAAGCAGTTCTAGGAGGAGGTTGAGCAGGTTGGAAGGTGGTTCTGGGCGGGCAGTGGGCGGCCCAGTGGTTGGGTCTGTCTGGGGAAGGGTTGGGGTGGGGATGCGGCTGTTAGGCCGCATCCAAGGCTCCACCACCATGGTGCATGGGCCTGATTCGGGCCACGCAGCAACCCAGGCGCAGATCTGAGGAACCCCATGGGAAGGCTGGAGCTTCCCTTGGGGCAACGGTTCAAACATTGGCCTCACCATTCCAGCACAATTTAGGATTGTGCCCTGAAAGACACCTATGGTTTTTGCCAAAAACCGGAAGTATTTGTCAGAGGCCTCAGAAGGCCTTTTGGAGAGGCCTCCAGGAGGCCTCCTGAGGCCAGTTATCTCAGCTTGCTTGATACACCCTCACGGAGTGGTACCTGGTACCCCTGCCCCACTAGCTATGCCACTGGTCACATGGACATAAATGAGAGTTGTAGGATTGGCAGGCTTCAGCATCTACATGCAATCTGTCAGTACATTAGCAGGCAGGAAAGTTGATTGGTGGTAGAGTGAATGCAGAATATCCCAAATTCAATCTTGACAACTCTAGGTGGGAGTTGAAAGACACTGTGTCTGAAACCCTGGAGAGCTGCCTCTGCTCAGTGTCAATGGTACTTATTGGAGTTGACGGGCAGCGCAATCCTAAGTAAGGCCGACATAGTAAGGCCAACATAGCAGGGCTATATCCTAAAGCCCATTAGGAGGCAGCAGCAGCAACGTGCAGGACAAGGGGAGGTGTTTCCCTTGCACCCGCATGAGCCCCGGTCGCCCCTATGGGCCTACTCGGATCTGCGCTGGCAAAATAGCAGGTGCAGAGGGACGTGGACAGGAGTGGCCAGAATCGGGGCCGCCCTGGTTGGGGACGGGGTTTAGGATTTGGCACTACGGCCGTCCTGCGTTACAACCCCCTTCTCCGCCCACTGCGCCATCCAGTTACGCCCAGTGATGTCATTCAAATGATTTAGGAACAGGAACTCACTACTGAGTTCAAATTCAAATGTTGGGGGGGAAAAAAACCCCGGAAGCAGCCACGGAGCCCGTTAGGATCCGGAACGCCTGTTCTGGTCCGTTCCCCCTGAATGACACCACTGGTTACGCCCTCGGAACGCCTCTGGAACGCCCTCGCGGAAGCCCTGTACTGACTGAGTGCCGCCAACGCTTGACTGGCTTACGGCCAGGGCTGCCAACAGTCATGGCAGCGCCTGAGCGTTGGTGCTGCTGCGTGTGCCAGTCCAGCGCCATAGTGCCGCCTCGGACGTGCTTTACGGCATGTTTGTCACAGTGTTCGGCCGGCGCAAGAGCGCAGTGCCAGCACAAAAGGGGTATAGGATTGCACTCTGAATAGAAGGAAGATTCTGAAGCCCATTCAGATCTATCTTTGAGAAGCAAATGGAAGATCACAAAGGCAGGTGGAAAGCAGGGAAGGGAACAGCACACTTAGTCCATGTATTTTTGGAAGCACGTTTCCGCCTCAGTCTTGCAAACTTCCTGACTGCTTAAAAAAAATGATTAGCAGCTGGGGAGATGACAGTATTGTTAAGTTAGTTCAATCAATGGGAATAGCAGTGGAGGCTGCAAAGGCCCGTGGGAATAATTCAGCCAGCCAGGAGGGAGTAAAAAAATTCACTGAACAGATTGTTAAAACTAATGACAGAAAGCAAACAGTGCCGGGAGAAGGAAGGCTGAGAAAAGGTTGCGTTTGGAACGGACGTACAATGGCTCCCTCATAGGTAAAGGCTTGCCTTGAGCGCTGCCTACCATTTTTTCAGGCCTGAAGAACATCCAGGCTAGACTGCTGCAATGTGCTTTACATGGGGCTGCCCCTGAGAAGCACTGGGGGCTTCAATTGGTTGAAGGGGGAGCCACCAGAATATTGACCAGGTTGAGGTACATAATGCATATTGCTCTGGTACTGTGCCGCCTTGGTTGATTGTTTCTGGGCCCAATTCAGTGTGCCCCTTTTAACCTTTGAGGAATTGTCTGGAACTGGGAGACCAGAAGGATCAGCTCAACCTATATATCCCATCAGCAGCATTTTTCTGCCTCCTCCAGCAGGGGGTGAGTACCCAGAAGTCTGCCTTCTTAGGGTGCCATAGCTGTGGAATGCCTTCCCAAGGGGTCTAGCCCATTCCCAATGCTACTGGCCTTTTCCTGTACAACAACAAGAAGAAGACTCTATAGAACAGTGATTCTCACACTGTGAGTCATGAGCCAATTTCAGTTGGATTTCCCATTCTTTCCAGTGTGCATTTTATTTTTAATATATTAGACTTGATGCTACCTTGGTATGCGACTGGATTTGGGGAAATGTTACAGATCTATATTTTCAACAGGGTACTAGGTATATGCTTTTAACAATGACAATCAATAGGGCTATGTGTGGATAGCATTGCAGTCTTTGGGATTTTGGGGGACTTTTTAAAAACAGATCAGCGACTGTTTGGGAGGGTTAGGAGGGTTCTTCTTTATATTAAATAAATGTTTTAAATTATACCTATTGTAAACTTTTAAATTATGTACTTACTTAAGGCCCAATCTAATCCTATTGGGGCAATGCAGCCCCAAGGTAAGTGAACAAACATTCCCTTACCTTGAGGAGGTCTCCCTGATCTCCATGACAGAATGCAGCACACATCCCATTGCAGAGCTACATCAGGGCTGGAAAATTGGATAGGATTTGACCTTTACATACTTACTTGCTTGCTTGGCTTTGATTTTGTCATATGGGGAGTGTTAAAAAATTTCCTGCTTGATGATGTCACTTCCGGCCATGACATCGGTTCCAGGTTAATGACATCACTTCTGGTGGATCCTTACAGGGTGTCATTCTAAAAAGTGGGTCCCGGGGCTAAAAGGTTTGAGAACCACTGCTGTAGGGCATTTGGCTGATGGCCGGTGTGGTCCTTTGGTGTACTCTTGTTGATTTGATTGATTGATTTGATTGATTGATTGATTTTTGCTGTTATGTTTTGCTGTACTGTAGTTTTCAGGGCCGGCCTGTCCACCCTGAAGTGATTGTCTCAGGCGGCAGATTAGAGGTAGTGGCAAGTGCCTCCAATAATACTGATCACCCCAGCACTTACCTTGCTTGTTGTGCAGTTCTTGCAATGGAAAAAAAAATGGACACTCCCAATCCATCTTCTGCAGGTTTTGCAAGGAATGTGGTTTGAGTGGGGGAGCTGCAGTGGTAGGATTCAAATAAATCAACAACCGGTTCTATGTCCTCCTTTCTTTGTACTGCTTCTTACTACAGCACTACTTTTTGTATATCAATAAATTAGCAACCGGTTCTGCAGAACTGGTGAGAACTGGCTGAATTTCACCACTGGGGAGCTGCCAGCCCCCCGCCCTCACTGCCCCCTTGTCCCTTTGAAATTTGTAAGGGACAGACCAGGGATCACCCACCTGCCTCTTGCAGGCTTCCGAGGGGACTCTCTTCCCATTGCAAACAAGGGAGGTTCCTGTTATGTATGCAGGAGGCTAGCCAGGGGTTAAGCCCTAGCAAGATTGCTGGAGGGGTTCTCAATATACAGGGGTTGGGCTGTTGCCTTCAGTTCAGTTCAGCTCAAACTGTTGCCTGTTGCAATAAGCGTTCCAGCTGCACTTGCCTTGTCTGAGTTTCTGTTGCATGGAACCCAATATATAACAGTCCCCACGTTATCCTGCTGGGTGCATGGGTGCTTCTAAATGCAAGGCTGGGCCCATTCTCAAGCCAAGAATCCCCTTCTGTTTTTGCAATGGGGTGAATGCAGACAGTGACCTCGATGTAGGAGAATCGACCACATTAATCCGCCCCCTTCATGCTGGTGCCTGGGCTCCAGATCTGCTTGCAGATGACAACTTGCTGCCCGGACCTCTCCTTTAATACGCTGTAAAAGAACAATCAATATTATCTATTGAAGTGTTGAAGTGGTACAGCGGGCGCCTTTTGGAATCCCTTCGGAGCCGGTCCTTTGCCGCCAGCAGCCTGCAAAATACACAGAGCCTCCTGAGACTGGTTAAGAAGGAAGAGGTAAAAATAAGCCCGGAGACAAATAACAGAAGGACTCTGGCCCCGATGGCCTGGGGAGGGACGAGGCGAGGCTGCTTTTTATAGCTACTCCCCACGTCATGCTTGCAAGACTTTCATCACCTCTGTCACCCAGAGTTTTGCAGTTGTTTTGAGCACAGAGCGGTCCCTGGGAAGCTGCCAGAAGAGTTCATGACTGGAGTTTGCCCGGATTAAGCAGGATGCTAAATACTTCATGCTGTGGGGTCACAGGAGCCCCTGAGAAGGTCAATGGCCACCCTGTGTGGCTGGTTGAATGCCATCTCTTGCCATAGAGCAGCAGGCTCCGGTGCCCCTCTGCTCCTTCTGACAAGTGAATGGCACTTACCGTTCCATTGTCTGTTCTACCAAAACAATAAAGAATGGGCTGGACTGGGGCAGAGAGGGTAATGACTGCATCTGCTGACACTATAGCACCTATGTAACCTACCTAGTACATTTTTTTAAAGGATTAGAATTTATAGTTGTAATTTGAAAAATGCACCCTTGGAATAAACACACAGAACGCCTCTCTTTCTTCCTTGGGGAAAAGGGGAAATCTTCCAAAAAATATAAATGTTTAAGAACATCTCTCTCTCTCTCTCTCTCTCTCTCTCTCTCTCTCTCTCTCTCTCT
>JAJKFI010000020.1:12811373-12825976 GCA_029204185.1 Lerista edwardsae | reverse complement strand
GAGAGAGAGAGAGAGAGAGAGAGAGAGAGAGAGAGAGAGAGAGGCATCAGTAAAACCAGAGGTTATTGTGTTTTGCATTATATATGCCTGTGCATAAAACTCTGAACTGTCTCTTGTCCGAAAGCTGCATGCTAAGTAAGTTACATCAGTTTTGCAGGGAATAGGGACTTGTCACTTTCCTGGAACCATATGGAGTGTGGCGACGTGACAAAACTATTTTGCTTGGGTTGACTTCTTCACCCCTCCTGTGTCACTCTTATGAGCTCCAGGGGTTTGTAGTGATAGAGAAGGACGCAGAATCTCTCCCCTCATCACCTACTAGCAGCATTGCCTGCTGCTGGAATTGCAGGGAAGTAGTGATGGTGATGATGGGTTCGTCTCTCCCATAACCTGTGTTGCTTTCATCTTGTTTTCTCCATCCGCCCAGGTAAAATGAAAGTTCTGTACTCATGTATACAGGTGTGTGCCAACCTCCCTGCAAAAACAGAAGGACTTGGGGCAATAAGGAAGAGTTGGCCTAGGGAGGCTGGCGTGGAGGGTTGGGGAGAGTGGGGGGAAGGCGGATTGGGGTGTGGGGATGGTGGACCATGGGCGGCCCAGCCTGAGTAAAGGGGTGGCAGGGTCGGCCTTAAGCTAATGTGACCAATGTTGTCACCTTGGGCCCCCAGTTTTGGGGGCCTCCGCACCAGCACAGTGAGCATATTGCCTGCTGCAGCAGCCAGGCTCTCTATGGGCTGTAGGTCAGCAGGACGAGCAGAGCAGCGTTATCTTGGGCCCTCTCACCTGCCCCTGCCTCTGAACTGCCCAAAATGAGCCTCTGGGAAGCAGTTGGCAGTGGCATCATCATGTCACCACCAACTATTTCCGGGTGCCGGGTGCAGCACCACCAGCACTTTTCTTGGTGAGTGGGGCCCCCTGCAGGAATGCCCCTGCATTGGGCCCTGCCGCTGCTAGAGCCGGCCCTGAGGGTGGGACCAGCCTGGATGACATAGGGCTGAATCCTAACCCCCGTCCCCATCGTGGTTGGCCTGACCCGGGCCGCTCAGAGTTGCGCCAGCTCCGAGTAGCACAGCTCCGAGTAGCCCTATTGAGACAGCTGCGGCGTTACACAGGGGTAAGAGAAAATAAATTCCCCTTATTCTGAGTTGCACCGCATGAAACCCCATCCCTGCTCTGGATATGGGACAGGCTGATTGGCCTCCCTATTCCAGCGTGGTTTAGGATTGGGCTGTCCGAGAGCCTCAGTTAAGTTGATGCCTGTTGACTTGGAATTCAGCCTCACCAGCGGGGGTGGCTCAGTCGTTACTGCCGGTGCAGCAGCCTGCCCTGTAAGCAGCCCCTCCCACTCACCACTGGAGCCATTCCGGGCAGCGATGGCCACATGCCGTCTCTCAGCGAGTGCCTGCTCATTGCCATTGCTGCCTGGAATGGCTCTGACGGCAAATGGGAGTGGCTGCTGACGTGGCACATTGTGGCACCTGCAGGACTTACCTGTGCTATTGGAAAAGTTTCATCGGAGTTGACCTTTTTTTTTTTTTTTTTTTTACCTCTCCCGTCGGTTTGCGAAGCAAAGTGGCTCAGCTCATTTTTGTCACATGCTGCTTTGGAGCATCAAGGTTTGACAGCTGTTCCAGTTTTGCTTGGGGACATTTTCACAATGCGGATTAATCAATGTTATGAACTGGGTCCGTGGGGGGTTGGGGCAGTAATTGGTTTCAGATGACACTGTGCTCGTCAATCTGTGGAACAGCCAAGTGTTGACACAGCTCAACAGCTCCAGCTGTTTCTGCCTGCCCCCTCCGTCCGCCCCGCACCCGGGGGTTGGCCCTTCTCACTTCTCTTATCACATTCCCCCCCCCCGAAAAAACTGGTTACCCCCCATGCCTCCACCTTGGCATTTTCCCCCCGCCACCTGGACTTCGCTTCTCTTCTCAGCGTGCACCTAAAACCACATTTATTTCAGGAAACTTTCCAGCCATCCACTTTAATCAGTGAAACTTCACGTTCATGGCATTTACCCAATGCCTTCCGTTATGGAGGAATAGGGAAGGCTCTGAGCTGCTAGAGCAGACCGCAGACCGCTTGAGCAAGGAATGCCCCTGGGAAAACAGAGTGGTCGAAAAGGTATTCCTAAAAGATCTGTTGCGGGTAACGTTTTCAAACTTCATTACTTGTAGAGTACGCTGTTCATTTCTCAGACTGTGGGTTAGAACCCACTAAGTGGGTCACGAGCCAATTTTTTTTTTGGGGGGGGGGGCCCTCACTCACTTCAATGTGTATTTTATTTTTAATAGTCTTTTGAGGACTGCATTTGGGAAAATGTTATAGATTTGCGCTGATAACAGACTACCAGCCCTATCCTATACTGCACTGCAGGAGCCAGACCAGCTGGAGTTCAGCTCGTGGTAAGGGGATATTTTCCCTTTATCCTGGGATAAGCCCCAGCAGCCCCTATAGGGCTTCTTGGATTTGTGCCAGCAAAATCACTGGCGCAAATCTGCGATGCCCATGCAAGGCTGACTAGGCTGGGGACGGGGGTTAGGATCTGGCATAAGTGCTGGATCTATGTTCCACCCCTTCCCCAGGCCAGCCCAACCACAATCCTCCTTCCCTCTGCCCTCCCCATGCCCCAAAATGCCTCCTCCCACCCACCCCATGCCCTTCCCAACCCCTCACACTGGCCAAACTTGGCCAGCGCTTCCCCACTCCACTGGGGCAGCACTGAGGCAGGATCCAGCCTCTGTGGTCTGGTGTGTATGCTCAGGCCAGCCCATCTCCTCCTCTCAGTGGCATGGACGTGCCTTGTGGCACGTTTGCAACACTCTTTGGCTGACCCAATTGACATGCACCAGCCGAATGTGTGCCCAGGATTGCGCACTATTCTGTATATGCTTTTGACAATGATAGCATGTCCTCTGTGTGTGCTAGGAAAATAATAGTATCCATACTCCCTAAGAGTAGATAGGATTGCAGCCTTTGGGATGTTCAGAGTTTTTTTTTAAATAGATCAACCAGTGCCGGCTCTAGAAGTGGGGCCCAATGTGGGACATTCCTGCGGGGCCCCCAACCCTCCTTGCGGGGGCCCCACTCACCAAGAAGAGCTCTGTTCGTGCCACATGCAAAGCATGGCAGGTGGAAGTAGGTAGTGGTGCTATCGTAACATCACCGCCAACTGCTTCCAGGTGGCCCATTTTGGGCTGTTCAGAGGCAGAGGCAGGTGGGAGAGACCAAGGTAAAGCTGCTCTGCTCACCCCACTGACTTACAGCCCATAGAGATCCTAGTTGCAGCCACAGGCAATATGCTCACCCTGCTAGTACGGGGCCCCCTGATGCGCGGGGCCCGATGTGACGACATTGGTCACATTGGCTTAAAGCCAGCCCTGATCAACTGTTCGGAAGAGTTAGGAGAGATCTTTATTTTCAATAAATTTTAAATTTTTATTTATTGTACTTACATGGGCCAAATGCTTGATACCTCTGATCTAAATAATCCCTTTACTCACAAACCTAAACCAACGCAGTTCACAACTCAGTTGTGTAAAGCCGTGGTTGGGACATCCCCCTCCTAGAAAACATCCTTACCTTGTACTTTCCAGGAAGTGAAAAGAGCACTCATGATGTGTGTGAGGCATGCACATCTATCTTGTGTCACATACGGCTAGTTTGTTGTAGTTTGAGGTAGTAAAGTATAATCTGAAGCATCCCAGTGTTTCCTCTTTAGTTTTAGAATAATGTGGCATATTTTCAAGGACTTTCAGGGCACGATCCTAAACTGAGTTAGGCTGGCATAAACTAAACCAGCAAAGTTTGGCCAGCACAAAGGACACTGTAAGAGGTCAGCACACAGACGTGCGTCATCTTCACTGACTCTGAGAGTAGTCCAAAAACGCTTTATGGTGCTGGCCAAACTTTGCTGGCTTAACTTATGCCGGCCAAACTCCAGTTCAGGATTGCGTTCTCAGGGTGATGAATGAACTCCACTACCATTTCTTTCCATCTCGTCAGCTCTTGGGATCATGTTCTCTGTGTCGTTTCGGTTTGAGATTAATTTTTAGGGTGGTGACTACTGGAGCCATATTTTCACACCCTTTTGCATTTACCGTGCATGTGTGCAGCTCAGCATCAAAAGTTTGGTAGAGCACCCATTGTAGTGATTAGCAAATGATGAAATTATGGCCTCTTGTCAGCCGAGGAAATCGCAGAGTGCTGCAAAATAAGCTAGGATGGTGGAACACGAGAGGTTTCATAGCCGTCTGATTTGACATTGTAGAATTCTTTGCCTCGGTTTGGTGAATATGCATGGTGGGGCACACGTTAGATAACTGGAGCTGTGAAGAAAGCTGTGATGTTAGGTTTGATGGACAGAGGGAGGCTGAGATTTCTGAACCTTTCTGATGTCACAGTCTTCTACATCCCCCTTCCCCAGCTGTCACTGATGCCACTCACCATGGTTAGTACAAGGGGTGGGTATTGACCATTTTCCAAATAATTCTCCTCTCCATAGCAAAAATGCCCTTTCCAAGCCCTGATGACACAGTCTAGAAAGCTTCCCTATCTCAACTCACTGTGCATGGGAAGGGATGAGGTGCTGCACTCTTTCCCTCCAGAACCACTTTTTTTAGAGGAAGGAGAAAAAGAATCCACTGATCTCTCCCTTTCATCCCTGGAAGTGTCTCCAGAAAGGGAGGAAAGTCATCACTTTCTCCATATGGTGTTCCCAGTGGTGGAACTCCACTGTTCCCCCTCCACAACATCAATTAGGAGCGCAATCCTAACCTGGAGTTAGGCCGACACAGTTAGGCCAGCAAAGTTTGGCCGGCACTAGGACCACCATAAAGCATGCTTGGACCACTCTTGGAGTCCGACACAGTTAGGCCAGCAAAGTTTGGCCGGCACTAGGACCACCATAAAGCATGCTTGGACCACTCTTGGAGTCAGGGAGGATGGCACATGTCTGTGTGCTGGCCTTCCTGACTCCGAGAGTGGTCCAAATATACTTTAAAGTGTCCCTTGTGCTGGCCAAACTTTGCTGGCCTAACTAATCCTCCAGGTTAGGATTGCACCCTAGGGCTGGTTGGCCTCCACTGCAACATGTTCTTCAACTGCACTTTTTCTCATCAGAATGAATAAGTTCAATCACGGACAAGACTTTACAACCACGGGGTTGTAAAGACTCCCAGTGACTACGCTGCAAATCAGCGTTGTGGGGCTATCCTTTTTTTTCCACAGGTGAACATGGTGTTGCATAATTCTCAGTGCCTCTCCAAGGTTTTGCAGTTGGACAAAGTGGTGGGATGAAAGGAGCCGTACCTGTTAAATTTTCATGTATTTATGCATTATTATGGCTTGACAGTCAGAAATAATATCCTTTCTCTTTTATCCTGCATTTCCCTTTCGAATCCTGTATTCTTTTTTTTTTTTTTAAGAAGAAGCAAAAATGAAGTGTAAAGGAAGACTGAATTAAATCCTAGTTAGGATGACTTCGTTTCAAATAGTGCAAGATCTTAGATCTTTCTCGCTCCCTGTCTAGTCTATGGAGACTTGGCAGTCTCGGATACCCTTGGGTGTTCAAAGGTAGATCAGTCTGCAGCGGGGCTGCCTTTGATGTTTCCACCTACAAAACTGTCACATCACAACCGGCGCTGTTATTTCACATTGCATGTGAAAGACTCACTAAAAGGTTAATTTCAAATCATGTTGAGTTTTATGCCATTAAAGTTGGTGCCTTTTTCCGGAACATTGCCGGGGAAATGATTAGGCAGGAAGGCAGCCTGCTTGCCTCTTACTTGCCATTGCCCGTAAGCAGAGATCAGGGAGCTCAGACAGACCTACCCCTGCACAGGGAGGACAGGAAGCTCAGACAGACCTACCCCTGCACAGGGAGGTCAGGGAGGTCAGGTTCTGTGTGTCGCAGATTCCCACCCCTTAGGCCTGTTCCTAATACCTGACATTCCCCTCATTGCCGTACTGATCCCAAGGAAGTTCTTTGCTCAGAATAATACAAATCATGCAGGTCCAAGTCCCTTTTGCAAATGTGCTGATGCTGCGTACGTTAGCTCAGTTTGCTACAAGTGCCCCCAGCACTTGAGTGTCCGTAGACCTTGGAACTGGAAGGTACTCAGGATCCCAATCCCGCTTGCCAGCTACACTTCAGTGCCATCAGAGGAAAGTATCCTAACAGCCAACTTAGCAGAGCTTAAGGAGCCAGCAGGACTCTCCCTAAACCTACAAAGCTCCTGATTCTGACCTGGCTCCCTAGTCAGATCAATTCGTTGCTCAGTGCAGATGGCTCATCCTTCTTGATGCCTTCAGTATGACCATAGACTCACAGTACAATCCTATGCTGCCCATTGTGTCGACGCTACATCATAGCGTTGACGCGACTGGTGAATGCTGACACGGGAGCGCCGATTAGCACCCCCGCGTCGGTGCTCAAGCAACCGTTGCACCCATGCAGAGCCTCTCTCACATCAGCTGAAGCTGGCTGGCAGAAGGGAGGCTCTGCTCTGGGGCGGGAGAGCGATTGGTGGCGAGAGGGATTGTGGGCAGGGGGTGGGTGGGATGTGGACGGGTTTGGGAATCCCGAATCCCAAGCCTGATTGGGAGGCCGTGCAGCCCTGATTTGGGCCACACGGCCTCCTCGGATCGGTGCCTGCTATTTAGCAGGCGCAGATCCAAGAAGTGCATTGGGCAGGCTGGAGCCTCCCCTACGGTAAGGGAACGAACGGCTCTTTGTGAAGATTGTGAGTCCCCTGGCTGGTTTTCACAGCTCCCTGAGGAGCTATGGCTCTCAGTTTGGGAACCATTGTACCAACACATCTCTTGCAGGTGCCTGTCGAACCTCTGCTTGAAGATCTCCATTGAGGGAGAATCCACCACCTCCTTCATCCATCTGTTCCACTGCTGAACTACCCTTACTATCAAGAACTTCTTTCTGATGTCCAATGGGAACCTTCTCTTTTACAGTTTGCATCCATTGGATCTAGTTCTACACTCAGAGGTAGTTGAGGACAAATTTGCCCCTTCTGCCATATGACAGCCCTTCAGGCACTTGCTATCTTATCTCCTCTCAGCCTGATGCCCTTCTTGACTTCCTGGCTGCTTCCTGGCTTGACTCCTGCCTCATCTGCTGCTTCCATGCCTCATCTGTTGCCGTATCTGACAAAGACTCAGTAAGCAGTATGGTGGCGGGAGGAGTAAGGTTTATTGGAGGAAAGATTGAGCCTCCTGGATTAGGCATTTGGAGAGTGGGACAAGTAATCATGTGGTTCAAGGAAATTGCAATTCTGATATAGTGGATCTGTTGGCAAATACTGATTAGAGGCATGTCAGAAGTAGAGCCACAACCCTGAGGTCTAGAAACTTTCTTTTTTTTTTAATTTTTATTTTTGCAAAAGGGAGATCGATGCCCACCTACAGATTTCATGTAGAATCGCAAAAGCCAAACAGCCTCATCTGTCATGACCTGCCCGAATGCAACCAGTGCTTAAATGCACCTGCTGGGAAGTATTATTATTATTATTATTATTATTATTATTATTATTATTATTATTATTATTATTATTAAATTTAATTTATACCCCACCTTTCTGCCCGAAGGCACTCAAGGCGGCTTACAACAATTAAAATACAGTAAAATCATTATATGAGAAAGTTAAAAACAATAGTTAATATTAAAACAATTAAAATTTAAAACAGCCAACTCCGTGGATCATAAAATATACAAAAAGAGTGTAAAAAGAGAATGCAAAACCCAGCCAGCCTGTCAACAGCTAAAAGCCTGCTGAAACAAAAAGGTCTTCAGCCCCCACCGAAATATAGCCAAAGAGGGAGTCTACAAAGTATGGTCTACACCTATATAGAGACATGCCCTTGAAGTCTGATCCATCCTTTCATCTTATCCAATTCAAATGGCTACGTGCTTGTGTTGGTCCAGTGTCAATCAAGGGCACCAATTTATTCCTGCATTCTCAGGAAAGCGGCAGGCCCTGGCATCACAATGACTGCGCTTCCAGCCATGATATCAACTTTTAGTGGGTCCCAGACAGGTTGTCATTCTAAAAAGGGGGTCCTGGTGCTAAAATGTTTGAAAACCACTCTTCTAGCAAATCATGGTCTCTACCACTGTGCTATAGCCTCTCCTATTATAGCAGCTCATCTGAGAATGCCTTTTGCACTTTGTGTCCCAGTGGGCACAGTATTTCCCAAAGTTCCATTGACAGGCATCTTCCAACACAGGCCTCCGCACCCAAGTTTGAGGAGCAAAATGCTCGGGACCCTGGACAGCTCCCTGTTAGCTATAGCAGAATTGTCACTTGACAATGGCCAAGTCACATCCTTTTAGGTTTTTTCCCTAAAAAGCTATGCCTTGCGTAGATGCTACTATTAGGCTGTGTGACGCACTTGTCACATTTAATTTAATTCCCTTTCACGTTTTAGTCCTTCGCTGGCCCAAAATAATCTTCACACGTTTTCCATACTCGCACATTTCCCCCTCTTAAAATAACACACTCAAGGATTTTTTCCCTCCCCTTTCATTTTAATTAATAAATGTTGAATTTGCACAATTGCACGGACT
Source organism: Lerista edwardsae (assembly GCA_029204185.1). Lineage (NCBI taxonomy): Eukaryota > Metazoa > Chordata > Lepidosauria > Squamata > Scincidae > Lerista > Lerista edwardsae. Next base: position 12,817,398 of record JAJKFI010000020.1, on the reverse strand, counting down.
TCCTTGCACTCTTTCAGATAGTTTTCTGCTGAGTCAGAAAACAGACCTGGGGAAGACAATTTGTGGGTTTGTGGAGCAGCCAGACTCTAGGATCAGGAGATAACCCTCTTTTGAGCTTCTCCTAGCAGATAACATTTGCAAGGTGAATAAAGCTGCAAATCCTATATATACTGACTGCAAAGACCTTTTGAGGTCTCAGGAACTTCCTTCTGAGTGAGCCTGAATAGGAGTGTGTTGTAAGTCAATAGGTACGGGAATGTGATGACACAATACAAAGAAAAAAAAAGTCCGGAACCGGAAATAATGCACAATGAGTTGCATGGAATTGCAGAAAAAGAACCAGTCCGTAAAGTGGTAATTCTTGCAGATGGCACCAGTTCTATAGGGAGAGGGGATGACGACTGAGTGCTAAGTTCTGCCGAGCACATGACCACATTACGTACTTAACTGTAATTCGCCCCTTGCTGTTGGGGCCCATTCCAGTGGCAAAAAGAACCCTCCGCATTCCTCTTGCCACCAGAGTTGGCTCTGACAGTGAAGGGGAGATGCTGATTGCATGTCATGGTCATGCCCAGCAGAACTCAGCACTCAGCGACTGGATGGCACCCCTCTGTTTTAGAATATCAGCTACAGGTCACAGGAAATACTGCTGGTGCGGCTGTAACGTTAAGAAGTGAGGATCGACATCATGTGACAAAAACAATCCTTGCTTGGGCTGGCCCAAGGCCTTTAGGCACCCGAGGCAGTTCACAAAAGGCTGCCCTATTATGTGGTAGCACACCATCGATCTCCTTCTCAGGTCCTTTCTGTTCCCTGGATTGGAAAAGAGAGAGCAAAATGGAGCAGAAGATAAGAGTTTGGGGCTAGAGTGGTGGAAGACACTCTATTCCACCACTCTATTGTCCTCTACGCCCCCTCTTCTGCTCTGTTCCCCTCTCCCTTTCAGATCCAGGGAACAAGTGAAGAAGTGGCAGATAGCAAATCTCCTTTGCACCTACTCACTGCTTGAGGTGACCATCCCTTCAGCCATCCCTTCCCTATCCTGTGGTCTCAAGCATCTAATAAGTGGCCTCTGAGCTCCGAAGATTTTGATAAAGCCTTAGAACTTTTTTTTTTCTTTAAAAGGATGACCATCAGCTTAGGAGGCACAGATTCTTAATACGGACTCATTAACACTTCATGTGATTTCACTTTTGTATTCACAATCAGCCTGATGAAAGACTGGTTAGAACTGTGGGATCGTCCAGCACATTCAAACATGATCCTGAATAGAGCTGACATTTTAACTGTGTTATTGGACAGATGCAGAACCACAGGGTGGTGGTTGCCTCCAATCTGATTGTATTGGAATTGAACCCACGTGATCTTGTGCGTGTCACATTTGTCAACCGTAGTACTTCCAAAAAGATAGGTTAAACAGATAGTGGTGACTGTAATTCTTCTGTTGTGTGGCAAAGAAATGGCTGAGCTTTGTCTGCTGTGGATCAGAAGAAAGCCGATTATGTTGACGTAAATGGACCTGGTTACTTTGCAAATGATGCTTTAAAGAGTTATGCTGACGCTCGTGTAATGAATTGATGGGCACCATCCAGCATTTTGATCTTGGAGCATGTTCCGCCAACTTCCCTGCTGGGCCTCCCCAAGGGCCCTTATGCCCACACTAGGCTAACTAGTTTCCCCTCCAGAGCAGCCTCAGAGACAGGAAAGAGGGAAGGGGTTCATTCACCCACTGGGCCTCCTCTCTTCCAGCAGCTTTGTTTGGGATCACCGGCTGGCCAGCCTCCTCCAGACTGCCCTCATCACTGGCTTAGCTCCAAACTACCCTAAGTCTAGCACCAACAAACCCCACCCATTAAACAATAGGCAGTCAGCTTGCCCAAGCCATAACTGCCTCCTCCACTTGGTGGCTCCAGGGGCGTGACGAACATACAACAATTCTCAACAATAGTCTCCCAAAACAACCTTACCTTAGCCAGTTCCTCAGCCAGTTCCTCAGTCCTTCATGCAGTCAGTCCAGCCAGCAGTCCATCAGTCCAGCAATCCGTCCATCCAGCACTCCATCTGTCCAACACCTACCTGGTGCCCTCCTCCAGCACCTTCCCAGGTGCCTTCCTCCAGCACCTATCCAGCTCCTTTTCTCCAGCTCCTGCCTCCTGCTTTATACTGAGGCCAGCCAATCAGTGGGCAGGCTTTATCCTCAGCCACACCCATCTGCACCTGTGCTGGCCTCCCTTCATACCCAGGGGCCTCATCAGCCTACAGCTGTGCTCCCGAGGCTTGCAAAGACCTTGGGGGTTAACCCTATAATCCCTGGCTTATCTGGGACAAGAGGCCATTGCTGATACCATTCCCTATCTCCTCGGAGTATCTCCTGCCTTTTCCAATACAGAGCGTTTTACAGATTCAGTAGGGAAACCCTCCGCAGGCCAGCAGCCAAATGCTCTTGTGGCTTCCGACAAGGAGAAAATGAAGTCCTCTTGAACTTGTGCCCAGCCTGTGCAAAGCGTTGTGTGCAGAAACGGAAAGTGCTTCATCGTCTTTGGAATAGCAACCAACTTCCTTCATGGGGCCACCCAAGAGAGCGACTCTTTCAGGCAATAACAAAGTGTCTTTCAGTAAGAAATCCTCGCAGGTTTATTGTGTGTCAGTGAGGGAGGCTTTCGGCTCAAGGTTCCCACTGAGTCAGGCAGTGTGTGTGTGTGTGTGTGTGTGTGTGTGTGTCTCCATAGGGCATACAGCAAAGCCACTTCAGGTGGATTATGGCCCAATCATAACTAATTTTCCCATGTCCCGCCCAGCGTACCGGTAGGATGACACCACTGCTCCGTCCCCATGCCACGTGGCCCTGATTTGGCCAGCTAAATAGCAGGCTCATATCTGAGAAGCACATAGGGGAGGCTGGAGCCTTCCCTGGGGCAAGGGTGTGAATGTGCCTTGCCCCAGGGAGGCTCCTGAGCACTCCCAACGTGCGCTGGATACAGCGCAGGCCCACTGGCTTTGCTGTTCCAGCGCAAGTTAGGATTGCGCTCTGCGTTTATCCATGTAGGATGTATCGGACATGGGGGGGGCGGTCAGGATTTGGCAGGCCCTGCTTCTGCCAAAACCACCTCCTTTCCAAGCCATGTCTGCCCATCCCCGCCCCATGGCTTCCCCATTCTGCCCGCCCCCGTCACAGCTAAGTTAATAGAATGGGGCAGGTTGACTCGGCTCTCCCTGTGTGGTGGAGGGTGGGGAGATGGCTCTGGGTGGAGAACTGCTAAATAGTGGTTCTAGCCAGGCTCATGGAGGGCATGTCACTGTCTACTTCTTTGGCTGGAGGAATGGCTGCTGGTGGAAGCCATCCCGGGAGGCGACAGGCCTCTTTGTGCATCCACCGCTTGTCCCCTTGCATCTCCTGTCCCCTTCCTTTGTCGTCGTGGTGAATTGCAGACTCCTCTGGGGATGGGGATGTGCCTGCTTTTGTTTTGGTTTTGCTTGCTTTATTCCATCATGGACATTGAGAGTGCCCTGTAAACGATGGCACGAAACCGGCCTAGCCGTGGTGGGCAGGGCAAAGAGTTTTCAACCTGGAGCCACAGTCCATTGCAGGTCTCGTGCAAGTGCCGTGGGAGAAGGCCAGGGTTTGGGTTTGGGGCTTGCGTGGTGGGACAAAATGTGCCTGTACACAAACCTTGCATTGGAACAAGAGCAAGAACAACTGAAAAAAAAACCCTCTCTGAAACTGATGGGCAGCCTCTGCGCACACTACTGTCACAGGCCTGGATGGGAGTCTTATTTTTATTTATGCTGAGCACAGAAAAGAACCCCCCCATTGTGTGTGAGGCACAGCTCTGCAGGGTGTAAAGGAAAAAAAAAAAAGCCCAGATTGTAAATACTTCATGGTGAAATCTCCATCTTCTGAAGCAGAGGAGTGCATCTCTCTCTCTCTCTCTCTCTCTCTCTCCCCCCCCCTTTTCGGTCTCTTTGTTGGCTCAAATCCCACCGTGTTCTCGCTTGTTCCTGCCATTGTGCGTCGCTGTGTTGATCTGCTTTCGCCCTCCCTTTGATTTCCTTTGGTGCTCAAAGGCTGTCCCTACTGCGTCCCCCCTACTGTGGTGTTCATACAGGCCCCCTAGGCCCCCCACCCCAACGCTGCTGTGACTTTCGCAAGCCTTCTTTTTGCTGTCAGAAGCATGGCTCAGAAGCGCCTTTCGTGGACAATTTCCTGGAGTTTGTCTTTTTTCTTCTTCTGTTTTTTCTCTCCCCCACCCGTCCCTGCTCTGCTGCCTCCAAATAAATAAATAAATAAATAAATAAATAAGAGCCTCTTTCTCTTCTCCCAAAGGAAACCAAATCCTTTTCCCCAGAGGCAAGTGCTTGCATGCCTCTTGCTATGAATGAGACACCCAGCTGTCGCTCCAGGGCTGAAGATTTTTGCAAATGCAAAGGGCTCATGTCGGGTGTACCAAGCATTCGGCAGTCTTTTTCCTCCTTGTTCCTTCTTTTTGGTTGTTTTGGGTTGAGAACAGTACATTGCAAACATCACTAGGTGGCATAGCCTTCCTGGTGTACCATCCTTATGAAACGATGCTGGCTGGAACCTCTTGCTTATAATCCAAAAATTCTGCTCCCACCCCCCCACCCCCGCAAAAAAAAGTGAAAAGGCAAAAGGTGTGTTCTTTTTGCAGCAAACAACTAGAGTCTCTCCAAGTGAAACAAATAGTAGCATATTGCTATTGTTTTGCATATTGTTATGAAAAAAAATGGACAGACAAATCCTGGGGAACCTTTCATTGCACTGGGGGCACAATCCTAACCTGGAGTTAGGCTGGCCCAGTTAGGCCAGCAAAGTTTGGCTGGCCCAAGGGACACTATAAAGTATGTTTGGACAACTCTCGGAGTCAGAGGGGCCAGAACACAGACGTGGACCATCTTCCCTGACTCCAAGAGTGGTCCAAACATGCTTTACTGTGTCTCTGGTGCCGGCCAAACTTTGCTGGCCTACTGTGCCTGCCTAACTCCAGGTTAGGATTGCACTCTCAGCTGGGGTAGTTGCAGTAGTTACAGTGCCAGGAATGGATCAAAGGCAAGACAGATAGGTCCCTGCCCACAAGAAGCCTGCCACTTTGGTGTTGACAGTGAAGATGGTAACAGAGAAAGTACAAGGAGAGGCAGGGGAGGAGTGAGTCTGAGCCATTGTAGTCCTGCCTGCTCGGTCATAGCCACAGTTGGAAGTGAAGATGAATACGCTCTTCACTAGACTAGGATGTTCTCCAGCACAAGCCTGGCTGAAATGGAGGAGAGTTGTGAAGGCTGTCTTGGGAGTTTTCTACTCTGCCACCTGTTGGGCACCCCAGTGAGTCCGGAAGATCACACTGAGGGCACAATCCTAAACAGCTGCCGGCTTCTCTTGGCTTTTGTTGAAGTTACTCCCAGGTCAAATCTCATGTCTCTCCACTCTTCCAGAGCCTGCCACCTTACGCTGTTGTCTTTCTCCCTACTCAAAAGGGGAGGGGAGTGATTCACCTGAGCCTTTCACACCTCAGCCCCAGGTACCCAGTTCATGCATTTAGTTTCTTGGCTCATTAGGAGGTGTAGTCAAGAGGGTTAAAGCCTCCGTTTGCCTGAAGATAACATCCGAAGGTCGCCAGTTCGGGATCACCGGAAGTCTCTGTGAGCGGCAGACCTTGTAAACTGCGACTGATTAGAGCTGAGCTACAGCTGCCTGTGAGAGGGGAGTGTGCTGGGCTAGCCACTTCTTTGGTGGGAGCAGGGAAGCTGCTTATCAGCCAGCAGGAAGGCAAATTGTGTGGCCAGAAAGAAGACTACACCATGAAAGTACCATCTGCATGTTGTATGTTGTTCTTGAAAGATGGAACTTCCTTGTAATTTGTAAAAACCTTTGTGTTTATGAATAAAGCCTGCCTATGTAAACCTCCTTGAGTTAAAGTCAGAGGAGCAATCGAATGACCTAAGAAAGGCAGTATATAAATACGAGCATTATTATTATTATTATTATTATTATTATTATTATTATTATTATTAT
>JAJKFI010000020.1:12732126-12805974 GCA_029204185.1 Lerista edwardsae | reverse complement strand
TGCCAGTTTCAGCCAGTTCTGGACTGTGAGATGTGAAACTGCAACACATGTCTACTCAGAAGTAAGTCCCATTGTGTTCAATGGGTCTTACTCCCAGGAAAGTGGGTATAGGATTGCAGCCTCAGTCTAATATCATCAAAGCAGCTGACAATAATTCATAATGTACACAGTAAATTACGTTTGTATGAAATATATGATCAAGGATACAGATAAGAGTTCTTAAGATTGATTGATTGATTGATTTGAGTGGATGTGAGATGAGTCCAATCTCAGTGCAATGCTATACTCAGAGGTAGATCTGCTATGTTAAGTAGGGCTTACTCCCAGGTAAGTGTGTATAGGATTGCAGCCTTATAGCCAAATCCTATCTAACCCCCCAGCCAATGTAGGTGTGCCATTGGTGCGTGTGATGTACCATAGAGCTGGAGGGGCAGTTGTGGAGGCCTCTTCAGGGTTTCTTTCATTCCTTTGCCCTGGGGTAAGCCTCCACTTTCCCTGTGGGTCTTCTCTGTCCTGTGCCAATTACAGAATTTTGCTGGTGCAGAACCAAGGAGTGTAGGTGACCGGAGGGGAGAGGGATAGGATCTGGCCACATGTGATACTGAGATATCATGTGCTCCTCCATGGAGGTCCAGCAGATCCTAAACTTACCATGATCACAGTGCCCTGTGGACACGGTGCCATCTCACAGGGATGCTATTGCCCAACTTTCCTGGCTGCAGTCATCTTGAATCATGTGATTCAAGATGATGATTCAAGATTCTTGTGATTCAAGATGGTGGCTTGTGATTCAAGATGGTGGCTCCCACGGGAGCCGGTAAGAAGAGACCACAGAGGATATCTTGTGCCATCCCCCCCCGTGACTTTTCTGAGACTCCCTTGGGTGCCACAGTACACAGTTTGGGAGCCACTATCCAAGATGTTCCTTTCTGTTCAGACACAGCTGGTACATTGCATACAAAGAGAGTTTGATACATTATAGTATCTGCTCACAAGTTGGGGGGGGGAAACCTTTGAAGAGGAATAAGAAGAAGAAAATATTGATCTCAGCTTGATTATAATTCAGCAGAGCTTTCAAGGGCCCAATAAAACTGCCTTGCAGGCTTCATCTGGTCCCCAGGCCACCAGTGGGCCATCATGGATGTAGAACATTGGTGGCATGCGCTGCTTGGATGGGTAATGGCCCAGAAAAATGTTGATACACTGGATTATGTAACTCCTTGCAGGGAATCACCTCTGAAGGATACACATTGAGAACCACAGCACTTTATTTTCATATCCACTCCATTAACTTGAGGCATTTGTCCCAGTTGCCAAAGGGGTTTATTGTGTCAAGGCATATCTTACTTGGAAACAGTGTCCTTTAAAAAACAAAAAAAGATGTGTATATTTCCCCTGATGCTGAAAGAAACCTGTTTATGATAAGACCCGTCGCAACTAGCAGGTTTCTTCTCCTCTGTGTATTATATCGGGTGTTGCATTTCCACTGTTCCAGAAGGGAGGGGAAAGAAAATCAGACCCAGCACATCTGGAAGAAATGTTTACGGCGCTTGAGCGGGATGCAAAACCGCCCAGTTTTGATTGAAGCAAGAGGGTTGATGCGCCAAGGAGCGACACAAGTGCTCTTTAGCAGAAAACATCCACCCCCAGCACCCTCCTTTTAACATTGATTGCTTATATTCCTGTGGACAGCGTGCTCTCAGCCCCCGTGTTTTTCCTATATTCTTGTGGGTCACTTAGGGCCCAATCCCTTATTGCCGGTGCTACGCGCGTACTGCCGGAGAAAATGTCGCAAACATGCGGTAAAGCACATCCGTGACACTTGTACGCCCGTGCTGGGATGGCGCTTATTCAGCGCAAGGCCCCAATGTGCGTGGCCAGCCACCTGGCCGGCTGGTGCTTCAGCAGCCAGTAAGCGCATTTGGGGTGGGGTGGGGGGAGGTGGGGAGGGGGGAGGAACTGGGTGGGGGCAGAGGAGGAGCTGGCCGCGAGGGGGTGGGACGCAGTGGTGACTTCCACTGCGGGCAGTGATTTGGGCAGCCCGGCACGGGGCTGCTCGATTCACCGCTGGCAAAATAGCTGGTGGCGAGCCAAGGAGACCCATTGCAGGTGACAGGGCTTTCCCTGGGGGAAGGGCAGTGATGTCATGCAGGGGGTACGCGGGGGTACGCGAGTACCGGTTTCTAGGATTACAGCTGGCCCCGCCCATTCGCCCGCCCACTCGTCGACTCCGCCCTCTGCAACGTTTGAATTTCCTGCATGTTTGAGTTGCCTGCATGTTCTCAGAGCCAGGCAGGCAGGCAGGCAGCGAGCAGAGCCTTTCCTTTCCTTGCCACTGAAAAATGAGTTGCTCTGGGGTTTTAACCTGATGCCAGGCCTCCTTAACATGTTCTGGGGGTGCTGTGGAATACTGTTGCAACTGTTGGGTCAGTTTAAAATCATCTGAGGCCTCAAAAAGGGCTTTTTTCATGTCACTTCCTGCCACGACATCACTTCTGGCTTATGATGTCACTTCCGGTGGGCGGGTCCCGACATGTGCCAATCAAAAGTGAGTACCTGTTCTTAAATCATTTAGATGACACCACTGGGGAAGGGGATGAATGTCCCTTTCTCCCGGGGAGACTCCAGCAGCTGCCTCGTTGCTGCTGCACGCAGTTGTAGCCTTTTGGCTACCGCTGCGCCCATGGCAGTTCGGCAGTTCAGGATTGCCCAGCAGGCTCACAGTTGTGTTGCTGCTTAACTGGGATTTGAGTAGTGGGAATGTGGATTGGAGACGTCATGTTGTACATTAGGGGCAGGCCGCAGAGGGCTACTCCAGTACTACTGGTAGCTCTGAGGATGATCTAAGAGCATTCTCAAACCGTCCACCTGCCCCTGCCTTGGTGGTTTGAATGTTTTCCTTGTAGGAGAACATTTTTTTTCCTTGTAGGAGCCCAGGTTCAAATCCCAATCAACCTTCTTTGAAGCATGGACAGAATATTGAACGCAGGCACTACTGAATTTTTTTTTTTTTTTGCAGGGGGACAACATGCGCAGAGGACCTAGGACAATCAAAGATCTTTGGTGTACATACCCCCATTTTTCCGAATCTACAACTGTTATGAAGCTGTTGAAGTCCATTGTCATTCTGGTCTGCAGGCTAAGAACAAACTCAGAGCTCAGTCCTAACCTGGACAGTTAGGCCAGCAACGTTTGGCCAGTGCAAGGGACACCAGAAAGTATGTTTGGATCACTCTCAGAGTCAGGGAGACCAACACACAGACTTGCGCCACAGCTGGCCCTTGTCCCAGCCTAACTTTGCTGGCCTAACTGTGCTGGCCTAACTCCAGGTTAGGATTGCGCTCTCAGTGTGGGCAGGAGACCACTGAGCCTGGCCAGTGCAGTGAGCTTGTCTCATGGTATCAGTTGGTGTCCCTAGGGGCGGCCCACCCCACCCCCCGTTTCACCCCCTGCCCCTCTTTGTAGTGCAGCGGAAAGTTCTCAGCAAGGTTTTAAGGCCCTCTGTTGTACCTGTTGAAGATTCAGCTGCATGCCATTGGTGTTGCTAGAGCATTTGCTGTGGTCATTTTTTAGTCTTGCAATAATTAGTGTTATCTACTGCGGTGGTCCTCTTTTAATCTCGTAATAATTAGCATTATCGGCTATTAGTGTTAGCCGATAACTGGGCAAGAGGCACTTTTTCAAGTGGTGTCCTCTTATATTTAGCAGGGGGAGAGCAATTGTCCCTCTTCACCCCAGCACAGTGTCTTTCTCGTGGCTGTTGCTGGTGGTGTTCTCCATTCTTTTAGATTGTGAGCTCTTTTGGGACAGGGAGCCATTTAACTTTAATGTTATTATTTGTCTGTAAACCGCTTTGTGAACTTTGTGTTGAAAAGCGGTATATAAATACTAGTGATTGATTGATTGTTGTCTACCGCATCAATTACTCGCCCTCTCAAAAGGTGATTGGGCCTTTTGGCGGTTCTGCGTGGCTATTTCACAGGCCCGTTTAATTGGCTGTGAGGACAGTGTCGTGTTAGAGAGCTAGTCAGAGGCAGTAGCGCTCCTTGGGGATTAATCACATGTGATTGGAAACGCAATGTGATCCCCACCTCTGCACTCCCTAGATAACACCCTTGCAGGCCGCCGTTCCTGCTGGGGGAGAACTGCATTTCTCTTTCTGCATCCACCTATCTTGCGCTTCCCCCTGTCATCTTGCAACAGTGTGGCAAGGAAAGGGAAAGTATTCCCCGAGGAAACATTTTTTTTTTTTTTTGGTAGTGGAAAGAGCTGCATTGGCATTTTTTCCCCCCGGTGGTATATTTCCCTTGTGAAAATATTTACATGCCTACTGTAAGCTAAAGTGGGCCCCCTAATGATCCAGGGAGGCTTTTTTCCCCACTATAGGGCTCGCCATTTACATTGTGTTACTTGGAAGACTATGAAATCCAGATTTACTTCCCAGTGCTGGAGAAGCGGCAGTGGACAGTTTAGACTGAGATCGACGTGTTGCTAAGGGAGTCGCATTAAATGGCTGATCATGGTTGTGGCCGCTTGCAAAGGACGATCTTGTTTGCAAAAGTCTCTGTTTTGCATGTAATCAGTTGCCTATTCCCGGGAGCTTGGTCATAATTCATACTCCACTTTAATGTGCCTGGAAAATGCCCTTCTCTGTGGCGAGTCTTATTTTTAGGCTCTGTTTCCTTGGTGCATACACAATGAACCCAAAATTCAGCAGGAATTTGCCTCATTTGAAAGTTTTATCCTCTGGGGCCGGCAATTCAAATACTAGGCTAAGAGCATTAGTGCCGCACCTGAAAGAATGCTAGGCTAGCACATTTGCATGCACAAGGGAGGAAACGAAACCCTCTGTGTGTGTGTGTGTGTGTGTGTGTGTGTGTGTGTGTTTGCAAGGGTGCAGGCGCTACAATGATCCCCGCGCTGTCTTAATTTACATGCTGTGTTCCTTCTTGAACTCTTAAGAATGAGAACCAATAGGGTGCTTGGCAGCATTATTTTGGGAAGGGACATTCAATGTGGCAGCCCTCTAAGGAACAGGGACAAAGTGTTTGGAGGGGCAAGTCTGCTGGAAAAGGACCAAGCCTTTGTGCAATCAGTTCCTGTGACCAAGGCTTGTTTTCTAGAACGATACACAGAGTGAGCCTTTTGTGCGGTCAGATCTGCAAGCATTCCGTCGGGAGGAGGAGATGCAGGTACTCCAAGGTGAGGCTGAAGTCAAGGTGTTGGGTGGGGAGTGAAAATCAGAGGAGACAAAGGCAAGAAGGTAGTCAAGAAGATGGTTTCCAAAAGGTAGCATTCCAAGGAAAAGGTGAGACAAGCCCAGGCACAGGAGTCTGTGGGACTCCCTGCCACAGCAAATCATTCAGGCTAAGGAACAAAACCTGACGCAACAGGCATAGGGCCCTCGGTATTTGTCTTAGAATGCAATCCTAAACTGGAGTTAGGCCAGCATAAACTAAGCCAGCAAAGTTTGGCCAGCACAAGGGCCACCATAAAGCATGTTTGGACCACTCTCAGAGTCAGGGAGGATGGTTCACGTCTGAGTGCTGGCCTCTCTGACTCCGAGAGTGGTTCAAACTTTCTTTACAGTGGCTCTTGTGCTGGCCAAACTTTGCTGGCTTAGCTTATGCCAGCCTAACTCAGTTTAGGATTGCGCCCTTAGTGTGGTTTTTAGAAGCCCTTGGGAGCAAACCCTGAAAAAGGGGGACCTTTAGATACGCTCAGCACTCATCCCTTATCTGCTTCCAAACTGTGCTGCCAATGAAGGAGCGTTCCCCTTGGTGCTCTTCCTTCGGCAGCTGCAGAAGAGACTAGTGGTTACACAAAGGAGTCCCCTCTGCGTGCTGCTCAGAAACCAGGCAGAAGATGAAGGAGAGTTTGTCGTGTCACTGCTTAGCACAGTGTCTTTCTCGTGGCTGTTGCTGGTGGTGTTCTCCATTCCTTTAGATTGTGAGCCCTTTTGGGACAGGGAGCCATTTAACTTTAATGTTATTATTTGCCTGTAAACCGCTTTGTGAACTTTAAGTTGAAAAGCGGTATATAAATACTAGTGATTGATTGATTGATTAGCCAGGTAGCTACTGGGGGACTTCACAGATGAGTTCGGGAGGGTCCTCAAACAGGTTTGGTCTCTCAGCCCCCACCCAACCCTTGCTGACCCTGGATGCTGGCACTGGTGGAGGGAAGCTGTGGGAGAGGATTTCCTACTCCCCTCCTGCCTTCTGCTTTCCCATTCTTCAGTTGTTTCTCAGACCAGGGTCTTCCATCAAATATTCATTTTGATCTTGATTTGCAAGCCCTGGAAAGGAAAAAGCACTGCACTCAATGTAGCACTGCAGGCAACATTCTTCTCACTGTGCCATACTCACCTAAGTAGCCATCTAACTCCAAAAAGTAGGAGTAGCTTTGTGGATTGGTTTTTACAGGGAGAGGGATTTGGGTGTGCATGTATGTGTGTGTTTGTAGAGCACACTGAAGGCAGGCAGCTGAAAAGCTTTAACAACACCTTCCAGATAGCAAACACGTTTTAGCCCAATATGAATGATTACTTGTGACATTCAGAGAGCAATCCTAACCTAGAATTAGACTGGCACAGTTAGGCCAGCAAAGTTTGGCCAGCACAAGGGACACCGTAAAGTATGTTTGGACCACTCTCGGAGGCAGAGACTCCAGCGCACAAAATGTGTGCCATCCTCCCTGACTCTGTGAGGGATCAAATGTGCTTTATGGTGGCCCTTGTGCCAACCAAACTTTGCTGGCCTAACTGTGCTGGCCTAACTCCAGGTTAGGATTGTGCTCTCAGGAAAAGCAAGAAAAATTTTCACAGTCGAAATTTGATTTATTGAATGACAAGTGTTCAGAGGGTGGCCTACCAGAGTCTTTCATTGCTGCTAGACCAGATCTGTCTTTTTTGGAAGGAGACTTGAGTCCTGGAGAAAACCTAAGTTGGACCTGTTCCAAATTCTGGAGTCTGAGAGCCACGAGGAAAGCGTGGTGTGGATCTGTATGCAGGCAGTGAGGCTGCCTTCTGAGGCAGCACACTTGTCCGGGAGTTGGCCCCATTACTGAGTAAACATGCACGGGCTGGGACTGCGAGCATGGCATTTCAAAGACTGCCGAGATGTTAAAAGTGTGGTCATGCATAATGTGGGTCAGTGTGACATCATTGCCCAGACATGGGAAAGTGATTAAATGCCTGCTCATGAGTGACCTTCCAGTACAATGGACCTTTGGGTGCAACCTGCCAGACATTACTTCTGCAGACGTCGCACCGAAATAACGATATGCACCGCTGGAACGGCGCACGGCCGATTGCCCCTTCTGCATTTAAGTGTCTTCTCTAAGTTACATGAACTCGTTATTGCTAATGAAATCGGAAGCTGCTTTATGTTTTCGCTTGCACCTCGAGGCACTGTTTTTAAAATTCACGACCCCTGAAGTGCCTCCGTCTTGGAGAGCTCTTTCGAGGTAGAGCGGCTGCTTTAATATTTACAGATAGACACACTAATTCTCTTGATGACAGTAATTAATGTGCTGCTTATATCCTATTATGTGGTGATTTAACGAGCTGGAGGGTAGCTTATGGATCCGCCGCTCCTCGTAAATGCTGAGAATCTGAGACATGAGAGAAGAATGCGGAAAATAGAGCATAAAAAATTCATGTTTTACTAACGAGAATCTTTCAGCTTAAAAAAAAAAACCCACCACACATGCATGCGCATGAAACCACTCATAATAAATAGATGTTAGGAAAACAGCTGAGAGATTGCAATCCGTCTTAAAATGGTGCTGGTTTTAATTGACAATTCAAATCTCTTTCATGTTTCTTCTCTCCTAACGATGCCAGCATGCTTTGGTTTTCTCTCTTTTTTTTCTCTCTTTCACACCATTGTCAGTTTTATAAAGTTGTGATGTGGCAATGCTCTGGCACCTGGACATTCATGATTGGCAACCATGGTGGTTGGTAGACAGGATATAGGTCAGTCGCCAGGATGATAAGCCCAGGCTTCCGTCCTCCAAAATCATGCGCTCTTCCTGCACTATGAACATAAAAAAAGCCTCACTGGGTCAGGCCAAATGTTCATCTCCTCCAGCATCCTATTCCCACACCAACCAACCCCCGGGTTCATGTCAAAAGCAGAACATGGAAAAAATGTTGGGGTATATAACTCCATGTTATATATCCCGAGCACTTCTGGGTTGCAGTCAAGGGGAAGCAGATCTCTGGGACATCTCCTAGATCAGGAGCAGTGACACAGTATCCACCGTGAGTATCCACGGATCCAGCATGCACAAATACGGATCCAGGATGCCGTGGATACCAGGGGAAAGCTACTTCTGGTTTGCCTGTCAAACTGGAAGTGGCTTTCTGGGGCCTCTTGGAGACCTTCGGAGGCCTGTGTGCCTCTGCAGGCATCAGAACATATCCAGACACAACCAAAAGGCACTTCTGGTCACATCCAGAGATCCGCTGGGGGCTCTCCTACAGATCTCAATATCTGTGGAGGGTCCAGAAACGACCTGTGGATACTAAGGACCATGGATACCCAGGGTGTATACAAAGGTCATCTTTGTAAACAGGATTGCTCCCTTTGAAACCTTTTTTCAGAGGACCTTAGTTGAGAAGCAACATGGCAAACTGAGAAAATATGCCTAGGAACATTTCTTCACATCTAGGCCATCATCTGTCCAAAAGGAGAGAGAGTATGGAGCTCATGTTACATTAAGGCTACACTGTTATACTGAAACAGTCCTGGGAAAGGGCAGAGTGGAAGGGGAAGGTCAGCAAGAGCATAATTTAAAGCAACCACACCCAACCCCTGCTAATTGGCAAGAGGCACTTTTCCAAATGGTGTTCCTCTTATATTTAGCAGGGGGAGAGTAATTGTTCCTCTTCACCCCAGCTCAGTGACTTTTCTAGTGGCTGTTGCTAGTGGTGTTCTGCATTTTTTAGATTGTGAGCCTTTTTGGGACAGGGAGCCATTTAACTTTATTATTATTTGCCTGTAAACCACTTTGGGAACTTCATGTGGAAAAGCGGTATATAAATACTTTTTGATTGATTGATTGATTGATTTGATTGATTGATTGATTGATTGATTGATTGATTGAATTAAGAGGGACAGAATTGGAAAATGGTGCTTATGGACTAAGGGCACAAATCCTAACCTGGAGTTAGTCTGGCACAGTTAGACCAGCAAAGTTTGGCTGGCATAAGGGCCACCATAAAGTGCATTTGGACCACTCTCAGAGTCAGGGAGCATGGTGCATATCTGTGTGCTGGCCTCTCTGACTCCAAGAGCAGTCTAAACATACTTTATGGTGTCTGTTGTACCATCCAAACTTTGCTGGCCTAACTGTGCCGGCCTAACTCCAGGTTAGGACTGCGCACTTAGGCTTTACTCTGAGCTTGCATTTTATTTTTGGCTTCCATTTTTCAAGGCAAATTTAATCTTTTTCATTGTCAAGTTGTTGTTGTTCAGTCGCTAAGTCGTGTCCGACTCTTCGCGACCCCATGGACCACAGCACGCCAGGCCTCCCTGTCCTCCACTAGCTTCCTGAGTTCGCCCAATTTCATGTTCGTTGCTTCGGTGACACTATCTAACCATCTCATCCTCTGCCTCCCCCTTCTCCTTTTGCCTTCAATCTTTCCCAGGATGAGCGTCTTTTCTAAGGAGTCCTCTCTTCTCATGAGGTGGCCAAAGTACTTGAGCTTCAGTTTCAGGATTTGTCCTTCCAGGGAGCAATCAGGCTTGATTTCCTGTAGGATTGACCGATTGGATCTCCTTGCAGTCCAGGGGACTCTCAAGAGTCTTCTCCAACACCATAATTCGAAAGCATCTATTCTTCGGCGCTCTGCCTTTCTTATGGTCCAGCTCTCACAGCCATACATTGCTACTGGGAAAACCATAGCTTTGACTATGCGAACCTTTGTTGGCAGGGTGATGTCTCGGCTTTTGATTAAGTTGTCTACATTCGCCATAGCTTTTCTTCCAAGAAGTAAACGTCTTTTAATTTCATGGCTGCAGTCACCATCTGCGGTGATCTTGGAGCCCAGGAAAATAAAGTCTGTCACTGCTTCCATTTCTTCCCCTTCTATTTGCCAGGAAGTGATGGGAGTGGTTGCCATGATCTTAGTTTTTTTGATGTTGAGCTTCAAGCCAATTTTGGCACTTTCCTCTTTCACCCTCAACAGAAGGTTCTTGAGGTCTTCCTCACTTTCTGCCATTAGAGTGGTATCGTCTGCATATCTGAGGTTGTTGATATTTCTCCCAGCAATCTTGATTCCAGCTTGTGAATCATCCAGCCCTGCCTTCCTCATGATGTATTCTGCATATAAGTTAAATAAGCAGGGTGACAGTATACAGCCTTGTCGAACTCCTTTCCCAATTTGAAACCAGTCGGTTGTTCCATGTCCAGTTCTAACTGTGGCTTCCTGACCCGCATACAGGTTTCTCAGAAGGCAGATAAGGTGGTCTGGTACTCCCATCTCTTCAAGAACTTGCCACAGTTTGTTGTGATCCACACAATCAAAGGCTTTAGCATAGTCAATAAAGCAGAGGTAGATGTTTTTCTGGAACTCTCTTGCTTTCTCCATGATCCAACGAATGTTGGCAATTTGATCTCTAGTTCCTCTGCCTCTTCGGAAACCAGCTTGTACATCTGGTAGTTCTCGATTCACATACTGCTGAAGCCGAGCTTGTAGGATTTTGAGCATGACCTTGCTAGCATGTGAAATGAGTGCAATGGTGCGGTAATTTGAGCAATCTTTGGCATTGCCCTTCTTTGGGATTGGAATGTAAACTGATCTTTTCCAGTCTTGTGGCCACTGTTGGGTTTTCCAAATTTGCTGGCATATGGAGTGCAGCACTTTGACAGCATCATCTTTTAAGATTTTGAGTAATTCTGCTGGAATGCTGTCACCTCCACTAGCTTTGTTGTTAGTGAGGCTTTCTAAAGCCCACTTGACTTCACACTCCAGGATGTCAGGTTCGAGCTCAGTGACCACACCATTGTGGTTATCAGGAACATTGAGATCGGCCTTATAGAGTTCCTCTGTGTATTCTTGCCACCTCTTTTTAATCTCATCTGCTTCTGTTAGGTCCTTGCCGTTCTTGTCCTTTATTGTGCCTACCTTAGCATGAAATTGTCCTTTGACATCTCCAATTTTCTTGAAAAGATCTCTAGTCTTTCCCATTCTATTGTTTTCCTCGATTTCTTTGCATTGCTCATTGAGGAAGGCCTTCCTATCTCTCCTTGCTGTTCTCTGGAAATCTGCATTCAGTTGGGTATATCTTTCCCTTTCTCCCTTGCTTTTGGCTTCCCTTCTTTCCTCAGCTATTTGTAAAGCCTCGTCAGACAGCCACTTTGCCTTCTTGCATTTCTTTCTCCTTGGGATGGTTTTAGTTGCTGCCTCCTGCACAATGTTACAGACCTCCGTCCAAAGTTCTTCAGGCACTCTGTCTACCAAATCTAAGCCCCTAAATCTATTTGTCACCTCCACTGTATATTCGTATGGGATCTGATTTAGGTCATACGTGGAGGGCCTAGTGCTTTTCCCTACTTTTTTCAGTTTAAGCCTGAATTTTGCAATAAGAAGCTCATGATCTGAGCCACAGTCAGCTCCAGGTCTTGTTTTTACTGCCTGTATAGAACTTCTCCACCTTTGGCTGCAGAGAATGTAATCAATCTGATTTCGATGTAGACCATCTGGTGAAGTCCATGTGTACAGTCGCCGTTTGTGTTGCGGGAAAAGCGTGTTTGCTATGACTAATGTGTTCTCCTGACAAAACTCTATCAGTCTTTGCCCTGCTTCATTTTGTACTCCAAGACCAAACTTGCCTGTTATTCCTGTTACCTCTTGACTGCCTACTTTAGCATTCCAATCCCCTATGATGAGAAGGACATCTTTTTTGGGTGTTAATTCTAGAAGCTGTTCTAGGTCTTCATAGAAACGGTCCACTTCTTCCTCATCAGCACCAGTGGTTGGGGCGTAGACTTGGATTACTGTGATGTTGAAAGGTTTGCCTTGGATCCGAATTGAAATCATTCTATCATTTTTGAGGTTATACCCCAGTACTGCTGTTCTCACTCTCTTGTTCACTATGAAGGCTACTCCATTTCTTCTAAGGGATTCCTGCCCACAGTAGCAGATATAATGGTCATCTGAATTAAATTCTGCCATTCTTGTCCATTTTAGTTCACTAACTCCCATGATGTCGATGTTCAGCCTTGACATCTCACGTTTGACCACATCTAGCTTACCTTGATTCATAGATCTGACGTTCCAGGTTCCTATGCAGTATTGTTCTTTGCAGCATCGCACTTTCCTTTCACTTCCAGACACATCCACAGCTGAGCTTCCTTCCGGTTTTGGCCCAGCTACTTCACTCTTTCTGGAGCTACTAGTACTCGTGTTCTGCTCTTCCCCAGTAGCATAATGGACACCTTCCGACCTGAGGGGCTCATCTTCCAGTGTCATATCATTTAGCCTTTTAGTTTTGTAATCCATGGGGTTTTCTTGGCAAGAGTACTGGAGTGGGTTGCCATTTCCTTCTCCAGCGGATCATGTTTAGTCAGAACTCTCTACTATGACCTGTCCATCTTGGGTAACCCTACATGGCATAGCTCACAGCTTCACTGAGCTACTCAAGCCCCTTCGCCACGACAAGGCAGTGATCCATGAAAGGGATCAATGGTGTCATTGTCAAGAGGTACTGTCAATTAGATAAAGCCAGCATAACATATAATTTAAATCTATCTATATGTAAAAGGGTGTGTGTGTGTGTGTGTGTGTGTGTGTGTGTGTGTGTGTGTGTGCGTGCGTGCGTGCGTGCGTGCGTGCGTGCCGCATAGGCTCCGCAATGCCTAGATCGATCGACACCAAACTCGGCACGCAGACACCTTGCAGCCTGGCGACAAACGCTGCGGGGGTCAGGCCCCCCTCGCACCCCCACAGGGGGCGTATGTATATATGTGTGTGTGTGTATACTTCAGCTGATATGTGGTGTCCTGAGGCAATCTGTTATGATGTCATTGCTGCTGTCACTCTGATTATGACATGCAGAGTATAACCTTTCCAGCACCTGAAGTCTTTAAAGTGTTGAACAGCTGCTGAACCGAAGTCCTGAAGAAGGGATCTGGGATGTTGGGATCTGGGAGGGGGATGTTGGGATCTGGGTGACGCTCCCCATGCCGTTGGAGTGCAGGTTCGGGGGGCCCCCTGGGGGGCGAGAAAGGGTGTGAAACAAAACGTCCGCCATGCCCCGCTGGAATGCCTGGAACGATTGGCTGAGCTGATTGGTAATTTTGTGTGTAATAGAATCTTGGGATAAATAACTACCCGGGCAGCGTCACGTACCAAAGCGCTAGTAATGGAATAAAATGTCACAAGAAAACAGTGCTGCTGCCGTTGGGCCAACACAAGCAGCTAGAGTCGACCCAACACAGGGCCTTGGATTGCGCCCTCCAATAGGAAATACTATTCAGATTTGTGAGTGTCTGTTTATGATGCAACTTTCCTCCTAAGATTATAGGGATTGTCCTTGCCTTTTACCTGTAAACTCCACGCTTTGTAAACTCAAGATAGAGGTTGTATGGGCATGCCAAAGAAATCCCAAGGATAGCAACTCTCTTAATTCTTTCTGTTTTTAGCACCTTTGGTGGTCTCTGCAGTGCTCAACGTTAAATTGGCAGGATCCCTCCTGCAGTTTTCCGTGGGATTAAGTTAATAATGTAATGCAGTTATTGTTAAACAAAACACAAGGGACCATGCTGGGTGCAAGTCCCCTTCCTAATTTGTCTTTCTACTGCTGGTCTCTGGCAGGGCAATTGAGTTTCCAAGTCTGATTTCCGTTGTCTATTGTTGTTTTGGAATCATTTCGTTTGGAGACTTCAATGTCTCAATGGCTGCGTCAAAAAAAAACAAAAAACGCCAACTGTTAAAAGGTTCTATGTTAAAAAAAAAAAGTGTGGCACAATCCAGTAGGGAATTGTCCATCACAAGCCTCATTGAAATGAACAGAAGCTGCTCAAGAGCACTACCATGGAGAGCACCCATTTGCTACTGCTTG
Organism: Lerista edwardsae; assembly: GCA_029204185.1. Lineage (NCBI taxonomy): Eukaryota > Metazoa > Chordata > Lepidosauria > Squamata > Scincidae > Lerista > Lerista edwardsae. The sequence goes on along the minus strand of JAJKFI010000020.1, from coordinate 12,791,902 downwards.
TGTCATCACCAATGGCTACCGAGATCTTGTGCAGCTCCTCTGTATTTCACAGGAAAACAGCTGGGTGGATTGTGCCTGAAGCTACTTCTAACACAGCTTGGAATTACTGCTCACCAGTGGCGTATGAAGAGGGTGGTTGGAAGGGGCCAACCCTGGGTGCCAGGCAAGAGGGGGGTGTCTGAGAAGCTGTCCTAGGATGGTAGCGCTGGGGCTGACCCTGGCTGTAGCCACAATTTGGCCAATGCTGGCTGCAGCTGCTTGCAAGAGAAGCATGTTTATTGACATGATGATATATATGAAGTCACAAAGTTCTGTATAAATATAAAAACACTAATATGTACACACACACACACACACATTCCAACAAAAGAAAATGTTCATTGTCTGTGCTTTTCCTCTGGCCATTATTATCATTCATAACATGTCATGACAATCACTGAAAATAATTTTGTCATGGGGGATGCCAAAAATTTTGGGCCCAGGGTGCCAAATGATCTTGATATGCCACTGCTGCTGGCAACAGGGGACTTGAATAAAGAACCTGAGGAGTGCCTGGCTAAAAACAGAAAGGCAAACAATGAAACTTCTTCTGTTACATCCAAAGCAAGAAATGTGCCAGAGAGGCAGTTGGACCATTGGATAATGTGGGAATACAAGGGAAGCATCAGGAGTATAGAGAGGTTGCAGAGAAGCCAAAAGGATTTTTGCCTCTTTGCTACAGAAGTTGTAGGGCAGATACCCATGGCCTGAACTGACTTGCTCAGGCCTGAACTGAGTTAAATAAAAGTGACAAGAGGTTCTAGGGCATACTGGAAATTAAATATTTACAAATCACTGGGTCTTGATGGCACCCATCCAAGACTTCATAAGGAACTCAAATGTGAAATTGCAGTTCTTCTTACAAAAATAGGTAACCTATCCTTTAAATTGGTCTCTGTGCCAGAGCACTGGAAGGTAACCAATTTGACACCAATATTTAAATAAGGGTCTGGAGAAATCTGGGAAGTTACAAGCTGATCAGCTTAACATCTGTTCCTGGTAAAATTGGTGGAAAGCATAATTAAAGATCACATTGTGAAGTATCTAGAAGAACAAGCCCTGCTGAAAGAAAATCAGCATGGTTTCTGCAAAGGTAAGTCCGGACTCACTGTCTTTCCAGACTTCCTTTGAGACTGTCAACAGGCATGTGGTGATCCAACTGACATTGTATATTTGGACTTTCAAAATGCTGTTGTCAAAGGGAAGAGTAGTGGAGGATGAGGAGCAGTGACAATGACAAAGGATGTGAGGTTAGGGCAGGTAGAGATGGTGGGTAGGTGTCAGATGGGCACCACAAGCAATTCATTCTGCTGCCTGAGGCAGCTGCTTCACCTGGCCTTCTCAGCTTTATTGGTGGGCTGACCCTGGCAGTGTTAACATCTTTTCAGGGTTTTTTTTCTGCAATGCCCTGGAGCAGTGATGTCATGCAGGGGGTACGCGGGGGTACACGAGTACCGGTTTCTAGGATTACAGCTGGCCCCGCCCATTCGCCCGCCCACTCGTCGACGCCGCCCTCTGCAACGTTTGAATTTCCTGCATGCTTGAGTTGCCTGCATGTTCTCAGAGCAAGGGGTGGCCATTCTTATTATCTAGATAGGGCAGCGAGTGAATCCAGGGGGCGGGGTTAGCGGTGACGTAAATATACCCAAAACAATGCTGATTCCAATTATTTCCAATGGGTTTTCATATGATGTTTAGGGCTTATTTGTGTACTCCAGAAGTAAAAACTTACCAAAATAACAACGTGTGATCGTGGAGAAACATCAGTGGTTACCATATTATGAGTTAATATGCAATTCCAAGGTTTAATTCCATGTAATTATATTACTGAACATACCGGACGAAATGCCCCTTGCTGCCTATGTAAACTCGGATTGCACTGCTTTGACAGGCTTATTTTTTGAAATCTACACAACCAAAAATAAAGTGTGAACGGGAAGGAAAGAAAAAAAGGGGAGGGTGGGCAAAAATTAGATAAATATGTAGGAAAATTACATTAAAATCTCTCAGTGTATAACACAAGCAGTTGTCAATAGGAGAGTAGTTCTTTTTCACTTCTAGGCTATTAAGAGTATTTTTTTAAACTTCTACACTCACCCCCCCCCCAAACAAACCCTATTAATGTTCGGAATTTCGAAAATATTACAGTAGAAAAAGGAAGGCGGGAAAAAAAAAGTGTAAACGGGAAGGGGGGGAAAGGGGCGGGGTTATACCCGGAAGCTTCAAGTATGTGATGTCATGCCCTCTCTATGTATAATAACTCTATGTCTCAGAGCCAGGCAGGGAGGCAGGCAGCGAGCAGAGCCTTTCCTTTCCTTGCCACTGAAAAATGAGTTGCTCTGGGGTTTTAACATGATGCCAGGCCTCCTTAACATGTTCTGGGGATGCTGTGGAATACTGTTGCAACTGTTGGGTCAGTTTAGAATCATCTGAGGCCTCAAAAAGGTCTTTTTTCATGTCACTTCCTGCCACAACATCACTTCTGGCTTATGACGTCACTTCCGGTGGGCGGGTCCCGACACATGCCAATCAAAAGTGAGTACCTGTTCTTAAATCATTTAGATGACACCACTGCCCTGGAGGTTAGCTTTGCTGATAATTTTTTACAAGGACTGATCACCTCAGGATTTGCAGCAAAATATATTTCTGGCCCTCAGTTCCCTATCTAGAGAAAAGTGTCACTCATGAGAATATGGAAACTTTCTGCTCCAGGTGAGGCCATGTAAAAATGCTGTTCCTTCAGCAAAAATGTGAGACTGGGATTAAGAAAAAAAATCAGGTGAATCCCAGCTGGATTTTTTAAAGCAGTGCTTCTCAAATGTTTTTTCATCGGGACCCACCTTAAAAAAAGTTTACCAGCTGTTCAAGCCTCTGTGACTATGATGATGATTGGGTGACTGAGTGCCTCCGCCCCTCCCCGTCCTGCCAACTAGCAGATTGATGCACATAGTCTAATCTGCATAGTCTAACCCCTGATGCACATAGTCTAATCTGCCTTGTCAGTTTCACAACCCACCAAAAATTGGGTCAAGAGCCACTGGTGGGCCACGAACCCACAGTTTGAGAACAGCGGTTTTAAAAAATAAACTTGAACAGTATCAGAACCTCCTGCGACCTCCTACTGCGATAGTAGTAGGGAACTACTATCCCTTTAGCGTATGAAAAATTCATTGACAGCATGGAAAGGCCTTTAATTCCACCACTTTTTCTGTTAGGTACGAGCTCAACAATAGGTGAACTGGGGAAAAAAAAGTCAGGCTTTGCTAAACAAGTCAGATTTTAAGTAGCTTCATGCATCTAATACTTTATCCAAGAAACGTTTTTTTCCCGATCTAGTGCAAATCCAAGGGATGTGAAATATATTTTCTAGTTTTCCATCTGTTGAGAGGCTCAGATCGTTCGACACGAACCCCAGAAGAGCTTGCAATTCCATCTGGTCAACCACTTGAAATGTAAAATCCCTTTGCAGGAAGTTTCTTTATAAGCCTACAAGTGACTCTAAATAATGCTGCGTGGTGACGGTTATTCTGTTTTCTTCTCTAACTGCTACCAAATGAGTTTCCATCTGCACCTCAACGGCATTTAAAGACTTGGCTCGCTGGGGCCGTTTTAGGTTGTCCTCGGCATATCAAGTGCAGAATCTGCAATTCAAGTTCTGCTCTCTGAGCCAGCACTGCCACAGCATGCAGCTGAAACGGACCCACTCCCCAAAATTCAGAGGTTGTATTCACCATCCTCTATTTGAAAAAAAGTTTGCCAAATGTTTAACACATAAAGAAATCAAATATCGGGCATGATTCTTCATGTAGATATTGGATGTCTGGTAGTTGATACTCTGCGGTATTTAATAGTTCCCATGCAATGGTGTTTTGTTTTTTTAAATTGCTTCACATAAAAAATTTCTCTGCCGAAAGGCATTCAACACAGCTCAGTTAAATCAGTAAAAATAGAAAACCCTCTGAAAAGAAAACACCAAGCGGAATAAAAATACACCATAATGCAAAAATAATAGATAAGAAAGCAGCAGTTAACCCAATCATCAGCCTGTAACTCAGAGCACAATGCTAATCTAGAGTTAGGCTGGCACAGTTAGGCCAGCAAAGTTTGGCCGGTACAAAAGACACCGTAAAGTATGTTTGGACCACTCTCGGAGTCAGAGAGGCCAGCACACAGACGTGTGCCATCCTCCCTAATTCCGAGAGAGGTGCACTTTACGGTGGCCCGTATGCCAGCCAAACTTTCCTGGCCTAACTGTGCCGGCCTAACTCCAGGCTAGGAATTGCTCCCTTGTTTATGGATAAAATTGAGCCAACAAGCACAATAAAGCAAGGGAAACAGGGCTGGTCCAATACCTTCTATGGGCCAGAATGCTGCATGAAATTCTATCCCTCCATTATGCAGAAATGCACCAGCCACCACTGCTGCCATTCTCAGGGTATGAAAAGGAAGAGCAAATATTTTGGATATTGGCAGTCACACCTTTGCCAACATAATCTTTACAATAGAGAAGAAAACATTGTAGATACCCACATCCCAGTGTAATCTCAAGGAAGTTTGAAGGAAGTTACAGGCCTTTTAGGATTCAGCAGAATGATAATCAAAGACCGTGTTATACCACTGATTAAACCTCAGTCATACATCACTCCACTAGGTGGAGTCTTGCTTTGGCCCCCTCTGAAAAAACTGAAGAGGAAAGGAAGACACAAGAGGGCAACCTGCTCACCACCACACCCAACAAGGGATTGCTATTGCCCTGAGGTTGCTGTAGGAACTACAAAAGCTAAACAGATGAAATCAGAGGGGAATCTGGAAATGAGGACAGAAAGTACCTGATTCCTTGCCATGCATATTTTTCTTTATTAGTACATGACTAATGTATGAATGGAGAAGGTTCTTAGCTCAGCGGTAGAGCACAAGCTTTCCATGGAGAATGCCCCAAATTCAATTCTGATTTTGGAAAGCTGCAATCAGAGGATACGAAGCTAGGCGTTTGAGAGCTGCAAAAGAGATGTTTGAGAGCCAACGTATTTAAGAAGTATTTATGTTCTGAAATATATTTGCTCCCCATTCACGTATGTGTTGAATTCAGCAGACTCTTAGGGCACAATCCTAAGCAGCGCTGGATTGGTGAGGCCGACAGGCCAGTGCCATATCCTAGTGCTGCTTAGGACAGGCTGGAGCCTCCCCGCGGCAAGGGAGCAAGAATGCTCCAGCCCCCCTTATGCGCGCCTCGGATCTAGCAGGCACAAATCCAAGGAGACCATGTGGCCCGAATAGGGGTTGTGCGGCCTCCCAAACGGGCTTAGGAAGCAGCCATATGGCCGCCTCCCAAGCCCGCCCCCAACCTCCCTCCCCCCCACCAATTGCCGTGCCATCCCAGCATGGAGCCTTCCTCACGCCGACTGGCTTCGGTCGGTGCAAGGGAGGCTTCCCATCAGCGCTTTCAAGCCGATGCTACTCATAGCGTTGGCTTGAGAGCTTTAGCACCAACGCAGGGGTGCTGCTTGGCACCCCCATGTCAGTGCTAGTGTTGTAGTGCTGGCCTTATAGGATGGCGCTGTCAGTTTACACCTGGGAAATAATTATAAAACTTGAATAGTTTTAATTTACCTTTTATAGGCATTGTGATGCAAAAAGGATCTCGGCCAACTGCATTCTGCTCCCATCGAGTTCTGCCTCTCCCTGCCTTCCCCCCACACCGAAAGGCAGTGAAACCTACCACCAGGCGGTCCATGGGGATGTCTTCTTGACATTGAGGCCCAGCATCGACTGGCTCTGGCCCTGGTCCAGCACTCCCTACTTCCCAGGTGCTGAGAACATGCTTTATGGCATGTTCATGACACCCAGAGCTAGGGGTACATACAGTGGTCTCATCTACAAACAAGGAACTGGAACGCTGGGCGGGACTTGGGCGGGACTTCCACATGATTGGCAGCCCGCCCATTTCGTTCCGCGGCTGCCCTGGCCTCGGGGGGGGCTGCCCCCGGTTTGCATGCCCCACCGCTGCTCACCCAGGCTCCGGCGCACCCCCCACCTGTCTCCCCCAGCGAGCCCCCCTCCCGAGGCCAGGGCAGCCACAGAATGGGGCGGGCGGGCAGCCAATCACGCGGAGGTCCCACGTAAATCCTACCCAGCATTCCCGTTCCTTATTTGTAGATGACACCACTGGGTACATACATACTGCAGGTGCTGCAGGCCATAGCATCAGGCCCTTATTTTAACTGAAATCCTTTTGGTTTATCTCAGACTCCCTTAGATGTTGCTTCTGCAAGGAAAACCTCAAATGCATTTCAAAACTCCACTGGCATCTCCAGTAGAATATATAGGAAATTGATTCACATCTAGCAATCCTAAATATTGATGGCAAAATGGGTACGGCATGGAACCTCAGTTCCCATCACTAATGGATGGTATTAGAAGCTTCCCAGTTGTGTCAGCTTGTAGTCAGATTGGAACACCATAAATGGAGAAGTCTGAAGACATGTGTGGTTATCTCGGGATGAGATGGTTGAGATGGTTCAGCCTTAATGCCAAACCATGGTTTGTTGGGATGTCTAACACCACCTCACATTGTGGATTGTGAGTTGCCACCTAGCCAGGATCTGAAACTATGGTTTTAGAAGCTAGTTTTCAAACTAGTTTGGTGTCATCCCCCTCACTCACTCACTCACTCACTCACTCACTCACACACACACACACACACACACACTCACTCACTCACTCAGTGAGAGAGAGAGAGAGAGAGAGAGAGAGAGAGAGAGAGAGAGAGAGAACCTCCTGGAGAAATGTCCATTGTCTTATAGAAATTTGTTTGGCTTCTCTTGAAAATTCTGAGTTCCTTGGAGGGAGGACCCCTGAAATTAGCTTCAGCTCATATCCAGACACACATATAGTATCTGGAGAAGGAGAGGAATAACAGTAGGCAGAAGGAAAAATATTAGCTTGCTCCAAGGTCACCTTTCCTTGAAGTTGGGGACGGGAGATCGAAGAGAACTCCGTTACTGCTTGTGAAGGCCGAGGGCACCTGAGATGCTGGTGAATCTCTCAGGAGTGGTTCAGGAAGATCTTCTGCCGTACCTGAGGCAGGTGCTCATTTATCTGAGACGCTGTGCTCCGACTGCTAACAACCAGCCCAAATTGGCTTGCTTTCCCGCATTTGTCAAGAAGCCAGCTGCAGTGGCTCAGCTGTGGCTGCTGGGAAGAAGGAGAAGAAAGCACAGAACTTGCAATTGCTCAGGATCATTAGTCCTACTCATTTGACTGTTCTTTCCTGTTAATGTCTTTCCTCACCCCAACTTTGTCATAACTCGCCTTTCTTCTCCAACATATTTGCAAAGATTCCAAAGTGTCTTGGGAAATCTGACGGCGCAATCCTAACCTGGAGTTAGTCTGGCACAGTAAAGTTTGGCCACCACAAGGGAGAGAATGTTTGGATCACTCTCGGAGTCAGAGAGGATGGCGCACATTCGTACATCATCCATGCGCCATAAGGGAAGATGGGATGCTGGAAAGAGGAGAGGACTGTATGGTTGCTTTTCTTGTGTCAGGGTTGTAAATTGGCTTTTTTTCTTTCTGATTCACATTGCTATTGGAAAGTGGCTGAGAAATAACCTAACTTATTGCTGTATTAGCAGGAAAGCAGCAGGCTCTGGTGTCACAATTACGGCACATCTGGCCATGACATCATTTCTAGTGGGCCCTGGACAGAATGTCATTCTAAAAAGTGGGGCCCGGCACTAAAATGTTTGAGAACCACTGCAGTAGGGTATTCTCATGAGGAAAGGTCATGCAACAGCCTGGTAGTCCAGATCCTCCTTCATTCCAATGAGACTTGTGTCGCATTCTGAATGGTCCTTCCATTGATTCAGATGCCCCCCATCATGTATTATCATGTCCTTGCCTGGCTCCCCTTTGTTTCTGGGTGAACCTCTGGGTGGTTTGTGCTCCAAATTATTGATATTGATAGTTGTGCCCAGCGGTGTCATGCTATTGGTACGCTGGGCGGGTGAGCGGCAGCCCGCCTGTTGCATCACGCTCTGTTTCACAGTCTTCCCCACCCCCGCGGGGGCGGGGAAGACGGCGAAGCGGAGCGTGACACAACGGGTGGGCTGCCGCTCACCCGTTCCTCCCGCCCAGCGTACCGGTAGCATGACGCCGCTGGTTGTGTCTAGTTGTAGTGGTGGAGTAGCATTTAGCTCCTCTGCCTCAGGCACCAAAAATGTCTTGATTCAGCCTCACAGATGACGCTGAACCAGGGACCACTCCAGCGCAGTTGTTCTGAACGGGCACTGCAGCTGACTGATTGCAGCTTGGATAGTTATTGCATGACTACCCTGAAGCAGAGGTGTCTGCAAAACGAAATACCATGCCGGCCATGCCTCGTCCAGCCGAGCAGTTCCAGGTGGGGAATGGCCTTGTGAACTTTTGCAGTTTCCGTTGCAGACAAAAGAACTCTCTTTTACAATTTGGGAATCAGCATCTTTAAATACAGAGTCAATTTAAGATTTTGGAGACTCACAGCCCAATCCTAAGTAAGGCCAACATAGTAAGGCCAACATAGCAGGTCTGTATCCTAAAGCCCATTTGGAGGCAGCAGCAGCAACGTGCAGGCCAAGGGGAGGTTTTCCCCTTACACCTGTGTAAACCACAGTCATCCCAATGGGGCTGCTCAGATCTGTGCCTGCTGTTTTCCAGTCGCAGGTGCACGTGCGCAGGAGCAGCCTGAATCTGGGCCGCCGAGGCTGGGGACGGGGTTTAGGATTTGGCACTACGGCCATCCTGCATCACAACCCCCATCTCCGCCCACTGCGCCACCCAGTTATGCTCCCGGCACACCTCTGGAACTCCCTCGGCGAGGCCCAGTGCCAACTGTGTTCCGCCGAAGCACAACTGGCACAAGGCCGGTGTTGCTGGCGGTCGCAGCAGCGCCCGAACATTGGTGCTGCTGCTTGCACTGGTCCAGCGCTGAATCACCGATGCTGATGTGCTTGATGGCACGTTTGCTACAACATTCGGCAGGCGCAAGAGCATAGCACCAGCGCAACGGGGGTATAGAATTGCACCCTCAATCTATGTCATAGGTTGCTTTCAGATGAGTCAGCTGGAATTGCTTGACAATTTGTGCACTCAGGTTTTTCTAGAGAATCCAGATGACGTTCTCGCATCTGAGTGTTTTCTGCATTTTCCTCCTTTGTTCAGCGCTGAATCACTGATGCTGATGTGCTTGATGGCATGTTTGCTACAACATTCGGCAGGCGCAAGAGCATAGTGCCAGCGCAATGGGGGTATAGAATTGCACCCTCAATCTATGTCATAGGTTGCTTTCAGATGAGTCAGCTGGAATTGCTTGACAATTTGTGCACTCAGGTTTTTCTAGAGAATCCAGATGACGTTCTCACATCTGAGAGTTTTCTGCATTTTCCTCCTTTGTTCAGGCCTAAGTTCTGGCATTTCCATAGTAAAAATTGAATTGAATTTGAATTGAATTGCCGAGTGTGCACCAGCAAAAATACTACTGAGTCTTTTAAGGACTGCTCTGCCTTTAATTAAAAGCTTCCTGTTTACATGATCTCCCTTGTTTATTGCTTCCTGTTCAGCATGGTTGGAGCATTGCTGATTAATTGAATTAGTTGGCTTCTGGACCCTAAGGAAAGGCTTTAATTAATTGTTTTCTTGAACAGTTTAAATGTATTGTATAGTAAAATAGTGCTGTTGTAAAAGGACCTGGGCCATGGGGGATAAAAAATAAAACATTGCTGGATATCGCACTATATTAAGTGCTGGGTAGAAGTTCTGTTTTATTTCTACTGGTGGTGAAGTGTGCAAAAGCAATGTTTCAGCCTTCAGAAACAACATTAATTTTTAACCTTTTTTTCAAGCCAGTGCAAAAAGCATACTTCAGACTCTCAGGGCAACCACCATTCACAATGCTCAAGACCTTTCCAACAGGACTATTCAAAGACATTCCAGCAACCGGGAAAGCACACCAAATGCCACCCCTTACCCAAAACGCAATCCTAAACTGGAGTTAGGCCGGCCTCTCTGACTCCGAGAGTGGTCCAAACCTACTTTGCGGTGTCCCTTGTGCAGGCCAAACTTTGCTGTCTTAGTTTATGCCGGCCTAACTCAGTTTAGGATTGTGCCCCCAGTAATGTACATCCTTTTCCTTTCAATTCTCCTCCTCCTTTTTGAATCCAGGCAGTGGGAAGCAAAAGAAGTGGGAAAGTGATGGCAGCAGAGGAGCAAAGGCAGGTGTTCTCTACCCTTTCACCACTGAGGCAACCACCTCAGTGGGTCTCATGGATGGGCTGGCCCTGCTTTCCCAGCATGCATTAGGCATTTTCCATGCATGTTCCAGACATTTTACACTAGATAGTGTTGCTCAACCACACACTTTATGAAACAACCAGGGCTTGATGTTGACAGCCAATGTTGGTGCTTGAACATTTAATTCACAAGCTTGCGGTTGTTTGCCATTCAAGATAGATCGCACCCATATTGTTTAGTTACTGAGGCATCACTCAGATATAGAATCAAGTCCGAACTTTTATCCACTGCCATAGAGAACTCTGTCACAGAAAGAGAGGTTGATAACCCAGCATTCCTTCATAGGAACAGCACTGTAAACACTGAAGACTGGCTGGTGATAAACAGAGACTGAGCTATAAAGAAGAGCAGCTTAAAATGTTTTATGATATTTTCCCCTCACTGTTACGTATGTTCTACATTTGTGGTACTTTTGAATAAGCAGTGCCTGGGATGTGGTGATGGCCACAGTTTTGATGGCTTTAACATGGGATTAGAGACAATCATGGAGGACAAGAACTATCAATGGCTACTAGTCACAGTGGCTACACAATACCTCCAGTATGCCTCTGAATTATTTATTTATTTTATTTATTTCATTTATAGGATTTTTATCCCGCCTTTCTACCCCATGGGCATCCAAGGCAGCTTACAATATTAAGATTATCACATTAAAAAAACAAAACAACAAGGTGTAACAATTAAAACAATGTTTTGTTGTTGTTGTTCAGTCGCTAAGTCATGTCCGACTCTTCGCGACCCCATGGACTACAGCACGCCAGGCTTCCCTGTCCCCCACTAGCTTACGGAGTTTGCCCAATTTCATGTTCATTGCTTCGGTGACACTATCTCACCATCTCATCCTCTGCCGCCCCCTCCTCCTTTTGCCTTTGATCTTTCCCAGCATGAGGGTCTTTTCTAAAGAGTCCTCTCTTCTCATGAGGTGGCCAAAGTACTTGAGCTTCAGCTTCAGGATTTGTCCTTCCAGGGAGCAATCAGGCTTGACTTCCTGTAGGATTGACCGATTGGATCTCCTTGCAGTCCAAGGTTCTCTCAAACGTCTTCTCCAACACCATAAAACAATGTTAAAACAATATTAAAACAGTTAAAAATTTAAAATAAGCAGGCCCCGTGGATCCCATAATTGTTATTTTATTGATAGGATGCTTCTGTGTGCGGCAGACCTCGAGAATGCGTCTGATAGGATCTGAGCTGTCCCAGCTGCCTGTGAGAGGGGGAGTTGTGCTGGGCCAGCTGCTCTTTGGTGAGAGCAGATTATCAGCCGGAGGAAGGCAATCGTGCGGCGAGAAAGAAGGACTGGATAATGAAAGTGTCATCTGCATGTAGTTGTTCTTGTAAGATTAGAACTTTGTGATTTGTAAAAACCCTTGCAGTTTAGAAAATGCCTGCCTATGTAAGCTGCCTTGAATTAAAGTCAAAGGAGCAATCTGATGACCAAGAAAGGCGGTATATAAATACCTATTATTATTATTATTATTATTATTATTATTATTATTATCATCATCATCATCATCATCATCATCATCATCATCATCATCATCATCATCATTATTATCATTATCATTATCTAGCAGGGCTCTTCTTATGTTATTATGACCCACATTATAGCTGCAGTTATCCAACCCTGGAGTAGATTGGCTTTGTCAGGTTGACTACAAAGTTAGGCGCTATAGCACCAGAATAAAGCCAGATACCATTGGTGTTCCCAGAGGGCTTCCACTTTGCTCTCGTAGCCGTGAATGGCTCTGAAGGTGATACAGAGGGGCCTCTTCACATGGCACTTCAGGCACCTGAAAAGCAGTGCTTTCCCCGCCTCTGAGAACGCCACTGCCAGCTACACATATTATGCATGTGTTTACATGGTTCTGTCCCCACCCCACTCCACCCCACCCCACCATGTAGGTCCTCTCCTTGTAGGAAAATATGTCATGTATGAATTGGACCTTCACCATCAAAGGAATTTCACCAAAGGCATACCAGTTGTCTTTCGGCTTCTTCCTTTCCAACGGGTCTGATGTTTCTTGCCTTTGATGGTTGGCCTAACGAAGTGATTCCATTTCTTGAGCGATCCTTTGCTTGTAAAGCTGGTTGTAAACGAAAAGAATTACGACCTGTGAAGAAAAGGCTCACTATGGCAGGAACTGTTGGTGGCTCGTCAACATTCTTTCCCGTTAAGACCAGCTATTAAGTAATGGGAATTTGTGTGTGTGTGTATTTTCTCTTTATGTGGTTAAATATATTTTAAAAAAATTCCTTCGCTGCTTGTGCTCCATCCAGAGAGTTGTATAAGCGTTTTTGGCGGTGGAGAAAGGCCTGGTTGTAGGAGGCCCAGCCCAGCTTGAAGTGTTGTCATAATTTTCTGCCCCCTTTCTCCTTTTTCGTTTGTTATTTTGCCTCATCCTCCTTCTGCACCCAGCGTTTGCTGCAACAGGTCTATATTTTGAACATGCTTGGCCAGCCATTGAAAGAGGTGTCCGGGCAGGCAAGGAGAAGTCAGTGATCTTGGAATGCCCTTCTCCCTTCTCCTTATTCTTGGGAGGCCCTTCCATTAGGTCAGTCATTCCCCAAACCTGTGGGTCCATGGCCAGAGACAGATCTAAGGGAGAGCAAAGCTCTAAGTTTTGCAAGAAGCCTTACCTTGCAGTGGAAATCACTCCTCTCCTGCACCGTTTTAGCCAATCCTCACAGGGAACAGCAACATCTTGGCATTGCTTACTGGCTACAGCAGCAAGGGAGAGGAGAGATTTACACGACAGGGTAAGGCTCCTTGCAACAGAGCTTTGCCTTCCCTGTAGATCCGCCTCTGCTCCCTCTTCCTCCCTTTTCCCTGCATGTGGCCTGTGTACTTCGGAGATGGAGACTACTTGCAAATTTATAGCCAAGCCTGAAAGCTCAGAGAAATCTTAAGGCCAATTAAAATGTATCCAACTTCTCAGTTAGCCGTGATCTGGAAAGGCCTTTTTATTCCAGCCTTTGCGGTTTCTTAGAAGGTTGGAGCTCTCTCAGCACTCTGTTGCTGAGAGGACTTCCAGATGGTGCCCGTGTTGTCCTTTTATTTCCTGAGGGGGTTACAAGCCGAATTTTGCAGCCACCTTTGCAACACCCACTGGAATTGCAACATCAAATCTGCATGGAGCTGGGGGCTGCAAAAACAGAAGCTGAGGATTGGGCAGTCCAGTACTGGCAGCCAATTGCAGGAGCTGTTGTTGCATGCTGCAGGTCCGTTCAGTTCCTCAGGAGGGTCTTTGAGACTTGAGAAACTTGGTACCTGAATAGGCTCAGTCTTAAGCCTTGAAATTGCTGGTTCAAGCTCCAGAGAGGCTTGGCTAAAATTTGCAGCAAGTCTCTGTCTCAGCAATCCTTGATTTTCGCACCCCTAGGAATCCAGAGTCGCTCCCTTTAACCCTCTGAGTGCCGGCCAACCAAGAAGAAAAGCTCTTTGCAGAGGAATTGGGAGGGGGGAGGTGAAGTGGGCGGAGTCAGCCCTAATTTTAACTAGTGGAACTGAGTTCCCCTGCGTTCCCCCTGCATGACATCACTGATCTGAACATGTGGCTCTTGACACAGTGGGAAGATCAGACTGAGCACGAAGAACTTCGGAGAGCCAGGATGATGTATTGGTTTGGGAAGATCCAGATTCAAATTACTGCTCAGCTATGAAGCTTCTTGGGTGATTTTGGGCCAATCTCTCATCCTCGCCTACCTCACAGGGTTATTGTGAAGAAAAAAGAGGGGGAGTAACCTCCTGGGCTTCTTGGAGAAAGTGCGGTATGTGCATGTGAGAAATAAATTAACTCCCTCCTCCTCCAAGCTGTGTGTTGCCTATCAAACATAGACTGCAAACTTCCTAGACAACATAAGGATTGAGTCACATGTTCTTTATATCTCTAAAGACACCTCTGGCCCCACAAGGTGGATCTAGAGATAGCCAAAAGAGAGGATTGTGCTCAAAAGCATTACAGACGTGCTCTGGTATTTGCTGGGGTTCTGTTCCGGACCCAACCATGGATACCTGAAACAGTGGATACAGGATCAGGATACAGTGGATATCAGTGGATACAGGATCAGAATCAGGGCACAATCCTAACCTGGTGCTGTGCCAGTGCAATGCTCTTGCGCCGGACCAGCGTTGTCACCTGCCTTTTTAAAGAGAGGGGAACATCAGTAGTTTTGCTGCAACAAGGTAAAAAAAGAGATGTGTTTAATGTTCCCCTATCTTTTTAATCCGTTTTTTAATCCTATCTTTTTATCCTGCCAACCTAGCAGTTTGAAAGCACTTAAATGCAAGTAGATAAATAGGGACCACTTTGGTGTGAAGGGAACGGCGTTCCATGCGCTACGGCATAGAGTCATGCCGGCCACATGACCACGGAAGCTTGGACAAAACGCCAGCTCTGCAGGCTTTGAAACGGAGATGAGCACTGCCCCCTACAGTCGGTCACGACTAGACCATTCGGTCATGGGGAAACCTTTACCTTTATCTTTTTAATAGGTGCCCCAATATCCATGTAATCCGTGGATAATTGAAACTGTGGATACTGAATCAGTGGATACTGGAGCACACCTGTATACTCTGATCACCTGACGCTGGGGACAATTAACTGGGGAAAGCCATCACATTCATGCCCTGCTTGTCAGTCTCCTCAAATATCTGACCAGTGTCTATAGTAACTGAAACTGATCCAGAATGGTTGGAATTGCAGCGTTTAGGAAGGAAGAACTACAAAGGAAGGAGGTCAAGTAAGTTCTGAGCTTCCACTAACAGTGGCTCTTGTCCTGGCATGATGAATGTTGACTACACAGGTGCAAAAATGGGAGTTGGGTATGAAACCTGTTTCATTCTGGACTGTATAAGTATAATAATTCCCCACTGCCATAGCAGGACCATGTTGTGATCTCCTTCTCACTCTTCCTATTGAAAACAATGTGACTTACTTCTGATTAGATGCATATAGGATTGAGCTGTTTGTTGTTTAGGTGTCATTTTTTCAAGTTACTTGGCAAGCAGACAATGCAGAGTCTTCCTGCAGACTGAACTACGTGAAAGCGAGAAGCTATGGAGAATGTGTCAACAAGAGTGGCCTTGAAATAACTTTCAGAGTAATGTGTTTATCAGATCAATCTGCCATTTTTCTCCTTCAATTGGCTTAATAGTGGCTTTATGTCGTAGGCTCCAATCAGCATCAAGATTCGAACTTGAACTGCCTTGACTCTCTCTCTCTCTCTCTCTCTCTCCCTCCCCCATCTCTCTCTCTCTCTCTCTCTCTCTCTCTCTCTCTCTCTCCCCCTCTGTGTGTGTGTGTGTGTGTGTGTGTGTGTGTGTGTGTGTGAACATCTTCTGATGAAATGGGTGTTTGTCTTCTTTTTCTTGTCCTCTTCACACACAAAAAAGGGGCCAAGGAACATAAATCACTCTGCCTAATCCCATTTGTCTGCGGTCTGAATTACAATTGGAAACATAGCAGAGGGGGAATTTCTGATGGCTTTGGGCTGATTGCCAGAGAGTCTTTTCGAAAGAGTATTTAAATTTTTATTTCTTCTGCATCCCAATTATCTTATACCTGCTGTTGAACCAAACCATTTTTTGATTGGTTCAAACTCAAGGTTTGTCAGTATGTTTTATGGAAATGTAGATGCCAGAGTTTTATGTATGTATTATGTGTGTAAATGTTAAATGCTTCTTTAAAGCCCTGGTGGTAGCAGATGATGATGATTATAGCACCATCAATGTATATAGGACTTTAAAAAGTTAAAGGTTTCCCCGCGATCGAATGGTCTAGTCATGATCGACTCTTGGGGGCAGTGCTCATCTCCAGGACAGTTTGTCCCAGGACAGTTTCCATGGTCATGTTCATGGTCAATTGGAAAGTGATATCTATGATTAAAGTGATACCTTTTATCCACTTGCATTTTTATGTGCTTTCAAACTGCTAGGTTGGCAGGAGGTGGGACAAGTGACAGGAGCTCACACTGTTGAGTGGTCTCGAACTGCCAATCTTCTGGTCAGCAAGCTCAACAGCTCAGCAGTTTAACCTGCAGCATCACCTCGTCCCTGTAATATAGGACTTTACATGAGGGGAAAAAAATAAAAACAGGTTTCTTCCTCTTGGGACTTACAATCTTCACATTGACGCAAGGGTGACAACAGAGGAAGGGAAGGGGACAGAGGCAAGAGTAAATAGGAGAACTCTTCCATTTTAAACAGTGATAGCAGGGAATGGGGACAAGAATGGCTTCATAGAAAGGCTTAATAGAAAAGGGATTTTTCTATGGATTTTTATAGAGGGATTTGAAAGATATTAGCTGTGAGTTTGCCAAAAGAAGAAAAATAAGTAATAAAATGGGGGATTGTTTTTTCTTTTTACAAAATGAAAGAATTGGGTCTGGAGGGAACAAGCACATTCTATTAAGAACTCCCTATTAGTGGAGCACCTTAATGGCATCATAGGATAGGGCCAGCCTTTGCCAGCTAACATAGTCCCACTGACAATTTGGGACTGAATTTCAACCCACTGTGGAGTGCGTGGAGCTAAAAACCAGGACACTGTAGGCTATTCTCTGCTGTGGTTTTTGGCAGACTTAAACCAGCAACCACAATCCAGCTAAGGACTTCCCTTTGCCAAAACTTTTTTATAAAAAACATGGCGGGTGTTGGGCACCTGCTGAGCAAAACTGGTGTGCAAGAAAAAAACACGTTTGAAAAGTGGGCTAACTTCATTTCTTTCATTCCATTATTTTTTAGATCCACCACTCAATAAAATAAATGTTACAGGTCTGACTATATTCTTTGGCTTTCTGAATGGAAAATACTGGGTTTGGTGAGTCCTTTGACATAGCCTGTAAAATATTTTGATATTCTGCACTTTTCAGTATTTTTTTTTGTAGTTCTTGGAAAAGTGTACCAAATTGTACAGTGTTGAGCAAAAATTTACCTTGCCAATACGTCAATTCCTTCAACATTGTTATGTGTTAAGTGAGGAAACGTACAGCTAAAATGGAGTGAATGGTTTTTGTGCTCGTTAAATGGGATTTAAGGGGCGATGTGCCTTTGCGTCAGTCAAAACACTTTGTTAAATGCAACAAGAACCTTGTCTGTTCTCTTACTGTCTAAGAATTCTTGAGGGCTATGAGAATTGGTACCTGTCACTCAGGGAGGAAGACACTTGACTGTGATGACTTGTGGGATGTAGAGCATAAATGAGCTGTACCTCTTTCTCCCAGAGGTGACTGACCTTAGGAACTGCCTGCAGGATCCTAGCTATTAAGGAGACCTTCCTTTTGTTCATTTGGAAGGAACTTGTCACACAAAAATGTTACCCCTGCTATCTGGGCAAGAGGCACTTTTTCAAGTGGTGTTTCTCTTATATTTAGCAGGGGGAGAGCAATTGTCCCCATTCACCCCTGCGCAGTGTCTTTTCTAGTGGCTGTTGCTGGTGGTGGTCTGCATTTTTTTAGATTGTGAGCCCCTTTGGGACAGGGAGCCATTTAATTTTATTATTATTACTATTTGACTGTAAACCGCTTTGTGAACTTCATGTTGAAAAGCGGTATATAAGTACCTGTTGATTGATTGATTGATTGATTGATCTTGGCGTTGCTTACTGGCTACAGCAGCAAGGGAGAGGAGGGAGTTACATGACAGGGTAAGGCTTCTTGCAACACTTAGAGCTTTGCCCTCCCTATAGATCCGCCTCTGGGGGGGGAGAGAGAGAGAGAGCGCGCGCGCGCGCGCGCGCGAGAGAGAGAGAGAGAGAGAGAGAGAGAGAGAGAGAGAATGTGCCCTCATCTCTGGCAGGAGTCCTTGATTTTCAATGCATTTAAAAAAAAAAACTTTCCCTAAGAGCGCTATCCTAACCTGGAGTTAGGCAGGCACAGTTAGGCCAGCAAAGTTAGGTTAGCACCAGGGCCACCGTAAAGCACATTTGGACCACTCTTGGAGTCAGGGAGGATGGCGCACATCTGTGTTCTGGCCTCTCTGACTGCAAGAGTGGTTCAAACATACTTTACTATGGCACTTGTGCTGACCAAACTTTGCTGGCCTCTCCGTGCCGGCCTAACTCCAGGTTGGCATTACTCTCTAAACTATGCA
Organism: Lerista edwardsae; assembly: GCA_029204185.1. Taxonomy (NCBI): domain Eukaryota; kingdom Metazoa; phylum Chordata; class Lepidosauria; order Squamata; family Scincidae; genus Lerista; species Lerista edwardsae. Next base: position 12,773,448 of record JAJKFI010000020.1, on the reverse strand, counting down.
AATTTAACAATATTGAATTTGCATTTGTTATTGTGGTTGCTTAATATAATTTGGTATTTTCCCAATTTGCTATCCCTTTGGTATACAGTGTGGGCTGTTCTCATCAAAGAAAGGTGAAATATTTTCATTTTTTCTTGCCTGTAACCATGAGGACTAGATAATTTTTTTCAGTGACAGCTGGATACTTTTCCTGCTTCTCAAGACTCTCTCTTGTTTTTCCTTTTTTTATGCCTTTCACTTCAGCTACTGTACACTGATGTTGCGTAATATACAGTTGAATTGGCTGAATGGCAGATAATAAACTGAAATTCTTTAAATTGTGCGCAACCCTGAACTTAATAAATACTTTACAGCAATAGAATTTCTAAAATTTTGAAAAAATCAATCATGGGTTAAATAATAGGAACAGTGAGTTTGCCAGAGAGTTATCTATACTAGTTATCTATACTACAAGTAAGTAAGTACTACAAATTTATGTCCATTTTATACTACCACAACTGTCATGACTTCCCCAGAAATAATCTTGGGAACTTTAGTTAGGTGAGAATCCTTGTATCCCAATTCACAGAATTAAAAGTCCCATAGTTCTTTCGGAAGACAGAGTGATGTCTAACATTTGGCTAAATCTGTCTTGTGGATATGTTCATGGATTTCACCAGGCTGGAATGGACACAAGTGGGGTGATTGACCAAGAAGCAAAGATGAGGACGTTACAGAACTGTTCTTGTTCATTGCCAACGTTAGGACAGGGCTGGTTGTGTCAAATCAAAATGTAGGGGGATTGCTGCCACGTAGTCATTTGTGGATAAGGTAAAGGTTTCCCCATGACCGAATGGGAATGGTCTAGTCATGACCGACTGTAGGGGGCGGTGATCATCTCCATTTCTAAGCCAAAGAGCCGGCGGACAAACGTGGTCAAGCTTCCATGGTCATGTGGCCATCATGACAATACGCCAAGGAGCACGGAATGCTGTTACTTTCCCACCAAAGTGGAACCTATTTATCTACTCACATTTTTACATGCTTTTGAACTGCTAGGCTGGCAGGAGCTGGGACAAGCAACGGGAGCTCACTCCATCACGAGGACTTGATGGTCAGCAAGTTTGCAACTCAGCAGTAGTACCGAAGCGAGTGGTTCACATGCTGAGGGAAGGTGCCTCTTCAGGAAGGGGCAATTGTGCTGGTGGCAAGCCACTGGAGGCCAAATCCTAAAGCCAGCAGTAAACCTTTCCCAGATCCGTCCCTCCCGCAGACAAGGAATACAGCAGATAATGAAATCTACGGTTTTCCAGCCCGTTTGGGCTCTGAACGCAACCAGAGCTGTTCTGAGGCCCGTGGAGGCTACATGCAGCCTCCAGAAAGGCATCCAGAGGTCATAGAAGGGCACTTCCCTTCTAGCAATGGCATCGCTATGGGGGTGCGGGGGGGAAGTGGCCACTGCCTTCTCTGCTTTAGCTTGGGCTGAATCTGGCATTGTGCCAGATCCATGGCTATCAAATCTGCAGATAAGTCAGCTCAAACTGTAGTGGCCAAAATTGTGAAAACTTTGGTAAATATGAGTACTACAATCATGTTATATATCATTAGAAAGATAATTTAATGCTGAATGCAATAAAGCAAACACCATTGGGATATCTGTATTCTATCCAAGATTAAAGTCAATTAACCAGAAAATTTTTAATTTCATTTAAAAGCTTTTAATTTATCTATGGGCAGCCTTGGCTACGCCACTGCCTTCAACAAAGGGGAAAAAAATTCATAAAAAGGAACAAGTGCTGGGGCTACCTGTTGTTACATAATTGATAGCTTGTCATTCTCTCTTTCAAATTAGCTGCATTGCTTATGGCTGCAATTTCTTCCCAGATCCCGCTTGCTTTGGGTTTGTTGCTGAGAGACGGAGCAAACCGTTTGAATTACGCTTCCTTCCTTCCTTTCCACTTCATTTTGGCCTCTGCAAAGTCTCAAGGACGTTTCCCAAGGGTGCAAGTCATTGCTTCGTCCTCTTCCCTTCCCTGTTCCAAATGAGATCTTAAGCATTACGTTCTCCATGCGAGTAATATTCCTTTTGCCCTCTGTGTTGCTGTGCCACTATTTTTGCAGGCTCTCCCAGGGCTTAATTTATAAATCCTTCCTCCACGTCTACCAGGCCACAGTTTTTTTGTTTAAGAGCTTAATTTCAGAGACATAGAAGTTGGGTTTGGGGAGTATTGAAATTGTCAGCTGCAGGGCATTGTGGAAGCAATTATGTATCCAGTTTCAGATGTTGACCCACCCAGTTTTGATCCAGAACAAGGGCAGAGAACATTGACACAGAGGATGTAGACCACGAGCAATTCCAGGAGGAGGCAGGAGTTCAGGCAGGGGCACAGGCCAAATCAGCACCTTAGATAGCTCCAAGGGGAGCACAGACATTGGATCCTCATCTTATTATCAGCAAGCTCAGATAATGTTCCAGCAAGGGCGTGAAGCTCACTGGCAGTGCGTATTGCAGCTAGTTAGTTTGACACTCCGCTTTCCTTGGGAAATCAAAGGCCTTCTTCTGTGCCTTAAAGCGTCCTTTTTCCCCCTCCCTTGTCTGGGGGAAAGGCAACCCATCCAGATCAAGGGGAGTCTGCTGAGTTGGAGGAAAAGTGCAGAGTAATGTCTTTTGGGGGGCAATTCTAACCTGGAGTTAGGCCGGCACAGTTAGGCCAGCAAAGTTTGGCTGGCACAAGGGCCACCGTAAAGCACCTTTGGACCACTTTCAGAGTCAGGGAGGATGGTACGCATCTGTGTTCTGGCCTCTCTGACTCCTAGGGTGGTCCAAACATACTCTACCGTGTCCCTTGTACCAGTCAAACTGTGCTGGCCTAACTGTGCTGGCTTAACTCCAGGTTAGGATTGCATCCTCAGTTGCAGAGGTATATTGGGTCCAATTCCTGGTGTCCTGCTGGTTCTGGGTGTTCAGATATAGTGCAGGTTCAGGGGTTGCTCTCTTCATGCCTGTGACCACCCTACAGACAATTGCATGCATCGGAATTGTTCTTGCTCCTTCTCTACGTGGGCAGGAAGCCAGGGTGCCCCGAAATGCCACTCCACTCTGGAGAGAGGAAGGAGCAGGCTTCCCTTTGCCAAAGATGCTTTTAAGGTAAGGGCTTCAAGAGGAGAGAGAGAGAGAGAGAGAGAGAGAGAGAGAGAGAGAGAGAGAGAGAGAGAGAGAGAGAGAGAGAGAGAGAGAGAAACCCTCCTTTGATGGTGTTGGGGAAGATGGAACATTCTGAAATGCAGACTTTTCAACCAAGGTCAGATGTTCAGACTATGGGATGACCTTCTGTTCCTTTGTTGTCCTGGCATGGCTTTCCTTCTGAAGAGAACAGTGGGGGAAAGGACAGCAAGTCCTTGGCTCCTGGGTGGACCTTTAAGCCAACAAGTGGCGCCGGTTGCCTGTTTTATTTGTAACACAGAATCTGCTGTCAGGCTGTTGAGCTGAACCAGCTTCCTCTTTCAAGTGCAACAGGGAGGTTGCGTGTATCAAGCAGCTGTTCCATGCATGCTGGGTACCGTCAGAGTCCCTTTTCTTATCGTACGAATTCATGCAGTCTTGAGGCACCAGATTGGCTGGTTTGTTCCTGCATGCGTTAGGTATTGAAAGTGGTACTAAGCTCTCCTCTCAGCCAGTGGTGGACCTGAGGGGGGCAAAGGGGAAAAATGCCCCGGGCGCTGGTTTGGGCGAGGGTAAAAACCTTTGGGTGATGCCACCCAACCCCCACCAGTGCCTGCCCCTACCCTGGAGATTTGGGTCACTTTGGGAAGCCACTTCAATGGAAGCTACTTTTTGGAGCGACCAAGCATTCTCCAAAGGGCTGGCATAAGACGTAAGAACAGCCTTGCTGGATCAGGCCAAGGGCCATCTAGTCCAGCTTCCTGTATCTCACAGTGGCCCTCCAGATGCCTCAGGGAGCACACGAGACAACCAGATACAGTTCAGCCGCTTCTCTGGTGGGAGTAGGGAAGACGCTTATCAGCCAGCAAGAAGACAAATGGGTGGCCAGAAAGAAGGACTAAATCCAGAAAGATCCATGTAGTTCTTGAAAGATAGAACATTTCTGTAAAAATTGTAAAAAACTGAATAAAGTCTGCCTATGTAAACCGCCTTGAGTTATAGTCATTAGAGAAATCTGGTGACCTAAGAAAGGCGGTATATAAATCGAAGTATTATTATTAGCATTATTATTATTATTGTATCTCGCTGCCACTCCCCTGCATCTGGCATTCTGAGGTAGCCTATTAAAGTAGCTTACGCTTCTCAGAGGGGCAAGCAGCACTTTGTAGCCGCATTGGGTCACCCTGAGAAGCGATCCAGTGCCGCTACGAAGTGTAGCCACACACTCAGCGAGACGCTGAGTAACAATTACATTGCTAAGAACAAAAAAGTGTCCCCATATTTATTTATTCTACCTCTAAGGGCGCAATCCTAATGCACCCTTAGGCCAGCGCATGTCACTTGCACCAACCTGGGAGTGTCACAAACGTGCTGGAAGGCATGCTTGCGCCACTCTGAACTGCAGATGGGCCAGCGCAGGGAGTTGCACTGGCCCATGGAGGCTGGAACCTGCCTCCACACCGCCCCTGGGTTAGTGGGGAAGCCCTGGCTTGGGGAGGTCAGAGGGAGGGTGGGGGTGCAGGTGGGCTGGCCTGGGGACAGGGGTGGAGACAGGATCCAGCACTTATGCTGGATCCTAACCCCCAGCCTCCACCCTGTAGGCCTTACACAGGCCACTCGAATTTGCACCAGTGATTTTGCTGGTGCAGATCCAAGTAGCTCCATAGGGACAACTGTGTCCTGTCCCTGGTTAAGGGGAAAGTAGCCACTTCCTGTACCACACTGGATGCAGTATAGGAGTATACTGTATATAGGATTGGGCTGTCCAGCTCTTTAACTCTGTTAGGTGTTAACATAGTAAAGGTAAAGGTTTCCCCACGACCGCATGGCCTAGTCGTGACCGACTGTAGGGGGCGGTGCTCATCTCCATTTCAAAGCCTGCAGAGCCAGTGTTTTGTCCGAGGACAAGCTTCCGTGGTCATGTGGGCGGCATGGCTCTACGCCGTAGCTCACGGAACGCCGTTATCTTCCCACCAAAGTGGTCCTTATTTATCTACTTGCATTTAGGTGCTTTCGAACTGCTAGGTTGGCAGGAGCTGGGACAAGCAACGGGAGCTCACTCCGTCACGCAGTCTTGAACTCCCAACCTTCCAATCAGAAAGCCCAGCAGCAGCGGTTTAACCCACTGCGCCACCATGTCCCTACATAGTAACTAAGAATAAATTCAGACTTTTGGGGGGCAAACAAGCTTGTTCAGAAAGGGAAAGGGGCTCAAAGGGAGGGGTGTTTATCTGAGATGGTGCCCACACATTTAGCAGCTGGATATTGGTCAGAATTCAGTTCCTCGAACGATCCTGTGCAGATAAATCAACTTGGACATGGGAATAAGGCACGAATCCCTGTGACCCTCCTTCTCAGAGTTTTCCTGAAGCCTTTAAGTGCACCAGGCCTTGAGTAGGCTGAATCTCACGTCTTTTCTGACCTTCCCCACAATTCTCTGAGGCACAGCTTGACTTGGTAGTAGTAGGAATAATCATTGTTATTTAAGCCATGTTTGAATTCTGGAAATAACCAACAAGAAGAACACTTTTGTTCTTTAATGCCAAATATGCAGGTGAAATAATTTTTTTTTTCGAAGGGGGGAAAGAAACATAGTAATTTTCTTTCTGAACTATCCTGCATGGGGCCAGTAATTCCTACATTGTTGTGTTTGTCTGTATCGTGGATTTCAATATTAAATTGTCTTTTGAAAAAGCATTGTCAGTCTTTTCCTCTACCTCCTTGCTGTGTTACTCTTGTGAGGTTGTCTGCAGGTTTCCTGGCTCGCTGGAACAAGTACAATCGGGGAATCTCTGGCAGTGTCTCCGACTGCAATCCTATCCACACTTACCTGGGAGTAAGCTCCATTTATTATAATGGGACTTGCTTCTGAGTAGACACACATAGGATTAGGCTCACAGATGAAAAACCAAGGGGGGGGGAGCAAAGCCAAACAAAAGCATTTCCGTGCTCCTAACCTATACATACTTACCTGGGAGTAAGCCCTAGTGAACACAATTTACTTCTGAGTAGACTTGCGTAGGATTGGGCTGTGCATTCGTAAGACATTTCAATTGTTTTTTTTCAATGTACATAAAACAGGAAAATAAATTATGTGAATCCATAACCCTAATCAAAAATTCCCTTGTGTATTTTGTAAATTACAATCTACTTTATTTTAGGGTCTCTTTATCTGTCTCTGTTGGCCTGAATTCTTCCGCCTTTTTGTGTTTTTGTGTTACTGCAAGGCCAATCTAGACATAGGAAAATTCATGAGCATATATACCAGTGCTTTTTTAAACAGTATATAAAAACTGTATACAGAACCAGGAGACTGCAGGCTGCAGGTGGGAATTGAATTGAGATTGCAGCACAGAGGGAAGGTTTTGGCTCCTGTGCCATCTCCCCAATTGTATTTGTTTGCTCCTGAATCGGGTACTAGATGCAGAAGGAGAAAAAGACAGATACCCATATTGCGGATGTCTTCCCCCCACTACATGCTAAATGTTTCCTGGTCTCTGTGTCTGTTTCCGGGTTTCTGTTTCTGTCTCTTCCTGCATGATGGCCTTGATCTTGCACCCTTGACGTACATTTGTGTCTTAAATCCCATTGGGAGAGCAGGTAATAAGTTCCCCATATCATGCATAAGTTCAGCCCACAAGGCATCATATTTTGGGGTGGCAGGTTTTGGCAATGTGGATGCATAAGAACATCTTGGAGATACTTTTGCCCACTGTTGCTAGTGAAGGAAGGAGACCAACTGTGGGCGCAATCCTAAGAGTGACGTTTGGCCAACGCCAGCCCAATATCACTAGTGCTGACACAGGAGCACTGACAAGCACCCCCGCATTGGTGCTAGCAGCAGCAGTGGCCCAACGGCGCTGAGCAGAGGCACTTCAGCGCCTCTCCTGCATCAACCGAACTCAACTGGTTCTGGGCGTGGGGAGAGAGGCGGGAGGGAGGAACTGGTCAGGAGGTGGGCGTGTGCTGTGAATGGGGCTTCTAGTTCGCCTTTTGGAGGCCTCCAGGAAGCCTTCTGAGGCTGGTGTGTGTGTGCATGCAGCCTTCCCATGACTCAGGATATAACTGGAAGGTACCTCCAGCTGTGTCCAGGAGGTCTTTTGAAGGCTTTTTGCTTCTGCTGGGGGTCTGGGAACAGATCCCCTGCAGATACCGAGGGCCCACTGTTTTACACTATTATGGCAATACACAATACTCTAATTTAGGGCACAGTGCTAACCTGGAGTTAGGCTGGTATCTGGACAGGTGTGCCAAATGGGCATCAAGGCTCATACCAAAGTACAAGGGACACCATAAAGTATGTCTGGACCACTCTCAGAGTCAGAGAGGCCAGCACACACACGTGTGCCATCTTCCCTGACTCTGAGTGATCCAAAGGCACTTTATGGTATCGCTTGTGCTGGCCAAACTTTGCTGGACTAACTGTGCTGGCCTAACTCCAGGTTAGCATTGCACTCTTTGGTATGAGCCTTGATGCCCATTTGGCACACCTGTCCAGGTGGTCTGCATAACTGGTGTTTCCCCTGCCCTGCTCCGTTTGCAATTCTCAGTGCAAGCAGAGTGCACTTCGGCTTTGATGTCCGGAGCATGGCAGGCCACCCTTTTCATTTCCTAGTCACAAAATGCTGCCTCCTGCTTGCTCAGAACAGGTTTGCCTAGCTCTGCGGCTCTCCCGGGAGCTTTAGAACATTGGGGAGGCGTTGTGCTGCATCCGTGTATTAATGGCTTGACCTCAAACTGAAGCAATAGAGAGAGATTTTTCTCCTGGCTCGTGCACGGCCCCAGCAGAATGAGTTATTGTCTGCGCTATCGGCTGTGGAATGTGTCTTGCGAGAAAGAAGTGCATCGTATCACTCTCTTTAGTTGCTGGGACTTTCCCGGCTGGGGAAAAAGGAAATGAATTCTGTATATCCCCAAAGAACTTAACATCGGCTTTAGATTTGCATGGGCTGGAGAATGTATGAAGATGTTCTCTTCCATGGTTTCTGTTGCGGATAACTTATGGCTTCAGCATTCTTCATGGAGAGATGAGATTTGCCAAGCTTGCTGTATTGGTTGACCGAGGAAGTGAGCAAATGAGTCCCTAGCAAATACAGGAGAGACAACATTTGTAAGCAAGCAATAGCTTGGTATAAAAGGCCCTATGGGGGCAACAAATGTGCTTTGAACCTGGCGCTCACAAATCAGCCAGACTGAGGACTCTTTTCATTGGGTGGAAGGTGGCATGGCCACATGTGTGCATGTGTGCATAAGGCAATATAAGCAGGGGTGCCCTACCTGTAAGCCTAGTTTGTACAATGAAATGAATCTCTTGTAAGAGAGTGTTCATCTGTTTCCAAAGGCTAACAGGAAGTCTCTTCCCTCAAACACCTGGTGATACTTGTTGTTGTTGTTGTTGTTGAGTTGCTAAGTCATGTCCGACTCTTCGTGACCCCATGGACCACAGCATGCCAGGCCTCCCTGTCCTTCACTAGCTTCCAGAGTTCACCCAATATCATGTTCATTGCTTAGGTGACACTAACTAACCATCTCATCCTCTGCCGCCCCGGGCTTGACTTCCTGGAGGATTGACCAATTGGACCTCCTTGCAGTCCAGGGGACTCTCAAGAGTCTTCTCCAACACCATAATTCAAAAGCATCTGTTTTTCGGCACTCTGCCTTTCTTATGGTCCAGCTCTCACAGCCATACATTGCTACTGGGAAAACCATTGCTTTGACTATGCGAACCTTTGTTGGCAGGGTGATGCCTCGGCTTTTGATTAAGTTGTCTAGGTTCACCATAGCTTTCCTCCCAAGAAGTAAACATCTTTTAATTTCATGGCTGCAGTCACCATCTGCGGTGATCTTGGAGCCCAGGAAAATAAAGTCTGTCACTGCTTCCATACTTACCTGTGCAATATTCATGCTATTGCCATTTCCTGATTCACCAGGGTGAGGTTGGGAGCATTCATACCTGTCCGCAACATAGAATGGTAAACCTTCTGAGAGAGGGACACTCAATATAAAAGGAGAGGGGTTATCCCTATCCAAATAGGTGCTTTATGAATACGTTTAAGCAGTGGTTCCCAAACTTATTCAGGTCTTACCCTGCAGCTTCCTCCACTGGTCACTACCATCTTGAATCTTGCAAAATCTTGTGAGATCCAAGATGGCATCACTCAAATCTCATGAGATTTAGACGCCTCCATCTTGGATCTCACAAGGGCATGCAAGAGTTAAAACATATTCATAAAATAATAAAACATTACAAACATTTAAAGCAATGAAAACAAAGAAAAAACCAGACACCCTGTAGATCTCACAGCAGTAAATAATTAAAATTACATTCATATCTCTACTGGGCAAACATACCAGCTCCGCCACATTATGTCTCTCCCCATCACCTGAGCAACACCTTTTCCAGATGCATTCCCAACTATGCAAAAGTCTCACCAGCTTCTCTTCTTTATGTTCCAGCAGCTTTGCTCTTAGAACACATGCTCAGTTCTTAAGATGTTGTAGTCCTGAGATTCATTTTGGCCTATATCATTATAAACATTCAGTGCTCTTCCTTTGTGTAGCCCCTGAATTTCAAGGAAAGAAAGAGAACAGTAAGTGGAGAAAGAGAGGAGAACGTGGAGAAAGAGAGGAGTGATGGACTCTCTCTCTCTCTCTCTCTCTCTCTCTCTCTCTCTCTCTCTCTCTGTGTGTGTGTGTGTGTCTGTCTCTCTCTCTCTCTCTCTCTCTCTGTGTGTGTGTGTGTGTGTGTGTGTGTGTGTGTGTGTGAGAGAGAGAGAGAGAGAGAGAGAGAGAGAGAGAGAGAGAGAGAGAGAAGCAACAAGGACTCTACATACCTTGACCACCAAGACAGACATTCCCAAACGGGAAAATATTCTTGTGGATGTACAAGTCCATGTATGCTTTACACATTGTTTTACCCATTGTATGTATGCCTTGCGGTCTGGTGACAAACACTGCGGGGTCAGACCCCCCCCCCCAGCGCCCCCAGGGGTGGGGGTTTACCCATTGCAAGTGTAAAGGTTGGGGATAGAGCCTATATACACAACGTCACCCCCCTCTCCCCAGTGTATGTTTATTTTTTCATGGTATAGCTTGGGAATAGGGTCTTTTTGTCAGTCAGGGAAGGCCACAACTAGAGCTAAAAGTCCAAGCATTTCCATTAGGAAACCCCTGTTTTGTGTTCAAGGGTCACGGTTATCTTGGAGTTCTGTGGGATGTGTAATCACATTCAGGGAAGGGAAGCGCTCCAGAAAAAAGTGTTCCATCCCATTGTTATAATTCACCTTAATGAGCAGTGAACAAAAGGTTGTGAAGGACGGTTGTGAGTGATTGCCGACCAAGTCCTCGTGTATTGCAGCTGGCTGGGTTCCTGCTGGCACGAGACATAATATATTATTGCTGCAGGTCACATCATGGTAAATGAACACTTACTGGCTCGGTGGCAACTGGATTGATTATTGTCTCCACCTCTGAACAGGCCTTGCTTTGTTTTACAAGTAAATGCATTTGTCCCTGCTGTGTTAAAAGTCGGGCGATCAGTCTGAATGCAATGAGCGCAAAGTGGAGATGATGGAAACAAGTGAGCAGCCAGTGTCGGCCGATGCCGGCATTTGGTGAGATCTGATCTGCCTGCGGAGAGCATCGTGCTCAGGAACCGAAGCACTGTTCGGTGTGGAAATCATCTGTTTTAAGCGCAGGGGTGAGTTGTAGGGTTAGGGTGAGTAGCACCATCAGTCATGGAAATGCGTATCGGAGAAAGAAGCAGTCCTTGTGGTCAACAGTGATTCTTTGGACTCTGTTCAGAGCTCTGGCTATCCAGGGATTTGAACTGGAAACTCCTTGAGCTGGGAATGACGCCTAGCCTAGCTTCACCAGTGACATGGAGGGCACAATCCTAAACTGGAGTTAGGCCGGCACAGTTAGGCCAGCCAAGTTTGGCTGGCACAAGGAACGCTGTAAAATATGTTTGGACCACTCTGGGCGCAATCCTGAACAGCGCTGGATTAGCAAGGCTGGCTGGCCAGTGCCAAATCCAACGCTGTTCAGCCTTGGACTGGAGCCTCCCTGCGGCAAGGGAGCGTCCGTCTTTGGTCAGCACAAGGGAGGCGCTCCATCAGCGCTCTGAAGCTGAAGCTGCGAGCAGCAGCGGCTTCAGAGATGCAGCGCTGATGCGGGGGTGTTGCTCGGCGACCACACTCCAGTGCTCTGCCCCTTGCGTTGACGCAATGATGTCGCGTTGATGCAAGGGGCGCACTAGGATTGCACTGGCCAAGTCAGAAAAGCCAGCACACTGACGTGCGCCATCCTCCCTGTCTCCGAGAGTGGTCCAAACGTGCTTTATGGTGGCCCTTGCACTGGCCAAACTTTGCTGGCCTAACTGTGCCGGCCTAACTCCAGGTTAGGATTGTGCTCAGAGTTGTGTGCATGCAGGACTTGGAGCCCTCTTCACAAAAGGAAATCATGGAGTGCAACACTGGTCCATGCAATTGGCTGGCAGTGGGAAGCCTTTTGATTGGCCAGAGCTGCAACTTGCACCTGGATCCTATCCCCTTTTCTTCCCTCCCCTTTCCTCTGCTTCGACTTATGCCGGCTTTATAGCTGGCATCAGTCCAAGGAGACCCATAAGTCATCAGGAGGCCTATGGAGAGGTAAGGAAAAAAAAGTATCCTGATCTCTTGCAGACCTCCTGATCCCCTGCCCCACCAGAGCATGCAGCACGAGCCTCCTTGGTGCGGTTGCATTCCATAATAGGTGGGGGATAGGATTGAACTGTAAGGCTTACCCAAGAGAACATCCCAGTGGATTTGTCCCCTTGTTGATTAGTGTGTTTTGGCAGAATGCTGTTGGGATTTTCTGCTTCAGGTACCAAAACATATGGCAAAATATCTTGGGCTGCTCCTGTCCTGACCTGACCCCCACCCCCTGTCCCTCCTCCTCCTCCTCCTCCTCCTCCTCCTTTTTATCCTCTACCAACTGATTGTGCCCGTTCCCACTTTGTAGACGTTGGAGGGTGTGTGTCCTTGGAGTCACTGCTGCATGTGGTGCTAGTTAAAGGCGCTGCGCAGGCGGGGAGGCTCATTCCCACAGATCAATGCAGCCTCTTGAAACAAAAAGCGAAAGAAAATCTTTGGCTGGATCGCTGCCAGACAGAGGCACTGTGACCTACCGCAGTTAAATTTGTTTAGCGTGCTACTGATGTTATGGTAATGAGGTGTTCCTTTAACAAGGCGCCTGTTGCTTGCGCATTTTAAAAAATGCAACTCCCTTCCACTTCAGAGGGAAGGCGACACAAACGTCACTTGAAAGAGCTAAGCAGTGAAAAGTGCCTGTGACTTGTTTTCGTACGTGTTCTGCGCGCTCGCTTTGCTTCTGGGCTGCTTTCAAATTATTATTTGGAGGCAGCGGGTGCAGCAGGTCGGGATGGAGTCCTAAGCCAGGATCCCGAGGCCCCAGCATGGTCTAAAAAGCCATGCAGAGGCATCCTGAAGGTGCACGTCACCCAGACACTTACCTACATGAGCTCAACGCTTGGGGGGTGACGTAATGATGTCAGGTGATGTAATGATGTCATCACGGGTGCCCTGACCTTCCTGGCTATCACATTGCTTTTAATGCAAAAATGCAATCATGCAACCAGCCCACATCTATTTAATTTACTGCAATAAGCCCACCTTTCGACTGCCTCCATTCAGGTCCAGCCGTAGGTCACGACAAACTGGATCTTTGGGCAAATGTTTGCTGAATGCCGAGATCATGTCATCTTCCCTGCTGAAACCCAATGAATGTGTGTGTTTTGGCCTGCCCTTTACAACTGTGATTCAGCGGAAGCAGTCGAGGTAAGGATCGTCAATCCAACCTTGCGCTCCCTATAATGGAGACAGAGGGTCAGGAACATTCCGCATCCCATCATGCTCGCCTTTGTTACAGTCAACCAAAGGACAGGTATAGAGCAGTGGGCATGGATACGCCCCGGGCCACAACAATTACCTCAGCGGTTGTTTAACTGTGCAGTGAGTAATGGAGTCCGGGAGAGCAAAGTCACATCCAACTCCATTACCTCATGTTTGCCTCCTTCCCAACGCAGGGTGGTTGAAAATAATGGGCCTGTCTTCTTTCCCTCCGTACCCCTGAGCACACTGAATCACAAGTACCTTCTTCCCAAAAACAAATTTATTTCTTGCTGCCTCCTTCCCTACAAAGGCCCGCTTGTGATGAATACCAGACTTCGCAGCTTATTTGTCAAAGTGGTGCACCTGTGAGGATTTTGTGCAAGATAAATTTTGGGCAAACTTGGAGGGGAGGGGAGACGAGGGGAGGGGAGACGAGCGGAGCTGGGGGGAGGGGGTCACCAAGCAAGGAATAAATCTTAACAAGTTACACTCGGCTGTGAATTCTCCTCACAAGAAGGGCCCTCCTGACAAGGTATGATAAATTACTCTCTTTGTTGACACCTTCATTGAGTTATTTATGGCTCATTAATTGAACCGAAAAAAGGAGACTCTTCGTGGAGAGGGCTGGCCATACAATGCTTCTTGTAGTGGGCACACAAGGCGAAGGAAGGAAGGAAGGAAGGAAGGAAGGAAGGAAGGAAGGAAGGAAGGAAGGAAGGAAGGAAGGAAATGATGTGTATTTGCCTGTAGGCTGGAGCTGCCCAATAGCACAGCCGGGGGTGGCGATGTGATAAGTACTGCAGGTGCCACAACATGCCGCGTGAATGGCCCCTCCCATTCGCCGTCAGAGCGGTTCCAGGCAGTGACTGCAATGTGCAGGAGACAACGATTGGTTCGGCAAGCAACTGCTTGTTGCTGTCGCCGCCCGGAATGGCTCTGCTGGCGAATGGGAGGGGCTGATTACACAGCACTTTGTGGTGCAGTACTTACCGCATCACTCCCCCTCTGGCTATGCTACAGGAGCAGCCTACTTTGTTATGTAGAAGACTGAACAATCCAGAAAGGCTGAGGAGGCCGGAGTGGAGAAAATCAAGGGCGCAATCCTAACCTGGAGTTGGGCCAGCACAAGTAGGCCATAAAAGTTTGGCCGGCACAAAAACCACCGTAAAGCGCCTCTGGACCACTCTCAGAATCAGGGAGGATGGCGCATGTCTGTGTGTTGGCTGACTCCGAGGGTGGTTCAAACATACTTGATGGTGGCCCTTGTGCCGGCCAAACTTTACTGGACTAACTGTGCCAGCCTAACTCCATTTTAGGATTGCGCTCCAAATCTGTTTCCCCCTTTTGCCACCCTAGTAATCTGAATGGCACTATTCCATGTCCTGAAAAAAAAAGGTGCCAGGTCGTTTTTTTTTCCTTGTTTCCCTTTCTAAATGCTGTTCCTTTTGCAAAGCTGTTTCACTGGTGCTGATCCATCACTTTTCTAAGTGCCTTTTTCCCACAGGGGTGTGTAAACCCTACTAGACCCGATCTGGAGACAATTCTGGTTATTGTTTGAGATGCCCACTGAGATTTCGGTTTGTTCATCTGGACTTTTGGTAAATGAGCTCCAAGGTCTGATTGCGGGGCCTGTTTGTTGTTTGGCCAGCAATCCCTCTTTCTACTTCCCTTTCCCTGGGGCCACAAAGGACCCAGACAACATCGAAGCACACCCCTCTTGTGGCAACCCTGCATGGGAGGGGGGAGAGAATAGGGGAATTTTCAGCTGCCTTCAAAATTCTTCAGGGGTTCCTTCTCAGGGGGAACCTCCAAATTTTAGGTGACATACTTCTTTCCATTGTTTTGGGACATGTATTTGAATGTTATGGTTGAGCTGTCCTCCCTTTGGGAGAAGATGAGATGACATTTGTGAAGCTCTTTAAAAAAAACAAACCCCAAAGCATTCACAATCTCTTTGTAGTAATTTATCTGCTGTATGCGGTCAATGCGCTCCATGCTGTCCCCCCCCCTCTAAAAAAATGCTTTGGAAGGGATACATATCGCACTTTATCAAAGTGGCATGTGTTGTTTTTCCTGGAGAAGAAGACATATAACTGCGTCAGGAAATGTTGAGAGTTCTCAGGAACTCACAGCCTTTAAGAAATGCTATTTAGGGAAGCTGTGAAGAATTTGTACAATTGCAGCTGTTCCTGCAACCATTTTCCCCCCCTGTAATACTGAGGTGCTGTAAAAATGGCACATGGGTCTGAAGCAAAGGCCGAAGCAAATTGCAACTTTCTTTTTCCCCGTGTCTTCTCTAGCCACCTGGAAGGACAGACCTGCAGCTGAAGGACATTACTGTAAGAGAAAGAACAGAGACAAGGGTGGTTGAACTGTATTTGCTCTCTCCATCCTTCACATGCACACACCCATCATATCACGTTCCTTTTCACGTCTGGGGGCTTGTGTCATTTCTGGATCAACCTAAAGGCAATGTAAGCTCAATTGTAATACCTTCCGGCACTTTTTAATGCTAACGTTGAGATAGCATTGACTTTCAGAGTCGTTGGCATCTGCTCCTATTGTCACTTTCTAAATTTTGCTTAATGTATGGATTCATAGGGCGCAATCCTAAACTGGAAATAGGCCGGCACAGTTAGACCAGCCAAGTTTGGCCAGCACAAGGGACACCGTTAAGTATGCTCGGACCAATTTCCGAGTCAGAGAGGCCAGCACACAAACATGTGCCATCCTTCCTGACTCCGAAAGTGGACCAAACATGCTTTACAGTGGCCCTTGTGTGAGCCAAACTTTACTGGCCTAACTGTGCTGGCCTAACTCCAGTTTAGGATTGCACTCATTGTTAGATTCTCCCATTTAATTAGCGTTGTAGTCTGTTTTTCAACACCGTTGGCTTCTTTTACATTCATGCCTCTTTGTGCACAACTCCAAAGGGAATTACAAGTTTTAATTCTGTAATGCAGACTAGTTAAGGGAAGAGATGTGTTTTCCTTTGTTATGTCACGTGTGTGTGTGTGTGTGTGTGTGTGTGTGTGTGTGTGTGCACAACATATATTTGAAGGTTGTGCCACTTTGCCCACCAGGTGGCAGTGTGAAAAGCTTCTTGGAGTGCTGTTTATATCTGCTTGACTCCGTTCATATTCTGCTGCGCTGAGAGTACTTTTGGTTCTGTGCCATTTAGGAAACTGGCGTTTTACTGATGGCCGGGTGGCACATCTTTTAAAGCAGGCTTAGAGAGCCGGCAGTACAATCCAGCCGCCTATCCAGTACTCAGAAGAACCCCCGATCGAAAGGAAACGCCTCCCATGCAATGATTTTCACCCGTGCAAGTGAACACACCATTCTTTAGCTATCAGCTCCCCACAATGAACAATCATGTTTCAGAGACTCCACTTAGGATGCTCATTCTGGCGCATGGGTCTCTAGATACATGCAAATAGGGGTGAGCAGTTTATGGGATGACAGTGACGGAGCCAGCTGAGCAGAAGAAGGGTTTCAGAGATAGGTTGTCATCATCTGCCAAACAAGAGCTGAGAGGTAGGTGCTGGGAGTCAAAATCTGTGAATATTGCTGACTTCCACACAAAGTTCCAGGCTAAATAGGCTGATAGGGTTAAGAACCATCCTGGCTGGGTGAAGTCACTGGAGGGCAAGATCAGCCAATGGGTGGTGGTGGGGAGAGAGAGTTGAGGTCAGCAGCAGAAGGCTGCGCGGCTACTTGAGAACTGGGTAGGAGAGACGCCTCATATAGAGGAGAAGGGTGACATCCACGCCAGGTGTCAAATGTCCTCACTATGCCACTTCCCTGGACAACTCCACTGAGAGATGACAAGCCCTGAATGTCCTGCTCCTTAGCAGGGGAGAGTCATTGTGGCTGTGCTTGGCCAAAACGCCCAAGACCAGCAGTTCCCAAACTATGGGTCTGTGGCCCACCAGTGAGTCTTGACCCATTTTTTGGCGGTTCACAAACTTAAGGCAGATTTGCATCAACTGTTAAACAACCTGCTACTGGGGGGGGGGAGCACGGCTGCCCAATCACCATTATTATTATTATTATTATTATTATTATTATTATTATTATTATTATTATTATTATTATTATTATTATTATTATTAATGATGAGCTGGGAGGGGTCAGTCTTTCCCAGATTTGTCCGCCGGGTTTCCGGGTACTTCAGCAGCCACGACTACAGGGGAGGGGAGGTGGGGTTGCAATGGTCTATCGGGACTTCATCCGTCTCACCACATACCCTGTTCAGCAGTCCACCAGGTTTGAGTGCCTTCGCGTTGTGTTGGAGGGGCGAGACAGAACAGGGATTCTGCTGGTGTACCACCTGCCTTGCTGCCCAGCAGTCTCTCTGCCTGAGCTGACGGAGCTGGTCTCGAGCGTGGTGTTGGAGTCCCCCCGCCTATTGGTGTTGGGGGACTTCAATGTCCATGCCGAGGCCCCGGGAACACCTGCGGCTCAGGATTTCATGGCCTCCATGGCAACCATGGGTCTGTCTCAAAGAATTTCTGCCCCGACGCATGATGCGGGACACACGCTGGACCTGGTGTTTACAGCTGGACAGGTTGATGGTGATCTGGAGGTGGAGGATATGGAGATCACTCCTTTGTCATGGACAGATCACTGTCTGGTGGGATTTAGGCTTGTTGCAGCTTCTCACCTCTGCAATGGTGGGGGATCGCATTCTATGATCTGCCCTCGGAGGCTGATGGATCCGAATGGATTCCTGAGGGCTCTGGGGGATTTTCCTGCTGCCAGAGTTGGAGATCCACCCGCTGCCCTGGTCGACCTCTGGAATACGGAGATGGCCAGGGCTCTGGATGAGATCGCTCCTGAGCGTCCTCTGCCCAGTCGCAGAATCAGAGCGGCTCCTTGGTTTTCTGAGGAGCTGCGAATGATGAAGCGGCAGGGCAGACGACTAGAGTGTCGGTGGCGAAAGACTCGTGCCGAATCTGACCGGACACGGGCGAGGGCCCATTTAAAAGCTTATTCTAGAGCAGTGGTGGTGGCTAAGAGGGCACACTTATCTGCCACCATTGCGTCTGCAGAGAACCGTCCGGCTGAGCTTTTCCGTGTGGTCCGTAGCCTTTTACATCTTGCCCCCCTTACTGGTAGGGAGGAGCACACGGAGGCTCGCTGTGACGAGTTCGCAAAACATTTTGCAGACAAGGTCGATCAGATCCGGCATGACATGGACGCCGCTGTGGGCATATCTAGTGATGTCCCTGGGGAACCTCTCTGTCCTACAATTTGGGATTCTTTTCAGCTTGTAGAGCCTGAGGATGTGGACAGGATTCTCTGGAGCGTGAGACCTGCTGCTTGCCCGCTCGACCCTTGCCCGGCGTGGCTAATTAGAGCTGCCCGGGGAGGGCTGGCCGAGTGGACAGGGAGGGTGGTGAATTCATCTCTGAGGGAGGGGGTGTTCCCGCCTGCCTTGAAGCAGGCAATGGTGCGCCCCCTCCTGAAGAAGCCCTCCCTGGATCCCACAAATTTAAACAACTTTCGGCCAGTCTCCAATATCCCATTTCTGGGCAAGGTGATTGAGCGGGTGGTGGCATCCCAGCTTCAGAGGGTTCTGGAGGAAACGGATTATCTGGACCCATTCCAATCTGGCTTCAGGCCGGGGTTCGGGACGGAGACTGCCTTGGTCGCCTTGGTGGATGACCTGCGCCGGGGGATGGACAGGGGAAGTGCGACCCTGTTAGTCCTGCTGGACCTCTCGGCGGCTTTCGACACCATCGACCATGGTGTCCTTCTGGGTCGGCTGGCCGGGTTGGGGCTTGGAGGCACTGTTTTGAAGTGGTTCCGCTCCTTCCTGGCTGACAGATCCCAGAAGGTGGTGCTGGGGGATGCTTGTTCGGCACCTCGACCTCTTAGGTTTGGGGTGCCGCAAGTTCCATCTTATCCCCCATGCTATTTAACATCTACATGAAACCACTGGGAGAGGTCATCCGGGGGTTTGGAGTGGGGTGCCATCAATATGCTGATGACACCCAACTCTATCTCTCCTTTCCCCCTGATTCTGAGGAGGCAGTTAAGGTCCTGGATCGCTGTCTGGAGGCGGTTGGGGGCTGGATGTGGGCGAACAAGCTGAAATTAAATCCGGATAAGACAGAGGTGCTCTTGGTCCGGAAATCCACAGCTCAGGTATTGGACTATCGCCCTGCTCTGAATGGGGTTGCACTTCCTCTGAAGGAGCAGGTTCGCAGCTTGGGGGTTCTCCTGGATCCACAGCTACACCTGGAGCCCCAGGTGGCGGCGGTGGCCAGGGGAGCCTTTGCTCAGCTTCGGCTGATTCGCCAGCTGCGGCCGTACCTGAGCTGTGCGGACCTGGCCACAGTGACCCATGCCCTAGTGACATCTAGATTAGATTATTGCAATGCGCTCTACGTGGGGCTGCCTTTGAAGACGGTCCGGAAACTACAACTAGTTCAGAACGCGGCGGCTCGGGTGGTTGCTGGGGCACGTCGGTTTGACTCTGTCGAGCCGTTGCTTCGGCAACTATACTGGCTGCCGGTTCTGTTCCGGGCCCAATTCAAAGTGTTAGTTTTGACTTTTAAAGCCCTTTACGGCTCGGGTCCGGGGTATTTGAGGGACCGTCTCCTTCCATATAATCCAACCCGTACTCTTAGATCATCTGGAGGGGCCCTTTTGACTGTGCCGCCACCAGGAGAAGTTAGAGGGGTGGTGGCCAGGAAGAGTGCCTTCTCGGTGGTGGCCCCCCAACTTTGGAATACCCTCCCCTTAGAATTGAGAACTGCTCCCTCTCTGTTAACATTCCGGCGGGGGCTGAAGACCTTTTTATTTCAAAAAGCTTTTAATTGTTGACAGGTCTGGTGGGCTGGCTGGTTTATTATATTTTATGATCCACTGGGTTTGTTGCTTTTAAATTGTACTGTTGGTGGTTTTAATTGTTTTATTGTATTGTTTTTTATATTGTTTTTGAAGTGTTTTTAATGTTAGTTTTTATATTTTGTAAAGCCGCCTTGAGCGCCTTTAGGCAAATAAGGCGGGGTATAAATCTAATAAATAAATAAATAAATAAATAAATAAATAAATAAATTATTATTATTATTATTATTATTATTATTATTATTAATTGGATTTCTATCCCGCCTTTCTGCCCAAAGGCACCCAAGGCGGCACTACAATACAAAAATACAATAAAATACAAAATTTAACATTAAAAAGCAATTTAAAAACAATATTAAAACAATACAATAAAACAAAATTAAAACAAAACAATACAATTTAAAAAACAACAAGCCCCGTGGATCAAGATATAAAAGTGTAACCAGCCAGCCAGCCAAATGTTAACAAAGAGGGAGCAGTTCTCAATTCTAAGGGGAGGGTATTCCAAAGTTGGGGGGCCACCACCGAGAAGGCCCTTCCCATTATAGCCACAGAGGTTAAAATGCAACCTTTTTTAGGTGGGTCCTGATGTGAAAATACTGTATTTGGGAATCCCTGCCCCATGGCCAATTAAACTACCGCAACTTCTTCAGAAATGTGGGTGGGTGGGTGGTGGGTGGGTGGTGGTGGCTGCCTCAGAGGCAACTACAATTGTGAGTTGGTGAGGGGAGCCACATAATAATTGTGGAATGCTGGTTGCAATAGCTATCTCGAACTCAAGGGCAGTTGACCACCAAATGCCAGTCGCTGAATTATGTTTCTCCCTCTCCTCCAAACGAGAATGAAAATGTCTTCATTTCTGCACACACAGTGGGTTTTCACCATCCAGCTAGAACCTAAGCAATGCCACCTTTTAAACCCCCACCTCATTATTTTTTCAAAAATTGGAAGCCTTGCGTAGCAACACAGTTAGAAAACTGTGCAAAAAATACATATATACCTGGTGCTTGATTTACTGTTGCGGTCTCTGGGGAATCTCCCTGATGATCTGAATATTTCAAAACACTCTGCGAATGAACATGCTCACTTGCATTATGGCGAATGAGAGTGTAGTAATCACCCGGGGCCTTGTGCCCAGCCCAGTGGCTTTTGATTTGAACCGCTCTACAAGGTCAAAGTTTAAATTATATATAAGCAATTTACTTAAAAGCACGGCCTGTCTTCAGGGTAGTTGTCTTAACAACATGACTCTGCCTCTGCCTCTTTAGAGCAGCTTTTGCAATGTCAGGAATACTTTGCTCAATGCTGCAGTGCAGAAGCTGGCTACTTTGAGCATGGGATCTGCTTCTATTCCAGATGGTTATGTTCAGGGTTGTTGTTGTTCAGTTGCTAAGTCGTGTCCGACTCTTCGCGACCCCATGGACCACAGCACGCCAGGCCTCCCTGTCCTCCACTAGCTTCCGGAGTTCGCCCAATTTCATGTTCATCGCTTCGGTGACACTGTCTAACCATTTCATCCTCTGCCGCCCCCTTCTCCTTTTGCCTTCCATCTTTCCTAGCATGAGGGTCTTTTCTAAAGAGTCCTCTCTTCTCATGAGGAGGCCAAAGTATTGGAGCTTCAGCTTCAGGATTTGTCCTTCCAGGGAGCAATCAGGCTTGACTTCCTGGAGGATTGACCGATTGGATCTCCTTGCAGTCCAGGGGACTCTCAAGAGTCTTCTCCAACACCATATAATAATTCAAAAGCTTCTATTCTTCGGCGCTCTGCCTTCCTTATGGTCCAGCTCTCACATCCATACATTGCTACTGGATGTTCAGGGTAAATGCTGCCAATTTCTGGAGTGCTGATTTTTCTTTCATGTCAGGTTCTTTCTTGTTGGGCTTCTCCATGAGACATTCTCCCATTTGAATGTCTCTGCAGTGAGCTGAGGATCTCTCAAACCAGAGGAGCCAGAAGCCTTCGGAAGGTCCGGATGCCTTCATTCCTTGCCCCACCATGGCAGCTCATGAACATTGTCGGAGCTTGACTCAAACCAGTGGTGCAACCAGTGGCGTAGCAATGGGGGGATAAGGGGGAGGTCTGTTCCAGGTACTAACCATAAGGGGATACTAAGGAGGTGCCAGTGTTGCTCCTGTCCTAGTTGCACCAGCCCAGACACGTTGCAGTCTTTTCAGCAGGAGGCCTGGTTGTAACTGAAGAGTAGCATGCAAGAGAACCATTGGTGCTCGCCACAGCCAGAGCTGCAGCACCCCTGTACCTAGTGCGCCACTGCTGGCTTCTCCACTCTCCAGCTGCAAAAGCTTGACAACCTGGAAGTGATGTGTACCATGATGATGTCATCATGTCACCACCAAATGCCCGGGTTGCCGAGGTCCTCACTGGGTGATGCCACCCCCAGAAATGCCACTGGTGCATCAGTCAGGCTCTGATGCCTTTCCTGTGCCCACACTTATCTGTTTCCATGGTGTGCCTGGGAGACAAAGCTCCAGTGATGTCACGCAGGGGGAACGCAGGGGAACTCAGTTCCACTAGTTAAAATTAGGGCTGACTCCGCCCACTTCACTCTCCCTCCTCCTCCCTTCCAATTCCTCTGCAAAGAGCTTTTCTTCTTGGTTGGCTGGCACTCAGAGGGTTAAAGGGAGTGACTCCGGATTCCTAGGGGGGGCGAAGGCAGTGATGTCATTCAGGGGGAACGGACCAGAATGGGCGTTCCGGATCCTAACGGGCTCCGTGGCTGGTTCCGGGTTCCCGACAAGTGCCAATCAAAAGTGAGTTCCTGTTCCTAAATCATTTGAATGACACCACTGCAAAGCTCCATATTTCAAGGGTGCCTCTGGGCTGCAGTCCCAGGCTTTCCAAGACCCCAACTTGAACTGTTCAATTTGGACTGCTTCAGATCTAACCCTGATCGCATTCTTCCAAGTCAAAGTTGACCGCGTAGGTTTAGCTCCAAGAAAAGCAATGATACTCAACACATCCGCGTGCAATTTTTGGCCTTTCAGCTTTCAAAGACCTCTCTGGGTACCAGCTGCATAATCAGGAGACATCCAAGCAAATCAGCTTCAGCCTGATTAAATCGTTTCTGCCTGAATGTCTCACAGAAGAGTTTGATTTACAAGTTCAGGTGAGATCGGCTCCTTCTTAAATGGCTCTCTTGAAAATCTGGCTGCTTACACATGTTCCAACATCTGTGCCTAATCTGATCGTTCCTTGCAGGCGTATTGCCTCGGTGTGAACAGTCATATCAAACTGGTGCACAAGGATAAGAAGATGACCAGTGACCAGAGGACAGTGAAGTTTTAAACCAGGGATTTGAGAGACCTTATGTAGGAATTCAGCCTGTGCACCACTGGCCGGCTATGTCAAAAGAGAAAGTCATTCACAAAAACAAGAAAGTAAAGAAATACAGGTGTGCCCCCTTATTCACTGATTCGGTATCCACTGTTTCAGTTATCCACAGATACCATGGATACTGGGACACCTATTAAAACAATAGGGGGGGAAATCTTTTTTGTTGCTGTTGCAGCAAAACCACTGATGTTCCCCTATTATATCTTTAAAAAAGTGTTCCCAGTATCCACGGTTTCAGGTATCTACGGGGGTGTCCAGAACAGAACCCCAGTGGATACCAGGGTATCCCTAAAGTTTTTCTTCTGTAATATTATTTACTAGCGTTTTGTTACCCGGCGTTGCCCGGGTGTTTATATCTCCTATCCCTGACCCATCCCTGACCCATCTCCCAATTTTGGCCGTTTTCAACCATTTTCACCTGGGGCCCCCGCGCACCCCCACCCCCGGGGGCGCTAGGTAGGCCTGACCCCCAGAGTGTCTGTTGCCAGGCTGGAAGGCACGCGCATGGCGAGTCTGGTGCACATCGCTCCAGGCGCTCCAGGAGGGCATGGCAGATATAGTGTCTTGCACCCCTTCCCGCACCCCATGCTGAGGGGGGGCGAACCCGGACTCCGACGGTGTCAGGAGCATCGCCGCTCGCTCCAGCAACCCCGGAAACTATGGATGCGATGCCGATTTTGGCCGTTTTCGACCATGTTCACTTGGGCCCCCTGCGCACCCCCACCCCCGGGGGTGCTATGGGGGTCTAACCCCCGCAGTGTTTGACGTCAGGCCACAAGGTGTACGCGTGCCAAGTTTCGTGTCGTTTGGTCTAGGCGTTCCAGGAGGGCATGGCGGATGTTGTGTCTCGCACCCCTTCCTGCCCGCCATGCTGAGGCGGGGTGAACCTGAAGTCGCACAGCGTCGGGACCGTCGCCACTCGTCCCGGCGACCCCGGAAACTATGGATTCGACACCGATTTTGGCCATTTTCGACCATTTTTGCGCGGGGACCCCCACGAACCCCCCTGGGGGTGCTAGGGGCCCCCGACCCCCACAGTGTTTGTGGCCAGGCCACAAGGTGTATGCATGCCAGGTTTCGTGTCGCTCGGTCCAGGCGTTCCAGCAGGGCACGGCAGCTGTTGTGTCTTGCACACCTTCCTGCCCCCCACGCTGAGGGGGGGCGAACCGGAACTCGCACAGCATCGGGAGCATCGCCACCCGTCCCGGCGACCCCAGAAACTATGGATTTGATACCGATATTGGCCATGTTCGACCGTTTGCAGGTGGGGCCCCCCATGTACCCCCACCCCCGGGGGCGCGAGGGGGGCCCGAACCCGCAGTGTTTGTGGCCAGGGTGCAAGGCTTCCGCATGCCAGGTTTGGTGCCAATTGGTCCAGGCGTTCCAGCAGGGCATGGTGGACGCTGTGTTTCGCACCCCTTCTTGCCCCCCACGTGGGGGGGCAACCCCAGACGTCACCTGCGTCGGGAGCGTCACCACTCATCTCGGTGACCCCGAAAACTGTGGATTTGACTCCCAGCTTGGCCGTTTTTGACCGTTTCATGTGGGGACCCCCTCAGACCCCCACCCCCGGGGGCGGTAGGGGGGCCCGACCCCCGCAGTATTTGCGGCCAGGCCGCTAGGCTTCCACATGCTGAGTTTCGTGCCAATCGGTCCAGGCGTTCCAGCAGGGCATGGCGGACGCTGTGTTTCGCACCCCTTTTTTCCCCCCACGTCGGGGGGGGGCTGAACCCGGACTCCAACGGCATCGGGAGGGTCGCCACTCATCTCGGCGACCCCGAAAACTACAGATTCGACGCTGATTTCGGACGTCTCCAACTATGTTCACGCGAAGACCCCCGCGTACCCCCACCCCCGGGGGCGCTAGGGGGGTCTGACCCCCGCAGTGATTCCTTCCAGACTGCAAGGTACGTGTGTGCCAAGTTTCGTGGCCATGGGTCAAGGCACGGAGACGTGTATAAGGAACATACATACATACCCACATACATACACACCCACATACACACACACACACACACACACACACGTCCATTTTTATATATATAGATTATTTCTATTCATATCCTACTTTTCACCAAAGTGGACTTAGGGTGCCTAACAAACATAAATGGTATAACCCAATAACCCCCTTCCAAAAATCTGAATTCAGAAGCACATTACAATAATAGCAAATAAACATCAATGAACCAGAGCTCAGGCACCTGATAGAATAAACATATTTTTAACTACCTACTAAAGATTGGTAGAGCGGCAGCTCCTGGATCTCCCATGGTAGAGAATTTCACTGTTAGGGGGGCCACAACTGAGAAGGCCTTGTTCTGAGTGCATGCCACCTGAACCTCATTCAGTGATGGCCAGTGGTTCAAGGCCTCCCTGGAAGATCTCAGTGAGGAAGTAGGGTCGAAGACAGTCCTTAAGATCCTGAGGGTCCAAACCAGTGATGGGATCTGGGAATAAGGAAGCGGAACGCTAGGTGGGACGTACGTGTGATTGGCTGCCCGTCCGTTCCGTTCCGCAGCTGCCCTGGCCTCGGGGGGGGGGCCTGCTCGCTGTGGGGGATGGGTGGGGGGCGCGCTGGGTGCCTGGGCGAGCAGTGGTGGGGCACGCCAACCGGGGGCAGCCCCCCCGAGGCCAGGGCAGCCGCGGAACGGAACAGACGGGCAGCCAATCACGCGTACGTCCCGCCCAGCGTTCCGCTTCCTTATTCCCAGATCCCACCGCTGGTCCAAACTATAAAGGGCTTTAAAACTAGAACTACTAGTACCTTTAACTGGACCTAGAAACAGGCATGTATCTTACCTGTAGTGCCCCATGGCACGAGCCATGGGGTGCTGGGCAGTGGCGGGGCGCCATTGCGCACAGTCCAGGAGAGACCATGCGGTTTTTGGCCCTCCCACCTGCCCACGCGTCCCTTACGCTCGGAAGTAGAGCGTTTCTGGTGTAAGGGAGGCGTGTCTGAGTGATGCATGGGGGCGGGGCGACGTGGGGGGGCGCAGTTTCAGCGCCTGCCATGGGGCGCGCTTGGGCCTCCAGGCGTGCCTGCCCAGAAACACTAATATGGGAGGCCAGAGTATAGCAGATAATGTTCCCTGATTTCTAGAAAGGCTTCTGGATCAAGCTGACTCGCATGATTGAGCAAGTAAAAGAATCTGCTCTTCTTGTTTTCTGTTGGCTGGGGACCAGCTTAGTATCACAGGAACCAGTTTTTGATTGCAGGTGGACTGAATCATCCCTTCTCTTTAATATTACAGACATTCAGAATGCAATCCTAACCTGGAGTTAGGCCAGCACAGTTAGGCCAGCAAAGTTTGGACGAGACAAGGGACACTGAAGTATGTTTGGACCAATCAGAGTCAGAGAGGAGAGCACACAGGCATGCAGCATCCCCCCCTGACTCCAAGAGTGGTGCAAACGTGCTTTACCATGGACCTTGTGCCAGCCAAACGTTGCTGGCCTAACTGTGCCGGCCGAACTCCAGGTTAGGATTGCGCTCCCAGACATGTCGTAGGTGATGGGAAAAAATCCTTTCTGCCTGAGCTGCTGGCAGAGGCAATACAAGCTTAGATGGGCCAATGGTCTGACCTGGTGTTCAGGCAGCTTTATATATGTTCATTCACCATGCAAGGACAACCTTGACCCATTTTTCCTGATTTTTGTAAATCACAAGATTATTTCACAAGCGTTCCTCCGTCTCGACTCCCCCCCCCCCGGTTGGCACAGTCTGGGACTGACTTCATGATGTATGAGAAGACTTGTCTGAAAGGATTACAGATTGTGTTCCAGTGGGATGTTACTATTCCAGTCTCATGTATCTCTAGGGATTGGTTTTTGTTGCAGTGATTTGCCAACACTTTATACGCAGTGACTTAAAATGGAAAAAAAAGCAAGTGTGATAGGTTTTTTTTTTATTTTTCTAAATTAAATGACAATAGTCTAATGCACCATTAAAAACATCTGTGCTTTGAGTGTGGGGAAGAAGTGTCATTCAGTTTCAGGCCTGGCTGAAGCCCACATGCCCTGGGGTCTAAACCCACCTGCCTCTTTGCCCCACGGTGCACGAAGCTCACCATGCAAATTTTTACTCCCATCTCTAGCCTCTTCCATCACCCGCAATCTCTGCTGAGCTACCTTCAAGCCTATGTCCTCAATGCCCTCTTCTTCTTCTTCTTCTTCTTCTTCTTCTTCTTCTTCTTCTTCTTCTTCTTCTTCTTCTTCATCCTAGAGCCAAAGTACCCACTGAGAAATTCCAGTGCAAAAATCTGTGCAACTACAGTAGCTTCGATCAGAACACAAGAAAAAGCACAAGCTCTGGGAAGGTCTTCTGCAAAAGTAAGGAGCTTGCTTGCACATTTGCATCGGTATTGATGCTGCATTCCTAAAATATTTATCAATGCGTACCCTGACACGTTGCAGGCAACACTTTATAATTCAAAGTGGGGTGGGGGAGAGAGAGAGAGAGAGAAATTAGGAGAGGAGTGCAGGCTAATAATCCTATCTCTCTCCCAGCCTGTGAGATCCTGACAAGGGTGTTCCATCTGAGTGATAATTTGTATGTTTACTTTCTACAATCAGGTAGAAGTGCGGTGGCAGGATAAAGCGGAATGCATGAATAAATAAAACTAACCAGGGCTGATCTACCCTACTGAGCTTGAGCAGATTTGCAAAAGCTTTGACAAGTGCTGACTGAAATCCTTTCTTTTGCTGACAGTACAGGGCAGACGGCGGGGAGGGGGGGAGGCACTTTTGATAAAGTAACCATAATATGGAGAGCAAAAACCCAGCACCCTCCCTGTTCTCGCCATCCTCTTTATGCCTGTACAAAAGGCAGTGCCGATTGCAACAGCCGTTGCCTTGATGCATCTATCCGGATGCCTGTCACAGGGGCTCAAGGCAGGTCTCAGGACGGACAAAATGGCTTTATTTTAAATAGGGCCAGCCCAAGTCCGCCTGAGGTGGTGTATTATTTATTTATTTATTTATTTTATTTATACCCCGCCTTTCTGCCCATAGGCATGCAAATTCCACCCAAACCTGGTGATGTGCCAGTTTGTCATCTCTGTGATTTTTCCTTGTTTATACCTGGATTCGAAAAGGAAGAGCGAAACAGAGCAGAAGAGGAAGTGGGGAGAAAAAGGAAGCAGGTTGAGTGTCAGAGACAGTCTAGGCCACCACTCTCCTTTCCACTTTCTCTTTATTCCCCTCTTCCTGCTCAAATCTAGGAAGCAAGAGGCAGAGGAGGAGTGAAGGCAGATGGTTTAGGTGTCCCCACCAATTTGCTGCCTGATGTGTCCACCTCAGTTTCATGGCCAGACAGTCCCTGTATTTCAGGATGCTGCTTGGACCCTCACAATCCACATTCCAGCATTCTCTATGGCAGTGTTTCTCAAACTGTGAGCCGGGACCCACTAGGTAGGTCACGAGCAGCGGTGTTATGCTGCCGGAACGCTGGGCGGGACATCCGGGTGATCGACAGCCCGCCTGTCGCGTTCTGCAGCGTTACGCCGTTTGCGTAACCAATTACGCCACTTGCATACGTTACGCAAACGGCGTAACGCTGAGGAACGTGACAGGCGGGCTGTCGATCACCCGGATGTCCCGCCCAGCGTTCCAGCAGTATAACACCGCTGGTCACGAGCCCAACTGGGGCAGGCACCTTTGAAAATATGGGAAGATGGGACACTGGAAAGGGGCGGGCTAAGTGATTGTTTTGCTTGTGTTAAGCTTGTAAATAGGCTTTTTTTTCTCCTTTCTGATTCACTTTGCTATTGGAAGATGGCTGAGAAATAATCCAATTTATGGCTGCATTCTCAGGAAAGAAGCCGGTTCTGGCATCACAATGATGGCACTTCCAGCCATGCCATCACTTCCAGTGGGTCCCGGAGGGATTGTCATTCTAAAAAGTGGGTCCCGGTGCAAAAATGTTTGAGAACCACTGCTCTATTTATTTATTTATTTATTTATTTAGTATCCTGCCTTCCTGCCCCATGGGCACCCAAGGCGGCTTACAATATTAAAAATTAACACATTAAAAAACCACAAGGTATAACAATTAAAACAACGTTAAAAAACAATATTAAAACAGTTAAAAATTTAACATAAGCAAGTCCTGTGGATCCCATTATTACAATTTGATAAAACTTAAAATGTAAGATAAAAAAATGTAAAATGTGAATGGCCAGCCAGCCTGTCAACAATTGAAGACTTGTTTAAATAAAAAAAAGTCTTCAGGCCCCGCCGAAACATTGCCAAAGAGGGATCAGTTCTTAATTCTAAGGGGAGGGTATTCCAAAGTCGTGGGGCCACCACTGAGAAGGCTCTGTTCCTGGCCGCCATCCACTTCACCTCTTCTGGTGGCGGCACAGTCAGAAGCCCCCCCCCCCAGATGACCTAAGAGTACAGGTAGGATGGTATGGAAGGAGGCGGTCCTTCTATGACATCACAAGAGATGTTTGGGTACATTTTTCAACTCATGAGTCATCTTTCCATGGTGTTCCAAAACCCATTGCAGCTGGGAGTGGCAGCCATGGAGCTTCCTGATAGAGATGAATGCAGATTCATATTCTAATCAAACCCTGTCCTGGAGGCTCAGGTTGAGTCACAGCCACTGCTACAAGGAGCTCCAAAGAGTTCAGCATATGTGGTAGGAGGTGGAAAACAATCAGATCTTTTGTCTTTCCTGTTGAGGAACCTTGGGGTTATTTGTGCTGTCTCTTTTTTGACATGTGGGAAAAGGGCTATGAAGCAGACAGGTGCCTTGCTGTGGTCAGTGTTTTCTTGGCGTCTTTCTTTGGTGTGGTGGAGAGTTGCTCTTCAAGGTGTTCCTCTTTTTGAGCAGTGGTCAGGGCTGTGTGCAACTTCTGAAAAAGTTGCAAAGCGTGTGAGCTGTGCTCAATAAAGAGGGTTGGCAAGCAGAAGTAGGGGTGTTTGACTGCATTTTAACACTGCCCTTCCTCTAAGCAGCAGAGGGGGTGCTTGCAAGGTAAGCGAGGCTGAGAGAGAGAGTGATTGGGGGCACAATCCTAAAGTGAGTTAGCTAAACCAGTAAAGCTTAGCTTATGCCGGCCTAACACCAGGTTAGGATTGCGCTCTCAGACAAGACCATCCTGAGTGAGGAACTGAACCCAGGCAACCACGTGTTACAGCCCAATCCTCTCTAACTCCCCACATGCCAACTGAGCAGGCAATACATCCCACGGAGGAGTTTCGAGCTACAAGGTCGAGGTAAGGCAACATTGGTTCCCTTGCCCTTGCAGCCCTGCTGGGTCTACCCAGTTGTGTGTCAGCTACTTTGCTGGCCCAAGTCCAATGGACCCAGGTTGGGGGATCGAAGCCCTGAAGGGGCGTAGGCAGTGGTGTCATCCAAATGATTTAATAACAGGTACTCACTTTTGATTGGCACGTGTCGGGACCCGCCCACCGGAAGTGACGTCATAAGCCAGAAGTGATGTCGTGGCAGGAAGTGACATGAAAACAGCCCTTTTTGAGGCCTCAGATGATTTTAAATTGACCCAACAGTTGCAACAGTATTCCACAGCACCCCCCAGAACATGTTAAGGAGGCCTGGCATCATGTTAAAACCCCAGAGCAACTCATTTTTCAGTGGCAAGGAAAGGAAAGGCTCCGCTCGCTGCCTGCCTGCCTGCCTGGCTCTGAGAACATGCAGGCAACTCAAACATGCAGGAAATTCAAACGTTGCAGAGGGCGGAGTTGACGAGTGGGCGGGTGAATGGGCGGGGCCAGCTGTAATCCTAGAAACTGGTATTCGCGTACCCCCGCGTACCCCCTGCATGACATCACTGGGCGTAGGATATCACCAGTGCCATTGTCACTGATACCGCCCCCTTTCTGGCATTGATCCACCCTCCTTTCCACCCCTATCTCTTCCCCTTCTCCACCCTGTTCTATCAACCCCACCTCCCTCCCACCCTCTGCGCTGACTTAACAGCACTGGAGCTATTTTGCATGCTGTGTTTTGCACCAGCCATAAAGAGCCGTATGCTGCTGAAGCACTAGTTCTGGCAGGGTATGGCCCTCTTAGGATTGAGCCATTTGG
This sequence comes from Lerista edwardsae, assembly GCA_029204185.1. Taxonomy (NCBI): domain Eukaryota; kingdom Metazoa; phylum Chordata; class Lepidosauria; order Squamata; family Scincidae; genus Lerista; species Lerista edwardsae. Next base: position 12,742,153 of record JAJKFI010000020.1, on the reverse strand, counting down.
GTCATTTTTTTGGCCCCCAATCTCATCGGCAAAGGAAGATGGGTTTGTATGTCCCACAGGGTTAGTGAATGGATACATAACATAAGGAAACCTGACTTACTTGGAATCATAAGGATGGGGTGTTTAATTCATGGTTCACCACCATATTTGGTGATTTAAGTCAAATAAACGTTTTGATTACTTGAATCATCCGTATTGATCAATGTGGTGGTCTCTGCCTCTGTTCTATCACTGAGCTTCTGGGAGTGGGGTTAAGGGAGAGGATACTATGTTGTGTTCTAAAGGCTTTTTGTTTTGGTGTATGAAAACAGACAGCCACAGCATTGTCTTAGTGATGTAAATTCAAGTGACAGGTCCGGATGGAAAGCCTTGTCCAAATGATTTAAAGACAATAAGCTTAATGGCTCCTCATTGACAGCATATTAAATACGAACCTTTGGAACTCAAGACTGTAAAGGCTTTGACATCTGCCAGGGTCTTGACTCTATTTAAAACATGCACATTGACACAAACTCTCCAAACGAGAGAGAAGCAGCTTGGGCGCTTGGCCAGACCAAGCATTGTTTGGTCTTTATCCATAAAGATGTTGTTTTATGTCTCTTCCCAAAGCAGGGGAAAGCCTTTTATTGGGCTGGACCCCTTGAGAGGAAACAGTACTAGAGACGTATGGCATGTTTTAGTATTTTCATTTCCAAATATAAATATTGAACATAGGTAGCAGGCAGTCACTCAAGCAGACCTTGCTAATTTTTGAAGTGGCATCAGTCCCACAAAAGCAAACAGTATGCCCTTGGAGTTTCCTTGAGGCTCCTTTTAAAGAGCTGCAAAATCCAGACTTTTGTTTCCTTTGCTGGCTAAATTTGAAGTTAGTTTTTAATCCCACTGAGGTAGACCATCGGTTTCAGCCTCCATCCTGGTTGGATGTCAGAGTAACCAGTGGTCCTATCTAACGTCAAAGCATTTACCATTCACTGGTTTTATTGAGAAAACATCTTTAGCTATTAACACTCTTTGGTCTTTCATTTTAGCTGCCTCCTCACCTGACCATAATAACATAGCAATTATTGTATTGCAATTATTGTTGACAAAATGAAATTGTGTGTGTGTTTTAATTATGCAGTACATCTTAGCTAAGCTGGTTTTATGAGGAAGTCTTGGCTACCTCGGTATTTTTTTTCCCATTCTCATCTGGATCAACCTAAAAACTGAAGATATTGAATTGTATGCTCTCATGGTTGCATTACACAATCTCATCTTAAGTGCCGAATCTGGAAAAGAGCAAGACTCTTGTCCTGGGATGGGAAAAAAGATTTATAAATCTATGAAGGTTTAAAAACCAGCAATATCCTTGACTGAGGTGGAGTCTAGGGTACAGAGGCATTTCTACAGGGATGGCAAAGCTCTAAGTGCTGCAAGAAGCCTCACCCTGTCATGTACATCCCTCCTCTCCCTTGCTGCTGTAGCCAGTAAGCAACGCCAAGATGTTGCTGTTCCCTGTGAGGATTGGCTAAAACGGTGCAGGAGAAGAGTGATTCCCACTGCAAGGTAAGGCTTCTTGCAAAACTTAGAGCTTTGCCATCCCTGTAGAAACGCCACTGCTAGGGTAGCAAGGCTAGCTGAGGGTTACAGACTCCTGAGGTGGTGTGTCAATGCCACACTCCTTTTACTCAGCAGCAGCTGTTGTCATTCCTCCTCATTTTACCTGGATGTGAGAAGAAAGAGGCTCATGGAGCAGAATGGAAAGTGTGAAGATGGAGAGGGGAGCTAGAGTGACTAGCCCAGGTGGCCTCATGGATGGTCCAACCCTGTATTCCATCTGAATATCATTTGCCAGAAAGCAACAACATGGAAGCCCTGTTGCCTTCATATCCTGCTTGTGGGCTTCCCAAATACTTCTGGGTGGTCACTATTGGAGGTAGGATGCTGAACTTGTTGTTGTTGTTCAGTCGCTAAGTCGTGTCCAACTCTTCGTGACCCCATGGACCACAGCACGCCAGGCCTCCCTGTCCTCCATAGCTTCTGGAGTTCACCCAATTTCATGTTCATTGCTTCGGTGACACTCTCTAACCATCTCATCCTCTGCCGCCCCCTTCTCCTTTTGCCTTCCATCTTTCCCAACATGAGGGTCTTTTCTAAAGAGTCCTCTCTTCTCATGAGGTGGCCAAAGTATTTGAGCTTCAGCTTCAGGATTTGTCCTTCCAGGGAGCAATCAGGCTTGACTTCCTATAGGATTGACCGATTGGATCTCCTTGCAGTCCAGGGGACTCTCAAGAGACTTACCATAATTCAAAAGCTTCTATTCTTCGGTGCTCTGCCTTTCTTATGGTCCAGCTCTCACATTACATACATTGTTAGGATGCAGAAATAGATGAATCCAATTTAGTCTAATCCAGCAGGGTCCATCTACTGTTCCTCATGAAGACTTCCTGGCAGAATCTCACTGAATATGTCACCAGTACATATTATTTGTGCAGCATTAGCACACCTGCACTCTGTGGCCCACACGTAAGCCATTCTAAAATGGAGGCCGTGGGTGCCCAGTATCGAAAGCTCTCCCCGTTGTCAGTGATGCTGGACCATGTGACACTCCTGCGTGGGCAAATATTTTTCTCCTGCACACCACTCTAGGCCAGCGATTCTCAAACTCTCACCCACTCACCCCCACCACAACCCACTTCTGTGGCGGAGGGCTCTGCAACCCACTTCTCTGCTGTTGGGCCCCCACAGGTCTCAGGCAGCCTCCACAGGCCTATGGACACAACTGGAAGTCACTTTCCCAAACCCGGAAGTAAAACAGAAATGACTTTCCTTCTGCTTCTGGAAGCCTGTAGAGGCCCAGTGTGGCCTCTAATTGCATCCAGAGGGCTCCAGTTTGGAACCAACTGGATGCAGGCGTGGCTGACAGGGCACAAATCAAGAACCACTGGACATCGGGCCTGGTTCGAGAAACCGTGGCCGAGACTGCAGTATTTTGATGGCCTGATTTCCATAGAGTCACAATTCCCATAACGGGGACAGCTCCTGTTGTTTTCGGGACACATGTCCCATAGTTGTATGAGGTGCAGAAAGCAGAACGTCCCCCAAAACGGAAAGGGAAGGGCCTATGGATTTCCAAAAAGGTGCTGTGTTTCTTCAGCTGGCTCTTCTGAGAGGGAGAAAGTGCATTTTCGAAGATTTTTCCGACACTAAAACCCATTTACTGCTGTTGAGGAAAAAAAATAGATCTCTGACAGGGGATTTAGCTCTTGCTAATCCTTAAGCGACTTGTTTTGACAGAGTCTTTATGGAAGACTTTTTCTTTCTTTTTTCCCTCTCACAGTAACTTCTGATTTGCTGCAAAAGAGCAATTACTGGGGGGGTTTTTCCCCCTCCTGGCATCTTTTTAGTGCATGTTTGTTAATGAACTTCATGTATGTTCAAGAGTAGCAGGAGAATCCAGTCCAAATAACTCCCTGTGAAAATCCAGGAACCCTTTTCTGATTCCCTCCACCCACCCCTGGATCGTGCATATATGTCTTCTCTCTCTCTCTCTCTCTCTCTCTCTCTCTCTCGCTCGCTCGCTCGCTCGCTCGCTCGCTCTTTTTCTCTCTCGCCTCTGGGCATCTGGAGTCTGGATTTCATTTCGTTTGTCATGTGGTCTTCTCAGCAGATTCTCTGACGAGAGCAATTGGAAAGTGAGCCTGCCTGCTATTTACGGTGTGCTTTCAAGGCATAAAGACATTTCCCCATGTTTCCCTATGAGCCCAATAATAAAGGCGTGTTTCACAGATAGCATGGACCGTTTTTATTTCTTACCATCCAGTAGCTTAGCCCAGGGGTAGTCAAACGTTTTTAGACTGGGACCCACTTTTTAGAATGGCATTTGTGTCAGGACCCACCAGAAGTGATGTCATTAACCTGGAAGTGATGTTGTGGCAGGAAGTGACATCATCAAGCAGGAGGTGCTGTCATTGTAACATAATAAAGTGACACTCCTGAAATGCAAATTGGCATTCTTGGACTGCAGCAATTGTACAACCCTGAAACATCCCTGACAGAAAGCAAGATGAGGACAAAATATGATGTAAAAGCACTGAACTAAAAACAAAATTTTTAAAAAACCCTCACTTGAAAATTCAAACAGTTAACACTCACAAAAGGAATATAACAAGAGTAAGGTCTGCAGCTTCCAAGATGCAGCTCCCAGCTTTCCATGACCCACCTGACATCAGGTTGCGACCCACCAAGTGGGTCCTGACCCACAGTTTGAATGACACTGGCTTAGCCTAAGGGGAGCAGCATGGTAAGTCCTACTGGCATCACAATGCACTGTTGGCCCCTCCCACTCACTGTCAGAGCCATCGCGGGCAGCAACAGCAATGCGCCTGCTTACTTAAAGGGCCACACCCCTGGCTACACTACTTAGTCTGTTCATGATTTTGTTTCTTCTTTTTTCCTTGCCTTCCATGCAAGCAACAATATCCTTGCTTTTCTCCACCTATTTTCATGAGTTAGAAAAGTAATGAGGCTCCAGCCGAGACCTCTGGGTGCCTGAGATGGATTGTCAGATGTCACCACCCTCCCCTTGCAGGGTTCCTTGCCCAATGCTGCCCTCTTACCTGGAGACATATTAAGCACTGTTTCCACTGCTGCACTTCCCTTACCCCTCAGTAAGACCCTTGACAGGCAATAGGTCTCCTCTCAGCTGAGCCAGGTCTTTAGCTGGCACAAGTCCAATAAGACAAAGAGGTGAGTTGGTTGGCACCAGTGGGGAGAGCATCAGCCACAAGTTGCCTGCACCAGATTCCACTCCCTTCTGGCTCCGACATTCCCCAGCCCTCCCCTGTTCTGCCCCGTTACGCCCACCTCTGCCCCTCATTGTGCCCATTCTGCTGAATCACCTCTGTGGGCCTCTGTGGCTCTGCTGCCATGGCTGGGGCCTCCACGACCTCTTTGGTGACGGTCCGAACGCATGTGGCTGTGAACGCTTGTGGAGCACCTTTTGGGATAACTAGAAAGCCGCTGAAACTATAGTTCTGACAGCAGCAGCTGCCCAATAGAACTGGCTGTAAATATGTTCCTCCCAAGTTTATCCTTACCTCTCTCCCCCTCCCCTTCTTCTGATGTCTGATTTTAAATTGTAAGTTCCTTGGGGTAAGATTTGTCCTCTTTAACTTTGTAAAGTGCCATGTGCATTGACATCAATGCACATTGATAATGGTACATGAATGAATGAATGAATGAATGAATGAAGATGCCAGCCTACCATCAGTGTTCAAACCAAAGGAAAAACCCAATGAAATTCAAAGGGTTTGATAGCACTTCTAATTCTGCAGTGAGTTGTTGCTCTTCCTTGTGGCATTATTCACTGCGTCATCACTGATGGAGTTTTTTTGCAGAGTTTCCTTAACGCGATTAAAAGGCCTCTGCCCACAAAGAGCTTACAGTCTGAATTCCGTGGGAGCAAATGCACAGTAGTAGTACACTTATTAAATATTGTGTTGTTTTCCACTTTTGCTGCTTTGTTTTATTAACTTAGCACCTTTCTTAAAAAAAAAAATGCCTTCATGCTGAAAAATATAACTTTCCTTTCTACATTTGGCTGTATTTCAGCTTTCCTAAAAGGGAAGTTCAAAGCTTTTTAAATGAGAATTTTGCTTTCCTAAACAGCCCCTGTCCCCCTCCCCTGTTTCTACTTTTGGTATCCTGGATTATTTTCCAGATTTGTTTTTCCCCGCACATAAAAAGAGTAGCAAAAGCAATTCTACTCATGAATATGTTAGTAAGCCATCAATTATGTATCAAATGGTGTTTGGAGCATGCCTGTGTTGGAAAAACAAAGTCACTGCGGAACATGTTGCCTTTGCACCTTGCCATAGTGATGCCACTTTTCTGTCCATGTGTGTCGCCCTCACAAATCCCTCTTGTCACTAGTTGCAAATACCCTTTCAGGCCTCTATCAGATTGCACCTGATCCTGGCTAATCGGCAATGGCCTTACTAGGGCTGCCATCCTCTTTTATACACATATCTGGGGAGTAAGTCCTATTGAATTGAGGGCACAGTCCTTGAATGGATGTAGGGCCAATGCAAAGTTGCTGCACCCCCATGTCGGTGCCAGAGCACTCAGGCCGACGCTAGAGCATCTGCAGAGAGCCACTCGTGCACCAGCCGAACTCGGCTGCCATATGGGCACTTCTGGGAGGAGAGAGGAAGGGCAGGAGGTGTTCCTGGGTGGGGGGGGCAGACCAGACCAGGGAGGGGGCGGGACTGGGATGTGGCCTGTTAGGTCTCTGGGCTGCACGGCCCTGATTCAGGCCACATGGCTTCCTTGGACCTGCACCCGTGATTTCAGGAGCTCAGAGGGGTGGCTGGAGTCTCCCATGGTGCAAGGGCCGTTGGCGCTCCCATGTTGGAGCTAGTAATGTAGATCCGACGCAGCAACTTTGCATTGGCCCTAAGTGGTGCTAGATATAGCACAGGGCCACCAGCAGTGGTGTCATTCAAATGATTTAGGAACAGGAACTCACTTTTGATTGGCACTTGTCGGGAACCCGGAACCAGCCACGGAGCCCGTTAGGATCCGGAACGCCCGTTCTGGTCCGTTCCCCCTCAATGACATCACTGCCTTCGCCCTCCTAGGAATCCAGAGTCACTCCCTTTAACCCTCTGAGTGCCGGCCAACCAAGAAGAAAAGCTCTTTGCAGAGGAATTGGGAGGGGGGAGGAGGGAGAGTGAAGTGGGCGGAGTCAGCCCTAATTTTAACTAGTGGAACTGAGTTCCCCCGCATTCCCCCTGCATGACGTCACTGGCCACCAGCCTGCCCATTCTGGCACTACTTAGGATTGTGACCTCAGTGAGAGCTGCTCCTGAACAGATGTGCCTAGGATTGCGCTGCAGGTGCGTGAAATTGATCTATGAACAAATTAATCCTGTTACGTTACTTTGGAATAAGACTGTAACCCCAACCTCAATTCAATCAGTGAAATCTGCATAAATTGGCTTATGCCTACAGCAATTGAATCCGACGCCAAAAATAAGCTTTTAGTTGGTGCATGTTTGCGTTTCAGCAGGCGTCATTGTTGGATAGACATTCCACCACCACCCTTGCATGTGACAGTGAAGGAGCAATGCTAAGGTACTATCTATCTTTTTTAGCTTTTGTGGCTGCAATCCTATATTCCTACATAGAGAAACAGTGCTATCCCTCCTGAAGTTCCCTGATCTGTGCTATGCTGCCAGGACAGGCTATGCTGCATTCCACAGAGGAGTTTAGCAGGCGGAAAGTCTCCTCAGGGTTAGGGGACATTTGTCTCCTTGCCCTGGGGTAAGCCTGCTCAGTGGGTCAATTCAGCCTTGCACCAGCTCTGTAGATGGTGCAAATATGCATTGATCCATGTTGGTAGATTGGGCATGGGACGGGGGATAGGATATGCTGTGTGCCAGTACTGCTGATCCCACCCCCCCCCAAGCCCGATCCACCCACCTCCCTGCCACATTAAACCCCTGCCCACCCCATGCCCTCCTCCTGCCCCTGCATTGCACAGCACCACAAGTACCTGCTCCAACGGGCGCTCTCCGTTGTGCTGGTGTGTGCAGGAAGGTTTTGAGACTGCGCTGTGACAGCATGCTTTACAACGGCATGGTGCAAGAAGAGAATAATAGAATTGGGCCCTACGTCCCATTGAACTCCCTGGGGTGGACTTCTGAATAGACAATCATAGGATGGCACTGTATGTGTACTTAAAACAAACATACTATTTGTTTTTGCCCTGTGCCGCCTGATCAATTTGGCCTGCCTTCTGAGTTGACTAACCCCCGTCAGACTAAATCTAAAGACTAAATCTATCAGTGCTACCAGTTAATCAATTGAAGATTCAGCCCAACCTTCAAAAACTTGCAGGTAGGACCACAATGTGGCTACAGCTATGCAACTGTGGCTACAATTGGCTTTGTTGGAGTATAAGCTGAAGCCGAGGATTGTGAGTGACACATTGGTGAAGAAGAGTCACTAGCAGTTCTGCATCCTTGATGGCCCTGATCCTAACTTAGCATGGAGGAGAAATCAGAAATAGACTGGCCTTCCGCTACTCCTGCTAAGTATTCCCCAGTCTATGGTGCTTAATCATATTGAATTGTACAGTCTGCAGAGCACTCAAAAAGAGCCCTTTATATTGCATTTCTAGGGACTGATCACATGCATTGTCTGAGTAATCCTAATGACAATCCTGAGCTAACAGCCAGCAATATATTATTTGTATATTTCACCAGTGATTAGGGGTGGGAATGAGTCGGAGCATGTAGAATTGTATCCTTAGCCGCTGCTCTGCACCAAATAATAAATACATGCATGTCTGTCTCTCCCTTTAAACAAAAAGCAATGTGGGTGACTTGCTTCAGGAGTCAAGTGGAAGGAAGGGAAGCTAATGATCCTGCATTCCTTTAGCTTGGGAAGCAAATGCATCTAGCAGAGACGTTATTTCTAACCCATTCAAGACTGCAAACAATTGCACACCACCACCCCCTCCCCACAGCCCAACCTTCTGACACGAATCAGCATGCGCCTCTTGAGACTTTGCATCACCGACATGTATTTTAAAAAAAAAGCATTAAAGAACATCAGAACTGATTAGGGAATATGACAAGATTTCAGGTGACATAGTTGCAGCCTCAGACACTTATCTGGACAACAAGTGCCTTCAGCCATTGAATCTAGAAGAGAACTCCAGTTTCTTGTCTCCCACTTCGCCTCTAGCAAAGAGCAAAACCATCCAGGCTTGCAAGAGGGCTGGCTTAATTGGAGAACAATCCTTTGTCCAGCAGACACCAGGTTCTTCTTGCCTGGCCTTACCACAAGGAGGGTGTATAGTCTCCAAAACGGAATGTCTCTCTTTTACGGCATAAGAACATAAGAACATAAGAAGAGCCCTGCTGGAGCAGGCCAAAGGCCCATCTAGTCCAGCTTCCTGTATCTCACAGCGGCCCACCAGGTGCCCCAGGGAGGCATGAGACAACAAGATGCTTGCATGCTGTTGCCACTCCCTTGCACCCGGTACTCTGAAGTAGCCTACTGCTGGCAGTTGTTCCAAAGGCGGATCAGACCACTGTTAACGTTGAAATCAATGAGACAACTTAAGAGGGCAATTCTAAGCATGTCTTCTTGAAAGTGTTTTTAATACAGTTAAGTGGCTCCCAACCTCTGAAAGCACCGCTGTGCAAAAAAGGTTTTTTAAGTACCTGTTGGTTACACCGGCTTTCTGGAGGGTGCGGGGGCCTGAGGCACCCTCTGCCGGCCTCCCCATGCTTCATATCAGCTCCCTGATGTGATTGTGACCCACTTTCAATTTGGAGAGCATTGTTGCACTCTGCTAAATGCAGGGGCAGTTTGCAAATATCGTCTGCAAGTTTCCCAGGCCATCTCTACAACAGGGAGGGGTGAGCACTTCCTTTTAACAAAGCTGAGATTCTCTAGTATCCGTATCAGCTATTACTGCGGGGTTTTGTGTTTGTTTTTTGAAAACTTTTTTATTATTATATATGAAGATACGGGTAAGGAGTACAGAAAACAAAGGAAAGGTTAACACATAGGGAAACACATAAGGTAAAATATTGTAAGGTGTCTCTCAGCAAAACAGTAAGCTTAGTATTATCTCTTACTCATCATTATATTACGCTAGATAAGTTATATAACCATATAATTCATAGCATTTTCTATAATCTTTCACTTACTCTATTCCTAGACTTTTAACATATTTATTTATTTATTTATTTATTTATTTATTTATTTATTTATTTAAGAAATTTCTACCCCGCCTTTCCTCTGCCTAGGCAGATGTCCAAGGCGGCTTACAATATTAAAAAGGATAAAAATAAAATATAACAGTTAACATTAAAAACAGTTAAAAACAGTATTAAACAGTAAACAATCAAGATTAAAAAACACAAACAATTTAAAAACAATTAAAAAATAAAATAAGACACAAGCCCCGTGGATCATAATAACCAGCCAGCCAACCTGTCAGCAATTAAAAGCTTTTTGGAATAAAAAG
>JAJKFI010000020.1:12705659-12716288 GCA_029204185.1 Lerista edwardsae | reverse complement strand
GAGAGAGAGAGAGAGAGAGAGAGAGAGAGAGAGAGAGAGAGAGAGAGATTCATGTAACTTATTCTTACCATGGTGGAGAGGCTCATCATAGGCCTTGGAACCATGCCTGAAAACCCCCTTGGCATGTAATCCTTGTAGTTTGACTTATGGTGACTCGAAAAGCCATGTTTGGGGGTGACTTGCGTTGACACTGATTTGACGCAGGCACTTGCTGGAGATACTCTAGGAGGATTTTCTGCTACAGGCAGGGGATTGGATTAGATCAGTGTTATTCAAACTGTCGGTTGGGACCCACTTGGTGGGTCACGGCCTGATGTCAGGTGGGTTGTGGAAAGCTGAGAGCAGCCATCTTGGAAACTGCAGAGCTTACTCTTGTTATATTCCTTTTGTGAGTGTTAACAGTTTGAATTTTCAAGAGAGGGTTTTTTTAAAATTTTGTTTTCAGTTCAGTGCTTTTACGACATATTTTGTCCTCATCTTGCTTTCTGTCAGGGATGTTTCATGGCTGTACAATTGCTCCAATCCAAGAATGCCAATTTGCTTTTCAGGAGTGTTATTTTATTATGTTACAATGACAGCACTTCCTGCTTGATGATGTCACTTCCTGCCACAACATCACTTCCAGGTTAATGTCATCACTTCTGGTGGGTCCCGACACTAGTGCCGTAAGTGGGTCCTGGTCTAAAAAGTTTGAATACCTAGATAACCTGGTAGGTCCCTTCCAACTCCATGATTCTATGATTCTGTGACTCACAACTTAAGGCCAATGACTCTAAAGACGAGTTGGGTCTCTGTCTCACGTGTCTGTATCTGTGCATGTCCTGTGTTTCCTTTCTTACATTTTTTTGCCACGTCCATATCGCGCCATTCAGAAGGACAGCAGCAGCAGGATAGGTTGGTTCTAGGAGGCGGGGAGGAGGAACGCTTAAAGTGTTGTGTTGTTATGTTTTGGCTGCGCAAATCTCGTTTCTCAAAATGACTCATGACTTACTCAAAAGACTTGACATTTTTCACCAGTGGCGTTGCGGCAGCCGTGCGATATGACTCGCGAGTCAAGGGTCACTGATTCAGGTCTCAACTAAGTGTTTATTAACATGCTCAACTTTTGCACATTAGACCAAATCTTTCTGTTGGCTGACGTTAGGCAAGAGCAACTGTGCTGAAGTAGAGACCAATATTTCAATCTCAACAGGGCGGAACGTTAAACCCAGACTGTTTGGATAGCAGAAGCATTTTAAAGGGTGTTTCTCTAACTAGGCTTCCATGCCTTGGTTCTTTCATCTTAATGTGGTTTGATGGCCAGAAAAGTTATCCTCCGAGTGGGATAATTAATTGCATTATATATATTTTAATCATAATTGAATTTCTTAATTCAATATTTGCAGTACAAGGAACAATATTGCTTTAGTGGCTACTCATTTATAAAGCTTATTATTTGGGGTCCTTTTTTCCCCTAAATTGATTTCACTCACTCCAGTGATGTGTTTCTATTTTGGGCTCAGGCGGGTACATTCTACTGTACTATTATTCCATTTTCTTCCTTCTCTGCCTTTAAATGTGAACTTTTTAAAACGACATCCATATATGTTTCCAGGGCCCAATGTATGTGACCCTCCTCTTCCTTACTAAATTGGTGTAATATAAGAGATGGCTCTTATCTTTTCAGGCAGCTGTACTTTAATCTCATATTAACTGCAGCTATAAAGCACAGCACTTTAGCACCATTTGAATGCTGGACTACTTGGAAAGTCTTCTGCTTTGCTATTTCACCTGCTTGTGAGATTCCCGGAGACATCCCAGAGACATCTGGTTGGCCATGGTGGGAAACAGGATGATGGGTTAGAGAGTCTTATATTCTTATGATCTTATATAAGCTAAGTGAAGCTTCCATGTTCAGGGGCAGTCCACCTCTGAACACCATTGCTAGTTGTAACAGCAAAGGAACACTGTTTCATTCATGTCCTACTTGTGGGCTTTCCATTGGCATCTGATTGACGAGCGTAAATTTTTATGCTCACAAAATAGAACCACTATGTTCAGGGACAGTCTAACCCTTGAGTATCATTTGCTGGGGAGAACTGTTTTCTTCATGCTCTGCTTGTGGTATTTCTGGGGGCATCTGATTGGAGAATAGGATGCTAGGCTAGCTGGTCCTTTGATCCAGCAGGGACTGCCAATTGCCAGGTTCTCTGACACAGCAAAGGAGCATGGAGGTTGCTCTAAAAAGGCGACTAAGGCACCCAAAGCAATGAAAATTCATGATCCTTTGCTTTGGAACTGCCTGCTTGCACCTATCCAGGCATTGAAGGGGATGTAAGATTAAGCCAGTGGTTCTCAAACTTTTTCTTCTGGTGGCTCCCTTAACCTACTGGGCCATTGGTCATGGCTCCCCATTAGGCTACAATCATAAGAACATAAGAAGAGTCCCACTGGATCAGGCCAAAGGCCCATCTAGTCCAGCTTCCTGTATCTCATAGTGGCCACCAGATGCCTCAGGGAGTACACTACGCAACCGGATACTTTCCTGATTGGAAAAGGAAGATGGAAACAGAGTGGAAGAATGGAGAAGAGAGTGATGGGCTAGAGTGTCTCCTCCACACTTCCATTCTTCTGGGTACATCAGATGTAACTAAATGAACCTCTCATATCTGTTAAGGCACAACGTTCCTCTGTAGTGGCACTGATGCTATGGGAGATCTGATTGCTCAGATACTGCTGTCTTGCTTCTAACAATGAGTGAAAACCTTCCCTGGATCTGAGATCTTCCCTCCACTCACGTTGAAGCTGCTGTCTATCATTACAGAGATCGCAATTTCTTTAAAAAAATAAATCCTTTTTTTCAAAGGACTTTTATAACCCATATACAGTAGGGTGGACCAACCATATCACCACAGTTTACATATTATAAGCACTGTTGTTATTGATTTTGTGGGGAGGGAAGAAAAACATAGCATAAGCAATTAGCAGGTGTAGGCTGGAGTTGGAAAGAGCGTGGCTCAATCAATTGCAAGAGTCGATACCAAGACTGGAGACTGTTGTAATAGGAGAACAGCCCCTGCTGTCTGAAATGGGAAGAGTTAAACAAGACGCCCGTGTTCCTCTAAACAGGTACCAAGTAAAATTATGCCCACCGGCCAGGAAAGTACCAGTCATTTTCAGATAAATTAGGCCCCGTTCTTCCTGCAGAGGGGATTAAAAAAAAATCATACTCCACATTAACAGTCCCTTTGGTACTTTCGTCAAATGAGTTTTAGTGGCAGAGGCCTGCTAAAAATATCTAGCAATTTTGTTCCTCATTTAAATGCAGAGCTCAGTAGAAACCCCCGTGAATGCATGGAGCTGGTGATTCAGCAGCCCAAATATCATAGCGCCGTTCCACTTCGCTCGCTGACTTTTTATTTCAGGAGCTATGTGTGTGCTGCATCCTTGTTAAGGCTGTAACACAGATCGTGGCAGAGAACTAACGACACTCAACGGCTGCACTATGTGAATCATGGGGAAGCTTCTGCCAGGGCCTTTTGAGCATAATGATGATACAGTGGGAATGGGGCTACCGAGCATCAAGTGATGAGCGATCCAGGCATTTGTCTAACTATGGCTAAATATTCTTGAATGGCTTTTGATGGCTGGTGGCTACGAGTTTTCGACCAAGGGTGGGCCAAATTTTGACCCAGGTATGAACATGGTATAATGACTCTTTGTTGTTCTAATTAGCCTAATAACTTGGAATCCAGCACTGTAAAAAAACAAAAAAAAACACTTTGCATTCCATACTTTTTTTGGAACACAGTGTTCACTGTCCAATTTTCTGTGCTTTGTTTTTGGCAGCGCTCATTTTTGAATGGAAGGAGTTCAGAGGAATGTTTGTTTCTAACTCAGTTTCTTGCTTACTTTATTATTTTAGTTATTTTATTCCTGTTAAAAGTTATTTTAGTAATTTTTTTCGCTGCTCCCTGGCAAATGACACACTTGCTTACACTGAGAGCACAATCCTATCCTGGAGTTAAGCCTGCACAAGTAGGCCAGCAAAGTTTGGCTGGCACAAGGGACACCATAAATTATGTTTGGACCATCCTCAGAGTCAGAGAGGCCAGCACACAGATGTGTGCCATCCTCTCTGACTCCGAGAGTAGTTCAAACAGGCTTCTGCCAGCCAAACCTTGCTGGCCTAGCTGTGCCGGACTAACTCCAGGTGAGGATTGCGCTCTCAGTCCCTGCATTGTTGGTCAGTTGACATGCACCTGCAGTTCTTTTCTGTTCACACGGATACTCACACAGATACACATGGACACACACAGAGACACTGCATCTAGGAATGAGGCTGCTACATTTGGGCAGACAATGCCAACATCAGTGTACATTTGTGTGCATGCATAGGAGAAGAGGGTATGTTAGCCGTATTGTTAGCCGTAGATCACTGGTTCCCAACCTGTGGTTTCACAGGTGGTCCACGAGCAGTGATGCCATGCAGGGGGTACGCGGGGGTACGCGAGTACCGGTTTCTAGGATTATGGCTGGCCCCGCCAATTCGCCCGCGCACTCGTCGACTCCGCCCCCTGCAACGTTTGAATTTCCTGCATGTTTGAGTTGCCTGCATGTTCTCAGAGCCAGGCAGGCAGGCAGGCAGCGAGCGGAGCCTTGCCTTGCCTTGCCTTGCCACTGAAAAATGAGCTGCTCTGGGGTTTTGGAACTGTTGGGTCACTTTAACATGATGCCAGGCCTCCTTAACATGTTCTGGGGGTGCTGTGGAATACTGTTGCAACTGTTGGGTCAGTTTAAAATTGTCTGAGGCCTCAAAAAGGGCTTTTTTCATGTCCCTTCCTGCCACGACATCACTTCCGGCTTATGATGTCACTTCCAGTGGGCGGGTCCCGACACGTGCCAGTCAAAAGTGAGTACCTGTTCTTAAATCATTTAGATGACACCACTGTCCACGAGACCCTGAGAAGTGCTCCTCAATGTCTTCGGAGGGATAGCCTTTGATCCAGCATCTCGCCTCGTGAGTGCTCCCTCATAGGCCACCAGAGGGGGTGGACAATGGACCGCCTGTAGCTGCAGCCTACTCTGAAGTATTGCCTGCAGTTGTGGTTGGTCTGTTCTCTGTTCTCTGCCCTCTCTGGTAGTACATGGGCCAGCGCTCACTCGGGAGTGTCACTTCCCTACGAACCACCAGAGAGGGTGCAGAATGGACCCCCTTCAACCAGCAACAAAAGCACAACCCACAAACCTTCTCTATAAATAATGTCTAATAAATCTTCTCTAATTATTACAAATTTAATTGTATTTTTTTCTGAGTGCAGGGGGATGTCTGGTTTTTGTTGTGTGTGTTTTTTGTATATGTTCCACGATGATTCTAATTTCTTCCTCAGTAGTCCGCGGACTTCTAAAGGTTGGGTAGGTAGAGAGCCGTTGGAGGGCTGGATTGAAAGCTCTTGTCTGGGCCGTATTTTTTCCACTTCTTATTAGATTCACCCAGCTAAGTTTTAATGCCTGAGTGACATTTTGCACCCATTATGAACAAAGACGATGATTTCAATGTGACATAAATAAAACCACAGGACAAAATATTAACCAAAAATTGGGGGGGAGGAATCAAGCATTCATCAGTCACCAAAAATACAAAATAGCAGCTATTGACGACTGCCTGCAAATGTCCAGGAATGTGGTGTTGTGTGTTGTTTTCCGTGCTTTCATGCAATCTGAAAGTATGCTTAGGCTTGGGCAAGTGCAAGGGACACCTTCACAGGGCCCACAGCCTGTTCCTCACCCCCCTTGATGCACACCACTGTCTCCTCTCGCTGCAGAGAGCCACACTCCCTTCTCTTTATTCAGGCCCTGCATGACACCAATTAATGAGTTGAACATCGCACAGCCTTCCCTGTGGCCAAGTCCTCCAAGTGAGGATCATTATATCCTGCTTAAATATACTGGAGGCTTCACACTCCATTTTTCTACCTCCAGATTCCCTCTCCCAAGGGGGATGGAGAGTCAATTCAGAACAGCTCTCTAGGACAGGGTGTCCCCACTGTCCCACGCTGGTGATTTATGAGGCTGCTCAAACTGGTCCTTGAAAGAAATATCATCCTGGCAGCAACAGGGACAGCAGCTTAGTTAACGAATAAATCCTCAAGGATTCTGCCTGGGATAGGATGAAGGTTTCATTAAAAACCAGGATGCAGGTGGAGAAGGTCCATTTTTGAACCTGGTGTCCTGGGCACTCATTCTCGGTAGAAGGGGGCTGCACAGGGCCGGATTAAGTGTTATCCTAAATATGCAGCAGTGCTGGATGCTTGGTGTAATGAGACCATCTAGGAGTGACCTGATCACGTCTGGCCTTACTCAAAACATGGAGTCTTCTCCACTGTTGTTCATAAAATGGTGAGACCACGGTTTCTTCTGCGATGCACAGCTGTGTGGCTGTGCACCCTCCAGCTGAAATCTGTGCATAGCAGAATTGCGGCAACCAGGACGTTCAGCGAGAATGTGATGACATCATTGGTGGGTGGCCATAGGTAGCGTGGTGTCATTTGCAATGCTGGGCAGCTGCAAAAGGGGTCCATGCACCAACACGTACCCCATAAAGGGAACATAGGTTGAGATTGGAGGCATATGGAACATTTAGGGTAACGGTCAATCTGGTCCTCTGCACAGGCCAGTTCTACAAAAGTGGCATAAGAATTTTGCTACTCTGAGTGAATCAAGATGTTGCCAGTTAATGGCAAATTTATGCCAATTTTATTTTTGCCACTAGTTTATCATACAACAATAGTGGATTAAATCATCAGGAGCTGTCTGGGATGCTGCTTTCTTCTTGCAATTTATATAGAATGAAGGTTTCATGAAAAATGAGGGTGAAAGTAAAGATTTACTTTTGAATGTGATGTCTTGTATGTGGACCTTCTGCAGAAGTTGACTGTGCATAGGGCCAGATTAGCTGTTATCCTCAACCTGCTACACCACCAAATCTTTGTTATGATTAAATCATCTATGTACTCATTCATTTAAAATACAGGTATCCCACTTCTCAACCTTAGGTTTACAACAAAATCCAAAGGGTCTCAAAAGTCCTCCCAACCTAGAACAAACCTTCAGCATCATCAGCGTCCACCAACAAACCCAATTTAACCGTGATTGGGTTTGCAATGTGAACATAATGCCTTCTCTGCTCCCGCCACCTCCTCACTTTTTCAACAATATCTTGCAACAATATCTTGCACTTTCGACTGGTTAAGGACCAGAGCTTGGATGAAAGTCACAAATAGATGAATGTCAAAGCATAGTCTTCTTTAGCTTGTGCATTTATTTTGGCCGGTGAAACCCATAAATAACTCATAGCACTTGGGTGTGAGACCCAAGCAAAACAGAAGTGAAAGAAAAATAAATACATGTATGTCAATGAACTTTGTGGAAGGTTGGAAGGATGAAATTGGGGAAAGCATGTGGACAACGTTTGAAATGTGGTTATAATTGAAAAGGGTTGAAAGAGCAGAGCAATGAAAGTCAAAGTACTTTATACTCTCCAGGTGTATAGGTGTATAGGTGCACATCATGTATAGGTGTGCATTCCTGCCATGGGTGGCAGATGTCATTGTAGAGGCTGCCCCCCAAGTGTGCATTGGAGTCTCCACCCATGCAGAATTTATAATATCCTGCATACATTTTACAGCGGCAATATGCATGTTTCATTTTTCCCCCTTATGTGCCACTTTTCTTCTTCTTTTGAATAGCAGAAGATGTAGATTCCTGACAGTTTTGACTTTCCCCCGAAAAGAAATATTCAGAACAGCATTTGGCTGACTGAACTGTTTATTAAAGAGCCGACCTCCAGCTCTCTATGGAGATGAGTTATAAAAGTTGGTATTCAAATCAGGGGGACTGGAAACTGGGAAGGGTGTGTGCCAACGGGGAGAAGCCAACAACCATCCCATAGAGTCTTGATGCAAGTTGCCGCAGGAGCTTACTTTAAAGGAAATTCTTGGGTTGATCTGAAGGGGCTTTCTTGACAAAAAGCCATTTGCCAAGAACAGTTTTTCTTCTCGTGGCACGGTGACCTCTATGGTTTTGTCTATGGCCTTCGCCTCTTGTGATGTCACTTCCAGTTTCTGGGAGATGCTTCCAGATTCTGCAGCTCTGTTTTTACAGCAACTGTTCGTAGTAACGAATTGTCTGTGACTCTTCCGTCCTCTGTCAGCAGACCGATAAAACTACTTTTCCAGTGATTTTCAACCACTGTGATCCCAATTCCCGCAAGCACACCTGAGGACCTTTCGTGGTACATCAATGCAGTAGCGTTTCTACAGGGATGGCAAAGCTCTAAGTTTTGCAAGAAGCCTTACCTTGCAGTGGAAATCACTCCTCCCCTGCACCGTTTTAGCCAATCCTCACAGGGAACAGCAACATCTTGGCGTTGCTTACTGGCTACAGCAGCAAGGGAGAGGAGGGATTTACATGACAGGGTAAGGCTTCTTGCAACACTTAGAGCTTTGCCATCCCTGTAGAAACGCCTCTGCATCAATGTGCCTTGGCACAACAGTTGAAAATTGCTGTCATAAAGATACCTGTAAGAAGATGTTAAACTCAAGTAGGTGATTTGGTGGTACTGATTGATCCCCAAGTACTTGGAGATAGAATTACAGTCTGGTATAAGTTACATGTTCAGATTTACCAATTGTCCCTGTTGTTAAGGAACTTCACATTTAACTTTCACAGTGTGAAGAAATTGCATGCTTTTTGTGAGCCAATGACATGTTTAGATCATAGCTGACTAGTGTGGTGGTGGTGGTGGTTGAGCCTAACTGGGGAATCAGCAAGTACTTTTATTTCCTCCATCATTAACCTGTGGAACTCCTTGCCACAGGAGATGGTGATGGTGACTGGCCTAGGTGCTTTTAAAAGGGGATTAGACAGATTCGTGGAGGAAAAGTCCATCTCATGCTATAAGTAGTGATGGGTATGTGCAACCTCCTGTTTTTAGATGTAGGATACGTCAGGCCAGGTGCTAGGGAGAGGCAGCAGGAAGCAGGCATCTTGTTGTGTGCTCCCTGAGGCATCTGGTGGGCCACTGTGAGATACAGGAAGCCGGACTAGATGGCCTTGGCCTGATCCAGCTGGGCTCTTATTAATTACTCTGGGTCTTCCTCTACCTGTTTGGAGTCAGTAACTCAGTGCTAATCCATTGGGCAGAGCTGAGAGTGGCAGAAAAGCTGGACAAAAACACACCAGGCTCACCTGTGTTCATCTCTCCTGGTTTTATATGGGAGTTCCATTTTGCCATTATAATTTCTAGCAGAGCTTTAATAGTGGGATTAATGTTATACTCCCCAAGTATTTGAAGTAGCCAGGAGTGTAGGGTGGACTCAAAGCCCTTTCAGAGGTCGGTATATCTGGTAGCAGAGAGCTTATGTGTTCTCTGTTTTTGCACTCAAAATGATTTTGCTAATAAGTTCACCTGTTAACACCTGCGTATATTTTTGCTGAGATGTACACCTGGGCACTTCTGATGCCCAAGTCATTTTTCAAGGCAGCGTGTTCTACTCTTTCTCGCTCTGCACTATCCGTCCCCGTCCCCATCCCCTTTCGTGTTTTAATAAACTCTTTTCATGATTTAACTCTTCACCTGCCTGTTGCTGGTTGAACAAACCCAGAGCCTTATCCCAGTCCAGTCTGGAGTTGGAGGAAAGTCTTCATTTTGTATTCGTTGGAGGGAGGCTTCCGAGGACAGTCTCTCCAGCCTGGCTTTGTCCTTGTGGTGGCAGCGGAGTCTGTAATTTTGGTCTTGGCATGGGCAAGTCAGGGGAAAAGAGGGAGGCACTAGCACCAAGATACCACCACCCAGCCCAGCCCAGCCCAGCCTCACAGCAGCAAATTGCATAGGCATATCTAAAGAATGATCATCATTGCTCCAAGGCACAGTGAGTAGATGGGAGGATGGATCTAGCTGCCCTGCCAATGCGGGGTGTGTGTGTGTGTGTGTGTGTGTTTACAGTTGTAATCACTATGTTTATACAGCCACTATTGCTAAGTGCTGCTTTATTTGAACAAAGAAAGCTACAATCAAATCAAAAATACATTTAAAACTCATTTTCTTGCAGTGGGGTAGGAAAGGGAAAAGTGATAGATATTGTAATGGATATCCCAAGTGGATCGTTGAACAACCAAACGTTGGCTGATGAACAAAAATATCATTTATCACCACTTTAAGGGAAGGAGGGAGGAACATTGATGGAGGAAGTTGTTTTGTATCTGTACATGTAGGTTCTGTTCTTCAATGTCAAGAGGCCCTGCAGGACCAAACCAAAGCACCGTCTAGTTCACAGCCTACTTCCCGCAGTGTTCAGCCAGATGCCTCTAGGACAGTGGTTCTCAAACATTTTAGCACTGGGACCCACTTTTTAGAATGACAATCTGTCCGGGACCCACCAGGAGTGATGACATGGCCAGCAGTACCATCATTGTGATGCCAGAGCCTGCTGCTTTCCTGAGAATGCATCAAGAAGTTGGGTGATTTCTCAGCCATTTTCCAACAGCAAAGAGAATCAGAAAGAAAAAAAGCCTATTTAGAACCTTGACACAAGCAAAATAATAATAATAATAATAATAATAATAATAATAATAATAATAATAATAATA
>JAJKFI010000020.1:12670827-12705649 GCA_029204185.1 Lerista edwardsae | reverse complement strand
TAATAATAATAATAATAATAATAATAATAATAATAATAATAATAATACTTGGATTTATATATCACCTTTCTTAGGTCACCAGATTTCTCTTATGACTATAACTCAAGGCGGTTTACATGGGCAGACTTTATTCAGAAACCCGAAGGTTTTTACAATTTATACAGAAATGTTCTATCTTTCAAGAACTACACACATACAGATGAATCTTTCTGGATTTAGTCCTTCTTTCTGGCCACCCGTTTGTCTTCTTGCTGGCTGATAAATGGCTTCCCTGCTCCCACCAGAGAAGCGGCTGAACTTCGGCACAACTCCCCCTCACACAAGGCAGCCGAAGCTCAGCTGTTAATCAGCCGCAATTAACGAGGTCTGCCACTCACAGAGACTTCCGGCTGTCCCAAACTGGCGACCTTCAGATCTTCAGCTCTTATCTTCAGGCAAACGGAGGCATTAACCCTCTCGACTAAATCTTCTGCCCACACAGAAATAACCACACAGCCCTTCCCTTTTCCAGCATCTCATCTTCCCATATTTTTAATATGGCTGCTCTAGGTGCTTCGCGACCCACCTGGAATTGGCTCGCAACCCGCAGTTTGGGAACCACTGCTCTAGGATAACCACATGAAGGCACAATCTGTTCCTCCACGATTATTGATGTTTTGGGGTAGGCTGCCTCTGAAGATGGAGTTTCCGCAGAGCCATCATGTCTACTAGGCATTGCTAAGCCTCTCCTCCATGAATTTGTCTAACACCCTCTTAAAGCTGTCCATAAACACATCTGTGGTGGGGAATTCCATAATTTTATTTATGATCCTCAATCAACCCCTGTCATCGGTTCACCCCCAAGTTCTTATGTCATGGGAGAGGGTGAAGAAACATCTGCCTGTCCACTTTCTCCAAGTCATGTGTCATTCTATGAACTGCCGTCAGGTCCCTCTTAACGACCGCTAATTGCAAGCCACGTGAAGTGGGCTTGGAATTTTGCTTCTGCTTCTAAGAATGTGCCTTTTCTCCAGTAGCTTCCCCATGGCGTTGCTAGGTGGGGTGGAGTAAACCATTCTGCTCCCGAGTCATTGTTACTCATTCGGATGGAGCGTCTGTATTTGGGTTGTCGTCAAAGTTACTGTGTACGGTGAAGTAATTGCCGGAGTGATGGGCCCTCCTTTTTTTTTTTTTTTTTTTTTGCCTGCCGGAGGAAAAAAATGTTTTATGACTTTGTGCCTGGGGAAGTCTGTGTAGGGCTGCATCCTGCGGGTTCGGCAGACAGACAGTTGCGTGCTGGTTGGAGGAGAAGGGCTGGAGCTGTGATTCATGTGCTGGGTTGAGGTCATGGCTTGGAAGGACTCCGTGTCAGCTTTCACTCCCTCTGCGTATCCAGCACAGTTTGGCCAAGTGCAGCTGGTTGGCTACAACGATTCCTCTGTTCCAGCTCCAGGAAAAGGCACCAATCAAGGAAAGTCTAGCTTCAAAGATCAAGTGCTTTGGGGTACTTACCTTTTTGGGGTACTTATACTTTATATATATATAAAGAGCTACTGATGCCACAGTTGGTTCAACAGCCCTGCCCTTTGACCTGAAACAAATAATCCCTGATCTTGGCAGGACATTTCTAAGCCCAGCCTATGATCCTGCTATATACTTGCTCTGTCTAGCTCAATGTTGCCCCTACCAGTGGTTTTCAACCTTTTTTGTGCCATGATCCTTATAAATAAATAAACAACGGGACCCACTGCCTATCTTGCCTTCCAGTGGGAGCCTCTACCGGTGAAGGACACAGGTGGCAGCAGGATCCTGAAGCGGCCACCACCAGCACGGTGTAGCAGGTGCAGAGCCGAGGACGCTGTGCGAGCCAGATCAGGGCTGCATGGCCTGGGGACAGAGGCTTGGATGCACCCTAATGGCTGCATCCCAACTCTGCCCCCCTCCCCGGGCTGGCACACTTCCCCGCCCACTCACCTACCCACCCTGCCCTGTTTCTCCCTCCCTCCCTCCCCCTGCCCAGAACCGCTCTTGTGCCAGCCAAGTTCATCTGGCGCCTGAGTGGCGCAGCACGCCCTCAGGCAAGCACCCTCGAGCCAACCCTGCTGCTATCAGCCCAACAGTCCCAGCGCCAATGGTGCCAGTTGGCTGTGGTGCTGTTGGGCCAACGCAAGCAGTTAGCATTGGCCCAAGGGCACCCTCAGGATTGCGCCTTCATGATCCTGTGTCAAAATGCACAAATGCTTCTAAGGGTTGCTGATCATCAGGGATGGTGCCCGGTTCTGCCAGGCCCCTGGGCAAGCTATGGGGAAGGGACCCTTCTACACACACAGGCCTGCACACCCCTCATAGTCAGGTTCCTCCTCTCATCTTCAGCTTACCTGCTTGGTTTCCAGCAACATAGAACCAGACATGTCATGTAGCGGGTACGCGGGGGTACGCGAGTACCCGTTCCTAGGATTAGGGCTGGCCCCGCCCATTCACCCGCCCACTCGTCAACTCCGTCGGCGCTCCGCTCCGCCCCCTGCAAAGTTTGAATTGCCTGCACGTTTGCGTTGCCTGCATGTTCTCAGAGCCAGGCAGGCAGGCAGGCAGCGGAGCGAGGGAGACCGATGGCAGCAGCAGCGTGAGCAGGTAGGCTGCCTGGGGCTCCCTCCCAAGGAGGCGTGGCGGTTCCTGGGGGGAAATCGGTAGCCTGCGTGGCGGCCCCAGGGAAGGCCCGGGCCTTCTGGGCCTTCTCCCGGGCCACCGCGCGGCCTACCGAGGAGGAGCGGCGGTTCTTGGGTTCCGGATATGACCTCACTTCCGGTGGGCGGGCCCCAACACAAGTGCCAATCAAAAGTGAGTACCTGTTGCTAAATCATTTAGATGCCATTACTGCTAGAACTAAAACTGAATAAGGCACCCATGTTCTTAGAACGCATAGAATACAGAACTATAGCTTCATGTATTCTCCCGGTGGAAACCGCTCCAAGCAGTTAGACAATAGCTAGGTGACTTGACCAGTGTAGTGAAAGGAATCTGTGGCAGAGCAATTGTTTCTAATAGCACGGAAACACTGTTCTCTTCTAACAGAATGCAGATGAAATCTGAAGCCTCACATTTATAAGCATCTGAACTTACGAGGCTTTGTATGCTCTTTATCTGAACTATATCGCAGGGGCCCAATGTTAATAAAAATGATAAATTACCACAGCTGCAGATTGCCGTATTATTCATGAGGAAGATTTATTGGCCTCCTGTGGGACAGACAGAGAGAAGTGATATTAAAGAGATATAACTGTAGAGATTCGGCTGAAGTTTGGCAGTGTTTAAAACCGCGAGCACCAATTGCTTGGGATGTCGGATAACCCCTGCGATGGCCCTGCCATTAATCAATGTAGAAAACCAGTGTTTACCAAAGGGGGATAAGTGGGGGGGGGGAGATAAAAACAAAGCTATTCAGACAGTGGGGAAGCAAGAGAATAATGCAATTATAATACAATATCTGTGTAGGTTTGTGGCGGTTTTTAGTGCCTTCTATACAGACAGAAACACAATTTGTGGTGGGGAGAAGTAAGGTGTTCCCTTCCTCTTTTTACTCTGTTTTATATCACATATGACAATGCAGTAGGTGCAGTTATATCAATGAGGAGGAAGAGGAGGAAGAAATGCTATCAATGTACAATCCAGGAGAAGCTATGAATTATACAGGTACCCCCCCCATATCCACGGTTATCTGCATGTATATGTATCCGCAGTTTCACTTATCCACGGATCAGGCCCCCTTACCTTCCTTTATTCTTACTTTGAGTTGCTAAAAAATCTTCTTGCTCACGGGTAGGGGCTGGGGAGAACCTATACTTAACATAAAAAATGCAAACATTTCTCCACGACCGAATGGTCTAGTCGTCATCGAATGTAGGGGACGGTGCTCATCTCTGTTTCTGAGCTTGTGTTTGTCCGAGGACAAGCTTCCATGGTCATGTGGCCGGCATGACTATATGCCAAGGCGCTCAGAACACTGTTACCTTCCTGCCAAAGTGGGCCCTATTTATCTACTCGCATTTTTATGTGCTTTCAAACTGGTAGGTTGGCAGGAGCTGAGACAAGCAACGAGAGCTCACTGTCGCATGGTCTCGAACTCCCAACCTTCCGGTCAGAAAGCCCAGCAGCAGCGGTTTAACCCGTAGCGCCACCATGTTCCTACATACTTAGCATAGGTTCCCTCTTATCCACTGTTTCGGGTATCCACTGGGGGTCCAGGAACCTATCCCCTGCTGATACTGATGCCTGTATTATTTAATATTATTTACTCATTTAAAATTAATTAATATTCTTTATTTAATATTAATATTGTTAATAATTATTTTATAGTATATTTTATTGTGTCCTTCCAAGGTCAGCAGGCCAACTTGCATGGTTCTCCTTCCACTCTTTAATTTTGATCCTCCTAACCAGGAGTCCAGCTAAGCCTCACGGCCACATGGTTTGGAGCTGAGCATGGAGCTCAGCAACCCGGAAGATGGGTGATGATGTGCAATGCCATTGCTGAGCGGCCGCAGATCGTGCCATGGCATAGTCGCGATGCAGGCAAGAGAAGGGGCACCGGGCACACACTGGTGCAGACCCCTAACAGGGAATAGTGAGCCATCTTGTGAGCCAGGTTAGCGTGCGAGAGAATGACTTGCCCCTGGTCACCCACAGTGCCAGCTCTAGAGCTCCTGGCCCCTGAAGCAGTGCAGAAGAGGAAGTGTAGAGGAGAAGAGAATGGTGGGCTAGTCCACTACTCTACTCTCCTGCACACTTCTGCTTGGTTCCCCTCATCCTGTTCAATTCCAGGGAGCAGGAGGAGGAGCTGTGACAGACACACCAGGTAAGGGTGGGTCACATTTGGTGAACTTGGAAGTCTGGGCCTTCAATCCTGGTGACAATC
Source organism: Lerista edwardsae (assembly GCA_029204185.1). Classification (NCBI taxonomy): domain Eukaryota; kingdom Metazoa; phylum Chordata; class Lepidosauria; order Squamata; family Scincidae; genus Lerista; species Lerista edwardsae. The sequence continues at coordinate 12,700,758 of JAJKFI010000020.1, read as the reverse complement.
CTGCCTCTGGTTGGGTAAGAATTCTGCTTTTTCACCTCAGGAAAGAGCAAGATGAACACTGGCCCTACAAGTCAAAGAGAAGCAGGCAGCCCACATTGGCAATATCAGGCAGGTCCATGGTTTGGTGGCTCTTGAGGACTTGATCTCATTTGACCCAAGCCGCTCCTTAGGTGCACAAAGGGAGGAAGGCAGTGATGTCATGCAGGGGGTACGCGGGGGTATGCGAGTACCGGTTTCTAGGATTACAGCTGGCCCCGCCCATTCGCCCTCCCACTCGTCGACTCCGCCCTCTGCAACGTTTGAATTTCCTGCATGTTTGAGTTGCCTGCATGTTCTCAGAGCCAGGCAGGCAGGCAGGTAGCGAGCAGAGCCTTGCCTTGCCTTGCCATTGAAAAATGAGTTGCTCTGGGGTTTTAACATGATGCCAGGCCTCCTTAACGTGTTCTGGGGGTGCTGTGGAATACTGTTGCAACTGTTGGGTCAGTTTAAAATCATCTGAGGCCTCAAAAAGGGCTTTTTTCATGTCACTTCCTGCCACGACATCACTTCTGGCTTATGATGTCGCTTCCGGTGGGCGGGTCCCGACACGTGCCAATCAAAAGTGAGTACCTGTTCTTAAATCATTTAGATGACACCACTGGAGGAAGGCCTTGTGGGATTTGCCGGCCTCTGTGGAGCGCTAAGCATCGCTTCCAGATTAGAGCGGGACCTTCCACTGAGCTCTTTAAATGAAGGCATTTGAGGTCAGCCTGTGTGAACATCTTTATGCTATTAGGAACTTCGAAGCATCTGCAAAGCAGATGCAAGTCCAAATACTTGGTGTGTATGTGTGTGTGCGTGTGTTTCATTTGTACATCTTGGCGCGGATATCCTGAGCGCTTTTCCAGGTTGTGTTGTGAGGGAGGGGTTGAGACACTTGGAGACTGTATTGTCGTTACCTCAGAGGCCCGGAGTTTTCAGTTGTGTTCAGAAATATTTAAGCTATACAAAGTTTTTGCTTTTTGTAACAGTCTCCTGCATAATCTTACTGGTTTACTTCAGAGATCTCTAGAGGTTGAGATCTTCCTGTTTGTTTGGTTTGATAAGGGGGGGGGGAATCCCACAGTGCATTTTTGGCTGTTATGTAATCCTTCAAAGTGTTTCCCTTTGCAAAGGTGTATTTTATGGCCTATAATTCCATTAGCAGAGAGACAGAATAGTCAGTTCTAAGCAGAAAATACCTTTCAAATCATCAAAATTTTGACATAATCATCCCTGATTCCTAGAGGCCTTTTTCCACCTGGTATGGCTGAATGTTTAAAAATTCAGTGAAAACACTTTTAGCTTCTGGTAGAGGTGCTGAAATTAACAACTTTGCAAAGGGTGACTCTCAATATTAACCCTCCTCTTAAATTGTAGCCTCTTCATCTGAAGTCTAGGAGAGATTTGTCGATGATCGCAAAGCTTGAGGGCGCAATCCTAACCTAGAGTTAGGCTGGCACAGTTAGGCCAGCACAGTTTGGCCTGTACAAGGGCCACCATAAAGCGTGTTTGGACCACTCACGAGTCAGGGAGGTTGGCGCATGTCTGTGTGCTGGCCTCTCTGACTCCGGGAGTGGTTCAAACATACTTTATGGTGTCCCTTGTGCTGGCCAAACTTTGCTGGCCTAACTCTATGATTGTGCCCTGAATTATGGGGAGAAAGATGGGAGATCTAGTCCTTATACACCCCCCCCCCATTTTAGTCACACACACACACACACACACACACACACACACACACACACACACATGTCATCACCTTCTAAAATCAGTAGAGTCAAGGGACCTGTTATAAATGGCAAAGGGACTCCCAGAATCTTCTGTAATCTGAGTATTGGATTATCTAATTAATACTCAGATATCCACGATGGGGTCCAGAAAGGAACCCCAGTGGACACTAGGGCATGCCTGTATAAATAAAGTGTATAAACATATACTGGTTATTTATTTCTGTACCAAGTCCCTGAGAGCACAATCCTATGCATGTTCCTAGCCGAGATGAAAATTGAACAGGATACCACCAAGAACGGGGGAGGGGGCAGTATCTGATGTGTTGCTTCAGGAGCCTGGAAACTTGGGAAGGACCTGTTGCTTAGAGATGCCCACGTATATAACATCTTGGTGGGATTGGATCAGTGGTGTCATCTAAATGATTTAATAACAGGTACTCACTTTTGATTGGCACGTGTCGGGACCCGCCCACAGGAAGTGACATCATAAGCCAGAAGTGATGTTGTGGCAGGAAGTGATAGGAAAAAAGCCCTTTTTGAGGCCTCAGATGATTTTAAACTGACCCAACAGTTGCAACAGTATTCCACAGCACCCCCAGAACATGTTAAGGAGGCCTGGCATCATGTTAAAACCCCAGAGCAATTCATTTTTCAGTGGCAAGGAAAGGAAAGGCTCCGCTCACTGCCTGCCTGCCTGCCTGGCTCTGAGAACATGCAGGCAACTCAAACATGCAGGAAATTCAAACGTTGCAGAGGGCGGAGTCGACGGGTGGGCGGGCGAATGGGCGGGGCCAGCTGTAATCCTAGAAACCGGTACCCGCGTACCCCCTGCATGACATCACTGGATTGGATGCTGAGCATCACCTGAGTTTTTCCTGCTTTGGAGAATCAGACAGATTTCATGGTTCAATACACTGGTTCAAAGCACAGCTCTTTGGTTTACTAGTAAATTGGGAGTGAAGGAGGACAGACAGACAGCCGTAAGCAAGCATGACTACTGCATCTGAATGATTCAGAGAGAACTAAGGAGCTTCAGATGTAATAGGAAGGTCCAAAACGATGAGGAAATCAAGGATTTCCCCTACACATTGTGACATGCAAAACTGTCCTGGTGTGCTTGTGTGTCTCTTCTCCAGCTTAAGCTCACAAAGAGTTAACAATTTAGTGTGGGATGTGTGAAAACCTTACATAACTCATTCAGTCTCATCTCTTGGGTGTTTCGTTGCACACTCTGCCAGAACTAATTTCACGGTTTTAAAACAACTTGTGATACAAAAAGAATCTGTAATGAGCAATTGGGAGGGACGATGGCTTCCTTTTCCACCGAAGAGGGAGGCTGGCTGGTGGAGCCACAGGAACATATGCACCCAGTATCTCCAGTTTCCCAGGGACAGTCTCAGGGCACAATCCTAACCTAGAGTTTGGCCGGCACAGTTAGGCTGGCACAAGGGACACCATAAAGTATTCTTTGGACCACTTTCGGAGTCAGAGATGCCAGCACACAGATGTGTGCCACCCTCCCTGACTCAGCGAGTGGTCCAAACGCCCTTGTGCTGGCCAAACTTTGCTGGCCTAACTGTGCTGGCCTAATTCCAGGTTAGGACTGCACTTTCATTTGCTGGATCCCTATCCCTGTTCATTGAGTGTCTCTGTTTTGGAGAAACCCTTTCAAACAATGTGCTGTCAGTTGCTGGCCATTTTTCCAGCATTCAAAGCCTTCTCCTGAGTCTCTAGAAGTTAAATCTCAGGGAGAGGGGAAAAATACAAGTTAAATGGATAAAATAGGGAAGCAGTTCTCAAAAGTTGTACTGCCACGATCCGCTTCATCCTCCACACTGTATCACAACCCGATGCTCACTGACATACGGCAAAGCATTATTGGAGCCCCCCAGAAGCCACTTTCTGATCATGCTAGGCCTACAGACCACTCCCTTGGCCTCTGTGGGACCCCGAATGCCTTGTGGAAGCAAACCAGAAGTCGATGCAAATACAAATGGAAGTCACTTCCTGTCACTTCCCCAAGACATTCTGGGGCTCGTGGAGAACAATGAGGTGAATTGCAAGCCCAGCACAACCCTGAAACAGCCTCTGGTGGTTCCCAGTAATACTTGGTGGTGTGACCATGAGCACTGGGTAGTGACTCCCCACATAGCGGGTCACAACCCACCAGTGGGTTGCAACCCACAGTTTGAGAAACACTGGACTAGGGATCAAGATGCTGGGGTATCATATCCTCTGCAGGCTCCATAGTCACCTATAGAGATAGTAAAATGTGGTGGTAGTGTAGTGCAGTGGTTAGATTTGGATCAGCAAGACCTAAGTTCCAATCCCGTTTGAAGCTCACAAGCTGACCTTGGGCAGATCACTAGCTCTCTCAACTTAATAGTGTGGTTGTGAAGATCAGATGATTCGGGGAAGAATCATGTGTGCTGCCTTGCACTCCTGGGAGGAAGGATGGCATTGGAATGTAACTCATCAATGATTCACATTGTGTTTTTTATAAATGGTTCCAGCAAATAAAGAAAGGTTGCCACTTGAGGTCCACCTGAGACCTCTTTCCCGCAGGTTCTTTCAGGGCAATTGAAATGTGTTTTTAGATAGGCCAGAAGTGGCATTTTGCAAAAGTCTAAATGTTGAATAATGTTGCTGTTCAGCTTTTGAAATCAATATTTGATTTTGGAATCAAAATTTGGCACTAGCAACATCATTGTTTCTCCTTCTTTGCCAGCGGCCTGACTGGCGAAATGCAAGAACGGACTAGTGCAAAATCCAATCAGCGCTGCACAGAAATATCGTCTTCTCAGCCATTGGTCAGAGGCCTTTAACAGTGTCTGCAGTGATAAAGGACTGAGCTGCTCTGGGGTGGCAGCTTTCCTTAAATTGTCGACGGTCATTAGTTTGTTCATGTTCAGTTCTGTTGTGAGCTATTCTGGGCTTTCAAAAAGCAGTGCAGAAATAGTAACCAACATTCCTGAAATAGAAAGTTTTAACTGTAAGCTTCTTTTCTTTTTTTCTTTATTCTGGCAGGCTTTAAGGGTCAAGAAATGAAAGGACACAATCCAGATGCTTGTTCCAACTCCCACTCCTTTCAGTGGGAAATGTTCATGAGAATATCCTTCTCCATTGTGCCCTTAGGCCAATGCTGGCCCTTCCATAAAGGTGATTGAACCAGTGACTTTAGGCAGCAGGCTGGCAAGACAAGCACTCGCTTATGTCTGTTTTCACTGGTCCCTCTTCCTGTGTAGAGGAAGTGAGAAATGGACTGGAACAGGAAGTGTGGAGGAAAGGACACGTCCCCAGTACTCTAGTCTACTATAGCTCTTCTTCTCTCTTCTTCTCTCTTCCCCTCTTCTTTTTCAAATCTGGGAAGTGGGAAGAGAAGGCATAGGGCGCAATCGTAACCTGGAGTTAGGCTGGCACAGGTAGGCCAGCCAAGTTTGGCCGGCACAAGGGACACCATAAAGCATGTTTGGACCATTCTCGGAAGCAGAGAGGCCAGCACACAGCCATGCACCATTCTCCCTGACTCAGAGAGTGGTCTAAATGCTCTTTGGCCCTTGTGCCGGCCAAACGTGGTTGACCTAACTGTGCCAGCCTAACTCCAGGTTAGGATCGCCTCTATAGTAGTGGCAGAGATAGTTTCACCAAGGGAGGGGGCAAGATTTGATGTCTGGGCTTGAGTGCTGGGAGGGCTTGGGCTGCCCCCATCTCTAAAAAGAAAAAAAAATCAAGACTCTGCAAGAGGCAGCAGTATACACAGTCTCTTGCCGATGTCGCCTCTTGCTCCATCACCTCGCCCGAGCCCCCAACCTGCTGCACCCCCCCGGCCCCAACCCTAATCCTGTTGCCTTCCAAGCCCGTGGTGCACAATGCTGCCACCTCTCCCATCCTGATTCAGCTGCTGCCAGGCGACCTGCCCAATGGCTTCCAATCCTGGGGCTGGAAGTTGCTCCCCCCCTGCCAGCTTGTAGCCCGGTGCAAGCTCTACTCCCTGCATCCCCTTAGCTATGCCACTGCTCCCGGGGTGTGTGTGTGTGTGTGTGTGTGTGTGTGTGTGTGTGTGTGTGCGTGTGTGTGTTGCATTTGCTTTGTGGGCCTCTAAAAAGTGGTGTATTCTTTTTTTAAAAAAACTATGCTTTTGGGTTGTTTTTGCCTGTACAAGTACAAATGGGGCAGACAAACAAGTCCCGCACCCCAAATACATGGGAAGTGGCTAAATAACAGCATTTACTCACGGAAAAAGCTTGAAGAAACATTCTTGCCCATCTTGCCCAAAGTCTTTTTCATTCAGCCAGTTCAGGAACTTAAGCTTGTGTAGACCAAAATAGACCAATACAATACAATCAGGCTAACTGGCACATACTGTCTCCTCCTGAAAACAGAGCCCTTGTCATATTGCTGAGATGGGACGCAGGGAGAGCTTTCCAGGGCTGTCAAAAAGTCATCTAGGAGAAGAGGAGCAGTATCCCACCTGTCAAGGCAGATAGTTGCTCTCTTGCAGCCCGTGATGTTTCATTCTCCGAGGCGGCCTCACAGTAAACTCTCCAGCTCGGCCATCAAAAGACAGAAGCCAGGTGAAAACCCAGCAAAGCCCAAGACCTGGGGGAAAAAGCATGACGAGAATTGCCTGCCAATCTTTGGCAAAGGAATTTGTGGGGAGACAAAACTTAGTGGGCTCTGTCGAGGCTGGCTAAGAGAAGTAGTTGCTTAGGTGGCCTCTTGTTTGGGTGAGTATGTGCCAGGAGAGAATGAAGTAGCACAGTGTGAAACATTCACTGGTTCTGCCCATGAGAGTGCCTAACTTGACCATCTCAGGAGGAGAATTGGTGAGGGCCCACCTCTATCTGCCAGCTCTCACCACTCCCTCTCCCGAGATTCAAAGCAGAAGAGGGGGAACAGATTGGAAGAGGAAGTGTGGAGGAGAAGAAGAGAGTGATGAGCTAGAGTGACCCTTTGTAACCACTGTGCTGCAGCACATCGGTGTGCCGGGAATGGTCCGCAGGTGTGCCATGGGAATTTGCTGGAGGGTCATTTATCAATAGGGCCACTGAGAAAGTGAGACCTCCACTTGCGGCATGGTATGTCAATGATCAAAAAGCTGATTATGTCCCTTGACAATTTTAGTGTCTTGCCAGTGTGCCATGAGATGAAAAAGGTTGAAATTCTCTGGACTAGAGAATTGAGACAGTCTAGCCCAGCACTCTTCTGCTATATTTGTCCTCCCTTTTTGAATCCAGGAGTCAGAAAAGGTGGAGGACTGATGACAACTGGAATGGAAAGGTGGAACTCTGTGTGCCACCTAGGGACCAGGAGGTCTTGGGTCAGCTCAGGGTGAAGTACTCGGAGTGTGGTCATGCAATACAGCTGCCAATGCAGGTTTGGCAGAATGTTTTGGCCTGGCCCTAAACTTTGCAGATCAGAAGAGATCCGTCAGGCTGAAGTTAAGCAAAATAATTTATGAAAAGGGCAAGAGATGGGAAGGATGATGAGAAATCCAGAATGGTAGACAAGGGCTTTTTGAATACCAGGAAGCCCTTATAAAGGGGAAACATTACAGCCAGGAGCTAATGTGGCTGTGTTGTTTGTTGTCCCAATAATTTCAGTGGAATTTAAGGAAGCAGCAAACTGATTGAGCCTACTGATACTTTGCCCACAAACCTGAAACTTTGCCTAGCTTTGCATGGGGACGTGGTCTTTGACTAAGGACAGGCATACAATCTTATAAGTGGTCACTGTGTGTCTTTCACCTACAGTATAACTGTCACATGCTGGATTGATGTGATTGATGGATGGAAAGCGATCGCTTTCTGTGCCAATGAGATATATTCGCTCTCTGTCATGCTTGTTCCCTTGGGCATCAAGTGGCTTTAGGCAACTCTTAAAATGAATTTAAGGTGCAGGCCTGTTTTTGTGTGTCCTGGAATGCATTGTTAAAGTGTTCCTAGTGCCACTAAATGTGATATACCTTTTCTCCAGATACGTCAGACCTCGGCATACAGATTGAGGGGCAAATGAACCAGAGGCAGGAGGTGAGGTCAAGAACAGGTTAGGGTAAAGTGTTGGATCAGGCATCAGTGAATATCACCAGCAAGGTGAGGCAGAGTGACCTGGATCAATTATTATACTGTATAAGGCCAGCTCAGCCCCTATTGGCTCCTCAGGTCATTGGGAGCTGCAGTACCAGTTCTTGTCAAAAACTTTCTGAGTTCTTAATTCTGTGGGTTCTCTTGAGCAAAGCCTTCACCATCCCCCCCCTCTCTCTCTCTCACACACACACACACACACACACACAGACAGACAGACAGACAGACAGACAGACATATTAAAGTAGAACATTTTATTAAAGAGAAAAACTACATACTACAAAAAAGAAACAACATTCTCTCACCACTGAAATAGTGGTGAGGATGAAATTTATGCTCTTCAAGGAGACAGCATGCATGACTATAAAACAAATAACCTGTCTCAACTGCACTTACATTATATCCTAGGTCAGTTGTTGATACTTGCCAAGCAATTCTAATCCAATATGCAGCCCCCCACTTAGGCTACACTATAGTTCTTCTTTATTCTGTTCTCATTTTTATAAGACGTTTAACCTTAAGCCACCTGGATCCTTCAACTAACCATCCAATCATAATCTCTACTATACATAAAGGTAGTTTCCCCACGACCGAATGGTCTAGTTGTGACCGACTTTAGGGGGTGGTGTTCATCTCCGTTTCTAAGCCTGTAGAGCCAGCGTTTGTCCAAGAACAAGCTTCCATGGTCATGTGGCCCGCATGACTCTACACCGTAGCGCATGGAACACGGTTACCTTCCCACCGAAGTGGTACCTATTTATCTGCTCGCATTTTTTTTTATGTGCTTTCGAACTGCTAGGTTGGCAGGAGCTGCGACAAGCAGTGGGAGCTCACTCTGTTGCATGGTCTTGAACTCCCAATCTTCTGGTCAGAAAGCTCAACAGAACAGCAGTTTAACCTGCAATGTCCCTCTACCATACATAGCTGATGTAATTATCCCTCCCCTCACAGGTGACATTCATCTACTTTCATTCTTTTTCCTTCTTACCAAAAATGCCAAAGCATTAAAGCCAACCTCCCCATTTACTGTAACCTTCTGTTTAACCCCTTCTTCTCCAACCGTATCCATGACAGTTCTGGCCATTATGTGGGTGACTGTAGAGAGCAAGCTGAGAATGACTTCTGCCTGAGAGCTACTGACATGGCCCTGAGTGTACAGTGAACTTCTTGGAGGCCTCCACCTGTCCACTGTTGAAAGCTGAATGCTAAACTAGATGGATCTAGCAAGGCATCATTGCTGTTGGGGTCAGATTGGCCCTGTAGATTCTAGTGCCCATCTCTGGCCTTCAGAGTTGGCCCCTTGAGATTTGTTGAGTTTCTTTTGCCTACCCCAGACTGGTGAGGAGGGACAGGTGTTCAGTAGGTTTCATGACTTAAAAACTGGTCACTTGTGCTTAATAAAGTTAAACTCCAACCTCAGGTAGGGTCTTCCTTGGGGATGGTACAATGGTAATAGTACCTCAGAACGCCAGATGCAGGGGAGTGCAGCGAGGTACAAGTATCTGGTTGTCTCGTGTGCTCCCTGAAGCATCTGGAGAGCCACTGTGAGATACAGGAAGCTGGATTAGATGGGCCCTTGGCCTGACCCAGTGGGGCTGTTCCTATGTTCCAATGAGTACATGTCTGAAGAGGAGTGTCTGGCTTAGTGACTGACAAAGTGAAATGCTGTGGAGAATCTTGATTGGCCACCAGTGTGTTTACCTCAGAATTTACCTCAGAATGCCAGATGCGGGAGAGTGGCAATGAGATGCAGGCATCTTGTTGTCTTGTGTACTTCCTGAGGCATCTGGTGGGCCACTGTGAGATACAGGAAGCTGGACTAGAAGGGCCAAGCAGGGCTCTTCTTATGTTCTTATCTTCTCCCAAATATTTGAAGCTGCTCGAGAGGGCCTCAGTTTTGCTTTGAAAACCACTCCCTTGCTTGCATGCGCGGTGGGTGGGTGGGGGGTCCTCCTGGGAAAGGGCCTTGATTTAGGGGCCTGCCCAAGTCTGCGAAAGATGCTCGGGGCACTCGAGGGTGGTGAGGAGAATTCAAGCGTTGAGGAAGCCGCTAATTGCATCTGGTCTTTTCCCCACCACAGTCATTAGGAAGGCACCGAGGGGCACCGGAGGACGGCTGTGCATTTGGAATCAACTCGTCACCGATGTCAGGCCTCATAAATAATTGAGATGACATTTTCAATTGATTTGTTTCCAAATCGAGTTATGCTCAGTGGCCGCTCAGCCCCAGTAATGAACTCCCACCATCACTTAGAAAACACTTTGCCGGAGACTTCGGTAACATCGTGTTTCTGTTCTGTTCTTTCCCTCCCCCTCCCCCTCCCCCAACTTGCTTCTGAAGGTGAAAGTCATCATGATGGGGTAGGAAGGAAGTCACAAATGCCAGACCTGCTTGGTCAAAAGTGAACCACCCCCAAATCTCCTCCTGGAATGGGACCCAGGAAAGGTGGCAACATCCCCTGGGGTTGACTCAATGATTGCCTGTTACGGTGTAGACTTCAGTGAGTTTGGATCATGTGCACAAAGGAGCACGAGAACCAATGGTGCAGGCAACGCAGAGGGAGGGATTTCCAAATGTCACTGCTCATTTTGACTGCAGAAGCACCAGGAGCTATTTGTCAGGCTGGAGCAACCAGCAAGCCATGCATTTTCTCCCTAGTCCCCACCTCCACATCAACCCTCTGGGAAAAGAGATCCTCTAAAATATGGTGAAATCCCCTTTGGATGTTATAGTGAAGTAGTCATACTCGGGATGTTTAACAATTCAGTGGTTCCCCTCCAAGCCTTCTGAGCTTTCTTACTTACAAGAGAGTTGCTTGTGCCAGTGACCTCTTGCACTCTGGAGAGGAAAACATTCACACTGACTAGAACGGAAGAGTCGAGTGTTAGGAACGGCTGGGGAACTGGAAGGAATGTCATTTTGAAATGAGTCTATTAACAACACAGAGACACGAAAAGGAAAACTTTGGTTCTGCCAAGCCTGGGATGGGCAAAGCAATCCTGGCCCGGATGTAGCGGCGACGCAACAGCGTTACGTTGACACTGTATCATTAGCGCCAACGCAGAGGCACCAAGCGGTATCCCCGCGTCAGGGCTAAAGCACTGAGACTGCCGCTGCAGGCAGCACTGTTGCACCTGCACTGCGCCTCCCTTACGCCAGCTGAAGCCGGCTGGCGCAAGAGAGGTGCCATGCCGGTGCGAGGGAGGGAGTGGGCGGGAGAGGGCCTTTCTGGGCAGGATGTGGGCGGTGTGCCAGCCTAGGAGGGGGGCGGGCTTCGGATTCGGACTTACAGCTGAATCCTAAACCTGTTCCCCAGGCTGCGTGACCCCAAATCAGGCCACATGGACATCTCGATCTGCGCCTGGTATTTAGCAGGAGCATATCCAACGAATGTGCCCTTGTGCTGAGGAGGCACCAGCCTCCTCTATACTGCACTGGATATGGCACAGGCCCAATGGCCTCGCCATTCCAGCGCAGTATAGGACTGCGCCAGTGATGTCATTCAGGGGGAACGGACCAGAACGGGCGTTCCGGATCCTAACGGGCTCCGTGGCTGGTTCCGGGTTCCCGATAAGTGCCAATCAAAAGTGAGTTCCTGATCCTAAATCATTTGAATGACACCACTGGACTGCGCTCTGAATCAGTAGCATAGCTACAGGAGTGGCAGTGCTGTAAGTACTACAGGTGCCACAATATGCATTATAAGTGGCCCCTCCCACTTGCTGTCAGAGCCATTCCGGGTGGTGTGATGGCCAAATACGTGCATTGCCGTCACCAATGCAGAATGGCTCCAACGGCAAGTGGGAGGGGGCCCTTACACCGCACATTGCAGTGCTTGCAGTTCTTACGGCGCCGGCCTCCTATGGCTGCACTACTGGATTGAATTGAACAATAAAGGCACAGTTGTAACTCAGCTGTTGTGGGGAACTGGAATGTCTTTCCTCTGTTACCACATTTTCCCAGCCATCGATCAAAATCAAAAGTGTCTACCCAAAGCCTGTCGTTAATGCAACTACACTGAAGTTAGACAAACTTTAATAAGGGTTTAATTTGGGCTGCGTGGTATCCAGATTTTTTTTCCTCCTCTCCCTCTTACAATACTGTAGTGAATTTATTAAAACAAGTCGAGGTGGCATCCCACAAAAAGCAATTAAAACTGTACAATGAAACAAAAAGAATGACACAACTGTAGACAGGCGTCTCCAACACACCATCTGGTTAAAAAAAAAAATCCTTTTTTAAAATAACCAAAAGCCAGAGAGACTAACGTCCTTTTGAGACTAAGACCTGCTTCAAAAGAAAGCTGCTGTGATGACCGCAGGCCAATAGGGAGTAAACTTGATGGCCCTCCCTTGGAGATGACTCCAAACTCGGGATGCAGTAACTGGGAAGGCCCTCTCCCACATCCTAACCAGATGTCTGCGGGATGCAGAGAAGAGCCTTCATAGAGGTTCTTCATATGGAGAAAATCTGTCAACAACAACAAAAAGTTATGTGATGGGATAGGGCCAGCTTTAAGCCAATGTGACCAATGTCGTCACATTGGGCCCCGCGCTTCAGGGGGCCCCGCACTAGCAGGGTGAGCATATTGCCTGTGGCTGCAGCTGGGATCTCTATGGGCTGTAAGTCAGTGGGGCGAGCAGAGCAGCTTTACCTTGGTCTCTCCCACCTGCCTCTGCCACTGAACAGCCCAAAATGGGCCTCCTGGAAGCAGTTGGCAGTGATGTTATGATAGCACCACCAACTACTTCCACCTGCCATGCTTTGCACATGGCACAAACAGCACTCTTCTTGGTGAGTGGGGGCCCCACAGGAATGCCCCACATTGGGCCCCACCGCGGCGGCTAGAGGGCGCAGAGGGATCCTGAGGGTGCAGTTCTGTAAGCGCCATTGGGCCAATGCTACTAACCGCGTTGGCCCAAGGGCGCCGGCTGCTCATGCACCAGCTGAACTCTGCTGCTCAAGAGCGGTTCTGGGCAGAAGGAGGGCGGGAGGGAGGAACTGGGTGGGGGTGGGCCGGGAGGCGTGCTGGCCTGGGGAGGGGGGTGGAGCTGTGATGCAGCCATTAGGCTGCATCCAAGCCTCTGCCCCGAGGCCACGTGGCCCCGATTCGGGTCACATGGCATCCTTGGCTCTGCGCCTGCTATACAGGTACTATACAGCAGGCACAGATCCAAGGAGCACATAGGGGAAGCTGGAGCCTACCCTGGGGCAAGGGCGCAAAAGGGCTCCTGAGCACTCCCAACTTGCGCGGGATACAGTGCAGGCCCGCAGGCCTTGCTGTTCCAGTGCAAGTTAGGATTGCGCTCTTAATCACAGAATCTGTCTTCTGCATAACCAGGGCATGGGTTGAAGACATTCGATTCCTTGAATATGGAAGTGAAGCAGGTCTTGGTCTTGTTGTGCCTGGCTGGGAGACTGTCTGACAACCTTCTGTACCATTTCAGGTTCCACGATGGAGGAAAAATAACATATGGTCAGTTTGATAAGTAAGATTGATGGGGCCCACAATTCTGCATGGTGCTTTACAATATAAGAGACCACATTCTGTGCCCATGGGGCTCACAATGCAGGAAGAATGAGGAAGTGCTTTAGGTCTGAGCTTCATGATGTAGTCACCATCTCCATGGACTGCATTAATGTGAACCATCTGATCAAACAGCCAACTGGCACCCAAAGCCTTCCTATGCACCCATGGGATCAACCCATGAAGCTGGAGGAAGACCATCGCAGATCTGAAGGTGATGTGACAGGGGAATTCTTTCTCATAGTCTATATGCACTTTGGGTTTTTTTTTTCTCCCTCCACCACATTTTCAGCCAAACAGACATCTGCAGGTGTCCCCACAGGTGACATCATTGCAGGCAAGAGTCAACAACATCTGATCTCATTATTCCTTGTTTTGCTTCTTTCCCCGTGTGTTTTTCTTTCTTTTATTTTCCCTGCCTTCCTTGGCCATATTTGGTGCCATTTCCACTTATTTGCTTTGCAGTCACCTCCGTAATGCTTTGTAGCTCCGTCAGTATGTAAATTAAACCAAGCATAGATAGCTTCGTGCTGCTTAATGTTCAGCTGATAAAAATTAACGTGGTGTGAAATGAGCATTTTATCTGACTGCAGATACAGTGACGGAGTTAATTATACTGGCAGAGCAAAATGTTATTAAAACATAGGAGAGGCGCTGATTGTGGAGGGCTGGCCGATCCTTGGAATTGGGGAGGGGAAGCGGGTTGTTGTTGGATGGACAGCAGCATCATGTTAAATCAGCTGCGGCAGGCGCAAAGCAAACGTTTCGAGAATGAGGCACTAGTTAAGCGATCGGACATGACAGAAGAAGCAGGAGTGCTGATGATTGCATGCCTTGGGTGCATAGGGGAAGGTTCAAGGCAAGCCAAGTGCTCCCAGTGCGCCGAGGAAGTGCATTCATCAGCATTAACACATGGTTGACAGTGTCGTCTTTCCAGGAAGCATTGTTGGCTCAAGCTCTGTGTTTGCGTCTTGATGGGTGATCAATAGCACTGAACGTAGCAGGACATTTTAATTCCAAGAAGCTGTATTAGCCAAGCTTCCTCTATAGGCTGAACAGCCCAACTGGATCAGACCAAAGTTCCATCTAGTCTGGCATCTCAACATGGTCAAAACAGATGGCCCTGGGAAACCCCAAAGTATAAGCAAGCATCCATTTTTCATGGCCCCAGCATGCATCCTTTTACCCATATCTAGACTGAGCTACAATCACTAGTCAATCAATCACTAGTATTTATATACCGCTTTTCAACACAAAGTTCACAAAGCGGTTTACAGGCAAATGATAACATTAAAGTTAACTGGCTCCCTGTCCCAAAAGGGCTCACAATCTAAAAGAATGGAGAACACCCCCAGCAACAGCCACGAGAAAGACACTGCGCTGGGGTGAAGAGGGACAATTGCTCTCCCCCTGCTAAATATAAGAGGACACCACTTGAAAAAGTGCCTCTTGCCCAGTTAGCAGGGGTTTGGTTTGCCCATTCACCCAGTTTGGCAATGCCTTTGGTTGCCCATTCACCCAGTTTGGAGAGATCCTTTTGCAGATCCTACTGAGTCCTTCACAACTTTACCTTATTGTTCGCCATTACTGGCCTTTCACCACTGAAGACCATCGAACTGTCCATGCCTGTCTGAGATTGGGGCCCAAGGATTCCAGGTCAGGAGGCATGTATTTCTGCTGGGCTTACCCCCTGTACAGAAACCAGTAACTTACTATGCCCAGCACTTTCATGCAAATATTGCTCAGGTTATGGACTTCTGGAGCATGCTGTAATTCTGTCCATCAGCAGTGCAATCCTACTGCAGGCCAAGGTCACCCAGGAAACAGGCGCAGCAGCCACTGCATTGGCCTAAAGTGTCACAAACGTGCCGTAAAGGATGTTTGCTCTGACTTGGGAGTAAGCAGCGCTGGCGGAAAGGACTGTACTGGGCCAATGGCACTGGATCTGAGTCATGCTCCAAGCAGTGTAGTGACTTGGGGAGGGTGGAATGGAAGTGGAGAAGGGAATTTTGGGGCAGGACATGGGCATATCAGTCCTGGGAGGGGGCTGGATCGGCGGAGGAGACCTCCTCTGCATTCTTCCTCCTGGGCCTGAACCGCCTACATGGGGCTGCTTGGACTTGCACCAACAAATTACCTGGTGCAGATCCGAGTAGCCCCATTGGGCAGGCTGCCACGTTATTCGGTGTAATGAGAAGGATTGCAAGGATCCCTCCAGCCTTTTCCAGACAAGCACTGGATAAGTGGAGACTGTGCAGCCCCATTGCGCCAGCACTGCTTAGGACTGGGCGGTTATCTAACGTAGCTTTGAAACAACTCCCCCCCCCCCAAAAAAAACCCCACCAGTTACAATTTAATAAATATTCAGAAGTCACGGTCCGGGTTTCAGTGCTGAAGGTGCAGCCTGAAATTCAGAATTTGAACCTTGGAACTGAGTGTTGACAAATGAGAAATTCAGTTTTGCTTGTGTGCATTTTTCAACTGATGCAAGGACATGTATCCTAATGGACATGTTCATTAATAAAACGCACGTGGTCCCTGCAAAAATTACTCAGTGCTCTGGAATGCCCGCTGTCAGGTATTGATCACTGCATGTCTGATAGTGACGTTTCCTGGGTGACCTTGGGCCAGTCACTCTCTCTCAGCCTCACCTACCCCACAGGCAGCGATGGGATCTACAAATGAACAAGGGGAACGCTGGGCGGACGTAGGCGGGACTTCCACTTGAGTGGCAGCCCGTCCGTAGCGTTCCGCAGCTGCCCTGGCCTCGGAGGGGCTCCTGCTTGCTGTGGGGGACAGGTGAGGGTCGCGTCGACTGCCTGGGCAAGCAGGGGTGCACGCTAACCGGGGGCAGCCCCCCTGAGGCCAGGACAGCTGCGGAATGCTACGGACGGGCAGCCAATCATGCGGAAGCCCCGCGTAAGTCCCGCCCAGCGTTCCCCTTGTACATTTGTAGATCCCATTGCTGCCCACAGGGTTGTTGTGAGGACAAAAGGAGGGAACCAACTATGTACTCCTGAACTTCTTAGAGAAAGAGCAGCATAAAAATGTGATAGATGGGTAGAAAGGTGATGGTTGTTGTTGTTCAGTCGCTATGTCGTGCCTGACTCTTCGCGACCCCATGGACCACAGCACGCCAGGCCTCCCTGTCCTCCACTAGCTTCCTGAGTTTGCCCAATTTCATGTTCATCGCTTCAGTGACACTATCTAACCATCTCATCCTCTGCCGCCCCCTTCTCCTTTTGCCTTCCATCTTTCCCAGCATGAGGGTCTTTTCTAAAGAGTCCTCTCTTCTCATGAGGTGGCCAAAGTATTGGAGCTTCAGCTTCAGGATTTGTCCTTCCAGGGAGCAATCAGGCTTGACTTCTGGGAGGATTGTCCAATTGGATCTCCTTGCAGTCCAGGGGACTCTCAAGAGTCTTCTCCAGCACCATAATTCGAAAGGGTAGAAAGGTAGATAGATAATAATGCTGCAGGTTGCGTGTTGAACACAGATTTAGAGCGCAATCCTAGCCTGGAATTAGGCCGGCACAAGTTAGGCCAGCAAAGTTAGGCCAGCACAAGGGACACCGTAAAGTATGTTTAGACCACTCTCCGAGTCAGAGAGGCCAGCACACAGACGTGCACCATCCTCCCTGACTCCAAGGGTGGTCTAAATGTGCTTTACGGTAGCCCTTGTGCCAGTCAAACTTTGCTGGCTTGTGCTGGCCTAACTCCAGGCTAAGATTGCACCCTTAAAATGAACTATTTCTAGCTCTTATCTAATGGTTTAATAATACCGTTTTGCTAGTGAGTTTTATTGATTTCCGGCTTGAAGTGCTTCAAGAGGTCAACCTGTATTTGAGTTGCACTCTGGAAGAGGCCCTCACCAACTTGCCCAGACTGGATACAGCAGAGGTGGTACAGAAGCCTTGGATGTTATTGTTGTGCTATTGTTTAATCATGAAACAGGGTGAGCAGCTGATGCTCCATATAATTTACGGGCTTTATTATCACATAAAGTTCCTTCACAGGGCTCACCGCCAGGGAGCTTCTTAGAACATAGCCTGTAATTTTGAAAAATGCATTGCTCCACTTTGATTTATGAACTCGTCGTGGGGAGAGCTCATCGAACTGCATGCCCAGGAGGCCAGAAATAAGATGGTTGTGTGTTTTGCTGAATGTGTCCTGCTAGGATTCTTTTTTTCTCCGAGTGGCTTTGAACCAGAGCTTTGGCTCACCCCCTCAGTCTGCACGTCCAAGAATCAATGTGTGAAACAGACAGAATCATAGAAGAAGAGCCCCACTGGATCAGGCCAAAGGCCAATCTAGTCCAGTTTCCTGCATCTCGCTTCAGCCCACCAGATGCTTCAGGGAATACACAAGACACGTGGATCTTGTTGCCATTCCCCTACTTCCTGCACTCCAAGACAGCCTAATTCTAAAGTAAGGAGGTTGCACTAACCATCATGGTCTGTAGCCTGCAATGGACTTTAACTCCAGAAATCTGCCCTTTTAAAAGCATCAAGGTTTTTCTGGGACTTTACCAGGTCACCACAGGTTCGGCACCAAATCACTGCTGGAGGATTGAATATTTGCATCATCATCATTAATCAGCATTCCTGCTGCAGGTGTTCAAAGCAGTTTGTATTCATGATCTTATTTCAGTCCTAACAACAACCTTGCAGAGAAGGGTATCATCCCCATGTTTCTCAGTTGGGAACTGTGGCTAAGAGGGAGTGGGCAGTAGCGTAATTTGGAGGAGAATGGTAAGTAAATATGGGCACCACAATGCGATGTGTAAGCGACCCTTCGCACTTACTGTTGGAGCTATCCCAGGTTGCAATGGCAATGCACAGGAGATGCTATTTGGTTTAGTGAGCTCCTGTGCATTGCTGTTGCTTCCCAGAATGGCTCCAACGGCGAGTGGGAGGGGCTGCTTACACAGCACGCTGCAGCACGTACCATACTTACCGTCCCCTATCCCCTGGCTACGCTATTGGGGATGAGATCACTGTTCTTCCACTCTGCCTGAGGCAACTGCTCCAGTTGGCCTCATGGATGGGCCAGCTCTGCTTCTATTCCTCTGCTGGGAGGGAGTCCCAGATGGAGTCAGTGACACTGTAATGTCAGCAACCAGAATGCAGCTACAATGACGGGCAAGGTGTGGCTCTTCTCCCAATGCAACTTGAAGGTCAGACTGTGATGGGATTTGAGAGTCAGGCCCAGGAAACTGGATTTAGGGTGCAATCCTAACCTGGAGTTAGGCTGGCACAGTTAGGTCAGCAAAGTTTGGCTGGTACAGGCGACACTGTAAAACCTTTTAGCACCGGGATGCACTTTTTAGAATGACAATCTGTCCAGGATCCACCGGAAGTGTTGTCATGGCTGAAAGTGGCATCATTGTGACGCCAGATCCTGCTGCTTCCCTGATAATGCAGCAATAAATTGGGTTATTTCTCAGTCATTAGCAAATAATTTCATTAGCAAAGTGAATCAGAAAGAGGAAAAAAAGCCTATTTACAGCCTAGACGCAAGCAAAAGAACCACACAGCCCTCCCTCTTTCCAGCATCGCATCTTCCCATAATTTCAATATGGCTGCTCTAGGCGCTTCATGACCCACATGGAATTGGCTTACAACCCACTGTTGTGTCCAGACCCACAGTCTGGGAACCACTGCTGTACAGTACAGAGGCCAGCATCCTCTCTGACTCGCAAAGTGGTCCAAACACGCTTTACGATGGTCCTTGTGCCAGCCAAACTTTGCTGGCCTAACTGTGCCAGCCTAACTCCAGGTTAGCATTGTGCCCTTAGAAAAAAATAGGCAGATGTGATTGCTTTCCTGAGAACGCTGCAATAAGTTGGGTTATTTCTCAGTCATTAGCAAATTATTTCTCAATTAGCAAAGTGAATCAGAAAGGGAAAAAAAGCCTATTTACAGCCTTAAAAGGTAAAGGTTTCCCCACGACCGAATGGTCTAGTCGTGACCAACTGTAGGGGGTGGTGCTCATCTCCATTTCAAAGCCTGTAGAGCCAGCAGTTTGTCCAAGGACCAGCTTCCGTGGTCATGTGGCTGGCTATACGCCGTAGCGCAGGGAATGCCGTTCCCTTCCCACCGAAGTGATCCCTATTTATCTACTTGCATTTGGGTGCTTTTGAACTGCTAGGTTGGCAGGAGCTGGGACAAGCGATGGGAGCTCACTCCGTCGCGCAGTCTTGAACTCCCAGCCTTCCGGTTGGAAAGCCCAGCAGCAGCGGTTTAACCCGCTGCGCCACCATGTCCCTGTATTTACAGCCTAGACACAAGCAAAAGAACCACACAGCCCTCCCTCTTTCCAGCATCGCATCTTCCCAAATTTTCAATAGGGCTGCTCTAGGGCTGCAATGGAGCTCTCTTCGGGGAGGCATGGTAAGGCAGTCATCCTAAGGGTTAGATTTGGGTATCACGTTAATGGTGGAAGGCAGACTTCTCTGATCCTGGGGCTCAGTTCTCTTACTCAAATACCCCATTGAAATACACAGCAATCCGTTTTGCTCTCTGTGTGGGCTCTCTGCATCCTCGTGCAACTCAGTGCAACCTATTTGCACTGGGGCAAAGTCTGAATTCTCACTCCTGTAGGTGACTCTGACTACCAGAGGCGACACGGTTATGGGATAAGCGCACAGGTCAAGGAGCATTTCCGTTTCACGCACTCAGCTGTCGGCTGTCAAGTTCACGCAGCGCAAATAAGTGTCGGTCAGCACGCTGAGCAGTTTCCAACGAGCCCGATCAGGGGAAATGAACAGCTCCGTCTCGGCAAATTGCAGCTCGGCCTCTCCGCGTTAACAGGGTTACGGCACTCTACAAGTCATTGTCTGGAAGCCACAGGTGCTCGTCTAACAAGGAAATAAGATGACAGTCCATGGATTATCAGCATCCTTTTCCCATAAGGCCTTGAAATGGCAGGCTTGCTCGATTCAGCCGTTCCAACAGCTCGGAGCCGAACACATTTGTGTAAGCAAAACTGAAACGGTGACAGATCGAAGCCTGCCTTTGGAAGATACATTTTCATAGCCTGTTTATGATCCAGATTATTTAATTTGCTTTCAAACGTGTGTTTGCTGCTTTTCTATCCCTTTAAAGGAACCATCAGGACAGCTTATGTGATAATGAAATGATCCAAGCCATTTGAAGCCAATAGCACCACCATTTAACATTTCCATCGACTGACAGCCCAGTATGTTTGGACCACTCTGGGAGTCAGGGGGGATGGCGCACACCTGTGTGCTGGCCTCTCTGACTCCAAGAGTGGTCCCAACATACTGGCCCTTGTGCAAGACAAACTTTGCTGGCCTAAATGTGCCAGCATAACTCCAGGTTAGGACTGTGCTCTTAATTCTTGTGTCTTGAAACTAAGAAATGTACTTGTCTGGCACGGTGTCCCTTGTGCCAGCCAAACTTTGCTGGCCTAACTGTGCCGGCCTAACTTCAGGTTAGGTTTGTGCCCTTAATAGCAGCAATGATCCACAATGCTTATACAACCCACCTTTCTTCAACAGCACCTTCCAAATGAAGTCACCGCTTCAACCCAGTCAATTCCTCCTGCCACGGCCCCATCCAGATTGGGCTCCAGTGCCACTGCTATTTTCAAGGGAAAAATGAGCCACAGGCTGGACCAGCCATTTTCAATCACTGTGCCACGGCACATTGGTGTGCCACGCAGGTGTGTCCGCAGGTGTGCCACAGGAGCTTGAGATGGAGGGTCACTAATTAATAAGAGCATTGGGGGAATGTGTGCCCCTCGCCTGCAATGTGGTATGCCTTGTCATGATTGTCAAAAACTGATGGTGTGCCTTGCCAATTTTAACACCTTGTCAGCATGCCATGAGATGAAAAAGGTTGAAAAATCACTGGGCTAGGCAATGGTGTGTTTACCATTGTCTCTAGTTTGGCCCTGTGGATTATTGGCTACTATCCTCATGCTGGTTGTTATCAGTAGAAACATGATGCTTAATCATGAGGTTACCATTGGCTTCTAGATGAGAGATTGAGATTGCGGGCACAATCCTAGCCTGGAGTTAGGCCGGCATAAGCTAAGCCAGCAAAGTTTGGCCAGCACAAGGGCCACCGTAAAGTATGTTTGGACCACTCTCGGAGACAGAGAGACCAGCACACAGACATGCGCCATCCTCCCTGACTCTGTGAGTAGTCCAAACATGCTTTATGTTGGCCCTTGTGCCGGCCAAACTTTGCTGGTTTAGCTTATGATGGCCTAACTCCAGTTTAGGATTGTGCTCTGAGAGAGAGAGAACACTCCCACTGGGGCTCTAACCTCCTTGTATTTTCAAAAAAATCCTGGTTCAGAACAAGAATACTAGGCTTTGTTGTTGTTCAGTCGCTAAGTCATGTCCGACTCTTCGCGACCCCCTGGACCACAGCACACCAGGCCTCCCTGTCCTCCACTAGCTTCCTGAGTTCACCCAATTTCATGTTCATCGCTTCGGTGACACTGTCTAACCATCTCATCCCCTGCCGCCCCCTTCTCCCTTTGCCTTCCATCTTTCCCAGCATGAGGGTCTTTTCTAAAGAGTCCTCTCTTCTCAGGAGGTGGCCAAAGTATTTGAGCTTCAGCTTCAGGATTTGTCCTTCCAGGGAGCAATTAGGCTTGGCTTCCTGTAGGATTGAGCGATTGGATCTCCTTGCAGTCCAGGGGACTCTCAAGTCTTCTCCAACACCATAATTCAAAAGCATCTATTCTTCGGCGCTCTGCCTTTCTTATGGTCCAGCTCTCACATCCTATACTAGGCTTTATTTGTTGTTTATTTGCTTCTTTAAGCGGTGGGTAACCAGCAGGGCCAGCTTCAGAGATCGGCAAGTCAGGCGCCAGCTGGGGGCCCACAAGCACCCTGAGGCCCACCTGAGTGACTCCTGAAGGCCCCTCCCTGCCCCTGCCTTGGAAAAAGGGTTGACTTTTGGACTGTGTGCTTCTCGAGCGTTAGGCCTGCCACGGGAGATGCTGATGCTGCATGTCGCTTGGCAGGCCAGCTTGAGAAGCCCCTTCCTTTCCCGCAGCTGCTTCTGTCTGTGCAAAATCCCCAGGGACACAAAGCACAGAGATGATGTTTGCGTGCCGGCTGCAGTTGCGGAGGGGCAGAGGTTCGTGTCTAAAGCATTAAAACACACTTAACATGATTTAATTGCCTTCCTTGCTCATTTGTCCTGTTGTCAGTCCCAGAAACGGATCGAAGCACAATCGTGGTTGGACTGCTCAACCAGAGTTGGAACAGGGTCCCGACCCACAGTTTGAGAAACACCGCAATAAAGCATTCCAAACTTGTATATAATAATAATAATAATAATAATAATAATAATAATAATAATGCATGTATTTATATACCGCCTTGCTTAAGATCACTAATGACTGTAACCCAAGGCGGTTTACATAGGCAGACTTTTATTCATAAACCCGAAGGTTTTTACAATTTACAGAAATGTTCTGTCTTTCAAGAACAACATTCATACAGATCTTTCTTTCTGGATTTAGCCTTCTTTCTTAGCCACCCGTGTGTCTTCTGCTGGCTGCTGAGTCTTCCCTGCTCCCACCAGAGATGCAGCTGACTTCAGCACACTCCTCCTCCCACGAGGCAGCTGGAACTCAGCTTTTAATCAGCCACAGTTTGCAAGGTCTGCCGCTGACAGAGACTTCTGGCAGTCCCGAGCTCACGACCTTCAGATCTTCAGCTGTTATTTTCAGGCAAACAGAGGCATTAACCCTCTCAGCTAAATCTTCTGCCCAGTATTTAATAGATACATCATATATTCATAGATAAGGTTTGGCCTTTGTGCCTGCCAAACTTTGCTGGCCTAACTCCAGGCTAGGGTTGTGCTCTTAATTCTTGTGACGTGAAACTGAGAAATGTATTGGCTGGGGAAGACCAATTGGTGACCCTTATTTGCGGTCAAATTCCCACATTAAGAATTGTTTTGAGTATCAACAGTGGCTGACTTTCACAGAGCTTCTGATGGCTAATTGAAAATGTGTACAATAAATTCTTCTGTTCGTTATTTCAGACAGTTGGTAAAAAGGCTTTAATGCCTCATTAATTTTCTTTTATGGTGTGTTCATAGGATTACCAGATACAAATGGGGACAGAATGCCTATACCTTTAACCATTGCACAGAAGAGGGAATTTAGGCAGGTGCAGCTTTGGAAACCCTTCCATGATGGAAACCCTTCTATGAACACACCATAAAAGAAAATTCATGAGGCATTAAAGCCTTTTTACCAACTGTCTTACCAACGAACATAAGAATTTATTGTACACATTTTCAATTAGCCATCAGAAGCTCTGTGAAAGTCAGCCACTGTTGATACTCAAAGCAATTCTTAATGTGGGAATTTGACCGCAAATAAGGGTCACCAATTGGTCTTCCCCAGCCAATACATTTCTTAGTTTCACGTCACAAGAATTAAGAGCGCAATCCTAGCCTGGAGTTAGGCCAGCAAAGTTTGGCCGGCACAAGGGCCACCGTAAAGCAGGTTTGGACCACTCTCAGAGTCAGGGAGGATGGTGCATGTCTGTGTGCTTCCTCTCTGACTCCGAGAGTGGTCCAAGCATACTTTTTGGTGTCCTTTTGCCGGCCAAATTTTGGTGGCCTAACTGTGCTATTCTAACTCCAGGTTAGGATTGTGCTCTAAAAGTCATTCCCCAACTCCATCTTGCAAGATCCATCTCGCCATGACTACTTCACACAGTGTGACAAAAGTATGATGCAGTCTGTATGTACCATGAACACCACAAATCTTTGAAGGGAATACATCTTACTGTGTATATTACGGTGTTCAGGATGGGATAAACACTTTGGAGATGGGCCTGTCATATTGTTTGACAATCACTCTAACAAAAGAATATAAATTGAGCCAACCAAAAAGACTCTCTCTCTCTCTCTCTCTCTCTCTCTCTCTCTCTCTCACACACACACACACACACACACACACACACACAGAGAGAGAGAGAGAGAGAGAGAGAGAGAGAGAGAGAGAGAGAGAGAGAGAGAGAGAGAACGTAATCCTAAATTAACAAGGCCAGGTTGATCAAGCTGCAGCACAGCTCAAAAAATCCTTGAAAAGCTCAGGCTGCATGCATTTGCGCCATTGATCTCTGGATTAGACTCATTCCCACAAAATGTGTTTCTCGATAATTGTTTCTTACTGGAGGAACAACACCTGCGATATCTGTCAATATGGCCGTGTGGCGTGGAGCACATGTCTGAGTGAGACGTTTCTTTGCTGGAGGCAAAACCTGAGCTCTTAAGTCGATAGAATCTACACAACAGAGCGTCGTATTGACTGCTGGATTAAGCCCCAGTCAATTTTGTGGCTGGGGGTGTGTGTTGTTTGCCTGGGCTCGATACTCATGGATGGACGAGAGCAAAGGCAGCGCACTGGGGTGTTGTTGTTAGACGGTGTTAAACTGTTTGTATCACTGGGGTACTTCTAAGCCTTTTGATTGAAGTGTACACATGTCCAGCAGTGCAATTCAATAAATGTGTATGTGTGTGTGGGGGGGGGAAGGTTGGCCATTGGTGTTTTCTACACCCTGTTGTGTGCAAAAAAATTGCTGGGTAGGATCCTTCAGCTCCAAGGTACTTGAAAGGAACACTCATCAGACATTGGCATCAAGATTCTGAGACATCCAATCTCTTTCCCCTTTGGGAGGGGCTCCGCAACCAAACTGCAAGGCTAGAAGAGGGGAAAAAAATAGAGCTAAACCAAAACAACTCATTGTTAGGAGCGGGAATTTTTTTAGCAGCGTTGCAAAATGCTTTTTTAACAATGTTAATAATGTTTGTAAAAAAAATACCTGTTCATTCATTTACACGGTCCTCACCAGTGGTGTCATTCAAATGATTTAGGAACAGGAACTCACTTTTGATTGGCCCTTGTCGGGAACCCGGAACCAGACACGGAGCCCGTTAGGATCCGGAACGCCCGTTCTGGTCCGTTCCCCCTGAATGACATCACTGGTCCTCACCCTGGCCCATACGCCACCCGGGACCAGGAATGCAGACTCAGGACCCCCAAAACTGCCATGCACCCCACTCACCTGGAGCCTCCAGAGCCTCATGTGATGTCCACAAGCCCTCAGAAGCCTTTTGATGGCCTCTTTCTCTCTCACAAATAGCTTTGTTTGCCCTTAGTAAGATTGTCATGTAGCCAAATATGACTGGCCGTCGGGAGCCATGTGACATCATCCTATTCACTGTGTGATCCCTGGTTGACTGGGGCAGCTTATCTTAGCTGTGTAGGCAGCCATCTAGCAAGGGCTGGGAAGTCAAGCCAAGGTGGAGAGCAAAGAGACAGAGGTGTACCTGACAGGGGATCTGGGGGACACATCCCGGGTGTTGGAGTGGAAGGGCCCTGCAAACCACTGCTGCCTGCCCTTCGGAGCTCTCTGGAGGGTCAGGCCGCCCGTGTGTGGTGTCTTGGGCATCCTTCAGCAGAGGTCACAGCACTCCTGGTTTTCTGCCAAAATCTGGAAGTAATGTTTAAAGGCTCCAGGTGAGTGATGGCCGGCAGTCTCGGCAGGCCCTGAGTTTGCATTCCTGGCCCCGGCTGGTGCGTGAGCCAGAGATGCAACTGCTAAAAGCCAGCCAGGTTGCCTGTCATTGGCCAGCCTGAACAGGCTTGGAGCCCTTCCTTCTTGAGGACAACCAATGACCATCCTGGGTGGGTAGAGTCATTCTAGGACCTGGGAACTCTTCTCAGCCCACAGCTCCAGCCTCCAGCACTGTCTGACTCCCACTGGGTTTTCATGGTGGCTTTTTTCCAGAGACCTGAGTGCAAAAGCTTTGAAACTCCTGCTCTCACCCCCATCATGGCTGAGGAAGGGCTGTGGCAGCTCACCTCTCATAAACACGGCCAGCGTGAGCTGGTCCTCCTCCATCCCTCCTTAGCATCTGTCGGGCTCTTCCCTTGTTCCTTTTGCAAAGTCAGCTCCCGTCCTTTGCATTCTTGCTTATGCCCATCCTTTTCATTCATTCATCCCTTCGAGGCTTCCACCGCTTTCGGGGGTAACTGTTGACTCCCTCTACTCTCACGTCTCCTCCCCTGCCTGCCTCCGTCCTTTATTCCCCCCGCCCCCCCGCCCCATGTCTGCTGACTCCCTCGTTCCTCTTCTACTAAATTATGCCCTATTATTTCCACCGCCTGAAGATCTCACAGCTGAAGCATTATTTCTAACCGTATTTTGTATTCCTGGTGCATGCTGTAATCTGGTTTGAGTTTTTATCTGCAGCCAAGCTGCTGATGCAGCAGCAGCAGTTTCTGTTTTCGTATTTTGATTGGGTCGGAGTGCTCTTTTTACTACGGGGCTTGGAATCCTCTTAGCTCTCAAGCCGAAGCTCACGCTTTATTTTTAGCGACTGCTCCCCCATCGTGCGTGTGTGTGTGTGTGTTTGTGCATGTGTGTGCGTGTGCGTGCATTTGGTGGGAAGGGATGGCGTCTAAGGAAGTAAAGAGGTGGGGACGTTCATGAGTGGGGGGAGTATCAGGGCAGGGTGTGGGGTCAACAGGAAGGAAGGCTTGGAACTTCCAACCCAGTTAATGCATGCCAAACTCCTACCTCATTTTTCCTGGTCCAACATGCCCCCCCCCCGAGGATCCTCGGACATGTACCAGCTAAATAGCTTTGGCTTTGGCTTTGCTAAATGGCTGGCATAGCTCTGAGAAGACCCACTGATGTCCAGGGGGCTTACAGATATTTACCTCTCCTTTCCTCTCCTGGGCGGTCTGATTGTGCCTCCCCAGAACATTCAGCATGCTCTCCAGAAGTGCACTTACATAGCATAAGTGTTGGGGGAGAGGACTGGGGCATTAACCTATCACTCTTCGGCCTCTTGCCACAAGTCCTGTAATTGTTTTTTGTTCTAAATGGCAATTACGAATAACTTAACAGAGATAGGATTTTTTTTTAAAGATTTTAAAACACTCGAACAATAGAACAGTCCTGCACAACTTCGCTGTTGTGCAGTGCTGCAGCCACGGTTCTCCATGCAAAAAGTCCGCAGAGCAGCAATTTTCAAGCAGTGTGCCGCGGCACACTAGCGTGCCGCAAATAATCCACAGGTGTGCCATGGAAGATGCAGGGTGCCTTATCAATTGTCAAAAATCTGGTGCGTGTAAAAATCCCTTTACGATTCTAGGACGCAACCCTCGCCAACTTGCCAGCACTGACCTTGCTGTGCCAATGGGGCATGTGCTGCATCCTGCAGTTTGGGCAGTCGTGGAGGTCTCATCAAGGCAAAGAAATGGCTGTTCCCAGTGGTGTCATCTACTCACCAGTAGACGGTATGCTGGGCGGGACTTAGCGTGATTGACAGCCCGTCCACTCACTTCCGCCTTCTTCGCGCTCGCCGCGCGGCTTTCCCTCACCTCGGAGGGGGCGCCTGCTCGCCAGGGGGGATGGGTGGGGGGCGCACTGGGTGCCTGGGCAAGCAGGCACCCCCTCCGAGGTGAGGGAAAGCTGCACGGCGAGCACAAAGAAAGCAGAAGTGAGTGGACGGGCTGTCGATCACGCTAAGTCCCGCCCAGCGTACCGTCTACTGGTGAGTAGATGACACCACTGGCTGTTCCCTTACCTCGGAGTGTCATTATCCTTACCCCAGTGCCGGAAAGTTGGTTAGGATTGCACCCTTAGTGCCTTGCCAGTGTGCTGTGAGATGAAAAAGACCGACAATCGCTGGCCTGGAGTACCCACTTTCAGACTGGGAAAGGCTTTTAGCTGAAACTCTGCAGAGCTGCTGCCATCACCCCTGCGCAGTCTTTCTAGTGGCTGTTGCTGGCGGTCTGCCTTTTTTTAAGATTGTGAGCCCTTTTGGGACAGGGAGCCATTTAACTTTATTATTACTATTTGCCTGTTAACCGCTTTGTGAACTTTGTGTTGAAAAGCGGTATATAAGTACCTGTTGATTGATTGATTGATCAGAGTAGACCAGGGTTCTTCAACCTGTGGGTCATGGAGTCTCATTTGGGGGGTCAGGGCAACCTTTCGAACCCTGAGCAAGAGAGGGCTTGGATCCAGTCCATTAATGGTATTCCCTTATCTAAACTGAGTTGTTATAATCCTGCACAGCCTCCACTCGCTGTCTTGACCAGCAGTTCCTAAGGTCAGCCTGCTCTCAGGCTGCTGCCTCACAGGGTTGTTGTAAAGACACAAGAGGTAGGGTAAATGGGGCAGGCAGGGTGGTTGAGAATAGTGGTGGGGTGAGCAGATTGGGTCCCAGGAGGGCGCAGGATTAGCTGTGAGTCCCTAGTCCCATACTTTGTTTATTGGGGTTGTAGCACAAAAAAAAAGTTGAATGCTATTGGTGTAGAGACCATGCTAAAGAAATAAAACAGACTCCGCAGAAGGTAGCTGTGTATTTTCAACACGTGACCTTCCAAGGCAAACTGAGCTCTTGCTGGGCCACAATTCATTACCATGTTCAGCTTGGTAGGTGACCTGTTGTTCTGTCCTGAAATCCAGGTGCTGGATGTCGGATAAATATCCTAACTGAAGAAACTCCATAATGGGTCACTAATTTGTATGCCTCCCAGCCAAATACAGCCTACCACCCTTAAGTGATGCTGTCAGACCATGACAAAGGTTGAGCTCCAGTTCAGCATTAGTGTCAGGCTTGGACTGGGGAGAACTGGGTCTGAATCCCTCTTTCAAATAGGCTATTTGAAAAGCAAAGCTCACCGGATGACTTTGGACCAGTCCCTTGCAGGGTAACAAGTTCACATGGTGCTTGTGAGGATGGCATCCAAATATGCCACCCTGAGCTTCTTGGGGGACAATTGGGATGTGAATGCTAATAATACCACAGAGCAGAACCCAAGCCGGTTTTTTATTTTTTTCCAAGGAAGTGGGTTGTGGGAGAAAAGTCAACACGACTCTCCCCAGACAATACATGGACCAGAAGTTGTTAGTGATTCAAACTTAATACTTTGCTCCATTGACCTGTTTCCTTGAAAAATGGAGGGATGGACCTGGCCATCATCGTGACTCATGTTTGCAGGATGAGACCCGCCAACTTGAATAAGTGCAATTCACAGGCCCTCGCAGCGATGCCTCTGTTCAAATTGGAAATCGTTTCAGGCTACTTTGGCTCTAATGGATATAATGGATGCTATCCTGATATAGGCAATCAGTTTCCCTAACTGCAGCACAATGTTTCAAACACACACACACACACACACACACACACAGAGAGAGAGAGAGAGAGAGAGAGAGAGAGAGAGAGAGATTCCAGTCCTTTAAATGCCAGGACTGTCACTGCATAAAACGGCCAGTCTCTGGTTTCGAGAGGAGTGGATATGTGTATCTCATTATTTACGTTCCCATGGCATTTCGTCGTAATAACTTGTTCCAAAATTAGTTGGCTTTGGCCTGATCAAATGAGCGCGGCGTATTACATTAAAAAAAATAATCTGGATATTGAAACATTGACTGCTTGGTTCCATCGAAACGTCTTGCTATCGTTCACAAGGACCTCCTGCTGTCGGACTGAAATGCCCAGATAGGTAGACTGCTGTGCGAGATGCAAGCGATGCTCGCTGACTGAT
>JAJKFI010000020.1:12619976-12670427 GCA_029204185.1 Lerista edwardsae | reverse complement strand
ATATATTTCTTCCTATGAGGTGGGAGCATTTGAAAGCATCAAAGCTCCCTGCGAAGATGTGTGTACGTTAATCCCTGCCTTTGTGGTATGGAGACACAACTGTTATAATGCATTGCTTAATGGCTCACAAGGCCCTCTCCTCTTTGCACGCTGAACCCTATTCAGAGGGAGTTGTGCTGCTGTAGAGATTATGCACTTTGAAGGTTAAATATACCCTCTCTCTCTCTCTCTCTCTCTCTTCCTCCCCCCATTTTGCAAATATATGTATATCTATATACCATGGCTTTGATGGATATTTGAATGTGAACAAAAAACGCAGGGAGGGTGAAAAATTGAAGCTGCTTCTTGTATTTTTAGGAATCGCATGCAGGCCTGCGGTGCATGGAAATCTGCTATTAGCCTGGATATCATAATTTTTTCCTGCTGGTCTGTCTTTTTTTCAGGTTAAAGCAGTCCAGGCAACCCTCAGAACCTAGGTGGGGAGGGGGTTCCATCACTGTTTTGCTTCCCCCACTTCCTAGGCCAGTGGGCCAAAGTTTCCATATTTTGAGGGGACATCCGTGACTGCCTCCCCCCCCCCCCCGTGCAACCCATACACACAGTTTCATCAGCACTGGAAAGTTGGATAGGACAATCAATTGATTTGATTTTGCAAATTTTTCCTGCTTGATGATGTCCCTTCCAGCCATGCTATCACTTCTAGGTTAGTGACATCACTTCCACGGGCAAAGCTAAAGAAGTACAGGGTGGTGCAATTGCACCGGGCAACAAACTTTAGGGGGGCGACAAGCTGAGCTTGACACTAGAGGCCAAAATTGTGAAAACCTTGGAACATCCAAATAAGACCATCATGTTATACATAATTGGAAAGGTAATTTAATGCTTAATGCCATGAAATAAACAGCGTTGGAGTATCTGTATTCTTTCAAATGTTATGGCCAAAAACACCAAGATAATGAAAATGCAACTGTTATGTCACTTCCTGTTTTGACATAACTTCCGGGGCATCATTTTGCCCTTTGCATGGGCTACACTTTCATTAGCTACGCCAGTGATAACTTTCGGTGAGTCCCGACAGATTTTCCTTCTAAAAGGTGGGACCAGGTGCTAAATAGTTTGAGAACCACTGCACTAGCTGACCACTCTACTCCTCCACACTTCCTTTTCCATGCCATTGTCTTCCTTTTGGAATACAGGAAGCAGGAAGTGGAGAAAGAACAACAGAGGCATCTACTGATGGGTTGCCAGGTAAAGGGCAGAGATGCTATTTGGCCTACAACCTCAGGTGTTTTGAGGACTTGGATTGACCCTGCGGATGACTAAAATCCAGACAAATCAGCATACCTGGTAAACTCTTTTTTGTAGATTTTTTAACAATGTACCTTGTGGCAAATATAGGTCTCTGCTCAAATCCAAATCGGAATACAGTACATAGAGCACAACTTCAAAAGGCAAAAGCAAAGGCACATGGCCAGTAATGAGCTTTCTGATTATCCTGCTTAGAATACAGACTCCAACGTTATATCGAACGGAAGCCGTTTTACCTGGAAATCATTTTCTTTCTTAGCTCTCATTAAATTGGTTGTTTTAACCAATTTAGTTGCATTTGCTACATCCAGTCTCCAGCTGTTCCAGGCTTGAGGAATGTTCTTTTCATCCCCAATTCCAGCCTAACTATTGTCAACAGATTTCCTATTAATTCAGTGCCCACTTTTCCTACCTAGATGTTCAAACAGCCGAACAAAATTACAAGAGGATCGAAAGATAATTGGTATCCTGGCTTGTCACAAATGATATTTAAAAGAGTGTTCCAGTATCTCAGCTATTTTCTGCCCAACGCTGGATAAAATATATGGCAACCAAAGACCCTCCCTAACTGATAGAATATATGGTAATATAATACATAGAGTAGATGGTACAGCTTGTTATTTTGTAGACTGGCTTTGATCTCTGTTGGCCAGTGAAGTACTGCCTCTAATTAGGTTCCTGTTATTACAGGGAGAAATCTGAATGCCTCTGACCTTATCAGCTCAAGAAGCGGATTTCAGTTAACAGGAATTTCATATTCGTTGCCACTGAACGTCCAGAGACTTCCACACCGTTTTGCAGAGCTGGAAAGACTTCTCTGCCTTCCTCTGTTCCAAATTCTGCAGAGTGTTCTTTCTTTCTGTCCCCATGCGCATTCAGGCCTGTTTGTGTGCTGTATTGTTCTGCGCCTGCAACATCAAGAGCGGGCTGGCACTGGGGATCAGACACTTGTTTAGTGTCTGTTAAGAAGCCTCACATCAGCTCAAGCAAAATGCGTCTAAGGAGCTAGATACGCAGTGGAATAGTCTAGCAATAGTGACGGGCAGTGGCTCTCCAGGATTTTCAGACAGGAGTCTTTCTTAGCCTTACCTGGCGATGCTGATAGGGATTGCACCTGTGATCTTCTGCAGTGTTGCACTATGAGCCCCACCTGTGCAGCTGGATGCTTTTGCCTTGCCTCTTCCCAATCAACCTCTTCTAGAGTCAGCTTGTTTTGCTATACAGTCTGCCCTCGATTTCCGCGGATATCTGCGAATATCCTAGATATCCGCAATATTCTCACACCTCCCTCCCTTGGATAACAATTTCCGGATGTGATCAGAAGTGCCTTCACCAAAGCCCAGAAGTGCTGTATGGAGGCCTCAGGGAGGGTATGCAGCTCAGGCCACCACCCAGATGCAACCAGAAGACTCTTCCATTTGTGTCCAGGAAGTACAATGAGGCCCTCCTGACATGGGGCGGGACCAGTGATGTCATTCAGGGGGAACGGACCAGAACAGGCGTTCCGGATCCTAACGGGCTCCGTGGCTGGTTCCGGGGGTTTTTTGTGGTTTTTTTCAACATTTGAATTTGAACTCAAAAGTGAGTGCCTGTTCCTAAATCATTTGAATGACACCACTGGGCGGGACCCACGTTCAGTCAGATCTGTGGGTCCCACACCCATGGATAATGAGGGTGGACTGTACTGTAGGTTTGCAGCTCAGTTTCTGCCTATGCCCTTCCTGAGGTCACATGCTCAATTCTGCTGGCGCCGCCACTTCTCCTCCATCTCCCTGGTTTCAAAAAGGAAGAGGGGACACTCTAGTCGACCTCTCCCCTCCAGACTTCCTCTGCTGCAACATTTTGACTCCAAGGAGCAGAACAGGACCTGGGTAGATGGAAGCAAATGATCCCTGCTAATTTGTCACGGGGCATAACTTTATCACAGGCATCGTGGATGAGAGCACAACTGCTGTTTGTTGTGTCTCTGGCAACATCGCTGCTGCGGTTTCTGTTGAACTCCGGTCGTGGTGCCATTGTAACAGGTCAACGTCAGATTGTCATTAGCTGAACTACCCCTTCTTCTAAAAAGTGATGCTGCCCTGTTGATGGATCACGACTGGCAGCACAATCCTATGGAGCTTACCCTCAGGAAAGTGGCTGTAGGATTGCAGCCTGGGAAAGGAACTGTATCAGTGGCAGGGATGCCGCTAACTGGATGCCAGTTAACCCCTGCTAACTGGGCAAGAGGCACTTTTTCCAAGTGGTGTCCTCTTATATTTAGCAGGGGGAGAGCAATTGTCCCTCTTCACCCCAGCACAGTGTCTTTCTCATGGCTGTTGCTGGTGGTGTTCTCCATTCTTTTAGATTGTGAGCCCTTTTGGGACAGGGAGCCATTTAACTTTAATGTTACTATTTGCCTGTAAACCGCTTTGTGAACTTTGTGTTGAAAAGCGCTATATAAATACTAGAGATTGATAGATAGATTGATTGATATCCTATTCCTTTTCACAATCTCGATCTGCATTCCTGGGTTCACTTGGTGCCAGCAGAGTAGCTGGCCCAGATCCAAGAACACCCGTGCAGGTGGCAGAGGCTTACCCCCAGGTAAGGGAACAAATGTTTTCTTACTTGGAGGAGACTCCCCTCCCAGAGCCTGAAGGATACAGTGCATGCCCTGTTTGCATGGCTGCATCATCACAGGAGGGAGTTAGGCAGGATTCGACTGTGAGTGGACAAGTTTGTGTACTTCTATGTTAGACAGCAGGTGCAATCTTAGCCTGGAGTTAGGCTGGCACAGTTGGGCCAGCAAAGTGTGGCTGGCACCAGGGCCACTGTAAAGTGCGTTTGGACCACTCTCAGGGTCAGGGAGGATGGTGCATGTGTGTGGGCTGGCCTCTCTGACTCTGAGAGTGGTCCAAACATACTTGCAGGTGTCCCTTGTGCCAGCCAAACTTTGGGGACCTAACTGTGCCGGCCTAACTCCAGGTTAGGATTGCGCCCAGCATGTGTGAATCAGCCTTCCTCCTTGGGTTTTGCTCCTACCTGTTCACAGGTCCCGTCTGTAGCAGCTACTCTCTGCATTCTTTCATTTCTGTTTTCAAAATTCTCTCTTCTCTGCCCTATTAATGTTAAAAAGGAAGGGAAAGTTTTTTGGTGTTTTTTTTTTTACACTGAAGGAAAGTTTAAGGAAATTGCTAGAAGCAAGGAAGGAAAAGTGAACTTCATGGTGGCGTTAAAGCCTCTTCCCCAGTGAGACAAAGCTAAATTAGTTCAGAGATGCTTCCCCTCACTGGTCGTGTTAATGAGAGGCTCGTTCTGTCTTCGTTAGCAATTCGGCATTCACGGCAGGAAGAGCAAAGGTCTGGTGGGATGGCGAGGAAACAGAGGGGCCACTGTA
This sequence comes from Lerista edwardsae, assembly GCA_029204185.1. Lineage (NCBI taxonomy): Eukaryota > Metazoa > Chordata > Lepidosauria > Squamata > Scincidae > Lerista > Lerista edwardsae. The sequence continues at coordinate 12,665,740 of JAJKFI010000020.1, read as the reverse complement.
TATCGCATCAATGTATATCGCATTTCAGGCATAGTCATGAGGAATCCAGGACCGAGTTTTGGTTGGGAGCAGTAAAACAAATGCCCTCGAAAGTGACACTTGGGTGCATAGTGTGACTTTATGGCATCTTGAACTGAATGCTAGACTTCCGTCCTTGGCCATTCTTATACTGGGTGCATCTTGGGCAAATCACTGTCTTCTAGAGTCAGTTTAGCACCTGTAAAATGGGCCTAATATGTTGATCACTTGGTGCTCTCTGGTGCCTTTCAGTCCAACATGACTCCCAAAGTAGCTTACACAAAACAACAAAATGCAGTTCTATTCTTATGTTACGTTAAATCATGTTAATTCAAAAGGTTTAGAGAGCAATCCTAACCTGGAGTTAGGCTGGCACAGTTAGGCCAGCAAAGTCTGGCCGGCACAAGGGCCACTGTAAAGTGCGTTTGGACCACTCCTGGAGTCTGGGAAGATGGCACACACCTGTGTATTGGCCTCCCTGACTCAGAGAGCAGTCCAAATGTGCTTTACAGTGTCCTTTGTGCTGGGCAAACTTTACTGGCCTAACTTGTGCCAGCCTAACTTCAAATTAGGATTGCACTCTAAAACACCAACCGAAAAGCTGGAAGGGACAGCAGACTCCACACCTGATCTTATCTTGGACATGAAGAAGGTGAGGCAGTAGGTCTGTGGTGGATCAGAGGTTTTGCAAGCAGAGGGTCCAAGGCTCAGTTCCTGGTATCAGTGATTTTCAGTGTTGTACTACCAGGGGTGGACCTAGTCAAAATGGCGCCCAGGGCACCCAATAGAAGTGCGCCCCCATGGGAGCCCAAGTCTACCCACCAGAAGCAGAAGCTCCACGGAGCCCAGGTCTACCCGCACAATGTTGTGGAGGCCACTGGCGCCCCCCTAGATGGCCCCAAAACAGCGCCCAGGGCTCTTGCCCCCCCTGCCCCCTAGATCCACCACTGTGTACTACTCATGACACACTGACCTCTATGGTCTTCTCTATGGTCTTCTTCTCTTGTGATGTCACTTCCGGGTTCCAGAAGACCCCTCAGGGTTCTGCAGCTCTGTTTCTAGAGCAACTGGATTGTCTGTCTCTATTCCTTTATTGGCAGAGCTGGCAGAGGAAGAGCCTTTCAGCTATTTTCAATCCCTGTACTGCACGTTCCTGGGGCACTCCTGCGGACCTTTCATATCACATTGATGTGCCGCGGCACACCAGTTGAAAATCGCTGCTCTGAGTCAATGCTGAGCCAATGGTCTTACTCAAGATAAAGCTGCTTTCTCTCTTCCTGTCAGATTGTGTTTTTTCCATTTTTTTAACCTTTTTCACAGGATCTAAAAGAGCATAATAAATATGATCCTTGACCGGGAAGACCAATATTTAATGCTATTAAAAAATAGAGGTTGCTCATTATGTACTTGTGGGAAAAGCAGCTGCTATCGATTTGGGTTTTTCCCCCCAGTCTTTTAGCACTCTATTAATTGCTGTGCTGCTCGAACCAGCGCTGACCTCCACGCAGCTTTGAGTCAAGGAGGTCTTAGCGATCGCGTTAATGAGTACAAGGATGAAAAGGCAGCAGCATAATCGCGGCTTCAACTTTAGGGAGCAAAATGCTGCAGTTTGGAAAAACATAAAACACGACGAGCCCCGGAGGAAAGTTGGAGGCACCGGAGTTTATGCAGATCAGGCAGTTCTTCAGTCGGGGGAAAAAATAACTTGTGAAATTTATGAGCTGGAATTTTCTTTTTCTTTTTCTTTTTTTTAAGGAAGGGGGAAAAAGAATATTAAAAGTTTTCAGGGTGTCCCAACATGAGACAGAATGAAGAAGTGGGAGGAAGGAACAAGAAGAGGATGGAGGATGCATCCCATGGTTGCTAATTAACTGGCAGGGAAGCGGAGTTTTGGAAGGAGCTGGCAAATCAGCATGCCTTGCCAAGCCTTGAGTGATGGTAACATTGAGAGTGCAATCCTTACCTGGAGTTAGGCTGGCACAAGTTAGGCCAGCAAAGTTTGGCCGGCACAAGGGCCACTGTAAAGCGCGTTTGGACCACTCTCGGAGTCAGGGAGGATGGCGCACGTCAGCCAAATTTTGCTAGCCTAACCTGTGCCGGCCAAGCTCCAGGTTAGGGTTACGCTCTGAGTTGGTTCATATGTGCATTGCAACCAGTTCTCTTTATATGCAAACTCACTATCTGCGAATTTGCTTACCTGTGAGGGGCAGAATTGTGACTTACAATTACCTGCCCCTCTGTCCTCATTGTCCACTATACAAAGATCTTCCAAAGGCCGCAGGGACCTTCGGAATGACACCTGTGATCAATGTTGACCCCTTCAAAAATTATGGTAGACGTATCCGCCAGCAATGTCCAAGTGGTCCATGCTGGTTGCAAGTGCCATTCTGCAGCCTCTGGAAGGTCTCTGCAGCATTCAGAGATCTTTTGGCACTTCCTGCTGCATTCTGTGGGCTTTCTGTGGGTCTCTGCTGGATTCTTCTGATGGCAGATTAGGTACCTTTTGCACTAACCCCAGTGGTCCCATAGGATCAATGGTTCATTATCTGCGAATTTGCTACCGTGAGGATTTCCAGGAACCTAACTCTAGTGGATAATGTGGACTGACTGTACACAACTTGGGGTGTTTTTCTTTTTCTACTTGAGCTCTGTGTAGTTGGGATTGGTGCTGGCAGACCTTGGCATGGGCTTGGCTCTAGGGAATCAGGTTCTGGACCTGTCGGGGAGTCGGCTGGCAGTCCCAGATGTGGGTTCATCATTCAAAACAGGCAGCAGTTAGCAAGGCCAGCCAAAGACCTTTCAGCACCTGAGGTGGCATACCAAAAGCATCCCCTGTGTGTGCATGTGGTTGTGTACCAGCTGCCACCTCCCTCACACCATCTCCTACACCCTGGAAGAGGGGATGAAATCTGAAGTGTGGAGGCGAGGAAGGGCATGGGCTAGAACGCATCCTCTCCACGCATGCACATCTAAGCATCCCAGTGTCATGCTGGGCTGTCTGGGACAGGGATTAGGATCTGGCTTAAGTTGTGGTGCAGCGAGTTAATCCGCTGTTTCTGGGCTTTCAACTGCGAGGTTGGGGATTCGAGACTACGTAACGGAGTGAGCTCCCGTTGCTTGTCCCAGCTGCTGCCAACCTAGCAGTTCGAAAGCACCTAAAAAATGCAAGTAGATAAATAGGGACCACTTTGGTGGGAAGGAAACGGCGTTTCGTGTGCTACGGCGTAGAGTCATGCTGGCCACATGATCGGACAAAAACGCCGGCTCTACAGGCTTTGAAACGGAGATGAGCACCGCCCCCTACAGTCGGTCACGACTAGACCATTCGGTCGTGGGGAAACCTTTACCTTTTAAGTTGCCAAGACTGGTTGGGAGGGAGGCTGGAGCTTGTTGCATTGGCCAGAAGACAATGGGGCATTCATGGTGGCTGGCGTAGTCCGTGAAAGCCTGGGTTCCTGATGCTGGGGTCTTTTAAACCTTTCAGCTTTGTACAATACACCACTAGGTAAATTTTAATGTACATTTACACCACTAGGTAAGTATTCATGTAATAATCAGAACGGAGAAATTACAGAAATTCATGTAATTTATCAGAACGGAGGGGGCATGCAAGGGAGGGGTGCTGTACCTCTCTGTAAGCAAGACTTTCTTCCCCAGCCACGTTTCTCCTCTGCCCACCTCCTGTACCAGCTCAGCAGGGAGACAACACCTGGGCCTGAGAAGCTGTGCGGGAGGTGCAGAGAAAATCCATCCCCCTCAACTGTGCACCTCTTTGGCTCTAAAAACTGGCCCTCCTCCCCTACTTCTCCAATGATTGGGGCAGACCCAGTTTCGAAGCATTTGCTACCCCCTTGCACTCCATTTGGCCTTCAGAAGGTGGCTCCAGTTAACATCAACGGCAATCCAGTAACGAGCGGAGTAATTTGATGATTGCATATTACATCAATGCCATCATAATCATGCGCGCCGCATCATTTGTTTGAAAGCTCTCGTTAAAGCCAACAAATTGCCAGAGTTGTGCAGGTAATTGCAAGTGTGGGAACAGGTGAGGCATGCAGGTAATTATAGAGTACCACCTCTGTGTACACAGACCTTTCATCAAAGGAATGCGAAAGTGAGACAGGAAAAGCAAACCGAAGGGGAAAGTGGGAGGGAGCCGAGTTCCTGTCTGCATTTTTCCACATGGGGTTTGATGCGAATGTCAGAGCGCCAGCCGTGGCCCTTGCCATGGGTGATCTGCCATGTTAACGCGGACTGCCATGTGGCACAGACTGAGCAATGCACGCTTATCCCACAGCAGCCTCAGAAGCATGGGCTAGGCTAGGCACTGCAGCTGCAGTCTTGCTTTCACTTAGGGTTAGGACAGTGATTTTCAACCGGTGTCCTGTGGCTCACTGGTGGGCTGTGAAAGCTAAATCCCTTCCAGGTTCTGGGGCTCTGTTTCTAGGGCATCTTCTGTAATCACGAATTGTCTGTCCCTCAGACCCCATTCATCCCAAGCTCTGGAAGCTGGCAGGCCCTGGCGGTAAGCCATGGCCATCACCACATGTTGTAGCAATGAGTTCCACAGGCTGACTTCCACACTGGGCATTCTCTTACTCTCTGTTCTGTCCCTGCTGCCAACTCTTTGTATGACCAGCCCTTGAATCAACCTTGTTTGGCCATTCTGAATGGACCAGAGACAAATAGTGCGGGAATTTAAAAAAAAACAAAAAACAAGCCTTGTCTTTTGTCTTTGCTCAGAGTCCTCAGATGGCTTAGTGAGCATCACAGCAGGAAGAAGGAAGCTGGTTCTGTTGAATGGGAGTGGACGGGGAGGGGGGAATGGTTTGTATGGCTTGTTTTGTCCTGCTATCCCTTGTTGGCTTTCAAATGGAAATACTCGCTGAGGAAGCTGATTCATCCCGATAGCTCTTTTAATACAACCTAGTACAAACGCTTCTGCTCTTTATTTGCTGCCTTTTCTCTCCCCATTTACAAAGTCAACGTGGATGCCTTGGTTGTTTTCCCAGTAGTGATCTACTGACCCACTTTGCCTTAATCCCTTGATGTCACTTGAATAAACTGAGGGACGGAGGTGGGGGGGGAGAGGAGAAGGGAGGAGGAGGAGAGGCTGCGGAGGGTTGACATTGCAAACCATTTCCCCTCTGCTCCACTGCAAATTAATTTGGTATTTTTAAGTAAGTGCAATCACCTCCTCTGCACAAGAGGGTGAACCAAAAGGAAGTGCTGAGCAGAATAGCCCACAGGCACAAAGTGGGCTGCATCATTTTAAGCCTGGCCTAAGGGTGGCGCTGCAGGTTAAACCGCTGCTGCTGAGCTTGCTGACCGGAAGGTTGGCAGTTCGAGACCACATGACAGAGTGATCCCCCGTTGCTTGTCCCAGCTCCTGCCAACCTAGCAGTTTGAAAGCATGTAAAAAATGCGAGTAAATAAATAGGTACCACTTCGGCAGGAAGGTAACGGCGTTCCATGTGCCTTATAGTCATGCCAGCCACATGACCACGGAATCCTGTCCTCAGACAAACGCCAGTTCTTCAGCTTAGAAACAGAGATGAGCATCGTCCCCTACAGTCGGTCATGACTAGACCATTCGGTCGTGGGGATTTACCTTTACCTTTACCTTTAAGTATGGGGACGTGGTGGCGCAGCGAGTTAATCCGCTGTCGCTGGGCTTTCGACCGCAAGGTTGGGAGTTCGAGACTGCGTGACGGAGTGAGCTCCCGTTGCTTGTCCCAGCTCCTGCCAACCTAGCAGTTCGAAAGCACCTAAAATGCAAGTAGATAAATAGGGACCACTTTGGTGGGAAGGTAACGGCGTTCCGTGCGCTACGGCGTAGAATCATGCTGGCCACCATGATCGGACAAAAACGCCGGCTCACAGGCTTTGAAACGGAGATGAGCACCGCCCCCTACAGTCGGTCACGACTAGACCATTCGGTCGTGGGGAAACCTTTTACCTTTAAGTAACATTAGCTAAGATGACAGATCCTCCTTGTCCCAAGAAATATTGAAACGCTGGTATTAAGGGAGCTGAAGGAATGGAGAACCACTGTGTAATGCGGTGAATGCCAGCCAGTAAATTTTCTGCTTTCTTTTGGAAGGTAGGTGGGCCAAGGAGATGAAGCCAAAGTCTTCCTGGAAATGAAGGACCACTTTCCTCCATATGAATCTGCCCAGCGAATAAGATCCTATATTATATGGAAACTCTCTTGTGGGTTCCACCCCCTTTTGTGGTTTAGTTAGCGAGTTGCACAGCAGGGCCTTTACAGTGATGACCCCCATTCTGTGGAATCCCCTATTGACTATCCCCTGTTGAGTAAGCCCCATTGACGATAATTGTTAAAAGCCTATACATAATCGCCTGTTAAAAGTACAGCTCTGTAACGTTTCCCCAAATGCAGTCGCATACCAGGGTAGCATCAAGTCTAATATATTAAAATACACATTGAAATGAATTGGGAAACACTGTACTAGGTGGTATTGGGCCACCCACTCTGGGCCACAGCTCACCAGCTGCAATACAGGGACAATCACACTTACATTATAGGGTTGTTGCAAGAACGACGTCAATATCATACCTGTGAAGTGCTTGGCATGCTTAGGTGTCCTTCGGATCCTGTTCACTTGTACAGCAGGTTTAAGGATCAGCCAGGATTCCACCCCTGTCTGCCAACACTCCTCCCAGTCAGCTATTCCTCTTCCAACCTCACCACCAGACATGCCATGGCTGCTCCCTGACCCAGCCTGTCTAGAAAGACTTCCCCACTGGCAAGAGCCTAGTAGTTGGAGCCTTGCTCATTGGGGCTCCCTGCCCTCTTGCATCTGTGTCTCCCCCTCCCCTCTTCTGTTCCCCCTGGGAGGTATGGGGAGAAGACCACAGCTGGCGGGGGGGGAGAGGGTGTGGTGCCGCCCCCTGCAGCATGCCACTCAGGGGCATTTGCCTTCCTTGACCCACCTAGGTACAGCACTGATTTAGACAGCCCTTTATGTGCTAGCCCTTGGCAGAGCCGGCCCACTGATGAGGCCAGGTGAGGTGGCTGCTTCAGACAGCAGGTTGAAGAAAGTGGCGGATTATTAGAGGTGCTCCACACCCCAGAGGATTGCGGGGGGGGGAGCCACCCATCTCTTCCTCCAGCCCCACTGCTTTCAGCATTTGTAAAAGAAGGAAGAGAAATTTGAATGCTGCTTCAGGTGCTGTCTCAGCCTGAACCGGGCCTGTCCCTTCAGTCAATGGCTTCTACAGCTCACCGGCAAGACCCGCCCATGACTTTCCAAGTCTTAGGGATTGCCCTTGGCTCAGCCTGGCAGAAAGTATCAAGACTTAAGGGTCACACCCAGAGCACACCTACTCTCATCTCTGCATTTCTCATGCCTCCCCTGTTTTCATCCTTCTGCTTTTCAGTCCCCAGTGGATCCACTGAGAACGAAGTCCAATGCCTTTCACAATTCTGCTTGTTACCGTCTCCTGTCTCTGAACAATCCTATCCGAGTTATATATCAAAGGCTCTAATTCCGCAGTGATTCAGCCCGTAGAGTCCCCAGGGGAGCAGGTAAACAAACACAAAGGTATGAATACACACACAGAGGCCTTTGTTTCTGTCTCCTTTGGAGATTCCAATGGTATTCCTGATATGATCAAATTCTCATTAAGATTTTTTCCCTGCCTGTTCCCAAACCCCTTTCTGCCTTCCACTTCCAGAGCAGCTCTTATTCAATCAGCAGTGGGAATGAACAGGGATGGGCAAGTTTCAGTTGCCAGTGCACGATTTTAGTGGTAAGACAAAATCTCACAGTGAATAAGGCTGTTTATCATTCCATTGCATGACTATATGCCGAGGCGCATGGAACGCCGTTACCTTCCCACCGAAGTGGTACCTATTTATTTACTCGCATTTGTATGTACTTTCGAACTGCTAGGTTGGTAGGAGCTGGGACAAGCGACGGGAGCTCACTCCGTTGTGTGGTCTCAAACTGCCAACCTTCCGGTCAACCAGTTCACAGCTCAACAGTTTAACCCGCTGCATCACCACAATTATACACAGCAGTTAATTTTGTTCCATTTGTATGAATTATACAGGTTGCAGAATTTTGAGTCCTTCATGGCAAATGTGGGTTTCCCGAGTGAAGGATGATATTTATTTTTTTAAGTGCTGAATGCTCCAGAGCTGTGCTGTAAATGTTGTGCTTCCAAAATAGTTTGGCTCAGAATGCCGTGAAGTGTAAGAAGTGCATGAATGCAGCCACCCAAAAATGCCTCTCTCCACCTTGGTTATGCCCTGTCTCCACCCTCTCCCAGCCCCTGCGCCAGCTTGTATGGACCAGTACCAATTCACTGCATGCTGGATCTGGCCTCCTGAAGCCAGACTGAGGCTGTGCATTGAGCCCAGCCAACTCACGAGTTGGCGTGAAAGTGCTTATGGCATGTCCACAACACTCAGGAGCCGGCTCAGAGATCCTGCACAGACACAAAATGTCTGCAGGATTGAGCTCAACGTGTGTTTGGGGACAGACTGCAGCTGCTTAGTGATGACAGGACAACCATCTGTACATGTTCAGCAGACCTGTGCTTTCGCTTACAGTGTATGGTTTAGCATCATGGAAGATCCTGCCCCTATCGTACGCCCTTCCCACCGGAACAGAGGTGCGCAGCTTGGTCTTGTTCGGTCAGTCATTCTGGAGACACATGGTTCTTCGCGGTGCACACACGTGGCAGCCCTGCAAAGCACATCTGTCAGCATCACCCGAAAGTGATTACAAGGGAACAGCTAATTGAAGATCTGATTGGGCCTGTCCCAGAGTGTCAGTCATACTTAGACTGTAGCCGGCGTTCTCGTCTCGAGAGCAAACGTGCAGTCAATTGTTATGTAAGTTCTTCTCTTTCCTTTGCTCCAAACTTTCCAAGTCTGCCTGTCCGGCCACACTAATAGCAAAAATCCATAGTGAGCTAAAAAGCTCCTCTCGGAGCAGTTGCTGCTATATATAGTCAAAATGCGAAATACAGCAATGAAATTGTTCTCTCGGATTCCGTGCAACGTAATGGAAACTTGCTTCAAAGAGCTCTTCCAATTGCCGCGACTATTATTTCCCTTCCGATCCAGCTCTTATCTCTACAGCAGCATTGCTGATCCTTGTGTCTTCCTCCTGAGCATGCAGCGCTCTTTGAGAGAGGCTGGAAAGGGACTTTTCTTACATGCGGTCTGCTACTTTACACTCTCCAGCATTTCCAGAAAAAAAAGCAAATCCATAATATGCTTATGTAATTGTCAGGCTTCAGGACTGGGCTGGCCCGAGATCTCTCAGCACCTGAGTTGGTGAATCAAATGCACCTCTCCTTACCTGCCAGTACACCTTCCTTGCTCCCTGGATTCTAAAAAGAAAGGAGAATGGGACAGGACAGGAAGTGTGTAGGGTAAGAGAGTGGTGGACTAGAGAGTCTCTGACACTGTAGCCCAGTGATCTTCAACCTCTATTCTGTGGCACATTGGTGTACCATGAATGGTCCACAGGTATGCCGCAGGAATTTGGGGGTGGGTCATTTATGAGTAGGATCATTGGGAGATGTGAGCCCCCTGCCGACAATATAGTGTGCCTTGTCATTTGTCAAAAAACTAATGGAGTGCCTTGGGTATTATGGAGGGGTGCTGGTAATTTCTGTATAGCAGTGAATAATGCCTGGTTCCTGTATCCAGAAGTGGAGGGCCACGCTACTTTAGCCAGCATATTTATGGAGGGGAGGGGAGAAACCATGTACTTGCTGATCATTGAGCACTAGTGTTGGCAGTGAGGAGGTGGTAGGTATGGTTGTGGACCCAGAGCTATTTCCAGCCTGACTTGGAAGCTTTTTCTGGTCAAGGCAGGAGTCTAAGCTCCTGCATGGGTGAGCGAGCCGGAGTGATGCAGGTGTCTGAGCTCCTGTGTAATGCGGCTCCTCCCCTGCACCTCCCCCGCACGAATTCCAATTCGTGGATTGGAAGCTTCCAAGCCAACTCTCCAAGCAGCAAATAGCAGCGAATGGAAGCAAGGGGGAGGGGCCACATTGCCCAGAGCTCAGGCTTCTGCAACGCTCAGCATTCCCCTCTTGTAGATCACCACTGGCAAGAACTGTTTTTAAGAGGCTACCTGCACAAAGAAAAAGGCGGCTAGGATGGCATTTTGAACACATTATTTCAGCCTTTGAAACTAAGGTTTGACGGTCTCCATCCCTCCTCCCACGTACCCAAAAGATGCTTGTGATGCAGCTTTGAACGGAACATTGTTTTCATACTGTTCATTCTTTGGCTTTGAATGTTGATGGCACACAGGAAATTAGTGGTTTCAAACGACTCAGAAGGCAATAGAGGGATTTAACTGTGGTCAAAATCTTCCAAGCCAACTGCAGTTAACTCTTGCAAAAAAGGATTAATTTTGAGCCCAACTACAACTGTGTGTGTACATGTGTGTGTGCATGTGCGCATGCACACCTGTGTGTGTTTCACCCATTTTGAACTACTACTACTACTACTACTACTACTATTAAAAATGCTTTGTGAACTTTTTGCTGAAAAGGTATATAAATACTATTGATTGATTTCTCAGGAGAGCTTTGAAAGAGGTGAGACCACATGCATGGGTCATGCAACATCCTAATGTTCTACGGGAGTTTTAGAGTAATAGCAGACATCTCTGGCTCTGCCAGGGGTCTGCCCCTAAACAAGACTTTGAAAATGCCCATGTAATCTAGAGCGCACACAGGCATAAGGAGAACCCTGCTAGATCAAATCAAAGATTTATCCCATATCCAGCTGTACATAGCAGCCAACCAGCTGCTACTGAGAAGCCTACAAGCAGGGCTCCTTGAGGAGGAGGGGGAACTTTTCTTGATGCTGAAGCCCTTTTCTTCCAGAAAATTCTTAGCCTATTCAGACTACAGCTCCCAGGATACTTTGGGGGGAATATGTGGGATCAAAGCAATGGAAGTCTGTTCCTTGTGTCTTGAAAAGGGTGTGTGTGTGTGTGTGTGTGTGTGTGTGTGTGTGTGTGTGTGTGTGTGAGAGAGAGAGAGAGAGAGAGAGAGAGAGAGAGAGAGAGAGAGAGAGAGCTAACTGCTGCTTCCCTTGCTAATTGGAATGACTGTTTTGCATTACTCCAAAATGGCTATTCAGTGGGATGTGGGGAATTGCTCTTTTATTCATGATACCTCTTAAACTGGTGTCTAATTGGGATGAAACTCCCTTGCCCTGAGAGACAGGGCAGGATCTTAGCTTCAGCTGTTATCACAGCAGAAAGTGGCAAATTGTAGAAGCGGTGTGTCCTTTTTCTCACAGTCGCTGCAGGAGACCTGGTCAGTCCGCAGCTGGAAGAAAAGAAAAAGCCTGGCTGGAAGATTGCTGTTGGTTCCTGTCTATGTTTCTCCAATTAGGCTTGGCCAGTTCCTAACCCTGTAGGGGCTCCTGGGCAATTGGGCAGAAGGGAGGGTGGTCGGCTTCCCCCAGTCACAGTGACCTCAGGCTACAGAAGTTGCCTCTCTCCACCCTGCTGAAAAACACAGGGCTCCCTTCATGAATGTTCCCAGTAATCACAGAAGTGAGACACAGTGGAATTGTGGGCAAGTGTGTCTGGCTGCAGGGTCATTGTTCTGGGGGTCAACACAGGTGAGTGGATCAGGTGTGTTATGTTGTGTGGGCCTAAGACCCCCTAGTGTCCAACTCAGCACACCACATGCTACCTCCCCGTATCTAGCCAGGGCTGCCTTAAGCCAATGTGACCAATGTCATCCCATTGGGCCCCGCACCTTGGGGCATCTCACATCAGTTCAGTGAGCATATCACCTGCTACTGCAGCCAGGATCTCTATGAATTCAGGGGGGCGAAGCTGTTGGCAGTGATGTCATGTCACCACCAACTATTTCCAAATGCCGCATGTAGTGCCACAAGCGCTTTTCTTGGTAAGTGGCGGCCCCGCACAGAGGGTGGCGGCCCCCCCGAGGGTGGGGCCCCCCCGAGGAAATGCCCCACATTGGGCCCCACCACTCCTAGAGCGAGGCCTATATCTAGCAGTGTACTAACACCAGCCTCTGCCATTGGAAAAGTAAGAAAAGAATGGAGTGGAAGGAAAAGAGAGTCTCTGACACTCTAGCCCACTACTCTTCTCTCCTCCCTCTCCTCCACCCTTCCTCTTCCACTCCATTCCCATCTTCCTTTTCAAATCCAGGGAGAGGGGGAGGAGCAGTGAAGGCCAATGGAGAAGAGTGATCCCTTCTAGTCTGCCAGCATGGGGGACCATCCCATTTAGCCTAATGAATTTGCAGCCATGTTTATATGTTTTTTTAAATAAAAGCAAGACAATACCTGAGAGCCAGTGTGGTGGTTACAGTGTTGAACTTGGACCAGAAAGATTCAAATCCCTGCTCAGCCATGTAGCTTATCCTGCAGGCCACACTTTCAGCAATGCCATTTGTCAATCAATCAATCAACAGGTACTTATATACCGCTTTTCAACACGAAGTTCACAAAGCGGTTTACAGGCAAATAGCAATAATAATAAAATTAAATGGCTCCCTGTCCCAAAAGGCTCACAATCTAAAAAAAAAAAAAAGGCAGACCACCAGCAACAGCCATTAGAAAGACTGTGCAGGGGTGAAGAGGGACAATTACTCTCCCCCTGCTAAATATAAGAGGAACATCACTTGGAAAAGTGCCTCTTGCCCAGTTAGCAGGGGTAACTTTGTGCTGAGGTGCCGCTTTGCAGACCACCTCTCAGTTGTTGAGCTGTAAAGTGACACTGTGGCAGAAGTAGCGCAGCTGAAATGGCAGCCAGAGTGAAACTTGGGCTTTCCCATATCTTGAAAATGCGATTAAAAAATTGCACATTTTCTCTTTCGTCATTTGCCGCGAATGAATATGTGAGAACAAGGTGTTTATTTCTGACCATCATCTGCTTAATGACATCATTTCCCGCTTAATGATGTCATTTCCAGACCCCAACAGGTGCCATGAAAGCTGCTTGGCCCACTATATGAGTTTGACACCCCTGGACTAGACCTTAAATGCACTGTGTCCATTATATCAAAAGGCCTCAGGGCTGCCATACAACCACTGGTGTTTTTCCTCCATACCTGTGTCCGGAAAGCCTTTTCCTCCAACGGCCTTGACTTTCCTCATAATTACAAGAAACCATTTTTTTTCCCACTGCATAGTCGAACAAAGCAGAAGCTCTTATTTATCCTGTTCAATAATAAAAAAAAAAGATTCCCCTTTTCACAGCGGCTATGGCACTTCTGACAAAGCTTTAAGCACATTGTATTGCAGGGCTTTTAATGAATTCCCAGGCTCCGGTTGACATCACAGGGCCCTGAATGGTTTCTCCCAACAAATTGTATCCCTTGAGCGGGGGGGGGGGGTTTTTTTGTGTCCGTCCCCCCCCCCCCCCCCCCCGTCACCTTTCTGCATTTCAAATGGACAGTCGAAGTTCATGTATGATATCAGGGCTCACTTTTACACGTCCCTGGAGCCACTGTGCTTTATTAGACTGCATTTCTAAGAGGTGATTCTCTCTCTCCCCCCCCCCCACTTTTCTCTGGGTTGATAGCCTGCACATCATGCAGGTTTGAAGTCTCCTCCGGGAATAGGCCGACTCCTACAGTATGTTCTGAAGGCGCAAGCTTGGCAATCGCTCCGGAGTGCTGAAATGCCACGTGCCTTGGTGAGGAATAGGCCCTGTGGGGGAACTCTTCATGTACTCAAGACCAGACTGAAATGCTCAGTGGTGGACAAGTTGGGCAGAAGTACAATTTCAGAGGGGGGGGGAGGAAGGCCAAGGGTGGGTGCTTGATGTTTCTCCTTGTGGAATCCATGAAGTATGTTAAGTCTAGTGGGAAGGAGATAGATCTAGGATAGGATCAATTTGGGCAGCCCAGTCCATGAGGCCTCCATGCACTCACCCACCTCTGCTCCTTTTCCTCCCGCTCCTTCAGTCTGAAAAGGGATTGGAGCAGAAATGTGGAAGAGAGAAGAGTTGTGGCCTAGAGAGTCTCTGATGCTATAGCCCAACACCCTGATCTCATCTCTACTTCCTCTGCCACTCCATTCCTCTCTTCCTTTTTGAATCCAGAGAGCAGGAGAAGCAGCAGTAGGTGAGTCTCTGTGTAACAGATGCTCTGTGTCAGCATTTGGCTACACTGTCTCAAACACTGGGAGCTTTTGTGCCAGCCAGCCAGGGATAGGGTGCTCAGGCAGCCATCCTTGGTATGAGAATTGGAATGTTATAAACCATCTGTGAAGTGGTAGAGCGAGTGCCCTCAAACCTCAATGTTTTCAAGCCCTGTTTGTGTGATTCTTCTTCTCACTTTGGGAAGAACCAGCCACTTGAAGTATATACACTCGAAAGGTTTGCCTGTGATCCCTTCACAGAATGGACAAGGTGTCATTTCTCACAATTCCCTGAATTACCAGAGTCTGTTTTTACTGAGGACCAGCAACAGAGTACCTGACACCCTCCCCTGACTCCTAATGCTACACTGCCAATAGAAATCAGTAGAAAAGCCCATAAGAAGAGCCCTGCTGGATCGGGCCAAGGCCCATCTAGTTCAGCTTCCTATATCTCACAGTGGCCCACCAGATGCCTCAGGGAACACATGAGAAAACAAGATGCCTGCATCCTGTTGCCACTCTGTTGCACCTGGCATTCTGAGGTAAATTCTGAGGTAAACACACTGGTGGCTAGTCAAGATTCTATACAACATTTCTCTTTGACAGCCACCAGAACCAGATGCTCCTCTTCAGCCATGTACTCATAGGAACGGCCCCACTGGATCAGGCCAAAGGCCCAACTAGTACAGCTTCTTGTATCTCACAATGGCCCACCAGGTGCCTCACGGAGCACACAAGACAACAAGATGCCTGCATCCTGTTGCCACTCCCTTATTATTATTATTTATTTGATTTTTACCCCGCCTTTTTGCCCGGAGGCACTCAAGGCGGCATTACAATATAAAAAAGATACAATATAAAATTAACATTAAAAAGCAATTAAAAACAATGTTAAAAACAATACAATCAACAAAATTAAAACAGATACAATTTAAAAAAAACAACACGCCCAGTGGATCATAAAATCAACTATAAAAATACACAAACCAGCCAGCCAGCCAGCCTGTCAACAGTTAAAAGCTTTTTGGAATAAAAAGGTCTTCAGCCCCCGCCGAAATGTAAACAAGGAGGGAGCAGTTCTCAATTCTAAGGGAAGGGTGTTCCAGAGTTGGGGGGCCACCACCGAGAAGGCCCTCTTCCTTACACCTGGCATTCTGATGTAGCCTACTTTTAATGTCAGGAGGTTGCACCACCCATCATGGTCTATAGCTCACAATGGACTTTTCCTCCAGAAATCTGTCCAATCCCCCTTTAAAGGCACCTAGGCCAGACGCCATCATCACCTCCTGTGGCAAGGAGTTCCACAGATTAGTTTCCCGCTGGGTAAAAAAAAAGTATTTTCTTTTATCCGTTCTAACTCTCCCAGCACTCAATTTTAGTGGATGTCCCCTGCGTTCTGGCATTGTGAGAGAGGGAAAAGAACATCCTTTTTATCCGACTCTATCCATCCCATTCATCTCAATCATGTCCCCACACAGGCGTGTTGTTTTTTTTCTAGAGACTCTGTAGATATGAGACAAGCAGCACAATCCCAACCTGTGCAGGAGCAGGCAGGCTAGGAGGCCTGCGCTGCATCGTAACACAGGTTAGGCAGCAGCTGGAGCACACCACAGTAAGCCCCAGCCAGCCTGATGGGGCTGCTCAGACCTGGGCCTGCTAAATAGCAGGCAGACGTCTAAGCAGCTCGGTGCGGCCCAGATCAGAGCCACGTGGCCTCGGGGTGGGGGTTAGAATCTGGTCTAATGGCCAGATCCTGACTCCTCCCCCTCCCCATTCCACATAATTCCGCCCTTCCTCTGCCCCCTCCTGCCTTCCCCCGTGAAAAGTCTCTCACTGGCCTAACCCGACCAGTGCAGGAGTAGCTGACCTTCTGCTGCCCCCCCCCCGGGTATTGCGGGGTCAACATGAGTCCTTGCACTGACCCAGCACATCCTGGGTTGGCTTCAAACGTGCCTTCCTGCATTTTTCAAGCATCCTGGGCCGACGCAATTAGCTTGCTTCGGCCCAGGGCAGCGTTAGGAATGCACCCTGACTTTCCACAGGGCTCCCCAGGGGACCCAGTTAGCTGCCTTTCCCTCGAGGGCATTCCACACCCTCCATCGTCCTTTCACTGGCAAAGCAGCACTGGGGGAGGCGGCGGCTGTCTGGATGAGCCCTAAGGTAGGTCATTACTTTGGAAGCACAAAATCTATGAGCACTGCAGCTTGCAAAATGTGTTCCTGCAAAGGTTGTCATTTGGAGAAAACACACACACACACACACACACAGAGAGAGAGAGAGAGAGAGAGAGAGAGGATGCAATCCTAACCTGGAGTTAGGCCAGCAGAGTGCGGCCAGCAAAGTTTGGCCGGCACAAGGGCCACCGTAAGTATGTTTGGACCATTCTCGGAGTCAGAGAGGCCGGCACACAGACATGCACCATCTCCCCTGACTCCAAGAGAGGTCCAAATTCGCTTTATGGTGTCCCTTGTGCCGGCCAAACTGTGCTGGCCTAACTGTGCCTGCCTAACTCCAGGTTAGGATTGCGCCCACGGTCTGTGCATGGCGGGGAAAGGGGTGAAATCTTGTTAGATAAGTTGCCTTCTCGGAATTGTTCACTCAGCGCAAATTTACATAAGTTTTTGTTGGTTTGGCAGTCCCGGTGCCGGAAATTCTTTTCCGCGCCTTCATTTTTTGCTCTCTCCTGATTTGTTCTCAAGTAATAGGCTAACGACGGCATACCTGGTGGCTTGGAACCACGGGGGCTCTTTTTTTCCCTTTCAAGAGCCAGCGCCGAGCAGCGGCAGTCAGCGGCTGATAGTCCGCCCCGGCTCGCTCGGGTGTCCTGCCGAAAATGAAACAATTACGGGAGGATTAGAAGCAAATCAGATTAAAGTGGGAATGCATGAAAACCATTTGGAGGGCTGCGAGGGGGAAGGGTGCTTGGGGTGGGTCCACAGCTCAGGCGAGAAATTGAAGAATTATTGCCGTCGCTTGGATGCAAGCTGCCCATTTACACAGGCCTGTGGAAGCGGAGGAGGTTTGGCGGAAAGGCAGGTGGCTGAGCAAGGTTTTCCCCAGCTGCCTGAATGCAGACCAGATGCACAATTAGCACTGACACCAACGTCAATAACACATAATGCAAAAAGGCGATAGAAAAAGCGGGGGCATTTGTGTTAATTTTACCGCAATGTTCATGGACATCCGCAGCTGGCCCATCCATGATTGGCAGGGGGTGCTCAACTCCGCCCACCCCCTCACCTCCACTCCTCTTCCTCTTCCTGTTCTCTGGATTGTGGGCGCAATCCTAACCTGGTCCTCTGGTCCTCCTGGTCAGGAAACCCTCAATGCAGACACAAAGCCTTTCACCCACTCTGAATGGAGTGACACTTCCCCTGCCAGAACAGGTGCGCAGTCTAGGAGTGCTCCTGGACTCTCAGCTGTCTCTGGAGAACCAGGTAGCAGCTGTAGCTAGAAGTGCATTTGCCCAGCTTCAATTGGTGCGCCAACTATGACCATACTTGGGCCGTTCTGACCTGGCCACGGTGATCCATGTGTTAGTGATTTCAAGGCTGGACTACTACAACTCACAGTATGTAGGGCTTCCCTTGAGAACAGTTCGAAGGCTACAGTTAGTACAAAAGGCAGCAGCCTGGGTGGTTACAGGGGCTAGATGGTTTGACTCAGTAGGACCACTCCTTCAGTAGCTACAGTGGCTGCCCATTCAATTCCGATCTCAAGATGATGGTTCTGACCTTTAAGGCCCTTCAGGACTAAGGCCCAGCCTACCTAAAGGACCACCTCCTCCCATACATACCAGTTTGCCCTCTTAGGTCATCTAAAGAGGCTTTCCTTCCCAAGTTAAAGGAATGGCAGCTCGGGGACGAGCCTTCTCTGTAA
This sequence comes from Lerista edwardsae, assembly GCA_029204185.1. Taxonomy (NCBI): domain Eukaryota; kingdom Metazoa; phylum Chordata; class Lepidosauria; order Squamata; family Scincidae; genus Lerista; species Lerista edwardsae. Next base: position 12,647,715 of record JAJKFI010000020.1, on the reverse strand, counting down.
TGGCTCCACAAATATAGAATTCCCTTCCAGAAGAATTAAGAACTACACACTCCCTCATGACCTTTCGGAGAGGGCTCAAGTCATACTTATTTCATCTGGCCTTTGGATGATTGCGTGGCTGTCTGCCCTCTGTCCCGCTGGTATAATGTCATAGTTTTGCTCACTACCCAGTCAAATGTTTTTTTCCCTCCCCCCAAACGACCTGATATGGACAATGGGGTCTAATTTTATTCTTGTGACTCTCATTGTTCCCGTTAATGTTTAATGTTGTTGTTTTCTTTAATCCTTCTTTTACTTATTGTGGTTACATTGTACCTTGTTTGTTCTCTGTAAGCCTCCTTGGGCATTTGCTTTGGCATGGGAAAGGCGGGGTATAAATTCTTCAAATAGGTAAAATAAATAACCTGGAGTTAGGCCGGCACAGTTAAGCCCGCAAAGTTTGGATGGCACAAGGGACACCGTAAAGTATGTTTGGACCACTCTCAGAGTCAGAAAGGCCAGCACACAGACATGCACCATTCTCCCTGACTTCCAGAGTGGTCCAAACACACCTTGTGCTGGCCAAACTTTGCTGTCCTAACTGTGCCGGCCTAACTCCAGGTCAGGATTGCGCCCCCAGTCTTTGCCTGCCGCTCCAAGTTGATTGCTTTGGAGATGGCCCTCCTGTCTTTGGTCTAGAGAAACTTGATTTAGAATCTGGGCCTGTTTTAGTTGTTCCTAATTGTTTGTTCTTGTCATGACAAGAGGCAGACATTGAAAATGACAGGCTGTTAATGAGGGCATCCAGCGCTCGGCTTCAGCACAGCTTGTGCTGCTACCGCTGAAGATAACAGCCGAGAGAGAACCTGACAAGGGCAATGGTTTTGTACAAGGAGATCACTCTTGCAGTCGTAAATGGGTTCCCCCCTCCTTCCTTTTTCCTTTGAATGGGATAAGAGGAAACAAGTACCTGAAGCGGCAATTACTCTGAGAATATGCTTGAACTCCTCTGCGTGGTAGCCCAGTTTTCAAGGGGTGCCTTAGCCGTCATTGGCAGGGAGAGGTGCAAAGATCTGCACTCTAAAGCCACCACTTTAACTTGGCCGGCTATAGATTTTCCATCCGAGTGGGTGCAGTGGCCGAGACAAAGTTTATGAGCCTCAAACCACTTAATCAATAGACTGCCACTGGAGTCAGTGGGAATACCCTGAGACCACTTCAAGCTAAGTGGTGGATCTTGTGCATGATTAGGAGCCTGAAGTGTGTTCAGAAGAGCTGGCAGAGCAGCGTTTAAGCAAATTGGGGGCACAAGAAGTAGGACTTAAAGTGAAACAGAGCACCAGATCTTTTTGACAGGGGTTGAGGAATAAAGAATCAGTGGCTTCTGAGCTGGAGGTTTTCTTAGGAGAGATATTGGTCAAGGGATCCAGCATTTGGCCACTTAGGACTGTTACAAGTGCAATACCCTTTGCATGCTTACTCAGAAGCAGATCCCATGGTGTTCTATGGGGTTTACTCCCAGGAAAATGTGAATCCACCTAACCCAATGCAAAAGCCAAATGCTGACCGGAAAGGGCAACAAACCCTGTAAATGCTTACTCTTGTCCCTATATTGAAGATGGGGAAGACTGAGATTGAGGGCAAGGCATGATTCAAATGCAGAGCCTATTTTGCCACTACATGGCATTAGCTGACCATGACATCAGCCTGGGACTTCTTCATGCAAAACAGTGCTCCACCATCAAGCAGGCAGAGGGGTGGAAGTAGGTGGGATATATGCAGTGATGTCATTCAGGGGGAACGGACCAGAACGGGCGTTCCGGATCCTAACGGGCTCCGTGGCTGGTTCCGGGTTCCCGACAAGTGCCAATCAAAAGTGAGTTCCTGTTCCTAAATCATTTGAACGACACCACTAGATATATGAATAACAGGGAGCAGCAAACCAGCTGGACTAGGAAACAGGCCCTGTATGTAGTGTGTGTGGCCACCAGAGGGAGAAACAGGTGCATAACACGTAATGATGGGGAAAGAGCATAATTGGGAGAGGACCTGGCACCCTTACCATAGGGAAAGGGGATGAACATCCCCTTCTCCTGCAGAGCCTCCCGCGGCTGCCTGGCTGCCGTGGGATGCAGCTGTAGCCCCCTGGCTACCACTGCACTCCTTGGCAGTCAGGCAGTTGAAGATTGGGCTGTCCATTTCCTTGGAACAGAGGCCGTGGTCTGTTGATTTGCTCCCCTCCTCTGTACAGCGTCTTTCTCGTCACACTGCCAAGAACAACCTTGTAGGAGCTCGTGCACAAAACAATGGAAATGTGAATGTTGTCGACTATTCCTGGTACATCCCATTAAGATAGAGAACTGTCACGTCTGCTCTGATCTCTTATCTGTCTTTCTTCTGGGATCTGTTCCTTATCCATATTCTCATTTCCGTTGCCTCTCAACTCACCACTGCTGTGCCAAGTAACATTCGCGCTTCCGTATGACATCTCCTGTTCCTTTTAAGACGTCTAGTCATTCCAATGCAGCTGTCACCGTGGAGGGAGATAAGATTGGATCTAATCTCTTTTTATTTGGCAGGCAATACTTTTTTTTTTAATTGGTAAGACTTTGTTCAGTAGTCCATGCCTCTTTCTCCAAGCATTGGTTAAATTTGAGTCAGATTTGCTGTATCAAAGTAGATCTCTTAGGAATCCAGTGGGCTTGCTTGGGATCATACTCTGTACTGTGGAACACTGAAATGAGAAATTGAGGGCAAGAATGATTTCAGCAATGTCCATTATATCGGAAGCGTCGGTTTGTGTTATATGGCTCCTCCATTCACTCAAGATTAATCATATTTCCAAATTATCTCTCTGTCAAAAGAAGAGAAGGAAAGACTTTACATTCCTTGCTGAATAAGTATCGGTTCGCTCATCTCAACCTCTGTGATTTGGCAATTAGCATAGACCAAATATTTGGACTTGTTTCATAAGCCGGTAAGATTTATCTGAAATTGTGAAAGGAAGCCCCACGAGCAGGAAAGGCGGTGTGGATTCAGAAGTACAAATGAGCTTGTGTATGGAAGTTATTACTGCTTAAAAATCTGTTTTAGATTGGGGTTAATTATAAGAGGATGTGGAGACATAATTAGTATTCTTTCTATGGAGGATTATAGGTTTTCCTGAATGCCCTTTTTTTGATTGCGTTTGTACCTTTTTTAATTTCCTCCTGTGCTTTTTTTTTTATTATCTATGCCATTTCAGGGCTGCAAATTTTGTAAAGCAATAGAAATGACGTGTTTCTATAACAGGTGGGATTTCTTCCCCTTAAAATGGGCTAATAACCTCTGGTTTATCTGAAAACAGCCGGTTTCCAGTGGGGGTGAAACTCATGTCCTAAGCACTACAAATTTCCCTCTCCATATAAGAGTGCAATTCTGACCTGGAGTTAAGCCAGCAAAGTTGGACTAGTACAAGGGACACTGTAAAGTATGTTTGGACCACTCTGAGGGTGAAAGAGGCCAGCACACAGGCGTACGCCATCCCCCCTGACTCCAAGAGTGGTCCAAATGTGCTTTCCAGTGGCCTTTGTGCCAAGCAAACTTTGCTGGCCTAACTCCAGGTTAGGATTCTGCTCTGAATTAGAGAGGCACCAAATTGTTGCCCTTAAATATTTTTTGCAGTAAACGTGTATTTCCAAGGGGTTCAGGACACACTTCCCCAAACTGTGACTTTCCACTTTTTGTGCTATTTTGTGCTAACCATTTATTGCGCCAGAGAGACCAGCACACAGATGTGTGCCATCCTCCTTGACTCCGAGAGTGGTCCAAACGCACTTTACGGTGGCCCTTGTGCCTGCCGATCTTTGCTGGCCTCACTGTGCTGGCCTAACTCCAGGTTAGGATTGTGCCCTTAGTCGGATGCAGCACAGCCATTCTTATGGGGATGAATCAAGAGGACTTATAAGCATTCTGTAAAAAGGGAAAATGTTGGGGAAATGACTAATCGTGCTGTTTAACTGCATTCAGCGATCCCTTTGAGAACGAGATCAGCATCAGCATTAAGTCCCTTGGAACTCACTCCTAGGGAAAATGGATTGTGTCTTGATTTAGTTCCATTCTTGCAACTAGGTAATGCGATCCAAGAACTGCCTTGTTGTGTTTTGTTCCATTGTCGAACTGTCCTCCCTCGCCTGTGTCTCTGTCCACTCCATTGGATAAAAGGGGTGTGTGTATGTTTCCCCCTTTTACATCCTCTCTTTTGAGAGGGGCGCGAGTGCCAATAACACTGAATATCATTGAGCTTCCCCTCAGGTTAATTAGCATTTGAATGTTTCACTGAAAGGTCACTTGGTTTCTTGCCTCACAACGTCAATCCAAGCAAGCGGGGTGTGCCAGTTCTGAGCATGTGTACCATCCATTCAAGGGGGGGGATGCTGAGGAGTGTGCTGGGAATCTCTAACCATTCATTTGGACCGATTCATTCATGTGCCTGTTCTGCCTAGGCAACAGGGAGGTTTCAAGAACCTTCTTCGCACATTTGCCTGTGTCCAGCCACAGCCTGTCCTGGTTCCAGGTTGCTTGGGGGTGGGGGAGAATCATCTTCCTGCTTCCTGGTGGTGCATTGGCTTCTATAACTTCAGTTGGTACTAAAGGTTCAGCCCGTGATCAGGTGGGTCTTCTGATGGGTGTGGCCTTCAGCCAGTGCCTGACTTGGCCAACTTTCAGCCAGTGCCTGACTTGATGCCATCCCTGAAGACAATGGAGGAGAACAAGCTAGACATTTCCAGAACATAAACAAGACGGATTGGATGAAGCAAATAGAGAGAAGCTTTTTCTCCTTCTCTCATAGTACTAGAACCCAAGATAACCAAAAGAAAATGCTACTTCATACTGCACTGACTTCACTGATGGAATTACCTGCTATGGGATATGTTGGTGGCCCCTGGACTGGATGCCTTTGACAGGCGGTTATGCAGCTGTCATGGAGAAGGGGCGGGGAAGTGGTCTTCTAGTAGCTATCAGTATGGAGGCTATATAGAACAGGGGTGTAGCTAAAGAAGTGCAGGAGGGTGCAATTGCACCAGGCAACAAACGTTAGGAGGGCAACAAACTGAGCTTGACACTAGTGGCCAAAATTGTGAAAACACTGATATACCGTATTTCCCCAAGTATAAGACACATCTTTTTCCCAAAAAACCAGGGCCTAAAAATTGGGTGCGTCTTATTCAAGGGGTGTGCCGGGCAGCGCTGCGTTCTCTGTGCTCCCGCTTGCCTTAAAGAGCCGGCGGGAATGAGGAGAAGGGAGGGCAGCCGAACCGCCTTGACTGTCAATTTCTTTTCTGATGCCCAATCAGAACCTCCTCTCCTACAGTTTGTACCCATTTTATCGGATTATACTCTCAGTACCAACTCTTCAGGAGCAGCAGCAAGAGAGATGGCTACTTGGAGTCATCTGGCTGGCAACTGCAGGAAGCAGGAGGGACCTGTGGTCAGATCTAGCAGGGACTCTGTGGACACCTATTATTGTCTGCTGTGCATGCAGGTGCACATATTAGGGGGTGAAGAGGGTGCTGCTTTTCAGAGGTGATGTATCTTTTATGACTTTTACCAGAAATACTCTTCATAAAATCAGTACGGCAGAGACCCCTTTGAAAAGCACCTCTCCTTGTTGTGTGTAGTCAAGGGTCATGAGGATGCCTTACCACAGTTGGGAGCTGTCAGTACGTGCAACCACATTGTGGTGCTGTATATTCCCTGCTTAAAATTTCATGGAGCTTGCACAAAATGCCGTCACAACATAGACAAGCCTCGACTGATGGTCTCCATCATACAGTGGCTGTAAGCTTTCTGAGAGCACAATCCTAACCTGGAGTTAGGCCGGCAGAGTTAGACCAGCAAAGTTTGGCTGGCACAAGGGATACCATAAAGTATGTTTGGACCACTCTCAGAGTCAGAGAGGCCAGCATACAGACGTGCGCCACCCTCCCTGACTCCGAGAGTGGTCCAAACACGCTTTACAGTGGCTGACCTTGTGCCGGCCAAACTTTGCTGGCCTAACTGTGCCAGCCTAACTCCAGGCTAAAATTGTGCTCTGAGTATCTGATGATAGCATAGAAGCAGCTTACAGCTGTGAGGTTTGGAAAGGCTTTAAGGTCGCAAAGCTCCAGCAAGGAATCACTCAGACAACAGAGATTAGGGTAGCAAGAACTTCTATATTCTCAGAAGAAGGCTCCTTGCAGCAAAGAACAGCAAACAAGTAACAGGTACAGCAAAGCTCCTCCAACAGCAACACTTACATCTCCAGCAACTAACCACAGGTGTTTCTGGTCTTGATTAAACAGTCCCTAGCATCCAATCAGAGATCAGATGATCTCATCCCCAGGCTGAAGCTGAGTCAGAATGACTCAGCACTTTATTGCTGGTCTGCTAGGCCTGAATGATTCAGCACTTTACCCCCTGAGTCAGCCTAGTGTTAGGCCTTTCCCCATTCAGGCCTGTAAATTTCCAGGGACTTCCTTCAGGATTCCAACAGTATCATCTCTCCCTTCTCCATCACCACTGAAAGTATCCCATCTGTGAGATGCTGAAGGGTGTAGCATGTGTGGGGTAATTTTTAAGTCCACTTTTAAAGCTCAACCACATCGCATGTTTCCTGGAATGCCTTGGCAAGTCGTTGGGAACAGCTCGAAGCAGCTGCGTATGCGAAATCTGCAGCCGTACGGGTATTGGGTGCGCAGCTCCCTTGTTGCAAGGCCATATATTCTGGCCTTCGTTCCAACATGAAAAATTGGCTTCGGCATTTTTTTCCTCCTGACTTTTTTTTCCCCCAAAAAGGAACACCTGCAGCCAGACAACAAAAGCCGAGAAACCTGAAACAAGAATTATGTGTTGATTGTGGAACAAAGAAGAAACGAATGAGCAATGGTAGCCAGGTGTTGTCATTAGGGTATTCCCACTTGTCTGGGTTTAAGGAGCCGAACATGATTTGGCCGACAGTCAGCCCGTCTAACTGGGGCTTGTCAAGGCCAGACTGTGATGGTTCATCTGGTGGCTCCAGCGGAGATTTGGGTTGAGTTTCCAGTTTGCCAAAGGTGAGCCTGTTCCTCCAGTTGTTTGTTGTTTTCTTAGATGGAAGCACAACAAAAATGTATCCTCCAGCCATTCGGGATCTAGCCCTGGACCCCCTCTCCTTTTCTACAATCCCCTTTCCTGCCAGCCTCACCTGTTTTAGGCCTCGCTCCTTTAATATTGATGCACCGCCCCTTTAACCCTGGTCCCGGATATGCCCCCCCTTGCATTTATCAAGAGTTTGCAGCCCCATGGCATTACCAGATCTCACTCAGAATGTTGTTTTTTGGATGTTCAGCTTGGCAGTCCTTAACTCGGGCCAGATGTGGGCAAAGCCTAAAGGCCTATTCTTGGAAAGTATGATGATTGAGGGCGCAACCAGTGATGTCATCCGAGCGCGCCAGGTACCGGAACGCTCGGATGATTGACAGCCCTCCGCCCCTATGGCGGAGGGCTGCCACGCCCCCCCAAGCCTCACCGCGCCGGAATCGCTCCATTTTAGAGCGATTCCAAGCGCGAGGGAGGGCGGGCGGGCCCAGCAGCAGCTCGCCCGTCCTCCGAGGCAGCGGAGCGGCCCGGGACCTCCGCGGAGGAAACGGAACGGAGTTCCGGGCCGTTCCGGCTGAATGACACCACTGGGCGCAACCCTAACTAGGAGTTAGGCCAGCACAGTGGACACTGTAAAGTATGTTTGGACAACTCTCAGGGCAGAGAGGCCAGCACACAGACATGCACCATTACATCCTCCCTGACTCCTAGAGTGGTCCAAACGCCCTGGTGCTGGCCTAACTGTGCCGGCCTAATTCCCGGTTAGGATTGCGCCCTGAGAGTGTATGGTATACTCAGAAGCAGCAGTGTCATCCAGCAACAAGCTGCCGGAACGCTAGGCGGGACTTACCGCCTGATTGGCTGCCTGTCCATGACGTGTTGCTGCCTGCCTGCCCACCACGCGGGCACCCCTGGCTTTGGAGGAGATGCCTGCTTGCCTGGGGGGCGCGCTGGGTGCCTGGGCAAGCAGCGGAGGGGTGCGCCAACCGGAGGGAGCCCGCACGGCGGGCGGGCGGGCAGGCGGTGACATGTCACGGACAGCCTGTCAATCAAGCAGTAAGTCCCGCCTAGCGTTCCGGCAGCTTGTTGCCGGATGACACTACTGCTCAGAAGTGAGGCCCACTGAGGTCTTTGGGACTTACTCCTATGTCAGTATGTAGAGGACTGCAACCATCCAGTGTGTCTGCTTTTATAAACGTCGAAATGAGTGTATTGATGTTCTCTACTCAGGTTAAACAGTCACGCATGTATTCCTGCTGTCCCTGTTCACTAGGGACAGTCCCTCCTTTTGTGATCTGTTCCAGTTTCTTGTCCCCATGGGAGATTCCCTTGTTCAGTGTTTGCTTGTATGAATTGCTAGTAGTGTCATTCGTTCTTCAAGGTTCGGCTCGCTCCCCACTAGAGAGCCGAATTTAGCAGTTCGGCTAAATTTAATTTAGCATCCCAGTTCAATTAATGAGCAGGGAGGGAAGTCAGCTGCATCGTGCCTTCCATTCATACGCATGTAAATGCCCATATACAAACCCTGCAAAGCCACATAACATGCAGCCTGCTGCGTGAGTTTCATCTCATTTTGAACTGTGGAGAACAGATCCCCCCCCCCGCCGCCCCTGCATTATTTAGGGCACAAACCTAAACTGAGTTAGGCCGGCATAAGCTAAGCCAGCAAAGTTTGACCAGCACAAGGGACACCGTAAAGTATGTTTGGACCATTCTCGGAGTCAGAGAGGCCAACATACAGACATGCGCCATCCTCCCTGACTTTGAGAGTAGTCGACACACGTTTTATGGTGTCCCTTGTGCTGGCCAAACTTTGCTGGCTTAGTTTATGCCGGCCTAACTCCAGTTTAGGATTGCACTCTTAGACTCTAAAAGCAACCTTAACCTTGATGTCAAAAGTGAGTATTGCAGAGGAAAGGAATTAAACGTAGTCTCTTCCTCCACCCTAGCATTGGATGCTTGTGGTCTCTTCCCCCCCCCCACCATTTGCTTGCTTGCCATCCCAGGGTAGGGGTGGAGTTGAGATGCAGCTGTTAGGCTGAATCCAAGCCTCTGCCCCCAGGCCGCATGGCCCTGATTCAGGCCTCATGGCTTCCTCGGCTCTGTGCCCAGAGATGAACCAAGCGCCGAGTGCGCCCATGGCAGGGCGATGAAACCACGCACCCAGCACGTTGCCCCGCCCCTGTGCATCGCCATGCCATGCCACCTACACCCAGAATAGCTCCATTTTGGAGCAAAATGAACACCAGGGAGGGAGAGAGGGCCAAAGCGTGTGGGTTACTCCGCGCAATGGCGCCCCGCTGCCCCACTGCTGCTGGTGCCCATGACTTGCGCCACCCCGGGCTACACCCACGCTCTGCCTCTGTCTGTGCCTGCTAAATAGCAGGAGCAGATCCAAGGCTGGAGCCTCCCCTGGGGCAAGGGCGCGAATGTGCCCTTGCCCTAGGGAGGTTCCCAAGCGCTCCCAACTTGCACTGGATACAGTGCAGGTCCGCCAGCCTTGCTGCTCCAGTGCAAGTTAGGATTGCGCTATAGTGCGGTGATCCCCCTCTAGGTATGCCTCTGCCCTCCATCATTTCTACGTTTCTTTTTGCTGTGATCCAGATCCCCGATCATCAGCTCTTGAAACGGAGCTGCGTTTGAGAACTGCACGTGCTTAATGGAATGTGCGCGGTTCTGTTTGGTCATTAATTATTGTACTGTTTTCCAAAAAAGAAAAAAAAATGATCATGGAGACCTCAAGGGCAGGCAGTTGCCATCTTGAAAGGAGGGGTGTCCTTTTTTTGCTTTCCATAGTTTATTTCTTTGCAGTTTTGCAGAAGACTCCCCAACCCTGTTAAGCCACGAGGGTTTCCCCAGCTTCCTTCAATGCAGTTCACTTGAATAGCTTTCGGCTTGGCAGGCATCCTACCCACCCCCTTAATCCTTTCTGCTACTTCCCAGCAGCCAGCTGCAGGAGTGGGGGGCACCCAGGAGGCTCTGCTCTCCGACTTCCAGCTTTGTGCTCGGCTTCCAGAGCTGGCCTTTGAGCGCACAAGCAACCTCCAGCCGCGGTCCCTGCCTTAATTAGAGAGTCACTTTCACTGCCTGGCCAACTCATGGTCCTTTGGCCCAGGAAATATTGATTCAATTCCTCTGTGATTTTGTCTGAATGACTAGCCACCGTGATTCAACACATGAAAAGAGACACCTTTTCCTCATGTTCGTCTGTCTTCAATGGGCTCGTCAGCCAAGGACCAGTGTTTTAATGTAAGAAGGGATCAGCAGACTACGATGTCACTGCCTGCAAATCAGCTTCTGGTTGTCACTGTCATGCCCTGCGTGCACTGAGCTTGCATTGCAAGCCTCACCTGCTGATAGCTTGGGAGCACGTCGTGAGTGGGACTTGCAGGATGCCTGGATCCGGGGTCTGACCGCTGGGACTCTGAGTTCATTTTTCACCACTTCATCTGTGCCCGTTAAGCACTTGAGCCCTGTAAAGTGGCAATGAGAAGGAGGACCATCAGCATTTGTTAGGGCTGTCTTCAAATGGAAAGAAATCCTGGTAGCTCCATTACATGAGATTCGACGGACTGGTTGGTCAATTCAGGCTTTGGATGTTCACTGGTGTAACCTGGGTCTGAAGGGGAAAAGCCGATTTTGTTTTTTGAGGTTGGTGCGTTGCAGCAAAGTGCCACTTTAGAAGAGGGGCTCCCTGTTGTGTGAAACATCCTAACGCTAAATTAGGATGAGTTAGTAGGGATATACCAGCATCAGTGGTGGCCAGTCCCCCCACATCACCTGAATCCCAGGTGAATCACCTGGATCCACCTGAAGCGATGTGGACATCGTGCAAGGCACGGGAATGTTCCAGGTGAGTCAGGGGGCAGCAGTCTTGCGGAGGTGGCGGCCGGCAAGCCTGGCCCTTGGCAGCCAGGGACACAACTATTTGAAAGAGTTTGAATAGCAGCTTGTTTTCTCAGCTGAGCACAAATGCTTTAGCCATATTCAGCTCTCCCTTCTCTGACCTTGACATCTGGGCCAAATTAACATCCACGTTAAGAACACAAAGGCATGAGACTCCCAAGTACGTCATTCATCTACCGCACACATGGTATAATTATCCGGGAACACCTGGTGTGGGGTGGATACCTGTTACACAAACACCCAGGCTTTGTAACTGTTACGTGATTACATAACTGGGAGAGGTGGTGGTGGTGGTGATTGTCTTGCCCATGAAGGATCCTGGCAGCTTGTTCTCCTGCCAGGCCAGCAAACGTCTCATGGAGAATTGTATTGATGGGAAATGTGTTGTTAAGGGCAGCCAAAAGAATGAGGGATGTAGTAATAAATCTCTGGAGTGATATGGTTTGGTGAACTGAGAGCTCATGTTTGGAAGAGGGGCTGCCTGCCAACCTGGTGCAGCTTGGAAGAAGCGGCTTAGGGTTTTGCAAGATGGCTGTCAGAATTATTGCAGTTAGTGGGGCTGAACCACAGTTGTTGCTACACGGAGAGAGCAATCCTAACCTGGGGTTAGGTCAGCACTGTTAGGCCAGCAAAGATTGGCTGGCACATGGGCCACTGTAAAGCTCGTTTGGACCACTCTTGGAGTCAGGGAGGATGGCACACGTCTATGTGCTGGCTTCTCTGACTCCGAGAGTAGTCCAGATATCCTTTCTGGTGTCCCTTGTGCCAGCCAAATTTGGCAGGCCGAACTGTGCCAGCCTAACTCCAGGTTAGGATTGCACTCTGAAACAACAAAAGGTCTTGTAGTGTGTACTAGGGTATTTGCCTCCGGGACCATTGTGTCCTAGTAAAATTTGTCTCGGTCATTGGCATCCCTGGACATTCGCTTCTGTGTTTTATGCGCATATCTTCTTTGTGAGTGTGTCCCGGTCATTTGCATCCCATTATAACTGGGCAACAAGCCCCTTCTAAGCCTCTTCTCCTATCCTAAGCCTTTTCTCTTGGTCCAAAATTTAACCCTACCTTTGTGTATTAAAAAATTAAAAAGTGCATCTAATATAAATATAAATATATTGAGAAATTTAAAAAACTGGACACAAATATCCAATATTGGGACGCATTTGATCAGGACACAGTTGTCCAGCAGTCAGTGGCCCTGTCACTCTTGTAGGAGCTTCAGGATTGGCACATTTATTTCAGCATAAGTTTTTTTGGGGGGAAGAGTCTATTCCACACAGAGCTTGTCTTCGTGCACTAGACAAAATGCTGAAATAAGTGTGTAGTCTTGAAAGGGGTCATAGGACTATTGGTTAATTTTGCTTAAACATACTGTCACAGGTGGCTCTCTGTAATGGTGTAGCAAGTGGGGGTGTGGGGGTGGTCCTCCCTGGGAACCAGGCACGAAGGGGGTGTCAAATGATGCCCAGCCAAGGTGGTGGTGGCAGCAGGAGAAGCAGCAGCACTGCAGCACCAGCCTCCTCCTGCTCCTCCTTGTGTTTCAGCAGCTTCACGATCTGGCTGCTGGCCCCCTTCCTCCACCTTTCGAGTCTCAACACAAGCCTCAAAAGGAGAAGGAACAAGGGATAGCAGCCAGATTGCGAAACTGCCAGCTGCTGCTCCTCCAGGAGAACCTGGAAGTGATGTCATGACATCACATGATGTCACAACTTCTGTGCCCTGGGTGCCGCTGCCTCCAGTGATGCCTCTGGCCCTTGGAAGGGCTTTGCTGGATCACACTGAAGAGGGACCATCTACTCCAACTTCCCGGTTTTCCCACAGTAGCCAATCAAAGCCCACAAGTAGGGCACGTAGGTGATGGCAGTCTTCCACTGTAGTTCCCCAGCATCAGTAGCATTCACTGGCAGACTTCCATAGATGTTGTATACATCATCCTGAAGCCCATGTGCCTCCGTGGCAGCCACAAGCCGTTTTTTGTTGTTTTAAAATTTGTCATTGCCTTTCTATTCCTAGTTTTGACATAGTTATGTACTGAAAGCCATCATCAGTCGCATACCCCATTTTTTAAAAGTGACACACAAGCGAAGTTCTAATCACAAACTTGTCCAATTCTTGTCAGTTAAATGTGCTTAAACTTCAGTGGTAAACATTTATTAACTTCATTTTGCTGGAGTCTTGCGTTTCCTCGGGGGCCCCTCCATTTTCCTTTTCCTCGAATAAATTCAGTGATTTTAAAATGAAGCTGCCCAGGGAATTCTGCTCCAGAGAGTCGGAAGGAAAATGCTGTTTGTGCAAAAGACAAATATATTTTTGCATGCATATATATTCCGATGCAAATCCCATAGTTCTTTTGCCCACTGCAATCCGTTCACAGATTACAAAAGCAATAAAAACTCTTCCCTGGAGAATAAAGCAACGAGAAGTTAAAACTTTGTGGTTTTTATTTTTATTTTTTTAAGAATGATAATCTATAAACTCAAAATATTGCCATGGAAAGAGCTTATAAAAACCTATTTAGAACACTTTGTAGAACAAGAAGCAAATTGACAACCACATAACAGATAAAGTAATTTTTGGAGTATACAAAAGTCGATGAAGTGGTTGTAAAGATTTTTCTTTTATTTAAACACACTCAGAATGGAATAATTCGACGGCACCATTTACAGTTGCGCACCGTTCTTCTGTGCATAAACGAACATGCAAGAACTTGCCGAGCCTCTGCTTATTCCAGGGAGGTTTGTGTAGGAAAGTGTCCTAATGAATTATGTCCTAAGTCACTAATTACTATTCATTATTTCTTGTTCTTAAAACAGTTCTGTGGGCTGGTCGGGATGATATGTCCAAACCAGCCTTGTCATCTGGGATGTGTATGTTCATATCCTACTCCCCTCCCCATTCGGTAGTTTGTCCAGTTTAAATACAATTTACAGTAGTAGTACAGGCTAAGTATCTTTTATCCAGCCTGCTTGGGACAGGAAAGTGTCTGGATTTTGGATTTGTCTGGATTTCAAAATAAATGTATACATAGAATGAGTAGGGGTTTTGGGTGATATTTTTTCCCCAAAATTTCTTGATTAAAATAGCAAATTGCGGTGTTATGTGTTTTTATTGTACATTCTCAATCCAAGTCCTTCTTTTTATTAATTTTAAATGCTTTAAAATGCTGTACCATGTACTAGGTAGATGATATAGTGTCAGCAGATGCAGCCACAAAGTTATTTCTAATTGGAACAGTAGTCTGTTTTAATTTCTGGAAAGTATCTTAAACACCAAAATGTGGTGTTTTGTGTTCTTATTCAGATATTTTAACCGCCAAAAGGCAGTTGTTAATGCCCCAAAAGCGGTTTTCAACAACAACAAGAACCCTAATAATAAATGCTTGCTCACTATTACCCATATTAATAGCTTCTGACATTTTTCACCAATGTCTGTACAAGTCGTACACACCGCAGAGCAGAGAATAGAAGACAGCCTGTACCTTTGGAACTCTTTGCCACAGGAGGTGGTGATGGCATCTGGTCTAGATGCCTTTAAGAGGGGATTGGATGGATTTCTGGAAGAGAAGTCCATCCTGGGCTATAGGCAATGATGGATTGTGCAACCTCCTTACATTAGTAGTAGGCTACTTCAGAGTACCAGGTGCAAGGGAGTGGCAACAGGATGCAAGCATCTTGTTGTCTCATGCCTCCCTGGGCACCTGGTGGGCTGCTGTGCGATACAGGAAGCTGGACTAGACGGGCCTTTGGCCTGATCCAGCGGGGCTCTTCTTATGTTCTTACGTTCTTAGGTACCTGCACTGTACATGGGATTCAGCACAAGATTGTCTAGTGTTCACAATGCAGAAAAAGGTCTTGGACAAAAATGTCTGGATTTCTGAATAGTCTGGATTTTGGATGTCCAGATTAGGGGTAATCTACCTATAGTGATGTTGGGACATGGTGGCGCAGCGGGTTAATCCCCTGCTGCTGGGCTTTCTGACTGAAAGGTTGGGAGTTCAAGGCTGCACGACCGAGTGAGCTCCTGTTGCTTGTCCCAGCTCCTGCCAACCTAGCAGTTCGAAAGCACCTACAAATGTGAGTAGATAAATAGGTACCACTTTGGTGGGAAGGGAATGGCGTTCCGTGCGCTACAGTGTATAGTCATGCCAGCCACATGACCATGGAAGCTTGTCCTCAGGACAAACGCCGGCTCTACAGGCTTAGAAACGGAGATGAGCACCGCCCCCTTCAGTCGGTCACGACTAGACCATTTGGTCGTGGGGATACCTTTACCTTTTTTACCTATAGTGATAGTTATGTGTGAGGAGTAAATCATGCAACTCCAATGAACTGACCCCATGTGATTATGAGAAGGGAAAGAGGAATCATGTGCGAGGGGGGCCAACTGAGACGTATCTTCTGAATCAGTCCACTGAGCTGCTTTAAGAATGATAATTGCAATTTTGAACACACAGTGGGAAGGCCCTTGGGAACCTCCCGCTGGAAGGAGTCCTAAACCCTGGGTGCAGTGTCTGAAAAGGCCCTGCTGTAGGTACCCCACCACCCCAACTTCTTGAGGCAGTGAGTACGAATCAGCTGCATCCCTAAACCTGCAATTTCCGAGTTAGAGACAGGTGACATCATAAGAATATCCATCCTTGAAAACTGGGGAAAGGAATCTATTTCTGGGGCGGGGGCCCAGAGGTAAAGGGGTGGAGCCATTTAGGGTCCCCAAATCCCCCAAGAAATAAAGTCTGGGGAAATAAAGTCATTTTGGGCAAGCTGGCCATTCCAAGACAGCGGGATGCAGAGCAAAGCACCAGCACTAAGAGAGAAAGCAGTTTCCTACTTGCAATTCTTAAGATCTCCTTGTGCCAGGGGCAGCCTGCTAAATAGCAGGTGCAGATCTGAGTAGCCCATCAGGGTGGCTGGTGCCTACCCCGGTGTAGGAACGTGCCCTTGCCCTGTGGAGGCTCCAGGCAGCTCCCAACTTGTACTAGATACGGTGCAGGCGTGCCAGCCTGCCCGCACCAGCGCAGGCTAGGATTGCATCGCAGTTTTAAGTCTTCAGAGTTCAGACCAGCACTTTGAACTGAGTCTTGGAATGAAACGGGGAGCCAGTGCAGTTGGCATAATAGCAGCAGCATCTGCTCCCAACTACGGGATTTTAGTCAGACATCTTGCCTCTGCTTTTTGTGCCAGTAGTAGCTTCCAAGCATTTTTCGGAATGCATTCTGTCAGCATATGCCTGCCCTGTCTTTGGTGCTTATTTCCTGCCTCCTTGTGATCCAGCTATTATGCCATAACATGTTTGGGTGTGAGCCTTGAGCTGAGAGCAGAGCTGCCTTCTGTTGCAGACACAAAGTGGAAGTCCTGATCGATGGTGCTGTGTTGCTCATGTGCTTGTATTCCTTAGGGCGCAAATCCTAACCTGGAGTTAGGCCGGCACAGTTAGGCCAGCAAAGTTTGGCTGGCACCAGGGCTACTGTCTCCTGCCAACCTAGCAGTTTGAAAGCACCTAAATGCAAGTAGATAAATAGGGACCACTTCGGTGGGAAGGTAACGGCGTTCCGTGCGCTACAGCGTATGGTCATTCCGGCCACATGAGTACGGAAGCTTGTCCTCAGACAAAAACGCTGGCTCTACAGGCTTTGAAACGGAGATGAGCACCGCCCCCTACAGTCGGTCACAACTAGACCATTTGGTCGTGGGGAAACCTTTACCTTTACCTTTAGGGCCACTGTAAAGCATGTTTGGAGCACTCTCAGAGTCAGGGAGGATGGCGCACGTCTGTGTGCTGGCCTCTCTGACTCTGAGTGGTCCAAACCTACTGTACTTTATGGTGTCCCTTGTGCCAGCCAAACTTTGCTGGCCTAATTGTGCCGGCCTAACTCCAGGTTAGGATTGCGTCCTTAGTGTGATTTAGCTGCAACCCCTGCTCCTTTAAAATAAAGAAAAGCAAAAAATCATCCTTCTACACGACTATGGAGTATTTAAATGGCAGTGTATAATTATATGATGATTATATAATTTTAATTTGTAATTATACATCATCATGAACTTAAACTGTGGTAGGTAAGAGCAGAGTATAATTTACAATTATTCATTTTTTTTCTTTATTGCTAGTTTGGTTCAGGATTGCTAATTGCTCATTTGCAGCTGATCTTGGAGGCAGTGACGCGATTCAGCAAAATTCGGATCTGCTTCTCTTTGGAGCTGGAGTTGTTCGAAAACTCTTCCAGAAAGCTTTTGGTTCTCCCAAGAACATGAAGTTCCAAGCCTGTCCCTTTCTTACAGATCTGAACTTTTTGAATGGAGTAAGTTTGTTCAGTGATTCCAGAGGAAACAAAGTCCACGACGTGGCTTAAATCCGCTGGTTTAACAAAGAGCGACAGATCTTTGGTTTATTGGCATGTATACAAGGGTGTCTCTGCCACTGTGGAAGGTTTGCAAAAGACAGACTGGCAAGAGTAACTCGTTTTTGTTGTTTGTTTAGTCTATTGATAAGAACATCGGCAGCTGCCAAATACTGAGGGTGCAATCCTAACCAACTTTCCAGCACTGACGTAGCTGTGCCAATGGGGCATGTGCTAACCCTGCTAACCTGGCAAGAGGCACTTTTTTCAAGTGGTGTTCCTCTTATATTTAGCAAGGGAAGAGTAATTGTCCCTCTTCACCCCAGCACAGTATCTTTTCTAGTGGCTGCTGCTGGTGGTGTTCTGCATTTTTTTTTTTTTTAGATTGTGAACCCTTTTGGGACAGGGAGCCATTTAACTTCATAATTATTTTTTGCCTGTAAACCGCTTTGTGA
This sequence comes from Lerista edwardsae, assembly GCA_029204185.1. Lineage (NCBI taxonomy): Eukaryota > Metazoa > Chordata > Lepidosauria > Squamata > Scincidae > Lerista > Lerista edwardsae. The sequence goes on along the minus strand of JAJKFI010000020.1, from coordinate 12,629,946 downwards.
ACTTTTTGTTGGAAAGCGGTATATGAATACGATTGATTGATTGATTGATTGATTGATTGATTGATTGATTGATTGATTGATTGATTGATTGCTGCATCCTGCAGTGGAGTAGTAGTCACAGAGGCCTCCTCAAGGTAAAGGAATGTTTGTTCCCTTGAAGCTGCATTGCCCTTACTCTGGTGCTGGAAAGTTGGCTAGCACTGCACCCTGAGTCAGACCATTGGTCCATCAAGCTCAGTACTGTCAACACTGGCTTGCAGCAGCTCTCCAGAGTTTCAGATTAGGGTCTTTCCCAGGGTGCAATCCTAATGCTGAGTTAGGTCAGCACAGTTAGGCCAGCAACGTTTGGCTGGCACAAGGGACACCGTGAAGTATGTTTGGACCACTCTCAGAGAAGCAGCGCACAGACATGCACCATCCCTCCGAGAGTGGTCCAAATGTATTTTACTGTGTCCCTTGGGCCAGCCAACCTTTGCTGGCCTAACTGTCCTGGCCCTAACTCCAGGTTAGGATTGTGCCCCCCGTCTTATCTGGAGGTGCCAGAATTAAACCTGGGAACCTTCTGCATGCAACGCATCTGCCGGCCCACTTAGAACTGGTCCAATGCACATGCCATTGAATGTGCCCCTGTTTCTGCCATTCCTGAAACTTGCAGTGAAAATGTGTGCGTGTGTGTGTGTGTGTGTGTGTGTCCGTCCTCTTTTGGGGGGATGGTCCTCAAAAATTGCCAACCAGGAACTGTGAGGTCTTAATGGCCCTGTACTGAAGCCATTGCCTCTGTGACCAGCTTGGTGCCCTGGATAATTCTGGGAGCTACAGAGGCCCCTGGCGTGAGTGTGTTTATTGCTGATGCTGCCCCAACCCATCGGTGGCAGCTTTTTTAAGTTTAAGGAAGATGAAGAACCTGCTGCCACCTCAGTAATTACCCCCAAACTTGCAGAGCCACCCCCCCCCCAAGTTTTTATGGGACCCTTTTTCTTTTTAATTCCCCCCTGTTTTTCCCCGGAACCAAAACCAGACCTCCCTTTATAGTATGCCTTTCTCCCCAAAATCACCCCGCGCGCTGTACAAACTCACTGCTACCATAGTCATATTAGTAGTAATGTAAGTAAGACAGCACAATTCTGACCTGTGCAAAACACAGTCAGGCCGTCTGGTTGTATGCTATCCTGTGCAGAGGAGCAGCAGGCTGGAGGTCACCTTGGGGTAAGGGAGTATTTTACCCCTTTCCCTGTGTAGCCCTCTGATATGGGCTCTGAGGCTACTTGGATCTGTGCCAGCTAATTAACTGGCACAAATCTAAGCAGCCCATGTAGGATTTTCAGGACCAGAAGCAGCAGGCAGCCCCAATCGCCCCTCCCCTCCCAGGCCTGATCCAGCCGAGAACGCTGCCCCCCCCCCCACACCCACACCCAGCGCCGCCCAGCACAAACCTACCGGCTTCACCTGGCACAGGATCAGGATCCAGCTTGGGCAGGCTGGCACACGCCCTTTTGTCAGTGCAGCCTGCTCCTGAGTTGTTGCCAGCATGCTTTTGCAAGGAACCGCACCTTGCTGTGTAAACGGCTCCCCTGCATCTGTCGACAGTAAGCCACGTTACTTTCCCCATGAGGACTGGCTACAACAGCGAGGGAAAGGAACTATCTATACTGCAAGGTGAGGCTCCTTGCAAAACTTAACACCACACACACACATACACCCAGTGGTGTCATTCAAATGATTTAGGAACAGGAACTCACTTTTGAGTTCGAATTCAAATGTTGAAAAAACAAAACAAAACCCGGAAGCAGCCACGGAGCCCATTAGGATCCGGAACGCCCGTTCTGGTCCGTTTCCCCTGAATGACATCACTGCCTTCTCCCCAGTGGGCTGCAGACTCACCAGAGTGGCTGCTGACTCCACATGTGTGGCTGGAGGGAGCGAGGAAGGGGGCTGTGCAGGACGGGACTTCCCCACTGCAGCCCTTCCCCCTCCGCCCCCCTAGGAATCCGGAGTCGCTCCCTTTATCCCTCTGAGTGCCGGCCAACTAAGAAGAAAAAGTCTTTGCAGAGGAATTGGGAGGGGGGAGGAGGGAGAGTGAAGTGGGTGGAGTCAGCCCTAATTTTAACTAGTAGAACTGAGTTCCCCCGCGTTCCCCCTGCATGACATCACTGGTGAGGCTCCTTGCAAAACTTAACACCACACACACATACACCCCAGTAGGGATGCTACGGTACTAGTATAAGTGCACTGTAGAGTTGGACTGCCTGTTAAGAACTGCATAGAAGCAATACGTCAGAATATCACAGAAAATAAAGTGGGGTGTGTTTAAAGTTTGTTGGTTTTAAAAAAAACCCGACAGTGTCTTTGTGAAAATGAGAAGGGAGTGGGTCAGAGAGCGCTGCTCTCTTCCAAGGGGTCCTGATGTGCTCATGTATCTCTGTAAAAGGCGATAGGGCTTGCCCTTGTGATCGATAGCTTTTGTGTGACTGTCTGCGCCCCTTTCTCACACAATGCGGATGGAGAAAAGAGACTGAAAGCCAGCCGTCCACTATGAGACCATTGGTCGGCCTCGAGGTGCGTGACCCCGCCATGGATCCGTGCACTCTACGTTGCACAGGGCATGGCGTCTGAATGTGCTTCTGCGCAGATAACGTTTCAAGGGGAAATCTAGATCTCTCTCTCTGCAGTCAAGGGTAAAGCCCTTCATCTTACAGCTTAACGAGTACACTGCTAATTTCCTTGTCACACCGGTGGAAACGGCAGGACTCCTCAAAATTGGTTTGTGTCCTAATTTAACGCATTAGCATTTCTCTTACTGCTGGTCCCCAGGGGGGAAAAATGTTCAGAAATGGCTTAGTTAGACCACCTCTGTCCAGATGGGGTGTCTAGGCATGCGCATGAAGAAGAAGCTTTTAAGCAGCTGGACTGGGCTCAGATATGCTCTTCATTTCCCTTATTTACCAGGTCATGTTTTTGGTGCCTGTCACTGGTAAATCACTGCCTCTGTGGGGTCCCTGGTTTTACACCATGAGAGTACCTTCGTTTAAGGGGCTACAGCTCAGTGGTACCGGCAGAAGGTCCCAGTTTCAATCCCTGGCATCTCCAGTTAGGGTTGGGAAGGAACTTGAAACCCTGGAGAGCTATTTCCAGTTGGCATCAGAGGTGGATCTAAGGGGGGGCAAATCTGTAAGTTTTGCAAGAAGCCTTACCTTGCAGTGGAAAACACTCCTCTCCTGCACTGTTCTAGCCAATCCTCACAGGGAACAGCAACATCTTGGTGTTGCTTACTGGCTACAACAGCAAGGGAGCGGAGGGATTTACATGACAGGGTAAGGCTTCTTGCAAAACTTACAGATTTGCCCCCCCTTAGATCCGCCTCTGGTTGGCATACATAATATTGAGGGCGCAGTCCTATCCTGGAGTTTGGCTGGCACATGGGACACTGTAAAGCGCGTTTGGACCACTCTCGGAGTCAGGGAGGATGCTGCACGCCTGTGTGCTGGCCTCCCTGACTCCGAGAGTGGTCCAAACATACTTTACGGTGTCCCTTGTGATGGTCAAACTTTGATGGCCTAACTGTGCCGGCCGAACTCCAGGTTAGGATTGCACTCCAAATTGCATGCCCCTGTTGTTGTTGTTATTAAGAATATTTCTACACCTGTACGGCTTTTCAACATGAGTCGTTCACAAAGCAGTTTACATAGCAAAAGAAATCAATAAATGGTCCCAATGTCCCCAAAGGGCTCACAGTCTTAAAAAAGATGCAAGCTTGAAAAGAAATGCTGGGAATGGGCACTAGAAAAGATACTGTGCTGAGATGAAGAAGGACAGTGGCTCTCCCACTGCTAAATATAAGAAGACACTGCCTAAAAAGGTGACTCTTTGCCCATTTAGCAGGGGTTAGCTAACCAATGGGGTTTCTCATGTAATGGTCCCGTATACTTCTCTTCCTGACATTTCACACATTGGGGAGGCACAGAGAGCAAGTTAGAGTGTCCCTTTGATATCCGTGGATCCTGTGTCCATGGATTTGATTCACCGCAGATTCTGCGGATACCGGGTGAGATCCACTTTGAGTTTGCTTGTCAAATTGGAAGTGGCTTTCTGAGGCCTCTGGGAGGCCCTCTGAAGCCTGTGGAGGCCTTCACAGACCTCAGGACACTCCCAGATTGCTTCTGGAGGTCTTCTGAGGGCCCGTCCACGAATCTTGATATCTGTGGATTCCGTATCCGCAGGAGGGCCTGGGAACAGATCTTTCACTGCTATCGAGGTCCAAGTGTATAGGACTATTTTTTTTTCCTAGCCTAATGTTAAAGCCAAGAAAAAACACCTTTAAAAAAAACAACAACAACAACAGTTCAGGCAATGGAACAGATGGAGTAGCGCCTTCAGCAACATGTATGCGCATTGGCAGGGGGAGGCATTAATCCTTTGCATAAGAACTGGGTGAGAAGAATGTGCCTGTTTTCATTTGTAACCCATTGGAGGGTGTAAAAAAAGGTAAAGGTTAAGATTTCCGGTCTAGTTGTGACCGACTGTAGGGGGCGGTGCTCATCTTCATTTCTAAGCCGAAGAGCCGGCATTTGTCCAAGGACAAGCTTCCATGGTCATGTGGCCGGCTTGACTATATGCCGTAGTGCACGGAACGCCGTTACCTTCTCACCGAAGTGGTACCTATTTATCTACTCGCGTTTTTTATGTTCTTTCAAACTGGTAGGTTGGCAGGAGCTGGGACAAGCAACGGGAGCTCACTCGGTTGCATGGTCTCGAACTGCCAACCTTCTGGTCACAAAGCACAGCAGCAGCGGTTTAACCTGCAGCGCCACCACATCCCCTAATGTACGCTCATACAAAAGCCAAATGTAATTTTAGAATTGGAATTGAGCTCAAATGGCCAACCACCCAGGGGAGTTTTCTCATCCCATGGTTGCTTAATTCAGGTATAGCCCAGCCACAAGCCTGACTGAGGCAGGTGTTTCAAGTGGTAGCTTGGTGGAGGATTCCCACCTCCATTGGTCTTGCTCCTCCTTCTCCCTGAACTGAAAAAGGAAATGAGGAATGGAGAAGAGGAAGTGAGGAAAAGAAGAGGTGGTGAGCTAGGGCGGCTCTGACATTCTAGCCCACTGCTCACCTCTCCTTGACATTTCCTCTTCCACGCTGTTCCTCTCTTCTTTTTGGAATTCAGGTAGGAGAAGCAGTAGCTGATGGACCTCATTGGGCTGGGGGCAGCATTTGATGTGCCGTCTTAGAAGTGGGGAGGTCTTGGGCAAGCTCTGGATTTGCTGTCCATGTCATCTTGCCCATCACTAAGGAGAATTTTACCATACCACAGGTACAGATGTAGACCATCTGGTATGGGCTGATTTGCACTCATGGAAACCAGTGAAGCACAGCTCTTTAAAAAAAAGGAAAAAATTGCTTGTTTGTGTCTAAAGTCATCCAGAACCGAAAGAATGTGACAATGAATCAAGTTGCAGGCAAGGCTGGCTCAGTGGATTGATTCCCCTCAGAAAGTTGCACATTTTACAGCCAACTAGCTCCGTACAGATCTGGTGCAGGCTAAATGAATTGTCCCCATTAGGGAGCACCTTGCGCCGAAGGAGCCTCTGTTCTTTGAATGTCACTGGGAAGAGAAAACGTCCACAGCTTGTACAGAGGGCGTCCCCTGCGCATGGCAATATTTTACTGTCACTGCCAGAGCTTACATAAAATGATGACTTGCAGGAAGATGAAGAGTCAAGACCAAAGGTAATGGAAGGAGTCTCCTGATTCTGTAAGAATGGAAGCACAATCCCAAAGCTGGGGATTGATGCGCCATATTTGAGACTTCCCGGGGCCCCTGAATGGCCAAAGCCGGCCCACTCATAAGGCCAACTAAGGCAGTTGCCTAAGGTAAGACAGTTGGCAAGGGGCACCTATCACCTCTATTCTTCTTCCACTTCCTGCTCACTGGATTTGAACGAAAAGGAAGAGGAAGTGTAAAGGAGGGGAGAGCGGTTAGCTGGAGCAGTGACTCTCAAGCGTTTTGGTCTCCAGTGACCTCTGCTCTCCTAAACGGAGTCCCGGAGAGGCCCACCAGCACATGTGTGGAGTCTCAGGAAGCCCAGTGTGCAGGCAGGCGTGCAAACGGGTGCGTGCTGAGCCCAGTGCTGAATTCTGGCAGGGAACAGAAGGGGAATGAAGAAGGAGAGCCACAAAGAAGAGGAGGCAGGAGGGTTGGGTGAGCAAACCGGGCAAGGGGCAGGTGGCTGAAAAGTGTGGTGTGCTCGTGGAGCCCCTGAAGGGCCCCCCCCCAGTGCTCCTAGGAGAAATGCGAGAGCAGGGAGATGCTGCAGCCGACCATCCCCCTCCCACCTCCACCCGTCCTCTTTCTCTCCCTTTCCCTCTTTCTTTTCGGATTCAGGTGTGCTGCCTGCCGGGAACAGCATTTGATGCTTTGCCACCATCCCCAGGAGGTCCTGGGTTGGCCCCGTAAATGGCATCGTTTCAAAAGTCTCTCTTTGTGGTCTGCTCAGCTCACTGAAGAATTAGTCTTTGTTAAAAAGGAAAGTTAGATCCTTGCCACCTTCTTCATTTCCTGTGAAGTTCCTCTCCGAATCAATTTCTTGGCTTTTTTTTTTTCCTTTTCAAGAAAGAGTGTTTTGTTGTCTCTGCTCCTGTAATGAACAGTGGAAATGGGAGTGTGAAATTCAGTTCCAGGACGGTTGATTCACATAGGCTTGCGGGTTGGTGTTTTATGAGAGCTGGTGCTGGGCTGGATCTGATTGTGGGGTTTTGGGGTGTGTTGTAGGATGCATTTCCTGGAATACTTTACAATTCCATCCCATCTGCCTCCCCTGTTGTGCATTAGGCCCATCTGTAGGAAAGGCAATTTCGTGCACTAAAACACTCTTTCTGGCAAAATATGCATAATAACTCTGTCTCTAGGAATAGCATTTCGACCCCCAGAGAGTTGTTCTCTTCCCCCAAGTATGAGGCCACTCGAAAGTTGAATTGTTGCAACCATCCAGTCAATTGGATTAGGGACCTAGTCTCTTTAAATTATGGCTAGACACTTCAGTCTTCAGTGCAGGGCACTCCCAATCAGAACTAGCCCATCCTTGAGCCTTTGGAGATGGTCATGTATCATGACAGATTGGGTGGACGGGCATCACTGGCTGACCTCTTTTTTTTCTCCTCCACCCTCTGGATTCAAAAAGGAAGGATGGCCAAGAGGAAAGTAATGGGCGAGGGCAGTGGCTCCCAAAATTACCTGGGTCACAATCAGAGGCGTCATCCTACCGGAACGGGGCAGTACCCTGTTCCGGTAGTTCCGGGGAGAGCGTGAATGGAGCAGCAGCGCGCGGCAGACTCCGCACGCTGCTTTTGCCTGCCCGCGCGCCCCTGCGCCTGGATCGCTCTGTAAGGGAGCTCTTCCGGGCGCAGGGAGGCGTTGCCGGGCGCTGCAAGGGGGCGGGGAGCTACAGCTCACCCGTCCGCCCCCACGGCATTCCGGATCCTGGCGCGAGCAGCGTTCCGGTTGCTGGCGCCAGTGAATGATGTCACTGATCACAATGCACCTGCAGCCTCTTCTTCCTGGCTCAGCTGGGTGCGGCCATCTTGGATTTTGTGAAATCTTGCAAGATCCCAAATGGTGTCACCCAAATCTCGTGAGATATTGTAAGATCCAAGATGGTGGCACCCAATCTTGTGAGATTTGGACACTGCCATCTTGAATCTCTTTAAATCACATGAGATAAAGATGGTGGTGCACAGGAGAACAGGTGGGAGGGGCCATCAGGCCCTACGGCATCATGAAGCGCACTTTGGGAATCCCTGGACTAGTGTCTCCAGCACCATACATTTCTGCTTCCTCTCCCTTCTCATCTTCGTGGAGAGTAAGGAAGAGTAGCATTTGGTGCCCCACGTAAGGTACCAGGAAGTCTTGGCCCTGCTGCCAGTTACATACGGGGTTGAAGATGTGGATGAGCTGGCGCTGTGTCAGCTCATAAATTTGGAACAGTCTGGAATTGTTTTAGGCATTTTCTGTCAAGCGTGCATGACTCCATAGGCAGGGAAGTCTCACACTTGCAGTGCAGTTCTGTCTATGTGGAGGTTCCCTATTGCAAGGTCAAACTACGACTATTTCATCACTAAGCATTGGCAAAAGCTTTATGGCACAGAAAACTATGCACAAAAAAAACAGTTTTAACTTTGGCAGTGTTAAGCATTCTTTGGGCGCCGCCGACCCTCTTGAATGGTTTGATGCCTAAAACCTGGGTTGTCCTTCATCCTTGCAACCCCTGCATAATTTATTCCCCTTTGAAGTGAACTATAAGCATTAGTGTCCATTAACAATTTTTTCCTCCTGCAAAGTACCAAAATGACTCGGAGCACTTTCAGTAATATGGACTGATGAGCATGAACAGCCTTTTTGTCCTAAGCAAGGACACCCTTTCACAGCATCGTTTTTTGGTTTAGGCCAGCTGAGGGGTCCTCTGATTGTTCTTCTCCATAGAAGGGCTCGTATGAATCAACTCCCATCACAAACACCAAGATGTGGGCAAACACTTGTGTCTAACATCTGCTCACACCTGTGGCTTTTGTTCTTTTTGTGGTTTGCATTGCTTAAATGCCATTCCCAAACACCAGGCCCCATGGCTGGAAGTATATTGCTCTTTCTCTAAGCCTAGGAAGTAATGGGTGGCTTGATGAAGTCATCAGTGGAAGGGAGATGTGATTGAGTGAAAGGGAACCAGCTGGCCACTTTATCCCACCCTAGACACCAAATTACCCAATTACCTAGACACCCAATTGTTGAGTAAATGCCAGTCCCTGTAAGAGAGTTGGCTAGGAGCTACACTGTGGTCCCTGGGTGAAATCCAGGCATAGAGAAAGAGCAAAACACAGCCAGCCATTGGGAATGGCATTTGGGAAAGGTCAAAGGTTCCTGCAGGAGGAGGTCACAGCAGCTTTTAGCTGAGCCAGCACAGAAGCCTCTGAGGTATTAAGAGCCTAAGAGGAGGCCCGCTGGATCAGGACAAAACCCCATTGAGTCCAGCTTCCTGTATCTCACAGTAGCCCACCAGATGCCTCTTGAGAGCACACAAGACAACAAGATTCCTGTATCCTGTTGTCACACCCTTGTGCCTGGCATGTCAGTGATAGCCTATGTCTAACACTAGGAGGTTATATAGACACGTCATGGCTTGTAACCTGTGATAGACTTTTCCTCCATAAATCTGTTCGAGTCCCTTTTCAAGGCATCTACGTGAGATGCCATTACCATATCCTGTGGCAAGGAGTTCCACAGACTAACCACACACCGGGCAAAGAGATATTTTCTTTTGTCTGTTCTAACTGCCCGGATACACAATTCTAGTGCATGTCCCCTAGTTCTGGTGTTGTGTGAGGAGAAGGGGGGAAAAAATCCCTCTATCCATCCCATGCGTAATTTGGTACATCTCAATCATGTTGTCAACCCCACCCCCACTGGCATCTCTTTTCTAGACTGAAGAGCCCCCGAACCCTGTAGCCTTTTTTCATAAGGGAGGTGTCCCAGCCCAGGAATCATTTCGGTCACTCTCTTTTGCACCTGCCATTAGAACTGACCAAAAATAAGCCAGAATCTCAGGCCAGTTGGGAGCTGCTGTAGGGCCACATCCTTTAAATGTGGTTTTTCTCCCATTTTTCATGGGTTGGCAGACTTATGACATCACCAGGCCCCACTTCAGAAATCTCAGGTAAGGGGGTGCATCCAACATAAGATGCTGAATAGATTTTCTCCCCAGCTTGAAGCTTTGCCTTATTTCTCAGTTAGGAGAGCTGGGCATTACCTTGAAGACACACAGATCTTCCCTCTTGTCTGCGGAGAGCCTCTCCAACATGGCAGGGTGTGTGTGTGCCAACCCCTGACAACAGTGACGCCACTCTCATCTTCCTCAGCATTCTTGCCACTTATTTGTGTGTGTGTGTGTGTGTGTGTGTGTGTGTGTGTGTGTGTGTGTGT
>JAJKFI010000020.1:12598298-12619966 GCA_029204185.1 Lerista edwardsae | reverse complement strand
TGTGTGTGTGTGTGTGTGTGTGTGTGTGTGTGTGTGTGTGTGTGTGTTTCTGCTGGGATGAGTAAGAAGCAAAAAGCAACAGAAGGATCACATGATCTATTCCAGCACTTGATCCCTTTCGATGTTGTATTAAGCCATTGTTGAACATTACATTCAAAGAGACTGTGTTCTATGAGTACGCCTCAGTCTATTAAGCAGTCTTGCTAGTCTCTCTGCAAGTGCTGAAGTGCTCTGTGTAATCTACCATCTTAATTGCTGGCCTCTGACGGTGCTTGCAACGAAAACAGACGCGGCGCGCTGGCAGGAAACACAGTGGGGTCTGGGAGAGAGGCAGACGCTTTCTTTCTCACTCTTACCCATCAAGCCAGGCACAAGACAGAGAGTTAATTTATCCTTAATGTTTTAATGAATGGGTTTTGTGTTTGGAGAAGTGTTCAGCCTTAGCACAGATCTGCATTTGACTTAAAACACCCAGCAAACTCAAACCAATGTGTATATTTAGATTCTTTTATTTTGAGATCATTGCAGGCGCCAGTTAAAGGTGTATCTCATCCAGCGTGCTAGCTTCAAAAGCACCTGGCCAAGCACCTCCTACTAAGTTGATCATAGCAACTGGTTCTGAGATACACTGCCACTCTGCCTGGAGGTTCCATTTAGCAGGATGCAGGCATCTTGTTGTCTCGTGTGCTCCCTGGTGGGCATCTTTGGGCCACTGTGCAGTGATGTCATCTGTCAGCGCCCACAACCGGGACGCACGGTTGAGTGGCAGCTCCCTGCCCCCGTGCGGAGCCTGGCCACGCCTCCCTGCGCCTGGAATAGCTCCATATCGGAGTGAATCAAGCGCAGGGGAGGGCGGGAGGGCCAAAAAGCACACGGCATCTGCCGTGCAATGGCGCCCCATCTCAGCCCGTCCTCGGAACTAGCGGTACGGCGTTCCGGACCGTCCAGCCCAGATGACATTGCTGCCACTGTGCGATGCAGGACGCTGGACTAGATGGGTCCTTTGGCCTGATCCAGCAGGGCTCTTCTTATGTTCTTATGTTAAATGAAAAACAGCCAGTGGGGGGGGGGGGTGAGGACTCTGGATTAGGATGCTAGCAGATCCTGCTGGGCTCTGTACCATTTTTCCACTGAAAATTGCCCCTTTCCCCAAAGAGTGACTATTTGCACCGACAGCCACTGTTTGCTGCAAATAGCCTGATGTTGCGTAAAATAGCTGTTTAATTTTTTTTTCATTATAAATGAGGATTCAAATGGCATGGTTTAGCACGCTGTTTGAAGCTGGTTAATAAAGGTCAGGAAATGACTTCTACAAAGGAAATTGTGGCTCTTTTGGTGAGTAAATTTTGTTGTTTGCTGCTGCTGCTGTTGTAAATATCACCATATGTATATTGTGAGGGATGACTTTCTGCTCAAAACCGAAGTTTCTTTCTTCCTTTTGTGCATCAAGACTTGGCTGCGGCAGATGATTCAAAGCTCCAAGGAAGCTATCAATGCCCAAAAATATCAGGCTGGACTTTCATGTCCGATGCAAGTGCCCAAGCAATTGATTGTGTGATAAGCATCATATTGAAGCATTGATAACGGGGGCTGTTTCATATTTTCGTGGCATTTCCTTTCATTTTACTTTAAAGCCTAGCTTGTTGATGCCAGTGAGATGACATTTCTCCTTGCAGGACTCCTTATCGAGAACACTATGGCAAGCAGGAGCTTCAAATAGTGGTGATTGCATTGCCGTGGTGATTAATTTCTCCTGATTACAACACTTTTACACACCCACCCATCCACCCATCCTCACACACACACACACACACACACAAAAGTGTAGCCCAGTGCAGGGGAAAAATAATGCCCCGGAAGTAATGTCACAACAGGAAGTGACATCACAGTTGTATTTTCATTTTATTGGGGTTTTTTTGGCTGCAACGTTTGCTAGAATGAAGATCTTACACTCCAATTTGTTCTATTGCGTTCTGCATTAAATTCTGCATCAATTGGAATAATAACATGATGGTATTATTCATATTTACCAGCGTTTTCACAATTTTGGCCACTAGTGTTAAGCTCAGCTTGTTGCCCCCCTAAAGCTTGTTGCCTGGTGCAATTTCACCCCCCTGCACTACTTTAGCTACGCCCCCCTCTCTCTCTCTCTCTCTCTCTCTCTCTCTCACACACACACACACACACACACAGTGCGACTGAATCGATTTCAATCAAGTTTCCCATTTTGAAAGACAAACCAGTCTTGAGCAACCATGCATACTAATTGGTTGCTCTCACAAATAGAGAAAAAAATAATTATTCATTTGTAAGACAATAGAGCCATTATACCCTCAAGGAGTCTAATCCAACACTTCTACTCATGCAACCCATGTGCTTTTTGCACTGCAGAATTATCGCTGCTTAGAGACAAAAGGCCAGATTACTGCTTGGGTTTTTTCGGTATACAGTACATGCATACAGGATGCTAAGCAAAAAGGCTAAAGCTGGAATCCTATGATCAGGTTGCTTATTTGGAAGTAAATCCCTTGAACAAAGTGAGATTTGCTTTGGATGCTTGATTGTCAGCTGCTGTATCCAATGGGAACAGTGTGTTCTAGTAGCGCCCAGCCAATCAGCTCCTAATGCCTTCAATGGTTTCTCCTCTGCTTCAGAGGAATGGATTCCCTGTGTGGATGGAAGTATTACTGTATTTCTCCATGTAATGAAAATGGGCAGCCCAATCCTGAGCCAAGCAGTGTCCAGGGCTCCAGTGGCACCAAAATGGTGACTGCTGAATCTGGGCCTTGCTGGAATACTGGTGGAGCTCTCCTTGGGGGGGGGAGGGAGCATTTGTTCCCTTCCTCTGGGGAGACCGCAGTCAGCAGCAATGGGTCGCCTCGGCTCTGCGTCCGCGTTTGAATGGACGTCGAATCAAGCAGGCCCATGCTGGGCACCCAGCTCTGGAGGGGGTTCAGGATGTGGTGGCAGAAGCTGCCACCATCCACACCCCTCTCGTAGTTAGACTTGCCAGGTGTCCCTTATTATAAGGGACTTCCCATATTTAAGATTTGAAAACGGTGACCCGTATTCAGGGTTGAACGGGACTTACAACATCCCATTCTGAAATGCTGCTGCTGCTGCTGCTGCTGCCTCGCCACGGCTAACTGCGTGATTTTTATATTATTTCTGGTAACCATGGAGTGGTTTGATAGAAAGCCGTAACCCGATACCCGGGTGCCCCTCCTTGTCATTTTGAAAACCTGGCAAGTCACTCGTCGTTCAAATCCTCCCCTTCCCCCCTCCCAGTTCCACCCACTCCCCGCCTCCCCGGCACCATGAATCTCTTTGGCATTGGCCAGCACTGCTGGAGGGCCAACCAGCCTCCTGCTCTGGCCCGATGCGAGTGGTGGTGGCTTGTGCAGTGTACAGGCTTTACACAAGTACGCCCAGCAGTCAGGGCCTCTGGATTGGGCCCTAAGTGCCCACGCACTGTGGTTGGGAGAATCATCACTATTCACTGTTTTGAAATGGAACCGATTGCTGAGATAAGGTTGTTAGAAGGAATAAAACGGTGTGGGGGGGGGCACCAGGATACCCAAACCAAGAAAACATCCTCAGAGGAGGAAGAGCCAAATTCCTCTGCTAGTCCCTCCATAAAGGTAAAGGTTTCCCCATGACCGAATGGTCTAGTTGTGACCGACTATAGGGGGCGGTGCTCATCTCCGTTTCAAAGCCTGTAGAGCCGGCATTTTTGTCCGAGGACAAGCTTCCGTGGTCATGTGGCCGGCATGACTATATGCCGTAGTGCATGGAACGCCGTTACCTTCCCACCAAAGTGGTCCCTATTTATCTACTTGCATTTAGGTGCTTTCGAACTGCTAGGTTGGCAGGAGCTGGGACAAGCAACGGGAGCTCACTCGGTCGCGCAGTCTTGAACTCCCAACCTTGCGGTCGAAAGCCCAGCAACAGTGGATTAACTCGCTGCGCCACCATGTCCCTATAGGACTCAATAACTCCTGTAGTGCAGCTGAAGGCTGCCCCCCCAGATAACACCATAGAAGGTGATTGGGGGCCCAATACCACCCCTTAATTGGGCTGTCACTTGAATTCTGGATTGTTTGCTTTAAATTTTTTAACTGGCCTGAATATTTCATAGGTTTTGAGATCCACTGAGTATTGGGCCATCTGTATTTTTAAAGCAGTAAAACCATTTACAAGCTAATATGCCTTTGCAGTGCCAGCCTAGAGGTCCTTGGGCAGAATAAAGCACGGGCACCCGTCCCGATGATCGATGATGGCAGCAGGTTCCACTGCAGCAGCTGATGGGTGTGGGGAGTTAGGGGGTTGGCCAAGTGGATCCGCTTTTGTGTGTGGACTTTTGGCTGATGCCCAATCTGTCTGAGCTCACATGCCAGCCCTGTATTCCTGCAGGTAAGAGTATCCCTCTCCAAGTATGTAGAATCCCCCACCTTAATTTTTGCTGGCCTCATTTTGCCTTCACACACATACACACACACACACTGATTGATATGGCATCATCCAACTTTGGTGTCAGAGGGACTGCCTGCATATCATTTGCATATCATATCATTTGCATTTCATATACTGCCTGCATATCATTTTTATACGTCTGCTAGTAAAGGGGCAGAATCAGTGTTTGTTTAGTGAAAGCTGAAAATTCAAGGAAGGGACATACCCACCCCTGTGTCATTGGCACCAGGATGGCAACATGTTACCACATGCAGGGCTTAAACACATCCGTATTCCTTAAATAAAAGTGCAAAAACAAATGGCATCCTTAACAGGTCATGTTGATTGTGCCTCCGACCTAGAATATCCGCCAGAAGTCCTCATCCTCAAAATGCTGATTATTTGGTTTTAATGAGCCTGTGCCTACCTTTTGCCGTGAAAAGACGACTCGGACTTAATAACCGTAGCAAAAGAACCTGAATCCAGTCTGCCTGAGCACAATTATTTGCACTGGTTGGAAAGAAAGTAGGGAAAACACTCGAACCTGTGGAGTAAAAATGGAGGGTTTACCCTGTATGCAGAGGCACCAGTATTTTCCTTTTGAAATCCATCGAGACGTTTTTCTGGGTCACTTTTTGGACAAGGGAATTCCAAAAGCAGGGCATGAAAGCAACAGTCCAAACTTCTTCTGTCCCCAGCAAGGGGTATCTGCTGAAGCCACGTAGCCAGTGATGTCATTCAGGGGGAACGGACCAGAACGGGCGTTCCGGATCCTAACGGGCTCTGTGGCTGGTTCTGGGTTCCCAACAAGTGCCAATCAAAAGTGAGTTCCTGTTCCTAAATCATTTGAATGACACCACTGCACGTAGCCCAAATTGGGGCCACACGGCCTGGGGACAAAGCCTACTCACCTCCCTCCCCAGGCCAACATGCCTACTGGTCTGCCCACCCCCCCCCGTTCCTCCCCTCCCTCTAGCCGAAGACGTTCGGCTGGCGCAAGGGCAGCTCAGCATGGCCTTGAACCAGTCAGTGCCCTTGGGCTGGTGCTACTTTTAGCGTCAGCCCAAGAGCTCTAGCACTGATGTGGGGGTGCCAATTGGCACTCCCCCATCGGCACTAGTGACGTTGGGCCCATGCAAGCACGTGGTGTCAGCCCGACAGAGGGCTTCAACGATGCTGCTTGTCTCCATTTTCCTCCAAGTGTCTTTTGCACGGAATAATTTACAAGTAACTGAACAGATTCTCAGAAGTGGCATCAAAACCCTGAATACAGATGAACCTACTCTTGCTGTGTCGTGTTAATCAAGGAAGAACTTTATGACTGTAGAGTGTGGACCTAGATCATATTCATGACGGAACTCACTGGGGGATCTTGAGTCAGTTAATCTTCATTCACCTTCCTAAGCAACTTGGAGGAAGAGCAAGACACAACCGCAACCTCCAAATGTTCTCCAGGTGTTTGCTGCCAGCGTTTCCACTTTGGGCTCCCAAAGAAGTAGACTATATAAGCAATGGATGTCTTAATTAGTCTCAAAGGTGCTGCTACTAGGTTCGGATTTTCAAATGATGAGCTGAATTATCCCAGCGCGTTTTGCTAACAATGATCATTCTCTCTTCCCCCTTAGGTATTTCTGTAACGAAGAAGACACACACATGTAAGTAATGCCTTCCTTTTCAATTTGGCCTCTTGTGAACCTGACAGAGACACTGTTGCGAGGGGTTGCTTTAGCTGTGTCCTCCCAGCCAGTAAGGCGAGAGGTGGAAGAGCTGTGAGAGCGACACAGCCGCTGTGGACCAATCAGCAGGCAGGCCTGAGCTGGCCTGTCTGTGAGGCACACTGAGCTGTAATCATCAGGCAGCAGATTGGCTGGGGGCCCCAATCTCCATCCACGCTCCCACCTCCACCTACTCTTCCTGCTCTCTGGATTTGAAAAGGAAAAAGGGACTGACATGGAAAAGGAAGTGTGAAGGAGAGGAGAGTGGAAGGCTAGAATGACTTCTCCCCACTTCCTCTTCAACTCACTTCCTCTTTTTCCTACAGCAGGAGGAATAATGGAGATTGACACATTACCTAGTAAAGTGGACGTATTTAGCATGCTGCCTCAGGTGCCAGGGAATTTGGGGCCGGCTCTGTCAAGCGGGACTTAGAATTAATCGAAGACCAGTGATGTGCAGGAGCTGTGATGGTCATGGGGAGACAGCTCTATTTGTGAGGATTTATGATTGTCAAAAGAAGAGTTCCAGTTCAGAGCAGAGTTTTATCTTGATCAGGCGGCACTGATGTGTATGCTAATGTGAAACGCAGACAACGTGTTTCAGGAGTCTAAGCGGCTGGTCAGGAATGGAAGGACCCAGCTTCAAATTCTTGCTCATCGTGCAATGAGAGAGGATGATCACTATTTTTCAGGGTGAGCCTGGCTTCGTTGAATAATCCCATAGTTAACGTTTGCTGTATTGAATCTCCATCCTCTTCTCCAGCCCAGTGGCCTTATTACAGTAGACTGCTTTATGTTTGTGTTGATCAGGAGGTGTTGATGGGCAACAAAATGGCATTTGTAGTTAACCACCCCTCTGACATAGTGAAAGCCCATCTGAAATAACACTGCCTAACCAAAAAAAACCATGATGTTGTTGTTGTTGTTGTTGTTTTGGCGTGTGACATCAGCGAGCCCCCCTGCCACGCCCTCCCCATCGGGGAGGGGGGTGGCGAAAGGGTCCACGGCATACAAGCGGGCGGGAGCGGCGTGCAGCAACGACCAAGAGGCAGGGGAAACACTGTTTACTCCTTCGCAGCCCTGGCAAACCCTCCTTCCCGCCCTCCTCCATGCATACAACTGAGCCAGCACTGACCAGACAAATCCTCCCCTCCCGGGAACCCCGGGGAACGCAACCGAAAGTCCGGCCCTCCTGGGTGACAAAGGAACAACCAAAGTCCAGCCCTCCCGGGCAGAAAAGGAGAACAACCAACGTCCAGCCCTCCTGGACAAAGAAGACATGAAAAGGTCCAGCCCTCCTGGGCAAAAGGAAAAGAAAAGCTCCCGCCCCTCTGGGCAAAACAATCGGGGCACTGTGCGGGACGTCTTTGGGCCACCGGCCCACTCACAGCTGGTCGGGTTGCTGCCTTCTGGGTCCGCTCACCACCCAGGGGTCAAACGGCAACACGTGCTGGCTGGTCGTCAGTCTCATGGTGGGGTGCAGGGTGGCCGGGTTCCCCACAGAATCTCGTACTTCCCCAGAGCGTCTGCTCATGGATCAGAGGCTCTGCCGGTGTCAGCCCACAGGCAGGGAGGGAACTCGATCCTCGCCTCTCCCAAGCATTCCGCTCTCGCCGGCCTTCCTACCTCCCTTTTAAACTTCCCCCAGGGGTAATAATTGGCAACACCTGGTGGGCTGGCTCCTGCTGCTACTCTTGGCCCTGTTCCCGCTCGCCCCTGACATGGTGCTTCGGATGTTAGACCTATTCTGGGATATATTTGGGGCGCCGATTCCAAAAATGGCACTGGTTTGGATGGGTCATCTCTACCTTTGGAGATATGGCAGATTCACCTTTGATGCTGATGGGCAGGTGGCTGGTTGAATCTATGCTGTATCTCCAAAACTGGAACTGAGAGGGCAAAACTGGTGCCACTTTTGGAATCAGTGCACCAAATGTATCCAAGAATAGGTCAAAGAACTACAAGGATCTTTCTCCGTTCGGCCTGGTAAGTAAGGGATTGAACCCTGGACCTTCTACTGAACACTGGTCCGTGTATCGTGTACGAGATACAACCTACTTTATCAGATGCTCCTAGCTCCATTTGTGCCATTTATTTCAGTGGAGTTTATTTCCCAGTAAATCTGCTTTAAGATTGCAGTCACTGAGGTGCAATCTTAACCTGGGCCAACACAGTTAGGCCAGCAAAGTTTGGCCTGCACAAGGGACACCATAAAGTATGTTTGGACCACTCTCAGAGTCAATGAGAATGGCACATGTCTCTGTGCCAGCCTCCCTGACTCTGAGGGTGGTCCAAGCATACTTTATGGTATCCCTTGTGCCAGCCAAACTTTGCTGGCCTAACTGTGCTGGCCTAACTCCAGGTTAGGGTAGCGCTATGCAGGTGGAAGAGCACAGTTGGGCCAGCAAAGTTTGGCTGGCACCAGGGTCTCAGCGTAAAGTGTGTTTGGACCACTCTCAGAGTCAGAGGGGATGGCACACATTTGTGCCATCCGAGAATGGTCCAAACATGCTTTATGGTGTCCCTTGTGCCAGCCAAATGTTGCTGGCCTAACTGTGCCAGCTGAACTCCAGGTTAGGATTGCTCTCTCAGTGTGTGACAGGGAAAACCAACCCAAAGGTCCACGTTTGGCCAATAGATTCTCAGGACCTTGAGCATTTTAAGGCACACTCAGATATTAGCTTTGTTCCTTTTCAGCTGCCAGTTTTGACTGGCCACTGCAAGAAACCCGAAGTTAGGTTAGATGGACTTTGGGTCTGCTCCAGCAAAGCTGCTCTTCAGTTCTTGCATTTCAACTGAAAGGTGTTGCCAACGTTTACGAGCTGGGTACAGGCTCCGTGACCAGCTTGCTCATAACTCTGAGAGGTTCTCCTGTTTTGCCTTTTGCAGTGTGGAGGGAGTTAAACAAAAAAAACAAACCAACACAACCACTTTCTCCAAAAGTCAGAACTTTCCCAAAATGATAGTTAACGGTATGTGCTGTTAGCGCCGATGCCTCTGGAGAACAGGAGAAAAAACTGAATCCTGTCCCCCGAGGCCAATGAAATAGCTGTTTGGTCCCTCGTGTGTTTCTGCTTAATAACTTAACCGGGCAGCCTGGAGGTCCCTTGGGGGCTTCTCTGGAAGAGTGCTCTCTCTCTCTCTCTCTCTCTCTCTCTCTCTCTCTCTCTCTCTCTCTCTCTCTCTCTCTCTCTCTCTCTGTTAAGATGGCTTATTAAAAATGATTTTATAATGAAGTTGCCTCAAATAGCAGCAGGTTTTCCTGCTTGTCCTTGAAGCCCTGTTTGCCCTAGCAGAACATCCTCGAGACAACCGACTAGAGGCCCCCTTCTTCATCTTCCTTCCCAGTTTCAACTTTTTATAAACTACTGTGTTACAATTGATATTTCTTTTTCTTTTTTCCTTTGTGGGAGGGGGAGAACACCTGTTCCTCGCCAGCTGTTTGGCAGGCTCTCGATTCCTCCCGCAGCCATTACCATGAAACATGTCTGGTTTTGGCACCGTGGCTGGTCATCAACCAAGTCGTCAATCAGATTTTGGTTTTTTTGTCTTTTTGCCTGACATACAGAGCAAGATTTATTTATTTGCTTTGTGCATGTGCTACCTTTTTGCCTTGGCATTTCAAGGTGATTTAGAGTGCAATCCTAACCAGAGTTCAGCTGACACAGTTAGGCCAGCAAAGTTTGGCCGGCACAAGGGCCACCGTAAAGCATGTTTGGACTACTCTCGGAGTCAGGGAGGATGGCGCACGTCTGTGTGCTGGCCTTTCTGACTCCAAGAGTGGTCCAGACAGACTTTATGGTGTCCCTGGTGCCGGCCAAACTTTGCTGACCTCACTCCAGGTTAGAATTGCACCCTTAGCGTTTAAAAATATTAAATCAGCAACAGTCAAATAAGGGAAAGCAGAGTTGTCTTCAGTGCCTGGTCCCCTCAGGAACTGACAATGGTACATGCTGTCCTCTCTCTTCCTGCTGTCCTCTCAGAACATGCATATCCTAAGTTCATCCTTTAAGAGGGCAATCCTAATCTGGAGTTAGGCTGGCACAGTTTGGCCGGTGCAAGGGCCACTGTAAAGTATTCTTTGGACCACTCTCGGAATCAGAGAGGCCAGCACACAGACGTGCGCCATCCTCCCTGACTCCAGAGTGGTCCAAACACACTGTGCAGTAGCCCTTGTGTCATCCAAACCTTGCTGGCCTAACTGTGCCGGCCTAACTCGAGATTAGGATTGCGTTCTAAATGTAATCAGCATCCACTACCTGAGGCGACAGCCTCATTTGGCCTCAGGGGGTGGACTGCCTCAGGTGGTAAGGCTGTGTTGGCAGAGCGGAGGATGAGACTGGTATAGGAGTACACTCCAGCAGGACGTTCCTGAACAAGTCCCACTGAAATGAACAGGAGCTGCAGATGAGCAGGGTTGTGGTTGGTGATAGCACTGGCACTAGCCAGATGGTGTCTTCCATTGAGTGCTCTTGCACAGCTCCTGGTCATTTCAACAGGACTTGCAGAGGACTACTTCATGCTGGAATGCATATTTCATTAGTGTGTGACTAGTGGCATGCCATTCATTAGGAATTGTAATTAAAAGTAGCCCCATGGTTTATTTTTTTTAAAATACATGTTTTGCTGATGTGCATTGAACAAACCTGACAATGATACAAACACAAAGTAAACAACAGAAAAAAGCAGATCGTGACACAAATGACAGCAACGTAGCGTATCTCTGAACACATTATGTCCCCATGTATTAATTCATACATGAAGAGCGTCATCATTTGAATTCCAGTCATCTACAAATGTTTTCCAGCTCTAGTTAAATAGATCACATCTGAGAAGATTGTTTCACACGCCCAAATAAGATTTGGTCACATTGATAGGACTCCAGCGCTTTCATAACTGTTCAGAAACACCCCAACACCTTCTACTTTTTGGCACCATTTGCCAAAAGTTCAGATCTTACTGGTTGACTCTTGATCCACAGAGATAGTAGGAAGTACGTGCATGGACAGGCAAACATATATCTCAGCCTAATCCTTCTAGGAACAGGTAGAGAAGAACCGTTGTGTGCTTTTGCATGTTGTTCTGCTGTGTTTTTTAAGCTGTCAGCGCAATTCGCTGTAACTCCTACCCAGCAATGTTGCAGCACCAGCATGGTGTCTGCCGTATCTTGCTGGTTTGTTAGTTTGTTTTTGCATGTTGAGGCCTCCTTGGGGTAAGGGAACGTTTGCTACCCACTTCCACCTGCCCACCTCTGCTGCTGCTGCTGCTGCTGCTGCTTCTCCTCTAGCCCACCACTCTCCTCCTTCACACTTCGTCTCTCTGTTCTAGCCCACCACTCCTCTCTCACATTTCCTCTCTCTGTTCTAGCCCACCACTCCTCTCTCACATTTCCTCTCTCTGTTCTAGCCCATCTCTCCTTCACACTTCCTCTCTCTGTTCTAGCCCACCACTCTCCTCCGTATTTCCTCTCTCTGGTCTAGCCCACCACTCTCCTCTCCTTCACACTTCCTCTCTCTGTTCTAGCCCACCACACTTCCTCCCACTGCTCTAGCCCACCACTCTCCTCCACATTTCCTCCGTTCTGTTCCCACTTCTGCTTCAAACCCAGAATATGGGAGGAGCAGTAACAGCAGTGGCGGCAACTGGTATGCATTTGGTGCCACCCCAGTTGTTGGGCAATCTTGAGACAGCCCTGCACAGCTCTGCGTCATGCCGCAATTACAACATTTGTCACTGCCAATTTTTGGAATGCTGCAAATGATTATACGATGAGGATATCGTTCAGTACAGCTGTAACTGTGGTTACAGCAAGTGGATGGAAGGTGACTGGCAGAGATAATGACTCCGAGTCACACAGATGCTTTGGGGCAAGATAATTCCAGCCAGGAACTCTGGCAGTAGCATATTCTAGCAACTCCCAATTAAAAAAATCTGGGTCCCAGCTTTAACTGCAGTTAGACGAGGTAGCTGCTGATTTTCGTATCTGGTGGCTTAAATGCTTTTGTCACGACATCAGGGTGGATGTGGTTTGAACACACATTCACTGCCCTGTAAAGAAATGTGCTTTTGGGGTGGTGAACGTGTGTTCCAACCATTTCCGGCACACTTAGAGTATTAGCTTTTCTTCACACACAGACTCTTGCTTTTGTGGAAAAGGAAGTTTGTTTAGTGGTGAGCCACCTTGAGAGAGATTCTAGTTATGCCTAGTGACAGATTTTTTTTTTCCTGGATATCAGTATAGAATGTAAGAGTCCTGCTAAACCAAAGGTCCAGCTAGATCAGCATCCTCCTTCCTCTAGCGGCCAACTGGAGGGCAGTGGACAGCCAGAAGCCAGGGGTGAAGACCATGATCCATTAATTGGAGAATTATCCACGTCCATTATTTGCTCCTGCAGCAATGAGAACTCTGAAGTTCCCACGGTTGACAGGCATCTCGTCACTGAATTTCTCTCCTCTTTTCGAACTTTGCGCCAAGGACAGCTGTGTCCCTTATTGTTTGATTAGATGCAACGTATTGTTTGATTAGATCAATCAATCAATCAATCACTAGTATTTATATACCGCTTTTCAACACAAAGTTCACAAAGCGGTTTACAGGCAAATAATAACATTAAAGTTAAATGGCTCCCTGTCCCAAAAGGGCTCACAATCTAAAAGAATGGAGAACACCACCAGCAACAGCCACGAGAAATACACTGTGCTGGGGTGAAGAGGGGCAATTGCTCTCCCCCTGCTAAATATATGAGGACACCAATAGAAAAAGTGCCTCTTGCCCAGTTAGCAGGGGAGTAGATGCAACATTGCCAGGTAGACCTCTGCTCTGGAAGGACTTTGTCTTCTCCTCCTCACCCCCCCCCCGCCACAAGCTGCTTTGGAGGCTTGGACTCCCTGGGGACTTGGCCAGTTTCCCCACCCTTTGGCCCCAGGGACCTTGGAACACATCAATGGCCTGAGATGGAGCAGGTACCCCAGCCAGGCATCTGAGCGGGTGACTGGGGGCACAATCCTAACCTGGTTGGAGACTGGCACAGTTAGGCCAGCAAAGTTTGGCTGGCACAAGGGCCACTGTAAAGCATGTTCGGACCACTCTCGGAGTCAGGGAGGATGGTGCACGTCTGTGTGCTGGCCTCTCTGACTCCAAGAGTGGTCCAAACATACTTTATGGTGTCTCTTGTGCCAGTCAAACTGTGCTGGCCTACCTCTAGGTTAGGATTGTGCTCTCAGCCACAATTATCCAGGACAAAAATGCCCTAGAACTGAAATAAGCAGGCATCTCGGCCATCTGTAAAGCCAAAGGTCATACCACTCGCCACGGTAATGTGGAACTTGCTTTGTTTGTAATCTGCAAGTGGAGCCCCACATCAACAGAGACTGCAGCCAGCTGCAACGTGCTCAGATTCCCTTTCAGATAGAGTCCTCTTGGTTCCGATGACCAGCGACTTTCGTTCACAGCTTGTTGAGGAAACTGATTCTTTATCTCTTTTGTTACCATTATTACACAGGTATGTGTGTGGAACAGCTGCCAGTGGATTCTGACAGATAGGGGAAATAGATTTCCTGTCCCAGCTCTCAACATCTTTCATTCTTTGGCCTCTCAGTTGCTCTTGCTGCTTGAGATTGTAACAAGATCTGTGGAAGCTCAAAGGAGTCAGATAAGCCCAGGAGCACGGGAAGGGCGAGGGGAGAACATATCTATAACTTTGTGTTCGTCTGTAGTTATTGATGGAGACATATTTGCTGCTTTTCTACAATAAATATAAAAGCAGCTGTCGAATGAAACACAGTATGGAAAAAAACCAATGATAAAAAGAGAAATGAGCTGTGATGAAACACCATGGAAGGTGCAATCCTAAATCGGAGTTAGGCCGGCTTAGTTAGGCCAGCAAAGTTTGACTGGCACAAGGGACACCATAAAGTGTGTTTGGACCACTCTCGGAATCAGAGAGGCCAGCACACAGATATGTGCCATTCCCCCGACTGCAAGAGTGGTCCAAACGCGCTTTACGGTGTCCCTTGTGCCAGACAAACTTTGTTGGCCTAACTAAGACAGCCTAACTCCAGGTTAGGATTGCACACTAAATCTCAACCATCGTTCGAACAATAGACCACAATGCTCGCACCAGGTTCCTGCGGTAAAGCTCTTTCCTGGATATCCTATGGCACAGACACCCAATCTAGCTTCTGATGACATATGGCAGGGATGGCCAAACCACGGCTTGCAAGCCACATGCAGCTCTTTGACAAGGGGTGACACCAGAGGTACCACAGCAGGCAGCTGGCCCAGGAGACCCACAGTGAGGGTCTGGTCTGGTCTGAAGGCTGGTCTTTCTCAGCCTTGCGAGAAAACAGGGCTGGAGTGAGACTGGAAGGGAGGGTGACACAGCTGGCACACTGGGGATGTAATCCTAACCTGGAATTAGGCTGGCATAGTTAGGCCAGCAGTTAGGCCTAACTCCTGGTTGGGATTGTGCTCTGGGTGACATTAATGAGCCTAGTGATGCCTCTGATTGGACGAAGGCCTTCTGGGGTGTTTTTCTGGGGTGTTTTTTAGAAGGTCTTCTTAGAGCCTGTAAACATCATTTCCCATTTCCCTGAGAAACCAGAAGTGATGTTTTAATGCCCCTAGAGCAGTGGCGGCATTCAGCCGGAACGCTGGGCGGGACGAACGGGTGAGCGGCAGCCCGCCCGTAGCGTACCGCTCCGTTTCGCCGTCTTCCCTGCCCCCGGGGCAGGGAAGACGGCAAAACGAAGCGGTACGCTACAGATGGGCAGCCGCTCACCCTTTCCTCCTGCCCAGCGTACCGGCTGAATGCCGCCGCTGCCCTAGAGGCCTTAAAATAAAAAAGGCTTGGGGGTAGAGGGTTGCAGCAGGGTTGCGCCCAGTGTGAAATTCAGCCAGTTCTCACCTAGTCTGCAGAACCGGTTGCTAATTTTAGGTTGGGAGAGGGAAGAAAGGCAGCGGATGGCCCTGAAGGCCGCCCTGAAGGACATAGAACTGGTTGTTAATTTATTTGCATCCCACCACTGGTTGCGCCCCGAGGCATTTGCCCTCCTGATCCGCCAGTTATACCACTGGCTGCATTCACATGGATGCATCCAGTGGTCTTCTTCAGACCTCTTTGGGGTCCGCTCCAAAATGCCACCTGAGAAGCGGTCATTAGGGCAAGGCCTTGTTGCTTTCCGCCTACTAGCCCCCTCCAGCGGCACATTTAGGCACATTAAATAGTTCACATTTAGGAAGTTGCTGTTTCGAAACGTCTGTCTTAATACTCCTCGCCAGGCTGTGAAAACCGTAGTTAATGACAGCCGTCCACCAGCTGACAAGTTTAATGGCCCATAAAAATCCCAGCCCTTGGGGTGTCACTGGATATTTATTGTTGCACAAAGCAAAGGAGTAAATTTATCATTTTCAGATTTAGGCGACTCAAATGGGTGCTTTAAAGCCCGGGAAAGTGGTAGCAGAGACTTCTGGATGCTGCCTCTAAATCAGATTCATTGCATCTCATAATCATTGGCCCCAGATGTGACAGTGAATGCTGTATAGTGGGACAGTATATTTGCATGTCTATCTGTTTTCTTCTTTTGGAATTTGTTCTAGTAGATGCAGAGCACAATCCTAAATTGCGCTGGAATGGCAAGGCCTGTGGGCCTGCGCCAAATCCAGTGCAACTTGGGTGCACTGGGGAGCTCCCACTGGGTCAAGGGTGTGAATATGCCCTTGCCCCGGGGGGGGGCGCCATAGTGTTTCTCGGATCTGCACCTGCTAAATAGCAGACTGAGGAAGCCGCATGGCCTGAATTGATGCTGTGCGCCCCGGGCCAGCATGCCTACCGGCCAGCCAACCCACCCACCCACCCAGAACCACCTTCCCGCCCACCCTCCACCCTCCCAAAACTGCCCTTGCGCCAGCCCAATGGAGCATGTAGGATTGACATAGGACTGTCAGCCCAAGTGGACCAAAAAGCGGATCACGTTTCAGGGCAGGCAACACAGATCAGAAGGGGAATTGGCAAGGATGCAGTCAGGGACAGAGGACGCAATCCTAACCAACTTTCCAGCCTTGGGGTAAGGGCAATGCAGCTCCGAGAGAAGGGAACAAACTTTCCCTTAGCTTGAGGAGGCCCCCTGACTACAACTCCACTGCAGGATGCAGCACATGCCCTATTGGCACAGCTATGTCAGTGCTGGAAAGTTGGTTAGGATTGTGCCCTGGGTCAGTGGTGTTATCCTACCGGTACGCTGGGCAGGACATCCGGGTGATCGGCAGCCCGCCCGTCACGTACCGCAGCGTTACGCTGTTTGCGTAACGTACGCAAGCAGCGTAATTGGTTACGCAAACGGCGTAACGCTGCGGTACGCGACGGGCGGGCTGCCAATCACCTGGATGTCCCGCCCAGCGTACCGGTAGGATAACACCGCCGCCCTGAGTTGCAAGACAGCAGTCAGGAAAAGAGAGCAAGATCTCAAGAGTTCTCGTGCTGGAGACAAGTTGCCTGTTGGGTCAGAGCTGGCCCCTTGGCAGTTGACAATGCACAGGCAGGCTATGCAGGTAGATGATGCCTTATCTGGACATCTCTTATACAGAGTTTGGGGACCTCTGCCTTATCCAGACATCCGAAATCCAGACTATTCGAACATCCAGACTGTTACAAAATCCAGACATCTTTGTCTGATACTTAAAAAAAAAACTTCTTGTACTGTGAACACAAGAAGGTCTTGTGCTCATTCACATGTACAGGCTGTAAGTTCTTTGCTCTGAGGTGTGTGCCATTGTGGAAAAATGTCCAAGAGGCCAGCAGGCACCCAACTGGGTAATGGTGAAAAGAGCAAGGAAGCATTTCTCATTATATTCATGCAATTGTTCCGAAATCCAGACAAATCCGAAATCCAGGCACCTTCCTGTCCCAAGCAGTCCAGAAAAGGGATCCTCCACCTGTACTGCAGCTCTGATGGCACCTGTGAACCACCAAGCAGAGTCTGCCAGGCTGCTGAAGGAGCAGAGCATTGGTGGCACAGGAGCTTGACTGCTGGAAATCCTGGCTCGAGTCTCTCCCACCTCTCACCGTGTCTTCAGTTCTGTCTTGCGTTGGGAGGGGACCAACAGCATGGCTGTCATGGATCAATAGGAAGATGCTTTCTGCTGGGCCTGACCCCAAAGCTGCCCAGAAAGTGAGCATCATCATGCCTTGATTTTGCAAACCTCCTCATTGCTGAAGGAATCTGCATTATTGGCACAACGAAATGGAAAAGAAAGAACTCCTTATCGGCATGACATCTCTCTCATTTTCTCTCGACTTTCTAGTCACTTTCCACCTCCCACTCACTCGGTACCTCGTAGTAGCTCAACTGCAGATTTGCTCTCCTCCCACTGTTGGAACCGAAACTTGTGGTCATTCAGAACTTCCCTTGGTCCCGCCCATCCACCCCAGCGTAGCGCTTGGCATAATCGCTTCCATCAGCTGTGCTGTCTTCCCGCTCCAAATTGGGGCAGTGCAACCTCTCTTCTTAGTGTGTGTCTGGGTGCTCTTCTGGCGTATCAGCGCAAGCTCTCTGCTCAACATGCTTTGCGGATCATGCTCAGGAGGTTTCTATACCCTTGAAGCAAATTTTGCAGGAAGACACCCCTTTTTGGAATGGTATAAGCCAGTGATTCTAATTGTGGGTAAGGACCCACTTGGTGGTTGAGACCTGATGCCAGGTGGGTCGTGGAAAGCTGGGAGCAGCCATCTTGGAAATCTCAGAGCTTACTCTTGTTGTATTCCTTTTGTGAGTGTTAACAGTTTGAATTTTCAAGTGAGAGTTGTTGTTTTTAATTGTTTTTCGTTCAGTGCTTTCACATCATATTTTGTCCCAGTGGTGTCATCTAAATGATTTAAGAACAGGTACTCACTTTTGATTGGTACGTGTCGGGACTCGCCCACCGGAAGTGACGTCATAAGCCAGAAGTGATGTCGTGGCAGGAAGTGACATGAAAAAAGCCCTTTTTGAGGCCTCAGATGATTTTAAACTGACCCAACAGTTGCAACAGTATTCCACAGCACCCCCAGAACATGTTAAGGAGGCCTGGCATCATGTTAAAACCCCAGAGCAACTCATTTTTCAGTGGCAAGGAAAGGAAAGGCTCCGCTCGCTGCCTGCCTGCCTGCCTGGCTCTGAGAACATGCAGGCAACTCAAACATGCAGGAAATTCAAACGTTGCAGAGGGCGGAGTCGACGAGTGGGCGGGCGAATGGGCGGGGCCAGCTGTAATCCTAGAAACCGGTACTCGTGTACCCCCGCGTACCCCCTGCATGACATCACTGTTTTGTCCTCATCTTGCTTTCTCAGGGATGTTCCATGGCTGTACAATTGCTGCAGTCCAAGAATGCCAATTTGCATTTCAGGAGGGTCATTTTGTTATAATGATAGCACTTCCTGCTTGATGATGTCACTTCCTGCCACAACATCACATTCAGATTAATGACATCACTTCTGGTGGGTCTCAATATGCCATTCTAAAGAGTGGGTCCTGGTATAAAAAGTTTGAATGCCACAGATATAAGCTGCTTGGCAGAGATCAATTTATTTTTCACATGTTTATACTGCCCTTCCTCCAAGGAGCTCAGGGTGGTGCACATAGTTCCGTCCCTCCTTTTGTCCTCACAACAACCTTGTAAGGTAGGGTCCCCCCCCCTGTTAAGAAGGCCTGCTCATGCCTCACCACCCATCAACCCTCAGAAGGGAGTAGGACACTCAAGACAGTTTCCCACCCTTCTTTTAATAGTTGGTAAAAAGGTAAAGGTAAAGTTTTCCCCATGACCGAATGGTCTAGTCGTGACCGACTGTAGGGGGCGGTGCATCTCCGTTTCAAAGCCTGTAGAGCTGGCGTTCTGTCCGAGGACAAGCTTCTGTGATCATGTGGCCGGCATGACTATATGCCGTAGCGCATGGAACGCCATTACCTTCCCACCAAAGTGGTCCCTATTTATCTACTTGCATGTAGGTGCTTTTGAACTGCTAGGTTGGCAGGAGCTGGGACAAGCAACGGGAGCTCACTCCGTCACGCAGTCTTGAACTCCCAACCTTCCGGTTGGAAAGCCCAGCAGCAGCAGTTTAACCCGCTGCACCACCACGTCCCTACTTAATATTTGGTAGATTCATGCAAAGGAAGGCAGACCTTTGGATCTTTGGACCCCAAACTGTGTAGCTTTCAAGGTACTAACCAGCTCTGTAACGCACACTTGGAGACATAACTGGTAACCAGTGCAGCCGAAACAACTGTGACAAGACAGGAGGGACTCATCTTGCCTCTGTCCAAGCAGCTGCCTGTAGTGACTGAAGTTTCAGAAAGGTCTCCAAGGGCAGCCCCATGAGGAGCGTGCTGCACTAAGCCAATCCTGCCGCTATTGATCTGTTGGCTGTTGAACTGCATAGAAGTGCAAAAACAATGTAAAAACCATGGTAAATACATGAACAAATACTGGTATTCAGTGGTGGGATTCAAATAAATTAACAGCCGGTTCTATGCCGTCATAGCCGGCCATTTAACAACTGGTTCTATAGAACCTGGGTGAACCCCCTGAATCCCACCACTGCTGGTATTCCTTTGCAGGTGACCATGTTTCAAAGTTGCATGCATGGCTTTTGGTGCAATCGCAGTTTTTCTTTTCTTGCTTTTTTTGTTGTTCCAGCCCCCAAACTATTTCAAGCCACCTTTCCTTTCTCCCAAGATGTCTGCATCACAATCCATGGAGGAAAGTGTTTGTCGCCAAAGGCCACAATGAACAGGAGAGGAGGGGATCTGCAGAAGTTTTAATGGGCTTTTGCCGACAATATCCACTCTGTTCTTCAGTCTGGCTAATGTTTTTAAGAAGCATTAGGCTTAAGGCTTTGGCACCCTAGACTTTCCTCAAAATGTGGAAGTTCACCAAAGGCCTCTTTTTTATTCTGTTTTTTAAAAATTAAAAGTAAAACCAGCTTTTATACATGATCCAAGTAGCTTGATTGTCTCGTATTCCCCCCACCCAGGTGTTCTCCCCACAAAGAAGAGGCACAAGTGTATCTTTGGGAGGGGAGGGAAAAGACTGTTGATAGTTACCTTCAAGATGCTGACCCTCAGCCAGAAATAATTACTCCTTTTCCTTTGCTTTTCCTAGAACTGCTTAATGCAGTGGTTCTCAGTTGTTGTTTTTAAAGGACCTGCTTTTCAGAATGGCACTTGTGTCAGGAAGATGGAGGTGGGAAACGTTTCTCCCTCCCCACTGTGCAGTTTCATTTAAGTGACATCTAGGTCCGTACTCAGATATTTTCCCCCATCACAATTAAAACTGAACCACTTAATTAAGGGCCTAATCCCGAAGCTGGCAGGAAGCTCTTACTGCCTGCTCCGGTGTCGCTAATGCGCTGTAGAGTGCGTTCGCGGCATCGCCAAAGGTGCAAAACTTCAGCACCGCGGAGCAGCCGCCATAATGCTGACCGCGGTAAGGGTGACTTTGGGCTGGCGGAGCGGCTTTTCGGGGTGTGGGGAAGGCAGGTGAGGGCAGAACTCGGCAAAGAAGAGGGGAGGAGTGGCCTCAGGAGGGAGGGAGGACTGACGAAGGCCCTTGCTGCCGAACGCCTCCTGTTGGGCACCTGAAATGGGTCTGGTCCAGTCTTCACTGGCAAAATAGCTGACAGAGACTTGAGTAGCCCCACTGTGGGGACTGGGACTTTCCCTGAGGACCCTCCCACAGCTGTCGTGGCTCCCACGGGATGCAGTGGTCACCATTTTGGTACCGCTGCTCCTCTAGGAGCTGGTGGAGGATTGGGCTGCCCTTGATTAAATTAGTGAACTGTGAATATTCTGCCTCTGATTTATCAGGCAGCTGATTGATTGAATGAATGAATGAATGAATGAATGAATGAATGAATGAATGAATGAATGAATGAAAGTATTTGTAAAATTGGTGGTGCCAAGCAAAGAGGAATTCCCCTTTTCTCTCACCCAGGAAGGAATGCCTCTTCCAGGATGATGCCTTCTATGGCATACGTGTGCATCACCTAAAACCAAAGGAAGAACTTCTTGTCTCAGAACAGTTTTGACAATACTGCATGCAGAGTGAATCAACACACTGTCTCAAACTTGTACAGTGGATGTCTTTAATTAAAGGCTTCCTTCTCTAATTGAATGATAGCCCTAGTACTTGGTTAAGTTTTCAGGAGCTGGGCACTTGAAATTAAAATATTCTGAGCATCAACCTGGGGATGTTCAAGTGAAGGCTCCATATCGTGGGATCCTCCTTTTTCCCAACAGCAACTTGACAATGTTGTTGAAAGTTGGGGCGCATGCAGTTTCTTTCGTGGAAGAGCCCTTGAGGCCATCTTCTCAGCAGGAGCCCCAGGAGCAGTAAAACATGAGTAAGCAATAGCAGCTAGTAAAGATGAGCTAAGGGCTGTTGTCTCATAGAATGAGCAAAGTGCTCAACATTATCGCAGGCTCTCTCTCTCTCTCTCTCTCTCTCTCTCTCTCTCTCTCTCTCTCTC
>JAJKFI010000020.1:12583635-12597865 GCA_029204185.1 Lerista edwardsae | reverse complement strand
GTGAGTGAGTGAGTGAGTGAGTGAGTGAGTGAGTGAGTGAGTGAGTGTAGAGAAGCGTTATATATTTCAAGAACCTCAAAGGAGGGGGAGATAGGCAATGGGTTTCCATGTGTTCTGCACAGATACATTACATGCACACATACACATAGTGGGACCTGTATAAGTGGATGGATGTTGCCATCCAGTACTTGGTTCTCTTATTGTAGCAGTGTCCTCAGATGTAGCAGTTTACTTCCCCACCCCCATTGTTTTCATGGCACCCCTTTACTTTCATGGTTTTAGATGCAAATAAAGGGGTGCCCTCTGAGACATCATTGGAGAACCTCCATGCGCCTGTTCTGCCAGCCATTGAGAATCAAGAACCGTTCCTTCTCCCCAGCCCTGCCTGTTCTCAGTCTGGGTTCTGTTTCTTGATCCCTGTAAAGTGTGCCAGTATGTAGAGAACTTACAGAGTGAGCTCAATACAATTATAGAACATACAAAATTTTTGAGACATACAAAAATATATATATTTGAGACATACAAGATTATGCATGGAAGGGATAGAGTCGATAAAGGGATGTTCTTTTCCCTCTCTCAGAACACTAGAACCAGGGGGCATCCGCTAAAACTGAGGGTTGGGAGAGTTAAAACAGATAAAAGGAAGTACTTTTTTACCCAGCGGGTAGTTAATCTGTGGAACTCTTTGCCACAGGAGGTGGTGATGACATCTGGTCTTGATGCCTTTAAGAGGGGATTGGACGGATTTCTGGAGGAAAGGTCCATCGTGGGCTATAGGCAATGATGGGTTGTAACCTCCTTACATTAGTAGTAGGCTACTTCAGAGTACCGGGTGCAAGGGAGTGGCAACAGGATGCAAGCATCTTGTTGTTTCATGCCTCCCTGGGGCACCTGGTGGGCCGCTGTGAGATACAGGAAGCTGGATTAGATGGGCCTTTGGCCTGATCCAGCAGGGCTCTTCTTATGTTCTTATGTTCTTATATAGAACAAAACACTGCCCTTTTTGGGCTTGCTATCCTGCTTGGTACAGCTGATAAGTTATTCTAGGGGAACCAGCTTACCATCACTTGTTTTGATGGCAATCTGGTTCCCCCAGAATAAGATCTGCCTCTGTGCTAGATATCCTTGAGACAGAAACTCAGCAATGAAACTGCAGAGGCTTTGAAGCGCCATGTGGCAACTGAAACTTCACCTCGGATGGCGTCACTCTGGAGCACAGCTTCCTGATGAACTTTCCTCTCCTATGATTATTTGTCAGCGTAATTGAGAAAAGAGCCAATCTGGGTGAAGAGGCCAACCATTTGCCTGCAAGGCTTGGAAGGAAGGTAGCTCGGGATTGCCTGCATATCCTCTTGGAAAATGTCCATGGAAGACTGAGCTGCTCACCTGGAAGAGTTTCTTCTTCAAACTGTTAGAAACAGTGGCAGGAAAGGAAGGCTGTAAGCAAGAACACAGGCGCACACACGTATAGAAAGAAACAGATACTGAAAGAAAACCTGCAAGTTTCATGGGATAAGTAAAAATGTGTGTACGCACCAGGATTGTCTTCATTTTTTGTTTAAACTGCAGTGGAAGAATTTGGGGGAAGGGTTATCCCCCAGATCAGACAAGTTGCCACAAAGCGGTCTGTCGATTTGTTTCTTTAGTATATGTTTCTTAAAAAATATATATATTGTTGCTTTCAGCAACATTAAAAAGTTCACAAAGCAGTTCAGATTGCAGAATAAAGGAAAAGAAACCATCGTCCCTAAAGCCAGGATGAGACCCAGGATGGTGCGGTGGTTCAGGAGTTGGACTTAACAGCACAACCCTGTGCATGTCTGCTCAAAAGCACGTTCCATTTTGCACAGTGGTGGCTACTCCCAGGAACGTGTGTATAGGATTGTAGCCTGAGATCTGGAAGATCCAGGTTCAAATGAGCCATGAAGTTCCTAGGCAGTCTCTCTCTCTCTCTCTCTCTCTCTCTCTCTCTCTCTCTCTCTCTCTGTGCAGTGGCATTTCTACAGGGAGGGCAAAGCTCTAAGTGTTGCAAGAAGCCTTACCCTGTCACGTACATCCCTCCTCTCCCTTGCTGCTGTAGCCAGTAAGCAACGCCAAGATGTTGCTATTCCCTGTGAGGATTGGCTAAAACGGTGCAGGAGATGAGTGATTTCCACTGCAAGGTAAGGCTTCTTGCAAAACTTAGAACTTTGCCCTCCCTGTAGAAATGCCCCCCTCTCTCTCCCTCTCTCTCTCTCTCTCTCTCTCTCTCTCTCTCTCTCTCTCTCTCTCTGTGTGTGTGTGTGTGTGTGTGTGTGTGTGTGTGTCAGCCTCACCTACCCCATGGGCTGGTTGTGAGGACAAAAGGAGGAAAGGAACTGCACCCATCACCTTGCGCTCCTTGGCGGAAGATGGCATAAGGGCGCAACCCTAACTTGTGCTGGGATGGGAAGGCTGGCAGGCCCGCGCCGTATCCAGTGCAAGTTGGAGCAGGCAGGAGCCCTTGCCCTGGGGTAGGCGCCAGCCATGGACTCCTCTGGTCTGCACTGCTGTGAAGCAGGCGCAGAGCTGAGGACGCTGCATGGCCCAAATTGGGGCCGCACAGCTGGGGACGAGAGCTTGGGTGTGGCCTAATGGCTGCATCCCAGTCCACCCCCCTCCCCAGGCTGGCACGCCTCCCGAGAAGCACCCTCCCTCCACCCAGAACCACTCTTGCGCCAGCCAAATAAGGCTGGCGCAGGAGTGGCGCAGCTTGGCCTTCGGCCGCCCCTCTGATGCTGCTGCTAGCGTTGGCCCAACGACAGCGGCACTGACACAACAAGGGTGCCGATCGGCGCTCTCGCACCAGCACTGTTGCCATTGGGCCAAAGCAAGCAGCTAGCATCGGCCCAAGGGTGCATGTTGGATTGTGTCCTAAAATAAATAAAGGGTTCACAAACTTAAAAAAAAAAAGACACAAGATTGACAGTAACAAGGAGCCCCTAGAAAAAATGTGTTATGCTGAGAGGAATAGGGGCAGCTGCTCTTCTGCTGCAAAATATAAGAAAACTATCGCTTTCAAAGTGTCTC
Organism: Lerista edwardsae; assembly: GCA_029204185.1. NCBI lineage: Eukaryota > Metazoa > Chordata > Lepidosauria > Squamata > Scincidae > Lerista > Lerista edwardsae. Next base: position 12,594,817 of record JAJKFI010000020.1, on the reverse strand, counting down.
TTCACCCATATGGCAGGATAGGTGAAGACTATGAACAGAGTGGACAGGCTCCTGAGTTGGAGTGATGAGTGGAAGCCTGGAGAGGACATCTTTTCTTTTTCCTTCTTACTTGAAGGAAGATCTCAGACACGGTTGGCCTCGCCCATGAGGTTGGCTGCAGCAGCAGATTGACTGATGCCCGCCGCTGTGCTCTGACTCACCTCCAGTGCTTTTCCTTCTCCCGCTTGTGGAATTGGGAAAGGATGAGGGGGATGGAGCTCTGCCCCCTCTTCCTTTGTCCAGTTCAGAGAGCGGAAGAGAGATTGACAGAACAGCAGATAAAAAGGGGGCGTTCTTCACCTTAGGTGCAGGGAGGTCTCACGTTGGCCCTCAGATTAGGGTTAAACCAATGCTAGATGATTAGAGAACATGCTCATTTCAAAGCTGGCAAGGGGAAAGCAAGCAACAGTCAACCACTGAATCTGAGACCTTCCACAATTCCTACATCATGGGCATGTCACATGACTGGGAGGGTCATATGATGTTGGAGGCCTTCTCCATGCCTCCTGTTCTCCCACAGCCAGGGACACCTCAAAGCCACCACATCATTTCAAAGCAACCTTTGCTCTCCCACAATCTCCGACACCCTCAATAGTACCTCATCAGTTCTGTTTGTGTGTGCATTGATGACGCTATGAAACCGCCCACGCAAAGAATTCTGGGATCCTTTTGTCATCGCTCCTTCACCTTTGGCTTTGTGACCTTGTTCTTCTCTTGCCTTTTGATGGGCGACACTTGCAAACATATGGGAGGATGGCAATGGCATGTCAGAATGCCTGGAATGCTTTGGGTGTTCAGGATATCCTCACAGTTAGTAATTTCTTCCAAGCAAAGTATAGTTTTGCATACCTTGCATTGAGTTTCGTTACTGGGTTAGTACTAAAAATGTTTGTGTGCCTTATTGATGTCATGATACTATGCGTGCTTTGGGGGGATTAAGTCCCAGTGTATTTATTGGTACACAAGAAGATGCCTGTTACTAGGCCATCTAGATAGGGTTACCAGATACAAACTGGGACAGAGTGCCTACACCATTAACCATTGTATAGAAGTGGGCACTTTGGCAGATGCAACTTTTGATACCCTTCGATGATGAGTTACACCTCCCCAAATTCTCACTTTTATACAATGGTTAAAGGTATAGGCACTCCGTCTCCACCAGAGGTGGATCTACAGGGAGGGCAAAGATCTAAGTGTTGCAAGTAGCCTTACTTTGTCATGTAAATCCCTCCTCTCCCTTGCTGCTGTAGCCAGTAAGCAACGCCAAGATGTTGCTGTTCCCTGTGAGGATTGGCTAAAACGGTGCAGGAGAGGAGTGATTTCCACTGCAAGGTAAGGCTTCTTGCAAAACTTAGAGCTTTGCCCTCCCTTAGATCTGTACTGCCTCTGGTCTCCACTTGTATCTGGTAACCCTACATCTATATCCAGGGATGACTCTAGGAGCACCAGGGCCCAATGCGGGGCATTCACATGGGGCCCCTCATCCTCTCTGTGGGGCCCCCACTCACCAGAAGAGTGCTTGTTGTGCCACTCACCAAGCCTGGCACCTGATCATGACATCACAACCAACTGCTTCCAGGATGCCCATTTTAGGGTGTTTGGAGGCAGGGCCAGGTGGGAGGGCAAAGCTGCTGTGCTTGCCCCACTGCCTTACAGCCCATATTGATCACGGCTGCAGGACTGGGTGATATGCTTACTGTGCTGGTGCAGGGCCCCCAAAGTGCAGGGCCCAATGTGACAACATTGGTTGCATTGGCTTAAGGCCAGCCCTGTCTACATCAGCTGGCCGCATCGCTCTAGCAAGCAAGTAGTATTTATATACCGCTTTTCAACAAAAAGTTCACAAAGCGGCTTACAGGCAAAAAAATAAAGTTAAATGGCTCCCTGTCCCCAAAGGGCTCAAAATCTAAAAGAAAAAAGAAAAAGTTCCAGTTCTAGAGTTCCAAACAAGAGTATTGTCTAGCCCTGGGGCCTTCTGCATAGAATGCATGTGCTCTACCACTGAGTTATGGCCTCAGGCTCAATGGGACTGTGGTGTGCCGCATCTCATGGATCATGTCCTCGCTGCTTGCCTCCACAGGACAACTACTGATGATGACAGCTCCCTGGCTAGCCACCAGTCCCATGCAATGGTAGCTGGGAACTGGTGCAAGCCCTCAAAAGGAGCTGCAGAAGGGTGGGAAGGAGAATAGGATGTTGAAAGGGGAAGAAATGGCCAGGGAAGAGAAGGCTGGAAAAGAAAGGGGTGAGAAAGGGAAAGACTAGGACAGTGTGTCTCCATTTTTGGTAGGTTACAGGACCAGTATGACCCAGAAGCTGCAAGGCATTTTGGGGTGTGACGCATCCCAGAACCTTGTGGCTTCTGGATACTCACATCATTGGTTGCTCGTGCCCCAGAATGCTTTGTGGCATTGCAAGGCAAGCCGCAAGGCATTCTGGGGTGAAGTCGCAAGGCATCCTGGGATGTGATGCGGCTGACGAAGTGGGCCATGGCAGAGAAAAGTTTGAGAACTGCTGAGCTAATGGGGGAGAAAGGGAAAGCAGAACATAGCAACCCAGAGGCAGAGAGTCAAGGGGACCAAGAGAGGAGGCACGAGGAGGAGAACTAGAGGGGTGAGTGGAAGGCAGGAGAAGACTAGCCCCCTCCTTGTGAGGTGCAAAGAGGTATGGCTCCACCAAGCACGGGCAGGACCAGAGGAAGATCACACTTCATGACCCAAGGGTTCCACAAGCAGTGGAGGAAGATCCATGGGCATTGTGATCTGCCTGTCCAATTGGAGCCTGAGGGGTATGGAGAAACACCTCTGCCTGAAAGGGGTCCAAGCCACATAACCCACCATAGTATTTGAACTCTCAAGAGAAAGTGACATCACCTATGTGATTAGTTGTCACCATAGACCTGCAGTTAGGTATGCAAAGCAGATTCTCAAATGAGGACTTGGGCTAGAAGAGGTATAGGTTTTGGCATCCTCCTTTTCCTCCCCAGCCTCATTCATTCATTCATTTCCAAGGACTGGAAGAAGCAAATGTCAGAATTAAAACACGCTTGAGGATCTGCCCAGACAAAGAAGGTCAGTTCCGTTTGCCTTCTACATTTTATCTTTCCCACCCTCTCCCACAATGCACGACTGGCTCACATGAAGTTAATTTTGCACCGATAGATGACGATAGATTTACACCAGGAGTGTTAAAGCCTTGAATGGGAAATTGTCGGCTCATTCCCCCACCTCCGCCATTGCCTCTACCATCCTCTGCTATTTGATCTACATCTCAAAGAGCCATTCCCAAAAGGAACAGGAACAGATTTATCTCCCAGATTTGTAATTTAATTGATGTTTGTTTACACAAGTGACCTTGCTGGAGTGCCTCAATTTGGCACTCTCATGTAGAAGCTTAAAACAATAATTTAATATTTTCCCACAAGGGAGCCGAGATGGGTTTTTTTGCTTCCTTTCCTTCTGTGCTCCCTGGGATCTCAGCACCATCATTTCTTCTTAGTGCTTAGGGGGTTTGCATCATGTGGGTTGAGTTCATTCTGTGCTTCTCAAGCTACTTAACTTCTGTGAGTCTGGGCCACCCTGGGCTGACATTGACACGTAACCTAGTATGAAATTTAGGCCGCAATCTTAACCTGAGGTTAGGCCGGCACAGTTAGGCCAACAAAATTTGGCTGGCACAAGGGCCACCGTAAAGCTCGTTTGGACCACTCTCGGAGTCAGGGAGGAAGGCGCACGCCTGTATGCTGGCCTCTCTGACTCCGAGAGTGGTCCAAACATACTCTATGGCATACCTTGTGCCAGCCAAACTTTGCTGGCCTGTGCCGGCCCAACTCCAGGTTAGGATTGCACCCTTACAGGCCAAACTAGATGTGGCAAGGGCTGCTATTTTGTTCTTCTGTTGTCTGACCCACTTATGTTTTAAAAGAGGAAGGGGATAGATATCTAAGGACTTTGATTTGGGAGGGAGAAGATTGGTATCAAACTAAGAGAATATCTGAGAATATAAGATTCTGCTGGATCTTATATGAACCCCTGCTAACTGGGCAAGAGGCACATTTTCCAGTGGTGTTCCTCTTATATTTAGCAGGGGGAGAGTAATTGTCCCTCATCACCCCTGCGCAGTCTTTTTGGTGGCTGTTGCTGGCGGGCTGCCTTTTTTTTTTTTAGATTGTGAGTCCTTTTGGGACAGGGAACCATTTAACTTTATTATTACTATTTGCCTGTAAATCGCTTTGTGAACTTCGTGTTGAAAAGCGGTATATAAGCAGTGATGTCATGCAGGGGGTACGCGGGGGTACGCGAGTACCGGTTTCTAGGATTACAGCTGGCCCCGCCCATTCACCTGCCCACTCGTCGACTCCGCCCTCTGCAACGTTTGAATTTCCTGCACGTTTGAGTTGCCTGCATGTTCTCAGAGCCAGGCAGGCAGGCAGGCAGCAAGCGGAGCCTTTCCTTTCCTTGCCACTGAAAAATGAGTTGCTCTGGGGTTTTAACATGATGCCAGGCCTCCTTAACATGTTCTGGAGGTGCTGTGGAATACTGTTGCAACTGTTGGGTCAGTTTAAAATCATCTGAGGCCTCAAAAAGGGCTTTTTTCATGTCACTTCCTGCCACGACATCACTTCTGGCTTATGACGTCACTTCCGGTGGGCGGGTCCCGACACGTGCCAATCAAAAGTGAGTACCTGTTCTTAAATCATTTAGATGACACCACTGTATATAAGTACCTGTTGACTGACTGACTGACTGGATCAGAATAAGGGTCCACCTAGTCCAACATCTTGGTTCCCAGTAGCGTCATTATGATGTGGTGGGAGATGCAGGCCGCCCCGGATGTGAGGCTCAGGGGGTGCAACACCACACTGCCTGTCTCTGTTCCGTTCTTTGGCCCACTTCAGGCCCAGCCACCGCATGCGTTCACCGTTGATTGTGTTTTCGCCACTCATTAGTGAAAGCGCATGGTGTCTGGGCCCAAAAGGGGCATGAAGATTGCTGAATGGAGACAGGCTTTTTGCATTTAAGAGTGGAATCCTAACCTGAAGTTAGGCTGGCACAGTTAGACCAGCAAGGTTTGGCTGGCTTGAGGGCCACCATAAAGTATGTTTGGACCACTCTTGGAGTCAGAGAGGCCAGCACAACGACATGCACCATCCCCCCTGACACTGAGAGTGGTCCAAACGAGCTTTATGGTGGCCCTGGTGCCGGCCAAACTTTGCAGGTCGAACTTGTGCCAGCCTAACTCCAGGATGGATTGCGCTCTGTATCAATGCAAGGTCCTGGAAGGTTGTGGACAATGCGATTACATCATTACCCTCAAACCTCCAGAATGCCAAGCTCAAGGTAAGTGCCGCCACATCGGATGTGGTTCCCACAGTGGCCCATCAGTGGAACCCCACAATCGGGGCATGCCCCACCCATTCATTCACCATGTGAAGTGACCACCTTTGTTAGGTGTCTCTGGGAAGACCTGCAATTGTCTATTTTTCAGGTCCTCATTTGGGCAGGAAATTAACTATAACATCCACCTTTAGGAACTGTCCACTCAAGAAAGCATGAGGGTTGGAACCTGTTTTTACATCAAAGCTTTGCAGAGGATTTCACGGTGTCATCACACGACTACAGAGGTAAAGCTGTACTTTGCCTTGGAATGCCAGATGCAGGGGAGTGGCAATGAGATGCAGGTATCTAGTTACTGTGAACGTTCCCTGAGGCATCTGGTGGCTACTGTGAGATACAGGAAGCTGGACTAGATGGGCCTTTAGCCTGATCCAGTGGAGCTCTTCTTATGTTCTTAAGGCCCAGATAGGGTGGCAAGCAGCGATGGGATTCACAAATTGACAAGGGGAACGCTGGGCAGGACTTAGGCGGGACTTCCGCTTGAGTGGCAGCCCGTCCGCAGCGTTCCGCAGCTGTCCTGGCCTCGGGGGGAGGCTCCCGCTCGCCACAGGGAAAGGTGAGGGTCACGCCGGGTGCCTGGGCAAGCAGCGGTGGGGCGCGCTAACCAGGGGCAGCCCCCCCGAGGCCAGGACAGCTGTGTAACACTGCGGATGGGCAGCCAATCATGCGGAAGCCCCGCGTTAGTCCCGCCCAGCATTCCCCTTGTCAATCTGTGAATCCCATCGCTGGTTGCAAGCATTTACCTCAGAATTTTACCTCAGAAATTTTACCTCAGAACGCCAGATATAAGGGAGTGGCAACAGGATGTTGTCCTGTGTGCTCCCTGAGGCATCTGGTGGGCCATTATGAGATTAGCTGGACTAGATGGGACTAGATGGACTAGATGGAAGCTGGACTAGATGGGCCTTTAGCCTGATCCAGTGGGGCTCTTCTTATGTTCTGCCATAATTCTGCAGGACGGCACTCTTGCGCCAGCGCTGCGTGCTCTGGGCCGATGCAAGCGGCTTGCATCGGCCTAAGAGGGCTTCTTCGATTGCGCCCTCAATCTCTCCCTCTCACTCACTCACTCGCTCAGCCTGACCTACCTCACAGGGTTGCTGTGATGATAAAAGACGAGAAGGAACCATGTACGCCCCCTGAGTTCCTTGAAGGAAGAGTAGGACACCAATGTGAAAAACAAAGGGGAGCAAGGCCACAGCTTTAGACAGGTGCTCTCTTGCTGCTGAGCTGGAGGGGTGAGCAGCACTTGGCATCTGCTTCGGGCTCCCAAAAATCTTGGGAAATTGGCACAGTTTGGGGAGGTTCACGAACGGGTGCACCTCGCACGGACGCCAGCACACCGCCCCGATGGAATCGGACCGTGTCTGTCACTGTATTTCTCACTGCCAGTCCTGTGATTTAGCCTTGCGGGGCCGAGCGGCCGGCCACAGGAATTGACAGCCTCTCTGGAAAATCACTGACTTCCTTCGCCGTGGCAGTACCAGGCGATGTCTGCTGGCGTACCCAGCCAACCATTTAAAAAAAAAATGAATACCTTTTAGGAACCCGAGTGAAATGCAGACCTCAGATTTTCCATCAATTACATGCCGTGAGGCCCCAGACAAACAGTTCTGTGAGTGAAACCTGACACCTGGGAACACTTACTCCAGAAGGAAACCCAATAGGTCAGGATTTGACTCAGGCACTCTGGGCACACCCTTCGGCTGCGTCGCCCTCCCCAAAATAGATGCCCTGGCTTATGTAAACTGGGTAATATGTATTCGGTAAACATGTACAGCGCGACGCATGCTGCCTGCGTGAAAGGGAGCCGCACAAAAAGCTGGAGTCCTTGGCTTGCATTTTTTTAATTTAGAAAATGTTACTCACTATTCGGTTGGTCCTTTTTGTATGCAGACTTGCCATCTGCATATTCGCTTATCTGCCAGGGGCAGAATTGCAGCTTACCTCGTTATCTGCGCCTCTGTCCTCATCTGCTACACAGAGACCTTCCAAATGACCCCTTTAAAAGGGCTGGCAGAAGCATCCACTGGCCATGTTTAAGGGGTCTGTGCTGGTTGCAGGTAGATCTCTGAAGACCTCTGCAGTCTCTGGAAAGTCTCTGCAGCATCTTTTGGCACTTCCTACTGCATATTTGTGCCCTTGCACCAGGAGAGGCTCCAGCCTCAGATCTGAGTCCGCCAAATGACGTAGCACCCACGCAACGATGTGGGCGGTGCCACGTAGGGCCCAGGATTGTGCCCTCAGTTGCGGGTTGGTGGGGTCACGCGCCCATCCTGGCCTTGCTGTAGCTGAAAAGCCTCTCTTAAAAGGAAGAGGGAAGCAGAGAGGAAGAGGAAGTGTGGAAAAGCAGAGAGTGATGGACTAGAGCAGCGATTTTCCACCCGTGTGCTGTGGCACACTGGTGTGCCACGAAAGGTCAGGTGGGTCGTAGAAAGCTGGGAGCCACCATCTTGGAAGCTGCAGATCTTAGCCTAGCTATGTTCCTTTTGTGAGTTTAACAGTTTGGATTTTCAAATGAGGGTTTTTTTTAAAAAAATTGTTTTTCGTTCAGTGCTTTTACATCACATTTTGTCCTAATCGTGCTTTGTGCCAGGGCTGTTTCATGGCTGTGCAACTGCTGTAGTCCAAGAGTGCCAGTTTGCATTCCAGGAGTGTCATTTGATTACGTCACAATTACAGCACTTCCTGCTTGATGATGTCACTTCTGGCCATGACATCACTTCCGGTGGGTCCCAACACAAGTGCCAATCTAAGAAGCCTGTCTCGGTGTAAAAGGTTTGAGAACGATTGACATATCCTGTATCATGCCATATCATACTATAGAAGCGGACACTCTCGTGTATTGTATTGGCAGAAGCTGCTTGCTGATCTCCAAAAGGAAACCACATTTTTCAGAAATGTGTTGGGCGGGGGGGGGGCACAGTTATGTTTTCTTTTACTTCTGAAATACACTGCAGTGCTTCCTGCTTTGCTTCATCCTCTCTGGGACCACAAGCTGACAACAGCATTATTGAGAGCACTCTTGTCTTTTTTTCCGTCATTGGTAAATTCATTTCAGAAGCTTAAAAAACAAAGAAGGGAAGGGAAGGGAACAAAAAGAAAACTTTCCCCCCCAACACCGCGTTTTCAGAGAAGGGGCCACATCGGCGTTTCAAACTGAACTGTGGGGCAGGAGTTCTCCCCAGTAGATACAGGGTTTGGAGCTTAATAAAGTGCACTGAAGTAGCTGCTCTTTTATGGCTCTCGATGACAGCCTCTGCAAAATCAAAGGATAAAGGAAGTGGTTTTTGAATCAGCGAGATAATTTGAAGGTTGTTGTTTCAGTAAGGATAGCAGTACATAGCAGCACCATGCAGGGTAACAGTCATTAAATTATTTTGCATGATCTCTTCCTGCAAGATAATCGGTAACTGACAGTGAAACTGATGTGATAGTCTGTATTTTTTGCGTGAGGGGCAAACTTCCCAAAGTGTTTCAGTGGTTTTATTTCTCTGTCTGTGAACGAGGCAATAATTGACAGGTGTCTGTGGTTTTCTGGATTGCTGATACTACATACCGCATGACCCAGTGAAGGACAGGCACACCAGCATTCCATTGATTTCAATGGGAGAGAGTTCAAAAATTGCTGTCTTCTCTTACAGAATGCAACTTGAGTCACTTGTTAGAGCTCCCTATGCAGATGAGCTTTGCAAGCATCGGGTGTAGTGTGCCTGCTCTGTGCTTGTGGTGGATTTGTGGCCTGGATAACAAAGGTGGATCATTTGAGAGAGCAAGTGGCAAGATGGCCTGCTCTTTTTGTCAGGGTGTTGAGCTGTTTACTCAGTTATTCTTACGTGGCAATCTGGGGGACACCAATGTTCTCTGCTGCACTTGCAAAGGCTTGAGATCCAAAGGCTTCTTTGACATTCCAGCTCCATGCTGAAGAGGCAAGCCATTTTTCAGGGTTTGTTTCAAAGCTTTGTCTCTTCAGCAGTGCACACGATGACAAGAGTGGGAATCAGCTACAGGAGTGGGAAACAATGGGGAAGAAACCTTTTGAGTGCTGCTATAAAGCAGGGGTATAGCTAATGAAAGTGTAGCCCAGTGCAGAGGGCAAAATGTGACGTCACAACAGGAAGTGATGTCACAGTTGTATTTTTGTCCTCTCTTTTTTTGGCCATAACTTTTGATAGAGTAACAATATTACACTCTGGTTTGTTTAATTGCATTCTGCATTAAATTACCTTTCCAATGATATATGATGGTATTATTCATATATACCAAGGTTTTTCACCATTTTGGCCACTAATGTCAAGCTCAGCTTGTTGTCACCCTAAAGCTTGTTGCCGGGTGCAGTTGCACCACCCTGCGCTTTTTTTAGCTACGCCCCTGCTGCAAAGTGATGGCCGTAAAGTAAGAGAAGGTGGCAATCTGCAAAGAGCAAGCCAAGGAAGGCAAACAAAGGTAATGAACCTACACCAATGTTTAAGAACTCCTGTTCCGATTCTATGATAAAAGGGTCCTCCATTTGGAACCCATGTGTGCAAACAAGCCTTGAGCTCAGGATTGTCAAATCGCCCAGCATAACGGATGGAGGGGATAATAGGGCTTTGTCTAGCCCTTTCTAGAGGCTCACAGCAACACATGCACACACTTTGTGCAGATGATGGAACTCAGCATTTCCACCCAATCTTATTCCTAATGTGGGCAGTGGCTGTACTGACTGTGCAAAAGGAGTTGTCGATGACAGGGATCTCTCACTAGGCAGAACTGGGCGTCTTTCAGCTGACATACGTCAGAGGTCAGATCTCAATACACGTTAAGCATTCAGAAGAACATGAAGTGGCATGCAGAAAATGGGGATTCAAAAACTGTTCCCAAATGGGCAGTGGCTCCCAAGCTTTTTCGACTGGCGTTTACCTTGATCTCCTGGGCCATTGGCATTGGCTCCTCATTAAGGCTATAATCCTATACATCAGCGGTTCTCACACTTTTTAGCATCAGGACCTACTTTTTAGAATGACAATCTGTCCAGGACTCACCAGAAGTGGTGTCATGGCTGGATGTGCCATCATTGTAACGTCAGAGCCTGCTGCTTTCCCAAGGAGGCAGCAATACGTTGGGTTATTTCTCAGCCATTTTCCAATTGCAAAGTGAATCAGAAAGAAAAAAAAAGCCTATTTGCAATCTTGACATAAGCAAAACAACCACACAGCCCTCCTGCTTTCCAGCATCCCATCTTTTCAATACAGTTGCTCTAGGTGCTTTGAAACCCACCTGAAATCAGCTCGAGACTTACTGATGAGTCCTGACCCACAGTTTGAGAATCCACTGCTATATATTGTATAGGTAAAGGTTTCCCCACGACCGGAACGCCGTTCCCTTCCCACCGAAGTGGTCCCTATTTATCTACTTGCATTTAGGTGCTTTCGAACTGCTAGGTTGGCAGGAGCTGGGACAAGCAACGGGAGCTCACTCTGCCGCGCAGTCTTGAACTCCCAACCTTGCAGTCAGAAAGCCCAGCAACAGCGGATTAACTCGCTGCGCCACCATGTCCCCATATATATTGTATAGGGCAGCAGATTTTTTGCGAGGAGTCCACAGCTCACAGTTTGGGAATCACTGGGTTAGGGGAAAAGCTAGCAACATCTTCATAGCAACTCTCTCTCTCTCTCTCTCTCTCTCTCACACACACACACACACACACACACACACACACAGAGAGAGAGAGAGAGAGAGAGAGAGAGAGAGAGAGAGAGAGAGAGAGA
>JAJKFI010000020.1:12515790-12583625 GCA_029204185.1 Lerista edwardsae | reverse complement strand
AGAGAGAGAGAGAGAGAGAGAGAGAGAGAGAGAGAGAGAGAGAGAGAAATCAGTTGCACTGGAGCTGGGTCTGAGAGAGGATTTGCTGCTAGGCAAAAATGGGACAATCTCTATGCACATCACCCTGACCAACTTGGGTGCATTGACTGATTAAAGTTGAACCGAAATCATTTGTTAGCTTTCCCTTTGCAGCTCATTTCTGCAAACACATCAGACTTGGTTGATTTAAGGGGTAGATGATGCACCAAGAAATGTTTGCATCTGTGACTTTTATTGCAGAAATAAGTTCTGCTAGGACACGGGAGAAAGGGCATTGTTCCTAGCCAGGCACATTATGTTCCTTGCAATTCCACTCCCATTTAAACAGGATACACAGAGATGCACAGCAAACTTTAATGGCCAAGCGGATTTTTTTTTTTAAGTGATACAATGGCCTTGCCGAACCACAGGAGGCCAGCTGATGGCCAAAGAGAATGGATGTTTCAAAATGTCATTTGGGGGTGGGAATATGCCTTGAGTTTGCATTGTGTCCTGGCTTTGCATCGCTACCTAGAGAGGCAACAGATTGCTGTGCTGCATCTTTCCAGTGCCGTTGCCAACGTTTTTAGTGCTACTGCAGCTTTGAAATAATAGGCTTTCCGCAGTGGCAAACCTCTGGTTGCAGAAAATAATGGTCTTTTTGGATTAAGGGCACAGGATAAGAAACTAGCAAAAAACAACAACCCCAATTTTCGGCAAGTTTTACAAAAGAAATGCCATTTGGGGTCTCTGGAAAAAATGGAGGTGGGGTAGGCACTGAGTACAAACAGTGGTAGCACCAGAAAAAATGTGCAGGGGGTGGGGGAGGAAGGGGAAAAATGTATGGGGGCTTACTTTAGATTTCTGAAAGATAACGCAAGGCATGCTTTAAACATTTGGCCCAATCCTAATCACTAGTAGCACTGGCAGAACATGTGTTCCACCAGTACATGCTGTTTCAAATGCACTGCAAAGTGCTTTTTGATAGCATTACTGGTCATCGTGCCAGTGGGAAGGCTGTTATTGGTAAGTTCAGAGCAGGGGCAAGGGGTGTTGGGAGGAAGTGGAATGGAGTGGGTGGAAGGCAAAGATAGGATAGATCAAGAATTCTTCCGTTTAATCTGGGGTCTCCAAACCGTTGTGTGCAGTTCCCCAGCCTCTTGAAGCTAAAAACCGCTCAAAAGATGCACTTCTGGGTCTTCCTTCGTGAGTATATACCACATTCAGCTACTAGGGGCGCAGAATGGAATTGAATTACTCCATTACTCTGCATTACCTTTAGCACCTCTAGTGGCTGAATGATCCACCCCAGTGACCCCCCCAACCCCACCCCACTTACTGTATTCAATCAAACTCTTCAGCACATCAGTTCTCCGTGTATGTTTGTATATATTTTCCGACCCCCAACACGGTGTCCGATATATGATGCAGACCTTGTACTGAAAAGTTTAGAGACCGCTGGTTTAAGCAAAAACACCCATGCTGCAATCACAATGGGTGAAAAATTGGCCCTGGTGTGTCAGGGGGCAAGGTCCCCCCAGATCCATGGATAATTAAAACCACGGATATTGGATCCACAGATATGTGGGACCACCTCTATGTGTTTTTTTTTTTTAAAATAAATGTTGATTATCATAAAGAAAAACTCTCTGAATATTTTCAAAGTACATTCAAGTTACCCCAGGTCCACGGGCAATTCACAGAGAGTTGCACTCACTTCCCCTTTCCCTCTTACTGATGAGTTAACTGCTGAGAATTAGCTGGGTATGAATTGGCTCCAGTTTGTACAGTATTTTCAATGTGTTCAATCTCTGGCATAATCCATCAGGGCATAGAAAGAATGTCTTTCTGAAACTCTGGAGAGCCAGATTTGATGATACTGAGCCAGAGGTACTGAGATACTGAGAAAGGATCTTGACCTCTCTGGCTGAGTTTCATCTATTCAAAACTTCAAAACATCAAAATTTCCTATTAGAGAATGTTACCTGCAGGGCCAAGTCACCCTCTGGCACATTTGCATTTTACCCCGGCATGAGATTTTGGCTCTGATAAAGAGAAAACCTGGATGGTTTTCATGTTGCCAACATTGCTGATGGACCAGTTCGACATGAACAATTGGGACTGTTAGATGTGCATCCAGGTTCGCGGAGGAAATGCCCATCGGAACCGGGAAGCCAGGTTTGCCACAGCTTTGCCACAGCTTATCATTTCAGGCTTTGAAAACACATCATTCCGTCTGAAGGCCGTGTTTAGCCTTTGGCTGCACTGAGCGCCCATCCTGACCTGACTGCGACAGATTTATTTATGGTCTTGATGATATACATCAATCTTAATCACATTGCCACACCCACTTAATTGGACAGTGACTTTGGTGGGTAGAGACACACCCTTCAGGTAGGCTCTGTCAACTGTCTCATTTCGTTGCATAAGATATCCAAGTTCCCAGGCATGATTCGACATTGTGAACTTTGTCTGCAAATGCTCTTTTTGTGTTTTTTTTCTTCCTTTTTTGGCTACTCAGCTGTTTCTGAACATCAAGAACCTGTATTTGTAGGCTGTAGCAAAAGCAAACAAAGGACTCTGTTGCAATGCAGAGAAAATTGTGTGAATTCTATACCACGGTGTTTTTCAAATTGTGGGTCGGGGCCCACTTGATGGGTCACTGCCTGATGTCAGGTGGGTCACAAAAGCTAGGAGCAGCCATCTTGGAAGCTGCAGACCTTACTCTTGCCACATTCCTTTTGTGAGTATTTGAATTTTCACGTGAGGTTTTTGTTTAAATGTTGTTTTTAGTTCCTTCAGTAACATCTCTACAGGGGTGGGTGGGTGGAGTGCTATATTTGCAAGGAGCCTTAACTTGCTGGGTAAATCGCTTTTCTCCCTTGTTTAGTTTAATTTAGTTTATTATCATTGATATGGTCATAGACCAGCATATATTATAAATCCTCTCCCTTGCCTCCATAGCCAGAAAGCAATGCCAAGGTGTTGCTTTGCCTAAAAAATTGGCTACTACAGCAAGGGAGAGGAGTGTACTCCCTTGCAAAACTTAGTGGTCCGCCCCCCCCATAGGGACACTACTGAGTTCCGTGCTTTTAAATGATATTTTGTCCTCATCTTGCTATCTGTCAGGGATGTTCCCTTGTTATGAAATGGGTGCAGTCCAAGAATGCTGATTTGCATTCCAGGAATGTCATTTGATTGCATCACAATGACAGCACTTTGTGCTTGAGGATGTCACTTCCGGCTATGACATCACTTCCAAGTTAATGACATCACTTCCAGTGGGTCCCAATATGAGTGCCATTCTAAAACGCGGGTCCCACTCTAAAACGGATTGTTTGGATTATCTTATGCTCCTATCTTGTCTTTTAATGTTCTGTTAAATTTATTATTGTTTCCTATTTTAATTTCAGTTACAATCTAGTTGATGTTTGACTGGGTATTGCTAGACATCTGGGGAATTCTAGCAAAAAGCTGACGATTATAGAAAGGCTGGCTCACGCTGCCTTCAATGGAATAAACGATCATACAAGCAAACATTCACATTTGAATAAGATCAGTCCATCCTTCTTTATGTCTGTAGTCATATGGGTGGCAATGTGTGGGGTGGAAAGGCAGGAACTTTGCCTAGCTAGCCATTGTCACGCCACAGTCTCTGCACCTTCCTGAATGAACCTCAGCTTCCTTTTAAAAAGAAATGATTCATTGGCAGTGCCTTCTGCCTCAGTAAGGGAGTCAACGTAAAGAGTCAGATCTAAAGGCAACAGTCAGCATACATTCTTAGAGGATCTCAAAAATACACAGTGTGTGATGCCGTCCAGCCCATGCTGAGCTGCTCCATTTCAGCTTGCAGGTGTGGGGGACTGCAGGTTTGATTAGTCTCCCAAGAAAAGATTTCTTCCACCTAGAAAACTGGCATCAGAAAGACTAGACTAGAACCTTTTTCCTCAACTGGCAATTATGTGCAGGAAACCTTTTCTGCATGTAGAACTTCTGAGTAATTGCTCAGGGCCCCAGCACTTAAGGAGGGCTTTCCCTCTGGGGAAGATTACAGCTGTTTGCCATTTTGCTGGCAGCTGCCTTTGTTTCCCCACCGGAACGTCTACTTTCTGGTAGGCCTCAACCGCGGGGCCTTTTCTGTGGTGGTGCCCGCCCTGTGGAATACTTTCCCAAGGGCTGTTAGACTGGCTCCTTCTCTGACAGCCTTCAGTCACAGTCCCAATGCTTTTCTGTTTGAAATGACTTTTGGACACTCTACAGTCTTGATTCACTTGTATAACTCTCTCCCTCTCCCTCTTCTCCCTCCCTCCCTCCCTCTGTCTCTCTCTGTATATGTACAGTGTGTGTGTGTGTGTGTGTGTGTGTGTGTGTGTGTGTGAAATAATGTTTTCTTTTAATTGTTCCTAATTGTTGCAAACTTCTTTGCTAGTCTCGTGCAACGTGAAATACAAATCTTGTAACTAAATTGTGGGTGGGAAAAGTGAAACCAATTGTGGGAATGAGCTGAAAGGAGCAAAAAAGATCCCCCACTGCTGTTGAGATAAGTACCCTCCCAATGAACCTTAGGGTAGTCTGCCCATCAAGGGGCCCCTGCACATCTACAAACAGGTCTGTGGTTTCTGCCACATCTTATTTACATAAGAACATAAGAAGAGCCCTGCTGGATCAGGCCAAAGGCCCATCTAGTCCAGCTTCCTGTATCTCACAGCGGCCCACCAGGTGCCCCAGGAAGGCATGAGACTACAAGATGCTTGCATCCTGTTGCCACTCCCTTGCACCTGGTACCAGTAGCCCATCACCTGTGTAAGGAGGTTGCACAATCCATCATTGCCTATAGCCCACGATAGACCTTTCTTTGAATGTTCGTCACTGCTAGGGGTGCCAGGTTGGATATAACCAAAACCCTGTGATTTCTGAGGCGAGGACTTGATGATGTCACACGACAGAGCCTGATGATGTCACAAAATAGGGTCTGGTGATGTCACAAAAAATGCGGGGGGGGGGGATCTGATACCTGGAAGGAATCTTCATGTACAGAGGCAGGACCAGGCACAAAGCTGGACAATCTTTGGCTCCCCAGACTGTTGCTTTTGCTAAAATATTGCCTCACCCCTGGCTGCAGGTTCTTGGGTCTCTGGCCACCTGCTGCAGAACAAAACCATTATTTTGCACTACCATTTTATCAACGGGGCTTGCCCAAGCCTTCGTTCTCTTTAGAATTGACCCTTATATTCCTTGGCATTGAAGGTGATGTGGAGGAAGGATGTCATAATGTTTCCCTATTCCCTAACAAGCCTTTGAGTAGCCCTGTCAAAAGTGATCTTGAGCAGAACTGAACTAATCAGGAATGAAGTGTGAGCCTGACATACACTTGAAGGGATCTTGGAAACTGGCGGGGGCGGGGGGAACGGGACGGCGGCTGATGCTAATGTGTTTCCAACCACACATTAAAGAAAGAAAATTAGTCAAACAAGAAGATTTGATTCAGATTTGGTCCTCCGTATAAAGGCCTGAATTGCATGTGCTAGAGGTATGCAGATCGCATTTCCATGTGACTCTTCACTAAGCTGAAGGAAGGGTTACAGGTAAGCCCCAAATGACTCTGTTTCTCCAGGCATTTGGATGGGTGGCAAAGGTTTATCTCAGGCCATTTTGGGGTCACCCCCCTGGCTCTGCTCCATTGCTGGACCCCACCCCAGTACCAGAGTCCGTCCTCTCCATTTTTTCAAGGGTTGGCAGACCCGTCAAAAGACATCAGCAGGATATCTTTCCATCATAAGACATAATAATCAAGGATCTCAGGGTTGGGACACATCTGAGCTGGCAGCCTTATGCTGAAGAGGCTCTAATGCTGCAGAGCAGCTATTCTCAAACTGGGGGTCAGTGGCCCACCAGCTGATCACGACCCAATTTTGGGTGGGTTGTGAAACTAACATGGCAGATAAGGCTATGTGCATTAAGGGTTAAACAACCTGCCACTTGGGGGAAGCACTGCTGACCAATCAACGTTAGAGCCACAGGCGCTTAAGTGGCTGGCAAAGTGAAACTTTTTTTTGAGGTGGGGCCCAGTGCTAAAGAGTTCAAGAACCATTGCTGCAGAGGATAACTAGGGGTGATTTTTTCGGTGATCAACACAGAACGCTAAATAATGAGAATTTCTACTCAAAATGCTACATAAAACGAAATTTGGATCAAATTGCGAAATAACACCGCTCTCGCATATTTTTGACACAAATTTAAATCAATTTCACAAAAAATAACACCACATGTTTATTTTTGACATAGTACTGAGGAATCCACAAATAGTTTTCAGTAAGGGATCAGGAGGAGGAATGGCAGAAACAGGAGGAAGCTTGCTTAAACTTGCATGAACATACATGTTCATAGTTCACAGTGCACGATGGGGTGGCTTTAATGGAATGGAAGTAGTAAGTAGCAGTTTCTTGACACTCCAAGCAGCAATCAAGTGTACAGCTTGGGCAGGCTATTTTGGACTGGTGTGTGTTTGTGTGACAGTAATTGCTTGCCTTTGTAGGGCCATTTACCCTTTTTTATTGCAATGTTTGTACAATTCGCAATAAATTGTGTGTGGGGCTGTTCCTATGTTCTTATGAAAGCAGGGGCGTATCTAGACAAAATTGCGCCCGTGGCACGCAATGAAATTGCACCCCCCGTATGACATCACAATGTTGTGGGGTGTGGCTTCTGCTGCCATGTGTCTGCAGAGCCAACACACACACACAACAACAACAACAACAACAACAGACCCAGCCAGGGAAATGTAGCCATGCCAATGGCGCCCCCACCTTATGGAGCCCCAGGGCTCGTGCCCCCTGCTGCCATACCCTAGTTACGCCTCTGTATGAAAGGATAGGATTCAGCTCCAAATCTATTTGTTCAAGTAGAAACTGATGTGGCTGCAAAGTGAATGGTTGCCACGACTGAAAGACCAGTGCTGGAAATACATTTTTGCTGGATGAAACTTTAATGATTTTGAAAAGCCCAACCTGATGCTAAAAGTGGGCCTGGAAATTCGCCAGAGTTTTGCACTCTTTTTTTTTTTCCAACCTTGTGTGAATATCCTGCCGCGTTGCCCTGTAAAAAGCAACGCATCCTCTCAACGGGAGCCTGGGATCTGCTGCTGGTCAGACAATGTCAACTTTGGCAAATGCCACCCTGTCGGCTGCAACTTGGGGAGTGAGCATTATAGTAAATCATTATTGACGTCTTGCTCAACCGACGGAAACGTCAATAGTTATAAAAAGGGTATTTCATAACACATGCACAAAACAGTGATTATTTTGCTTGACTGCACAGAACGTCGTCCATGTTCCTAGGGAGGCAGGAGTGATTTCTGGATTTGTTTTCCCAGGATCGTGAAAGTGGAGCCTGTTGATTCATCCCACAAAAGGCGATGGACTTCAGAGTATCTGCAGAGGGGTTAGGTGACAGCACATTGCAACATCAGAGTTTGTCCTCATAGATCTCATTACACTACTGTTTCCCTTTTGGATTTTTTTTTCTCATAGATCAGCACTGCTAACCACTATTTTTAGCACATCCTTAGATTGCTTCTGTGGAATGTTTTTATTTATATGAGTTACCGTCAGCTATTTTCAATCGGTCCACAGGTGTGCCACAGGAGTATTTATTAGTAGGGCCATTGGGGTGTGTGAACTCCACGGCAGCAGTGCGGTGTGCCTTGTCAGTTGCTAAAAAAAAACAAACTGATGATGTGCCCTGAAAATGTTAGTGCCTTGTCAGTATGCCATGAGATGAAAAGGCTGAAAATCTCTGAGGGTGCAATCCTAACCTGGAGTTAGGGCAGCACAGTTAGGCCAGCAAAGTTTGGCTAGCACAAGGGCCACTGTAAAGTGCATTTGGACCACTCTCAAGAGTCAGGGAGGATGGTGCACGTCTGTGTGCTGGCCTCTGAGAGAGGGGTCCAAACAAACTTTACAGTGTCCCTTGTGCTGGCCAAACTTTGCTGGTCTAACTGTGCCAGCCTAACTCCAGGTTAGGGTTGCGTCCTGTTATACAGTAATGATTTTGAGGGAAAGGGCAAGTGTACTTCTCTCTCTCTCTCTCTCTCTCTCTCTCTCTCTCTCTCCCTCTCTTTCAATAATAGTAGTCTTTGAGCCACCCACAGACAAGGCAGAGGTTTCAACTACTTGAAGGACTCAGTACATATGCAAAAGTACATACATATATATGTAAATTAAAAGAAATGTACATATTTTAAGGCCTCCAGAAAAGCCTGATGCAGACTGAGGTTGCAAGACTATCCAACTTTCCCACAAGAGGGTAAGGGCAATGCAGCTCTGAAGTAAGGGGACAAACATTCCCTTATCTTGAGGACGCCTCTATGACTGCCCCCCCCCCACTGCAGGATGCAGCACACGCCCCATTGACACCGCTATGTCAGTGCTGGAAAGTTGGTTAGGTTTGCGCCCAGAGCGTAAAGTATGTTGGAGTCAGAGAGGCCAGCATCCTCCCTGGCTCTGAAAGTGGTCCAAATGTGCTTTACGGTGACACTTGTGCCGGCCAAACCTTGCTGGCTTAACTGTGCTGACCTAACTCCAGGTTGGGATTGTGCTCTGCGATGCTTAGAGTCTTCCATGTGTTCTTGTGCGCAGGTTTCAGTGGCTCCCAAACCTTTTTGACTGGCAGCTTCTTTTACCTACTGGGCCATTAGCTACAATCTTATACATAGTATAGTGTGGCGGGTTTTTTTGTGAGGATTCTGCCCCTCCCCTGCCATGGCTCACAGTTTGGGAACCACTGCAGATTTGGGATTTTGGAAGAGGGCTGGGGCAGGAGGTAGAGAGGGAATTAGCCTGCCTGAGCCACTTGGGCATTGGGTGGAGAGACGCAGCTTTTTGTTAAGGTCCTTGTTGTAAGTATCTAATGGTCAAGAGCATGCACCATATTGTCTACTTAAAATGCTGGTGGCAAAGGCATCTTTCAGTATATCAAGTGGCGTGTATGTTTGTATGGGTTGAAGATGGGCTGTTGCAAACAGTCTGCTGCATCAGATGTCACTCCTGATTAGCAGTTTCTTTTCAGCGAGGCTGGAAACAAATACTGATCAGTAATAATACAAGGCTGGGTACCTCAAAATTAAGTGTCTGACAACTAGACAAGACGCAATTGACTGTGACATTGTTCAAACCATCGGCCTGACATGACTTGTTGTGTCGTAACGAGATGCTATCGGGGATCTAACCCAGCATTACAATACATTAAGCCATCGTTCTTTCTCGGCTGTCTTGCAAGGTGGTTGTCTCAGCACATTTAGCTTTCGAGGGGCACTGATGCCAAAACATTACATACAGAAAAGGCAATCCTAAGCTCACAGCATTTAGGAGAAGTCCTTAAACGTCAACCTGTCTGCTCTCCAACCTGTAGCAACACAAATATATATATATCATCAGTCTTTATTTCTTTAGTCCTTGAGAGATGGTAATCTAATCCAGTTTACAGGGTGGAATGCATTCTCCACCAAACCAAACACACCCCAAAAGGTGACCAGCAAGGTCTTTGAGAATCATTCTGTTTTTGTAGGAGTGGTGGGAACAGACGACAAGAAAGGAGAACAGGAGATCCATTAATTCATTACAGTAGTGTAGCTAGAGAAGGGCACACTTGCCATCTGAGCCATTCTGGGCAGCAATGGCAACTTGCGGGAGACTGTTGAGCAACTGTGTGTTGCTGTCGCTGCCCAGAATGACTCTGACAGTAAGTGGGGGGCTGCTGACATCGCACATTGTGGTGCCTGCAGCACTCACGACTCTTCTCCAAGTCACTGGCCCAAGACTTGAGAGGTCTGAGCCTGTGACTCGAGTTAACACAAAAAAACAGCATTTTCGCGACTCAAGTCGAGATGACTCTAATTAGGTCATGATGACTTGAATTGGGTTGCAACGACACACATGCCCATCCAATGAGGATGAGGATGATGAATTGGAGAAGCAGTGATGGCAGATGGTGGATGGCCCACTCCAAGCCATCGCCTGAGGCAATTGCCTCAGCCTGCCTCACAGATGGGCCAGCCCTGTTCTCAAGGCACACAGAAATTACAGCAGCATACAGTAGTATTTAAAGGATATGTGCAGACCAACAATTGAGATGCTTGACATTACATTGTAGTAGTAGTAGTAGTAGTGTGTGTGTGTGTGTGTGTGTGTGTGTGCGCGCGCGCTGTAGCACCACTGAAGGAAATATGCGATTTTCATTACTTAGCCATGTAGAAATGGTGATATCTATAACAGCATCTCTGCAGATGTAGGCCTTTGTTTTCACATCGCGATCCCTTTCGTCTGTCTGCCTCTTTGTAATGTGTTTTTAATTATCAATTCTTTATGTGCTTACAGCGTCACTGAATCACATAAAAGACATTACAGTAGATCATTTTGGTGCGCTGTCGTTTCATCGTGCAAACCCCCTCTCTTCCCATTACCAGAGCAAGGTTAAGCAGAATGCAAAGGTCTTGCTAATATTTTTTTCTTCCCCCAACACCCGCCAAGGCAGATATTAATAGCTTTTGATTTAGATTTTGTCTCTGATGAATTAGAATGGGAACACCACCTCCGCAGAGATTGGGATCCTCCAGATTTGATCTGCACACCTCAGTCTCTCACCTCTTAACCACAGAACACTTCAAACCAGTTACAGAGAATCAAAGTCATTTGCTATGATTCAGGTAAAGGAAAGTGGAACCAACCTTACAAAAGGCATGGTTGAGAATGTGCAGCAATGGAGAAAGGGAAAGTGAGAAATTGGCTCCTCTGTTCCAAGGGTGTCAAACTCATTTCAGACAGTGGGCCAAATAGTGTTTATGATGCCAGCTGAGGGCTGGAAGTGACATAATTAAGCAGGAAGTGATGTCATTAAGCAAGTCATGGCCGCAGATAAGCACTTTTGTCTCACTTAGGAACTCATGAGCTGCAAATAGAAGAGAAAATATGCAAACCTTAACCATATTTTCAAGATATGGGAGAGCCCACTTAACATGCGAGCAGCACTTTTAGCAGTGACACCTCAGCACAGGCTCAGTAGCTGATAGCAGCTGATGATGGGGCTGGGAGAGCCCAAGGGCTGAATAAAGAGCTTCGAAGGGCTGCATCTGATCCCGGCTATTATGTTTAACAAGCCTACTCTATTCAGATGAGAATGTCTCTCTCTGCATCATGTCTGTCATCAGACATGTCATGTAGCGGGTACGCAGGGGTACGCGAGTACCCGTTCCTAGGATTAGGGCTGGCCCCGCCCATTCATCGACTCCATTGGCGCTCCACTTCGCCCCCTGCAACGTTTGAATTGCCTGCACGTTTGAGTTGCCTGCACGTTCTCAGAGCCAGGCAGGCAGGCAGGCAGGCAGCGGAGCGAGGGAGACCGACGGCGGCAACAGCGTGAGCAGGTAGGCTGCCTAGGGCTCCCTCCCGAGGAAGCATGGCGGTTCCAGGGGGGAATCAGTAGCCCGCGCGGTGGCCCCGGAGAAGGCCCGGGACTCCTGGGCCTTCTCCCGGGCCGCTGTGCAGCCTACCGAGGAGGTGCGGCGGTTTCTGGGGGCAGTTCCTTGGTTCTGGCTATGACCTCACTTCCGGTGACCGGGCCCCGACACAAGTGCCAATCAAAAGTGATGCCATTTAGATCATTTAGATGCCATTACTGTCTGTCATGTGTCACCTATGACAGTAGTTTTCAAATTGTGGGCCAAGGTTCCCCATGGAACTATAGAAACCAGCCATGGGAACAGAGGAATTCTTGCAAAAAAAACCACTGCCATATACAATGTATAGCAGTGGTTCTCAAGTGTTTTAGCACCGGAACCCTGTCTGGGACACAACGGAAGTGATGTCATTAACCTGGAAGTGATGTCATGGCCGGAAATGCCATCACTGTGACGCCAGAGCCTGCTGCTTTCCTGAGAATACAGCAATAAATTGGCTATTTCTCAACCATTTTCCAATAGCAACGTAAATCAAAAAGAAAAAAAATTTCTATTTGCAACCTTGACACAAGCAAAACAACCACACAATCCTCCCTTTTTCCAGCAACCCATCTCCCCATATTTTCAATATGGCTGTTCTGGGTGCTTCACAACCCACCTGAAATTGGCTTGTGGTCCAACCCACAGTTTGGGAACCATTAATGTATAGAATTGTAGCCCTGATGGGGAGCCTAGTGGCCCAGGAGGAACCCACCAGTCAAAAAAAGTTTGGGAACTACTGCCTAAGAGAATTACCTGTTTGTTTGTTGGTTTGTCTACATCATATATGTGTGTATGTGAGAGAGGGTGTGTGGCATGCATCGGTTTTCAGTATCTGTGGATTATGTGTGTCGGGGTCATTGTCGAGCCCACTAAACAAACTGGTGTCAATCTTGTTTGCATCAGCTAGTTAGGGAGAAGGGTGCCTCTGAACATGTGCAGACTGAATACCCTTCCATCATAACCCATGCAAGCACAGTTCATACATTTGGGGACAGGAAGGAGGGCATCCTGGTCAGGAGGCATGCAGGGCTTCCGCTTGCAAACTTCAAACCAAGAGAGAAATATTCATGGCGGTTTGTTATTGTGCTTTGTTGATTTTTGCTGGGCCTTGTGGGAAACAAAAGGAATCATTATTATATTTACAGAGAATGAACTGCAGATGTTCTGATCCCAGAAACTGCGCTTCAGTTTTCCCCATGCCTACCTAATCAACCCAAAATGCAAAGGAGCCGGGGGGGGGGGGAAATAATCACATCTTATTACCTAATGCTCTGCATCTCTCCGCAAAATTCGCATTTTTCTTCTCTTGCGCCTGAAGGAGATGAGAGTGATCGGAGGTTTCAGTGTGTCTTCTGAAGCACGAGCTGTGCAGAAACAGTTCACGAGCTGTGCCCGAAGGAGCGTCAACTCTTCTACAGGCGAGAGTTTCGTTCGTTCGAGCCTCCATTCTGCATTTTGATGCTACATCCAAAGTCCAAAAAGGGATGTAGTATGGACAGTGGCATTTCTGAAGGGGGACAAATGCCCCGGGCGCCAAGTGGGGGTGGTGGAAAAATCGCTGCCAGCCCCTCCACTTGATGCCAAGGGGTTGCACCCCCCCCCCAGGTTCCGTATATTTTGCTCACAGAGCAGCAGGGAAAGGCCTTTCCCCACCGCTCCAGGGGTCAGTGGTTTTCCCCTGCCTGCCCCCTCCTCCTCCACTTAAAAAAAAGCAGAGAAGGAGAAGGAGGATGGCGGGAAAAATCTCTGACAGTGGCTACAATCGCAGCCACCATCAGAGCTTCCTCACACCTCTCTGGGTACTGCCGTCCTTCTCCACTTTAAAAAAAAGTGGAGGAGAGGCAAGCAGGCAGGGTTGCGACAGTGGCTGGGATTGCAGCCACCATTGGAAGTTTTTCCCACCCTGCCCCTCCCTTTAAAGGGGCAGATGCTCTGAGAGTCCACCCCTTTCCCAAATGGTAGGAGGAAATTGTGCTGGGGGGGACAGCATTGTAGGTCCTGGCTCCAGGGCCGGGAGAGAGTCAGGACCGCCCCTAAATATGGAGGTGAGAGCTTCCAATAAAATCTTACAGCATCTTGCACTGTAGCATCATTCCACTGTAGCATCATACAGTGGATGATGCTCCACTGTAGCATCATCCATTCAGATGTACACCCTATAGAATTCAGTAAGAATTCCCTCCAGGTAGGTGTGTATAGGTCCCAAGCTTGTACATACTTACCTGGGAGTAAGTTCCCACTGATACTCTTTTGAGTAGGCAAGCATAGACTTGTGTTGTGGGCAGCACAATCCAAACCGGCACTTAGACTAGCTCAAGTCACTTGTACCGCCTTCCGGTTGCTGTGAATATAAAGTGCGTTGGTGCCACTTTGGGAGTCAACTAGGCTGGTGTAGAGGGACATGCCGGCCTTCTGGCACCAGATCCAGTGGCGAACCAAGGGAGGCTGATAGGGTGGAGGCAGGGCAGAATGGGCGTGCCTCAGGGACAGACTGGTTTTGAGGAGTGGGGATGACCAGAGGCAGATCTAAGGGAGGGCAAAGCTCTAAGTTTTGCAAGAAGCCTGACCTTGCAGTGGAAATCACTCCTCTCCTGCCCCGTTTTAGCCAATCCTCACAGGGAAAAGCAACATCTTGGCGTTGCTTACTGGCTACAGCAGCAAGGGAGAGGAGGGATTTACATGACAGGGTAAGGCTTCTTGCAACACTTAGAGCTTTGCCCTCCCTGTAGATCCGCCTCTGGGGATGACTGCTGAGATACCCCACTTGTCCCTTTGTTTCCAGTGCCCACTTGGAAACTCCAGTTGCGTGACAGAAGCCCAGCTCAACAGAAGCTGCTGATCGCCCACGGCTGGGTTCTCTCTCTAGTCTAAGGTTTGCCGTTCTTTGCTTTTCACATCCTTTGCATGTTGATAGGGTTGAGCCTCCCCTTCTTGGTTTCCTGGGGTTCACTAGGCTGCCTGGCAAATATTCCTACTTACCCAGAGGTGCACCATAAGAACATAAGAAGAGCCCTGCTGAATCATGCCAAAGGCCCACCTAGTCCAGCTTCCTGTATCCCACAGTGGACCACCAGATGCCTCAGGGAGCACGTGAGACAACAAGATGCCGGCACCAGCTACTGCCTTCGCCACTCCTCCTTTTCTCTCCACCCCCCCCCCGGCCCTGGATTCTGAAAGGAAAATGGTGTGGAGCAAAAGAGGAAGTGCGGAGGAGAGTGGTGAGTGAGAGAGCATTTCCACCACCACGGTTCCTCTTTTGCACCATCCTTTTTGAATCCAGGGACTGAAGAGTCCCAGGTGCAGGTAGCTGGTTGAAGGCAGGACTCACTACCTGACGCTTCAGTCAGCCTTGCAGGTGAGCCAGCCTCAACCGACCCAGGGGAAAAGTGTTTGCATTTGGTGGACCTTTGCATGATCTTTCTGCGATGGCTGATTCACACATGTATCTCGTTCAAGGCAGAGGGAACCAACCCAAGTACAGTGATGCCTCCATAATAAACTCTTCTCCTTGCCTTTTTGTGGCATCTTAACCTCTGCTGGATGCTCTTCTTGAGGATGCTCTTGCACTCCTGTGTGGCCAGCCCCCGACCTGCCCCCACGTAGGGCCAGTCTGGAGAATTGTGCAGCATAAAGTGATGGATGTTGGTCCTGAAATCTGCCTGGAGGCAAAGGAGGCCAGGAGGGAAGACTCTTCCCCACTGTCCCCTTATATGCACTCATATCAACTATTTAATTTCTATTCCGATTTTCTGCAATAAATTGCACTTCTTGCCTATCCCTGATAAACTGTTTTTCCTATGCTCAAGGCAGGCCCGCAAAACCAAAAGGAATAAGAGCATAAGAAGAGCCTCACTAGAGCAAGCCAAAGGCCCTTCTAGTCCAGCTTCCTCTATCTCTGTGGCCTACCAGATGCCTCAGGGAGCACTTGAGGCAACAAGATGCCTGCATCCTGTTGCCCCTTCTCTGCATCTGGCATTCTGAGGATGAGGAAGCTTACTTCTATAGTATGGAGGTTGCACTACTAATCACGGCCTGTAGCCTGCGATGGACTTTTCCTCCAGAAATCTGTCAAGTCCTCTTTTATGCCACACACCAAAACCAAGAGGTAAAAGTAATAAAAAGGAAGTGAGCTGCTACCCCACTTTCCAAAACAAACAAACAAACAAACAAAACCAGCCCAAAGAAGGGAGTTTGGTCAAAGCAGGCACACTGTGAAATGGGGAATGGGGCACATTCCTGCATGTCTTGAATTGGGAGCAAAACACTGCAATTCAGGTGAGTATGCCTTTTCCAGACTGCTTGGAATAGGAAGGTATCAGGATGTTGGGTTTGCCTGGATTTTGGAATACTTGCATAAATATAATAAGAAATGCTTCCTCTTGCTCTTTTCATTTGGGTGTCTGCTGGCCTCTTTGACATTTTTCAACGCTATCTGTATAGTCACACACCACAATGTAGAGAATAGAACTTAGAGCCTGTATGTGGGAATGAGCACAAGACCTGCCAGTGTTCACACTACAGAAAGTTTTTTTTTAAAAGTATCGGACAAAAACGTCTGGATTTTGGAACAGTCTAGATTTCAAATGTCGGGATAAGGGATCAGCTACCTGTCCAAGGGTCGACTATGCGCCCAGATCTCATCTTGACGTGAAAATGCCAATGTGGGCTGAGGCACGAGGGCCACACGCCAAGTTGTCTCCGAAGTAAATTCTGCCGGCCTTGCAGCCAGCGAAGGGCGCTTTGGGGGACTGCGGCCCGTTCCCGCGGATGTCCACGCGCGTTCCGGGCTCACTCCCGGCGCGGGCCTTGCTGCCGGGGACTTCGCCTCTCTTCTGAGTAGACGCGCCGAGGAGTGGGCTGCAAGCTCCACCCACGCCTTGTGTGTGTTTGTTTGGGTTGCGTCGGAGTCGGAGCTGTCCTCCCCCTTGCCTGGGGGACGGGACGGGACACGGCGCGTTCCTCCAGCCGCTGGAGGAGGGGGGGGAGGCGCCGGCGGCGGACTGGCTGAGCGGCCGCCCCGCGAGTCCCTCTCTCCGGCCGGGCAGGGCGAGGCGAGGCGAGGCGTGCGAGGGGGAGGAGGAGGAGGAGAGCGGAGGGGGCCGGGCCGGCGGGGCCGCCGCTGGTCACATGGAACCTCAGCTGGGCCGGGGCGCCGAGGAGGAGGAGGCTGCTGCGAGGGACGATCGGGGCTGTTAGCAGGCGCCTGCGAAGGAGGAGGAGACGGAGAAGGCTGCCCGACCGACCCAGGCGGCGCACGACGAGAGCGCAGCCAGGTCCGCCGCGCTCCGCTCCCGCTCGCCGCCCGTGCGCCTCCCTCCTCGGCCGGCCTCCGCTTCGTCCCCGACAAATGATGTGTTTAGTGATCGCCGCGATGAAAGGTGAGTGCGAGGCGAGGGCTCGGCGCGCTGAAGCCCCGCCGCCGCTCGCCTCTCCTCCGCGCCTTTGCGCGTCGTGCAGCGCCGGGGAGCTTGCTGAGCTCTGGACGTCCGCTCGCTCGCTCGCGCGCTGCGTCCCTCTGGCCGGAAGATCGTGGCGCAGCGAGCGCTGTCCCGGGAGCCACTCGCGTCCCCTAATCCGGATTAGCCCGGCCCTCTTGCCCCATCGGGAAGGCGAAGTCGTTCTGTTTGCTCGGAACCGAGTTCAACGGGACCTACTCCCGAGTAAACGTGGGGTGGGCTCGGACTGCCAAGTGGCAGGCCTCGGTATTAGGCTTGAGAAGTAAGACCCGCAGTTTAGCGGGGCTTTATTCCCAGGTCAGTCTACTCGCCTGGAAGTAAATATTTACGAGCAAACGTGTCCAGGATCAGACCCGTTCCCTCAAGACAAGTTACTTATGTGCAAAGGGGAGGAATCTCGCTTTCCCTTGTTGCAGATTTATAAGGACGTGAACTTTCTAATGCATGTTTGTGAGTACAGACAACAATGAGGTGCTATGGTTAATGGGAATTAAATAATCCGAAGTAGTACAATGGTGTGATCTTTTGCATATGTGAAAGCAGCAGAGATTAGAATCTGCATCCCCCACCCCTCCCAAGCATGCATTAAAAGGAAGTTCATCTTCTCTATTAAGTTGCTTTCAGGCACAGACAGGTGGTTAAAACCTGCTAAGTTAGAGGAATGGGTCATCTTGCCCACTAAACTGAACCCTTGGTAGTACCCTGTCCCCAGAGAGTGCTCATCTTCCTTTGATGGTGAAATTTGTTCCATTCTGGTACCCGATTGTGGCTTTTCTGTGTCCTATCACCCTGGACTTGCAGTGTCCAAGTGGCCAAGGCAGGGCATGTCAAGAATTTGCAAACATGGAATTTCCCCCTTTTTAGAGTTTTTTTTTTTGGGGGGGAGGGGGGTGTATGGCAGATTCTACCCTACAAGGGAAGACAATTGTGCATTTTGTTTTTGTTTCTTAAAAAAAGCTAGCAGACTTTCTCAAATTGCTTTTGTGTGAAATATTTGCCATCTGCAAAAATGGAGGGAACTATTTTAAAAACGTTTAAACGGAGTGTAAATTTGGGGATTCAGAAAAAAATGTCTGAGACAAAAAATGAATATTAAAGTTGAGTCGAAATGTGGAATGTATTTTGTGCCTATTAGTTGAGAAGATTGAGATGTTTGTGGGAGAAATTGCCCGTCCCGCTCATCCCCCGTTTCTTCAGCTCAAACTTTTGCTCCCTTTCGTCAAAGGGTTGCGTCAGACCTGCAAATTTATTATGGGTCCATAATTGGCTTTTTATTGCCGGCTAATGTAGCCATAGGTACCAAGCATTTGAGTTATGCAGGTCTTTATCATGCAGTAATGATATGGGAAGCTGCACTGGGTCTAAACTAGCAAAAAGCCTTCCAAATTCAGATGGGGAGAGACGATCTGAGGCTGAATGTGGGCCAGGAGAGAATTGCCCATGGCGGCTGTGAGTGTGGACAATATTGATGCAACCCAAAGCTTTGCTGGCCAAGGGGGCATCTTGGCACAGAAACATTCGCTGGGAATATGGGGTTGTATGTTGCTTGGAAACATAGTATAATGTGGCTAAGAAGGGATGCTGTGGAGATCATCTGTGTTGCTTGTTTTTCCAACGTGCAAGGTATTTGTACAATTCTGGTTCTAGTTCATTGTGAGTTCAACGGAGTGAAGCCACCTATCAGAGGTCATCTTTTGCAGTCCTGCAGACTTTCTTTGCTATTCAGTGAGATGAAGGGCGATTTATGCTTTCCCCACAAAAATCTGCTGAAAAGAAGTGAATTTCAGCTTCCCTGTATGTTGCAGAGGCTTGGGGTAACGCAGGCTGAAGTTGTGCGAGGCACATAGCTCTGTCCATAATCTCAGTGCCCAGTGTTTTAAAGTGTAATTCCTCCACTCTGGTCAAGATTTCTAAATAGTATGTGGTTTTTCTGCTGTAAAGAGCTGGCAAATAGAAAAAAATGGACCATTTCCAAAATGTATCAATTTTTAAAGAGTGCAAGGAAGAATCAGAATGACCTTGATTGGGTAATGAAAAATCAGATGTTTTCAAACCCCGGTCAGTATGTGTTCTTAATAGTCTTGAGTTCAAGAAAGCCAGTAGAAGGTTTGCATTCTTGTGTGTGTAAGAGAGAAATATGAAACTTGGGGCGAGGGGGTATGGTTTCAATTAGCTATCCCGTCTGCATCAGTAAGAGTGATTTTGCAATGTCGGTTGCATTCTTTTTGAACAACCGTAATAATACAGTTTAGATGTTGGATAATGGAGAAATTTTTTTTTTGATTAGTAAATGCATAATTTTCGCGATGTTGTTTCTGTTAAAATACACCGCCTGGATTTCTCTCTGCAGTTGAGGCACATAAAAATAAGGAGGTTGTTGGCAGTGTGTCTGGTAGTAATGACTATTGTGTGTGTGGTGGGTGTGTTTGCTTGCTTGTCAGTTTATGGCCCCAAACACTAAATGAACACACATCTCAAATGAACCCAGTAAATGAAACACATCTCAAATGTCTTCGGTTTTTGTCTGTCTGCTTTGACTCGTTGCATGGGGAAGCTCAATAACTGAATTGAACTGGAACTCCTTGTTAGGAGCTGGGAGCTGGATTTTGGAGACTGCCAAAGCCAAACCAGCCTATGTGATAATGCAATGCCTGTTTTGAATCCCACTTGTCTCATCATCCAGTATATAATCAGTTTTTATCCCAGAGTAGATGCATCATGAAATTGCAAAAATGAAAATAAACTGGTGGCAATCTCTCTCTTTCTGGTATTAGTCATCTTTATAAACTCTTATGTAACTGTAGTGTACAAGGCAATGAGGCCAAATAGTTTCAGAAGTCTCTTGGTATTTTCATTGCCATTTCCCGTGCAGGATTAAAGCTGTTTCGATTTAACTTTTCTGGTTTGTAATGACTGGCAAGTGCTTCCTAACTAGCAACCCGATTCCAAGTAGGCTTACTTGGAAGTCAGTTCAGCTGGAAATTACTTCCTTGTAAACATGTAGCATTGCAGCCTTAGATTTGCCAACCATGCGCTCAGTGCTGGATGGAGGTGCAGAGATGCTGTGATCCCATATCCATGAGCTTCCGGTCTGAGCCACATGGCATACGAAGCTGACCCTACTATGAGCCAAGGTGAGGAGGCAGAGTGGGAGAAAGATGGGCCTGAACTGTGGGGTACAGTCTGCTGGGAAGCGCTCATGTGCAAGTCCCATTTAAAGAAATTTCAATTATTTTAAATTTACATAAACAGAGCTACCTTACTGTCGTGCATCTCTCATTCATTTCAGTGGGGCTAACAACTTCTCAGTGGGCTATTTCCTGTGTTAATGAATGAAAGGGGGGGGTCCCACTGGTGTTTCCAATGCTGGACAAAATAACATTGGAGCTTTAATGGAGAAGCTACAATTTCCTGGAGGGGAAAGGGTACCAGTTGAGAGGCAGTTAAGGTCCCAGAAAAAGATGCGTTGGGGGAATGGGCTGGGCTTGATGTATCCCTACAGGTCAGCCTCTTGCTATCTGTGATGTCACGAAGGGGGAGACTAATCTCTTGTAATGACTGTGAACGTTGGTGTTGCAACATGGTCCTTGTGTTGACTCATGATGGTTTTATGCTTTGGTATTGTGCTTTGTGTCAACTGCCAGAGGAGAGATCTGCATTAATAACAATTCTCAATCTCTCCCGACATTTGAGGACTAGGTGGTGTGGTGCTCTGATACGTTCTTTTATGTGTGTCACTGGGTCTCCCTGACAAATAGATTTGTGAAAATCATATTTTTCTTTTTACCCTCTCCTTTCTAAATAAATCCCATACCTCTTGTCTGCACACTTGTCTTGCACTGACCTCTGGCTGCCAGGAAAGAATAGATCTTCTGTGGTGTACTGGGAGAGACCAGAAATGACGGGGAAAGCCGTTCTTAAAAATCTGAACAGAAGTGCATTGGGGAGATGCAGAAATATGTCTGGGTGGTTAGCATATTTTACTTTCTGGTGCTAAAATAGCGTTTTTGAGAGAACTGACTTATTTATAACTGCTCCAAAGATGAAGCAGAACAAAAATGGAATGTACACATTTCCAAATTCCTTTTTTTTAAAAAAAATTTGGGGAGACAGAAATATGTTGTCCACCTTTCCACCCTAATTTGTTCTAAAGCCAGAGACATCTGGAAGCCAGAAGACTCCTTTTAAATAACCTTTCCTCCACTTCAGAAAGGATAGCCAGTCCCATTGTACAAAAGGTGTATCAAGGAGGAACTTACCTTCTCTGTATCATGGATGGGGCCTGTTTCAATGCAAAACCTGAGGCCCTGGTAAACGCAGTCACCTTCAGAGAAATGTCTTGAGAAAAAAATTATTCATCATCCCTTAGGAGTCTGGTTATTGGGGATTTTATGTGTGCAATGCGGTGTTCTTTGTTTTAGAGCGCAATCCTAACCTAGAGTTACACTGGCACAGTTAGGCCAGCAAAGTTTGGCCGTCACCAGGGCCACCGTAAAGCACGTTTGGACCTCCCTTGGAGTCAGGGAGGTTGGCATGTCTGTGTTCTGGTGTCCCTTGTGCCAGCCAAACCTTTGCTGGTTTAACTGTGCTGGCCTACCTGCAGATCAGGATTGGGCCCTTAGTTATATTCCAGTTTTTTTTTCCATGATGGCATATTTGGGCTTCTTAAATTCTTTCAGGGAGAAAAGACCCTCATGCTGGGAAAGACTGAAGGCAAAAGGAGAAGGGGGCGGCAGAGGATGAGATGGTTAGATAATGGATACTGAAGCAATGAGCATGAAGTTGGGCGAACTCCAGAAGCTAGTGGAGGACAGGGAGGCCTGGCGTGCTGTGGTCCATGGGGTCGCGAAGAGTCGGACACGACTTAGTGACTGAACAACAAATTATTTCAGCTAGGCACTATTTTTTTTCTAGCTGCCAAAATTCATGAAAAACCTTGTTCAGAACGATAGCATTTTATAATATAAGTAACCTTCCAGAGGTCAAGCATGATGGTAGTGGTGGTGAGTTCTTAGTATGTTTAATAACAGAACCAACCGTAGAAAATGCTTACGTAATTATCTGAAAAATATGCAAAGCTGATTAGAGCAGTGGCTTTGCAAGCAGAAAGTCCCCTGTTCAGTCTGTAGCATCTCCAGGTAGGGCAGAGAAAAATTCCTGGCTGATACCCTGGACAGCTTTTGCCATTTACCTTCGACTGTGCTAGATGGACCAAACTCAGCATAAAACAATATCCAGTGTTCTTCTGTATATAATCTACATATTCTTTACAGCTGGCTGCAGTAATCCTGTAAGGATTATTATGAAGGAGCCAAGATGCAGCTGTTCAGAACAGTTTCTTGCCAGCATTGTTAAAAGTGTGTGTGTGTGCGCTTGCTTGCTTGCTTGCTTGCTGTCAAATGAATTATAAAAAATGAATTTCTACTGCTAATAACTAAGCAGGTGCCTTTGTACACCAACTTTTTTTTTCTCCTTGTCTTCTTGAGGTGGATTATTTTAATGATCAGTGACAGTAGAGTCTTGACAACCTATGTTCTGTTTACACCATCATTGCTTATGCCTCAGCCTATAGGCCCAACACATCTCTATATTATGCTCTCCTCCAAGTTGAATATGGGATTTATTATTGATATTTCAGTTTATGGCTGAGCAGTTTAACTGACGCTCTGACTTGCAAGGTGATAATTATTGTTATATCCATATTGCAGCAAATGGGGGCGGGGGGGGGGGGAGGACGAAAGCAAAACTTGCCAAACATGCTGTATGTATATGAAGGACTTTGATCACAATATGGTAGGAGCCTCTGTCTGTACGTGATCTTTTTTCCTAACAAGTCTGAGGCTGCAGTCATATGAACACTTAGGGTAAGTCATTCCTAGGTATGCTTCTTGTAGAGTAAGCTCCATCAACCTCCATGGGACTTACTTCTGAGTAAACTTGCTTAAGACTGCCCAGTAATGGTGCAGTCCTGTGTATGTCAGAAGTAAGCTCCATTGAGTTCAATGGAACTTATTCCCATTTAAGAATGTCTATGATTGCCATCTAACTAAAACATTTCTAAGGTCTGATAACTTCCTACCTCCCAGTCCCCATTCCTGTTGACCAAGCCAGTTCAATCTCACTATTGGGTACTTCTTGCCTAGTGTTATATGAAGCTGCCTTGGAGTGAATCAGGTCATTGAGCCATTTGCTGATTTGGATTGGATCACAAAGGTCTGAGGCTGGGGTCCCTTTTCCAGCTGTGCTATCAGAGCTCTGTTGCAGATCGCGGGAGGCAAACTGTTCCACCACTGAGCTATGGGCACAGAGTATGGTCCAGGCTTGATGTTGAGGTTCTTTCCGGAAGCCAACCTGATTTGAGAGACTTCTGATGAGACCGGTCCAAGCCATTTTGTTGCCTACAATGGAAAAGCAAATGGCACACACATGCCACAAATACACTCTAATGTGGGAGACGGGTCCCTGGGATGTTCTCTGGCAAAATCTACACCAGTGGTTCTCAAATCTTTTAGCACTGGGACCCACTTTTTAGAATGCCAATCTCACCAGGACCCACCGGAAATGATGTCATCGTGATGCCAAAACCAGCTGCCTTCCTGAGAATGCAGCAATAAGTTGGGTTATTTTTCAGCCATTTTCCAATAGCAAAACAAATCAGAAAGAAAAAAAAAGCCTATTTACAACCTTGACACAAGCAAAACCACTCTTGCCAGCATCCCATCTTCCCGTATTTTCAATATGGCTGCTTTAGGTGCTTTGTGTCCCAGTTAAAATTGGCTTGCGACCCACTGGTGGGTCTCAACCCACAGTCAGAGGTTGACCTACACTAATGCTTCACCTGTGCCCAAGAACATCCTAATAACCCGTGCCCCGTGGGTTCAACCCATACCGTACAGGCGTCATTTGTAGTACCCAATTTCTCCTGTCTAGTGCAGCCATCAAGCCATCTCAGTCCTTGTTGAAATTGATCTGTACCTGTGAAGAGGGGCTAGAAAAAGGGAGAGTGCTGTTTCTGAGTATGCCACTGTGCTTGGCACCTTTGTGACTTGGGGAAGGAAATGTAGTGAGTAAAAGATTTCAAGCCTGTTTTAGCTTGTGCTGTTGCAATGTCAAGAAGAAGAAGAAGAAATCCTGAAAGTACGTTAGTGTCGGCACTCCACCCACAGAAGCCTGACTGACGTAAATGAGAAGTCCACACGTATAACACAGCAGGATCAGGCTCTTGGCTTGGGTGTGTGTGTGATGTTGTTTTTCATGGTGCTTTAATGAACACGCCTTTCTTGAAATACCTGCAATTCAGAGGCATGTTAGATAATCGCAGCACCTGGGCTGCTCTTGCAACGTTGGGAAGCAGATGAGATGGCCTCATGAAAGGGAGGATGCAAATGATGCTCTTTGGCTTGGTATTCTGTGCCTTTCGAAATGCAGTACTTTGCTGCTACTTGGGGTTGGACAAATGGAAAACTTGCCCCATTAGATAGTCCTATGCGGGGGTGGGTGGGGGGTGGGGGTTGAACCAACAGGGAATAGCAGGGTGGCGATGCTAGTCAGTTGACCACCTGTTATGTGATTATGGGCCTCTGTTGACAAATATTCCATAGAGCAGTGGTTCTCAAATGTTTTAGCACCAGGACCAATTTTTGAGAACGA
Organism: Lerista edwardsae; assembly: GCA_029204185.1. Lineage (NCBI taxonomy): Eukaryota > Metazoa > Chordata > Lepidosauria > Squamata > Scincidae > Lerista > Lerista edwardsae. The sequence goes on along the minus strand of JAJKFI010000020.1, from coordinate 12,559,007 downwards.
CAGTCTGTCTGGGACCCAGTGATGTCATGCCCGGAAGTACTGTCATTTTGATGCCACAGCTTGCTGCTTTCCTGAGAATGCGGCAATAAGTTGGGTTATTTCTCAGCCATTTTCCAATAGCAAAGTGAATCAGAAAGGGGGAAAAAAAGCCTATTTACAACCTTGGCACAAGCAAAACAACCACACAGCCCTCCCCCTTTCCAGCATCCCGTCTTCCCATATTTTCAATATGGCTGCCCTAGGTGCTTTGCGACCCACCTGAAATTGGCTCGTGACCTACTGGTGGGTCCCAAGTCCCAACTCACAGTTTGGGAACTGCTGCCATACAGAATTGCATCTTTTTGTCCTCACAACAAGCCTGTGAAGCTGAGAGATGGTGACTGGCTCAAGGACAGGAAGTTTCATGGCTGTGCAGGGACAATCTTTCAGGTCTGACTCCCAAACCACACCATTCTGGCTCTCTAAAAATACAGATATCTAAAAATACAGATAAGGTATACTATCTAAATCTTGATAGCATGTCAATGTAGCAGTTAGAAAAACATTGGATTCTGAATGTTTCTTCATTTACATACACAGGAGATAAGTTTGTGGTGGTGTTTTCTTTTTTTGCTGCATCCATCTGCATGTGTCCGAGAGACTGCTAGAAATAGTTAAATTGTTATAATATCTGACAATCTGGATGACATAAGAGCTTCTCTTCTTTTTCTCCATTGCGCCACATCATTGGGCCACAAGAACATAACTTTAAAAGCGTTCACCTTTTGTGTATTTATCTCTGAAACTGTATTTGGCCATTACAGCCGATAATTCAAAAAGATCAAGTGAGCTGTTTGTTCTCCCCTTTCATAATGTGCCTTTTTTTCTTGAAGGTTTATAGCCAAGGAACATCCCTGTACAAATGGTTCTGCAGCTGTCTCAGAGACCTTTGCTATCTTCTTGAAGCTCTTTTCAGGTCTTGAGCCTGTCATTCCCAATGAAAGATTCCTGAATCTTAAACCTTTCTGTGAGTTCAAGCCAAAAAATACTGTTCAAGCCAAAAAATAAAAAAAATGAAATAAGACGCACTTGAATTCATACCTCTTTTCTGCCAACAACCTGGTCTAGACATCTCTTGACCATGAATAATATTAACCATGGTTTGTTGTATCATGCTTGATTAAGATCCCAAACTTATGTAATTTAGCTTGCTTAGCTAGTAAGCCTGGAGACATTCCCCACTGGCAAACTAGCAAGTGGATTTGTGGTTGTCTGGTATGGCCCTATGACCAGGGAATCGACCCTTCAGGTTGTATCCTGTCTTGCTGTTGCTATCAGCTGATCTTGTAATATTAAAAACATTTACATCTGCCTTGAAGAATAGAGGTACTGTTGGAATACTGAAGGAAGTCCCTGGAAATTTACAGGCCTGAATGGGGAAAGGCCTAACACTAGGCCGACTCAGGGGGTAAAGTGCTGAATCATTCAGGCCTAACAGACCAGCAATAAAGTGCTGAGTCATTCTGACTCAGCTTCAGCCTGGGGATGAGATCATCTGATCTCTGATTGGATGCTGGGGACTATTTAATCAAGACCAGAAACACCTGTGGTTAGTTGCTGGCGATGTAAGTGTTGCTGTTGGAGGAGCTTTGCTGTACCTGTTACTTGCTTGCTGTTCTTTGCTGCAAGAAGCCTTCTTCTGAGAATATAGAAGTTCTTGCTACCCTAATCTCTGTTGTCTGAGTGATTCCTTGCCGGAGCTCTGCAACCTTGAAGCCTTTCCAAGCCTCACAGCTGTAAGCTGCTTCTATGCTATCATCAGATACCGTCATGAAACTTGCTTGTCTCCTTCACAGCAGAGAGCTTAAAAGATGGAGAAACCTTTTTAACCATTGTTTGCTAGGTGCTGATGTATGCTTAAACCCACCAAAAACCATGGTTCCATATTCTGGTTTGTGGCCAATGCTCAACCTTGATTTAGCTATTTAGATGTAACGTTTAACCAAGATTGTCTGCATAGGGTCAATGTGTAAAAATGTCTTTGTATTGGTCAGGACTTCCCTGGACACTCATATTTTCTGTCTGTCTGTCTGTCTGTCTCTCTCTCTCTCTCTCTCTCTCTCTCTCTGTTGCTGGAGTCATAGTGACTCCTTCAAAGCACTGGATTGAAAAACGTACATGACACACCCTAGTATCCTCTGGAATTCCATTCCAGACCCCCGCCTCCCCCGTGGGTACCTGAAATCATGGAAACTAGAACCACCTTTTTAAAGATAGGAAAACATCAGTGGTTTTGCTACAGCAGGGTCATAAAAAGGAGATTGGTTGAATGTCCCCCTACCTTTTTAATAGGCGTTCCAGTAGCCATGGCATCCGTGGATAACTGAAACTGGACCACCAAATCAGTGGATATGGGGGCACGCCTGTATTCTGGTAACTAGTCGGAGGTTCAGATTACTAATTCCCAATTTGATTGAAGGATGCTTAAAGCAGAAATTGTTTTGAAGATGGACCTGCTTTTGATTCTTCATGGCCCTGAGTACTTCCAAGATTATGTGACTTATGCAGAATGACAATTCAGGATCTGCATTGCCAGGTGGGCAAAGGCATAGTCATCAACAAATTCCAGAGTTTCATCTCGGCAGAGCAGGATTCCTCTGTCTTATCTTTGCATATATTAGTCAAATGCAAATTCAAATTATCCTGCTCAAAAAGAACCACCAACAGGTTGGGCAGTTTTTATTATCGAACCTTATCTCCATTTACGAAGTGTACTTCTAGCATTTGTTACTCAAGGAGTATTGCTCAAAATAAAGTTTCTGAATATTGTTATGTAACAATTGCTTTCTGTTATAAATCAATAAGCTCAGTCTGGGTTCCTAAATGTCAAACACACATACACACACTCCCCCCCCCCCCAAGAAAAAAATTGGCCATTTAGGTTTACAGTGGAAACTTTTTTTTTTTTTTGCATGATATTTATTAATACCCAGTGTTTGGAAAATCTGATTGAAAAGGAAACCTTACTTTTATGCTGAGAAAAATGAAAACGTCCATCTTAAAGAATTTGACAGTAATGCATTTTCAGGCTTTGCAGTTGGGATGTTCCTAACCGTCCCCTTCTTCTTTCTCCTGGGACATGGATACTTCCAACCATTTTTATTTTTGTCCTGTTGGGATTCGGCTTCAGGCAGCTCACCCACGGCTAGCCACTCCACCAGGGACAGACATTGCGTAAGCATCAACGTTGCACGCCAAATGGCAGGGAAACGTGGGCTTTGCCCGGAAATTAGTCCAAGCTATGCCTGGAAACAAGTCATTGCCATGAAATCTAATTACTACAGCCATATTTTCCTGTTGGAAGTGCTTGCCTGGGGCTGGTTTATATAATTGGTGGCAAAGGTGACCCGTCCCAGAATTTCACAGCTAAGGAGTTTCAGCTAAGGAGGCCCTGATTAACCTTCAAAGACTAGGTAGACCTCTGAAATATGCAGGGCCTTGTCAGTGGTTGCTTCAGTGCAGTGGAATGGCCTTCCAATGGACTGTGTGCTTGGCTCTAGCTTTTGGTTTTGGGTTCTGTTGCTTTCTTGTTGCATCTAGGTGTAGTGTTGCTTCCTTGTATTAAGCCTATCTGTTGTCTTTCTCTTTTGTGTGTGTAGCCCATTTTATGTTTTTTGAAAAAGTGATATATCCAATCAGGGACACATTAAATGCTTACCAAATTAAACTGTGAGCCCCTAACGCTGTGGTCGAAAAAACAAACCATGGTTATACCAAATTTAGTAAATGTTCACCAAATTTAGAAAGCGTTCACCAAATGTATAACTTGACATTTACGCGACATTAGTATGATTTAGCTAGCAGAATTATATGCCCCGAACGGGGGGTTTGGGTTTGGGTTATATTATGAAAATTTACTATTTTGGGGAGACAAAAACATTTTTTAACTGTCAAATACTTTAGGAAAATGACGAGAACTCAATATGTGGTTATCACTTTCGGATTACTAGGTGGTCTAAAATTTGGTGAGTGGGACGTGGTGGCGCAGCGGGTTAATTCACTGCTGCTGGGCTTTCCGACCGGAAGGTTGGGAGTTCAAGACTGCGCAACGGAGTGAGCTCCCGTTGCTTGTCCCAGCTCCTGCCAACCTAGCAGTTCGAAAGCACCTAAATGCAAGTAGATAAATAGGGACCACTTTGGTGGGAAGGTGATGGTGTTCCGAGCGCTACGGTGTATAGTCATGCCGGCCACATGACCACGGAAGCTTGTCCTCGGACAAAATGCTGGCTGTACAGGCTTTGAAATGGAGATGAGCACCGCCCCCTACAGCCGGTCACGACTAGACCATTCGGTAGTGGGGAAAATTTTACCATTAAAATTTGGTGAACCTTTACTATTTTTGGGAAACGAAAGTATTTTTTTTTAAGGAACGTTTTCATTTAATGTGGTGATCACTTAAACGTGAGCCCTTTCCCAGCCTATGTTATCTTGGGTTGTGAGCTGGGCTCATAACCCAAGCTGGGCTCACCCAGCTTAGGACCTGAAATACTTGAAAATATTATTTAAGAAAGTTCATAGGGTCACAGAGTACTTTTTTTTTTTTTGAATATTCATAATGAGCCCGTCCAGAAGAAGAGGGGCAATGGCTTCCAGGTCAGATGGTTTGATTGCCAGGGCTTGAGCTCCAATATTGTTTGCTTTTTAAACATAGATGCCTGCTGTGTTTTCACATGCAGCTCTCAAGGATTAGCACATCTCTGGCTGAGATCTCTGTTCCTAGAACTTGGGCCATCAAATGACACACTAAATGGCCTCTGATTCAAGGCAGGGAAGAGAAAGTACTTGTTCAAACAATAGATCATTAGTTTTATGGAATTTGCTCCCACCAGCTGTGGAAGAAGAGCACTACCAGATGTGGTGATGGATATGGCTTGGATGACTTTTTTTTTGAAGATGGAGAGGGCTATCCAAAATGATTAAATGGAGCTTCCATATTCAGGGGTAGTTAACGCCAGTGGCTGGGACGTACCAGTGGAGGAGGAGTAGCAGCTTCTGGATTTCTGGAGATATTTGGTTGGCCAGGATGCTGGACTAGATAGATCTGTAGATTTGTTGGATTCAGCAGCGTTCTTTATTTTCTTATCTCCTGCATTTGGTGCACATCTGAATGGGAGCTTCAAGCATTCACAGACCACAGTGCAAGAAAGTGGATACCTTTTTATACCAAACACAGTTGTTTCTCCTTGAAGTACAAACAGCTGTTAACTGGAGGACTGGATGTACTGATATGAATATATCCTAATGCTTTGGAAAGCCCCATGAAGATGCCCATTAGTGACATACCACAGTGTCATGCTGATGGCCATCAAGGTTCAGCCACCATGCTTGGAGCGAGCCTAATAGTGCACAGCAGACTGTGGATCTCTGTCACTGACAGTATCATGGGATTTGGTGCCTTGGGACCAACTGGTGTAGACCAGAAGGATTCTGATCTGTTGGGTTTAGTATCCTAGCTTCAATCTTGTTGTTGTTCAACCACTGGTTGCTCTTTCAATCAATGGTGCGGGGAATCCCAGCCTAATCTGCAGAGATGCTTGTTGGAGTCTTATGCTGCTTGAGAAGGTCCAGATTTCTGCTCAGGCTACACCCAGAGCCACCCTCTGCAAAGTACAGCCCTGGTCAGCCACACTCATGCACCTAGCGATTAGGCTGGCCCCAAATATGTTCACACGTTTGACTGCATTTGTTGGACAGCATACATTTTCACAGTTTGAGATCAAAACCAGTGGTTCCCAAACTGTGGGTCGGGGCCCACTAGTGGGTCATAAGCCTATTTCAGGTGGGTCGAAAAGCACCTAGAGCAGCCACATTGAAATATGAGAAGATGGGATGATAGGCTGTGTGGCTGTTTGCTTATATCAGGGTTGTAAATAGGCTTTTTTCTGGTTCACTTTGCTATTGGAAAATGGCTGAGAAATAACCTATTGCTGCATTCTCAGGAAAGCAGCAGGCTCTGGCATCACAATTATGGCTCTTCTGGCTATGACATTACTTCTGGTGGGTCCCAGACAGATTTTCATTCTAAAAAGTGGGTCCCAGTGCTGAAAAGTTCGATCTAAACACTGATCTAAACTATAAATAAAAATAATGCCAAGTCAGTCTCTAGAAATCTAAGGTAAATGCCCATGTGGCATGAAAATAAAATTTAGAAATAAAAGACCAAAGCCTCTCTTTCTAAAGAACCTCTTTGCATGCATTCTTAGTTACTGTTCCATCTCATATTAGGCAAGAGTCGGCCCCAAATATGTCTGGCTTCTATGCCACAGAAGCCCACACAGACTGCCTTATTTTTTTCTTGCAGTATGGAAACTTAGGCATCTGTGTTTTTTTGCTGACTCAGTCTTCTAATGCATGGTATATTTTTAACAAGAAATACAGATTTCCTGTGCTGGTGGTTAAATTAATAAGCAAGTGTCTGGCCTTGGATTTGCAAGAGTGAATAACCTGTGCTTAAAGAAACCATATTTTCAGGCAAGGCTTGCACAGTTTGTGATGCACCAAGCTGGATGGGGCCTGCTAGATGCTTGAGAGGCCCCCCACTCACCCCATGTTTTGGAGTCCCAAGGAAGTTAACATTGATTCATCACACATCTGTGTGGACTGCATTTGGCTTGGTTCATCCTAAGTTGTGTAGGTCTGTTCTGTCCAGTACTCATCTTGGCAATGTTCTGTTTATGTCCTTGAGCTAAGGACAAGAGGAATGCAAAGACAAGCCTTTCAAAGGCAGGTAGGGCAGGGGTTAAAGCGTAAAGAGGGGAGGATGCCTAGGGACGCCTAATGAGTTTTATTTATTGCAGAGGCAAGATTGGAACTAGGAGCTCCCGGTCCACAGCCGAGCCTTTTAGTCACAGTGCTACAGTAGCTTTCAGAACTTTGCAGACTTTCTGCAGTCACCTAGCTCTTGTGACTCAGGTGGAACGCATTATCCTTGGGTGGGGCTGTTATGCCACCACCTGCCAAGCATAGCTAAAGAAAATTGAGCTCCCTGGGCTTGCGGTGGTGTGTGGGAGCTTGATTGTACAGTGACACCTTCCAAAACTGACTTCCATTTGCATCTACGTACGGCTGGTGGTAGTTGCATAAGAAGACGAAAGGGTGGACAGCCACATTGTGCGAAGCGTGCCTTCTGTGCAGATGACGTACTAGTTTCCACTGTGAGGCGGCCCTTGCACAATGCAATCCACGTGGAATCCAGCGCACAGCAGGCCTTGTTTCGGGGGAGGCTGCAAAGTTTGATTGACCAACCAACATGCAAAGCGGCTGCCTCACTTATGCTCATAGTGGGGAGGAGGAAAATGTTCCAGTTCGTTCTTCCCCTTGTGGCATTGATCACTATGGACATAGCGAGGTTGTGCCTCCCTTCTCTTTCTAGGTCGGCCTGTCCCCAGATTTTCTGAAGGAGGGGTTGTAACTATGGCTAGTTTTGTGTTTGTTTTTGGTCAAAAAGTGCCCCCAGAGCTAGCCCATCCATGAGGTTGGCAGAGGCGGTTCATGGGAAAAGAAATGTGGAGAAGAGTGCTAGGTTAGAGCAGGGCATGATATGGGCTAGATGTGGATCACCAAAGCTCTTTATCTGGCCCGGGTTATAGTTGGCCTCTCATAACGCCACCCTTTCAGCCGCGCTGCTTCTGCTGAGGCTCTGGAGTGGGGAAGGAGGCCTCAGAAGGCAAGGAACGCTATAGGGAAAGGGGCAGACCAGGAGAGGTGAATGAGAGAGAACACTCCTGGGGTGCTGAGTAGCCCAATTATCATGTATGCCACCCTTTCAGCAGCAGCACCTCTGCCAGGGCATTGCTTTGCAACTTCAGTGCTGCTGAAAGGGTAGCTTGTGTGGTAATTGGGCTTTCCCAGCATAATTGGCTGCTCCAATATCTTGGAAAAAATGATCAAGATTGGCATATTCTGTCATTTGAAACTAATGAGTTCCTATGTGAGATGTCTTCTTTCTGGCCTTCAGCAGGCATCATGAATACTATTGGGCCCGCTGGATGAAATGTGTTTGATGTCCCTGGGCTGGAGCATCAGTGCCACTTCTGTTTTCTCCATCCTTTCCCTTCTGCCCTGTCCTAACAGGCCTGCCCTGGTATCCACTGGGGCTCCATTTTGGACCTCACTGTGGATTCTGGGGATGCCTTTTTAAAGATGGGGGGAACATCTGTGGTTTTGCTGTAACAAGGTAAAAAAAAAAGGGAATTGTATAGCATTCCCCAATCTTTTAAATAGGAGTCCCAGAGCGCAATCCTAACCTGGAGTTAGGCCGGCATAAACTAAGCCAGCAAAGTTTGGCCAGCACAAGGGCTACCATAAAGTGCGTTTGGACCACTCTCAAGAGTCAGGGAGGATGGCGCACGTCTGTGTGCTGGCCTCTCTGACTCTGAGAGTGGTCCAAACATACTTTATAGTGTCTATCCATGGAATCGGTAGATGTGAAACTGTGGATACCGAATCAGTGGATACCGGGGCACACTTGTATTCTTTTTCTGTTTCCAGGAGTGGCAGAGTTTGGCACATCATCAGAATGGAGAGGGCAACATTTTGCACGTTGTTTCAGGTCCCAAGAGGTCTTGGGCTAGGCCAACTGTCCCCATTTCCGGCTGTTTTTGAAACATTTGGTAGTTTCAGTCATGCTTTGCCCCTTTGTGCTTCTGGTAGCAGCCGTCTCTCCTCATCTTTTCAATACATTATAGCCTTCACTGCCCTGTGCTTCATTTGCCCTGACTGAGGTTTAATCTGGCTGTCATGATTCATATGATTGTGTTGATGATGTTGCATCACACATATTGTCGTGTTATCATTGATGTCTATAAATGAAATCATGGGGGTCACCAAGCTAAGCAGATTAAGCAGCAGTGAGAATAAATAAGGCAGACGGACAGTGAGGGTAAGTGAAGGCGCGGGAACCAATGCTGAAAACAAGCTGCAGTGATGGGCGCAAAAGGCACTGAAACAACACAAATGTTCAGTGTAGTGTATTCTTTTTTGTAACGTTTGATGGATCTAAAATACTAATTTTGAAATGATTATTTAAATGGATGGATGCTTGGTGCAGCTCTGGTTCTAAACATAGGAGAACAATGCTGCAATTTCAGAGCATTTATTGGTGTAATGCCCGCTAGAATGCTCTAGAATTTGGGTCAAGCATCGTTGTTTTAAGACACGTTGATGGCGGGGGGGGGGGAATAAAAGTTTTAGCAAGTTTGTTTACTCCTCCTTCTCTCTTTGGTAATAAGTGTCGAGAATCTGGCAGCTCCAATTATTTAAATCTTGGAAAGACAAACTCTTGGAAAGAATAGCGCTGAATGCTTTAAAATCCTCTTTCCAAAGTCCCTTCTGCTTAGCATACAAATTGAATTCACTCGATTAGTCTTCTAAAACGCTAAAGCCTCCCATCTCCACCAAATTCCGTTCCAGCAAGCAAGCCAAGACCGGAGGCATTTTTCTGGGGAAACCTGTTCTTATTGGAGACGTCATCGCCAAGCAGAACAATTTTGTTTTAATTTTAAGATTGATGTAACCAATCCTTTTCCTTAGGGTGGTGCATGCCAAGTATTACTGTTCAACATCTCCCATTCATTATGGTATGGCTCCGGTTCGATTGAAATGAATGGGAAGCCGTAGTTCTGCAGTTCTTGGCTGTCAGCGCTTGTAGTATTTGCTTTCCTTTTGAATGTGATATCTTAAATTGTTTCCAGTCCACTTTTCTGCACCTTAGAGCTGGTGTTCTGCATTGACCGTGTGAGCCGTGAGTAAATCACACTATGGCTGTGAACTTACTGGGTGGTCTTGAGCAATCTGTACTCAAGAACTGCCATTCCCATCTGCAGTGTGGGTACAATAATCCTGATATACATTGTACAGTTATTGGAACAGAGGAGAATGTATGTTTATTGATGATGGTATTTTTGCCTTGCAGTCAAAGATTCTTGAGGCAGCTGAAAAAATTTTTTAAAGGAAACATTAAGCATAAAAAAGATAAATTTAGAATGGCATAAATTCATAAATAATAAAATGGTTGGCAGCAGCAATACAATCAAACACTGTTAAAAGCTAAAGCAGTGTTCTCAAACCTTTTAGACTGGGACCCACTTTTTAGAATGGCACTTGTGTCGGGACCCACCAAAGTGATGTATGTAACCTGGAAGTGATGTCATAGCCAGAAGTGCCGTTGTTGTGACATAATAAAATGACAATCCTGGAATGCAAATTGGCATTCTTGGACTGCAGCAATTGCACAACCAGGAAACATCCCCGACAGAAAGCAAGATTAGCACAAAATATTATGTAAAAGCACTGAATGCAAAACAAATCTTTAAAAAAAAACCCTCACTTGAAAATTCAAACTGTTAACACTCGCAAAGGGAATATAGCAAGAGTAAGATCTGCAGCTTCCAAGATGGCTGCTCCCAGCTTTCTGTGACCCACCTGACATCAGGTCAAGACCCACAGTTTGAGAAACACTGAACTAGAGAAAAACAATATAGTTACTTAACTGCTGCCTAAACAAAATTAGGGAGGATTCTTGATGACAGGGCTGGCCAAAGACCTCTTGGTGCCAGAGGAAGTGCATCAAATGCTACCCCTCCTTATGCACCAGGCACCTCTGCTGCTTCTCTTGACACTAGCACTCCTCTTCTTGTTTGGTTTCCTTCTTCCTCTTCAAATCCAGGAGTGGGAGGAGGAGGAACAGTGAGATGCCTGCCTCCCCTCATTTGTCTACCACTTGTGACTTCTCAGCCTCTTTGACAAGCTGAATGATGACAAGCTCCTTGATGAATGGATGAATTCTAAAGATGGGGGGCTACAACTGAAAAGGCCCTGCGCCATGTTGCTACCTACAGCACTTCAGAAGGGAGAAGACCTTAACAGTTGGGAAGGCTCCTGTAAGAGTAGGCTGACCTTTCCATGTCTGTGGCCCATTGAGCTGAATGGAGCCTGCCAGTGAAGGTTAAGAAACCTGCCTGTTTTCTTGGGCCTGCAAATCTGGGAGGGAGGAATAAGGATCTAGTAAGACACTATGGCTGTGTCTAGCTTGCTGCATCATAAATTGTGCAGGCCTAGGATATGTGGGGTGTTTTGAATGCTCTACAGAGGAATAGAGATGCTCTTTCAGTTGTCAGTTATCATTTATGCCCAGAATCAAAAGGCATGAAACCAGGGATGCAAACTTTGTTGTGCCCTAGTATATTTTACCAGAACCCCACAATGCAGTTTTGTTTTGATTCAGGCTGCGACAGATGCTGATGTCTTGCATAGCCCCTAGTCACTTCATGGGGGCATGCTCAGCAGACCTTCCCACTGTGCCTCCTGGTTGAAATAATAATGACAATCTTTGGTAAAGGAAGTTATCCCCAGATCCCCACTTGCAGCTGAGGCTGTGAGAGAGCAGTCACCTTCTGATGGTTCATTGCCGAGGTGAGAGTCAAACTGGGAAAGTCCTGATTTGCAGCTCGATTTTTTCTTACTCCCGATGCTACACCTGCTCATTGTGAAATTCCAGTTTCTCATTCTGCATCCTTAAAGGTATCCCCACCCTATTGCTTGAGGCTGAGCAAAACCACCTCCACAATCAGTGCAACGTTTTCCTCCCTGTAGGACAACAGCTTTTGCTTTAAGGAAAAATGTGCCAATATCTGTATCTGGCATGTAGAACGCATACCATTTCCAGATGCTTTTCTGGCCTTTGCAACCTGCTCTGGCCTTTTCTGTGAAGGTAATCATCAAAACACTTATACTGGGGTACAAAAAGGGAACTTCTAATATTTGTTCTGTGTAGCGCAACTAGCTGCCAGAGAAATGTGGCCCACAGATGCTTTAAGGGAGGAAAAAGAAGTGTGAGTTATATACTGTATATTTCCCCAGCACAACGGCCACGTCTTTAAATAGAGTGATTTTCTTTTTGTAATGGATAAGCTCCTTAAAATGTCTGTGAAATATTCTGGTCCAAAATACGGAGTTTGTTGTTGGAAGCAAAAGCACTTCTTTAGAAATAGGAACAAAAATAGTTTCTGGCAGGAGGTTAATCAAAATTCGGCTTTGTTCAAATAATTTGATAATGATCAGAATTGGCAGGCATGAGGCTGAAGCCTTCAATGGACATTTTTCTTTAAATCTTTTTGGAAGTACAGCAGCCGCATTTTACCTTTACATGCCTTGCCTTTTACCGCAGCCTGACACTGAAATTAAGTGCTTGAAGCTTTTCCTGACATGGAGATAAATGATGAGAAAAGCTTCAACAGCTTAATTTCTGTGTGTCAGGCTACCCGTTCTGAGGCACAGGGTCAGAGGCGGATCTAGGGGGGGGGCAAATCTCTAAGTTTTGCAAGAAGCCTTACCTTGCAGTGGAAAACACTCCTCTCCTGCACTGTTCTAGCCAATCCTCACGGGGAACAGCAACATCTTGGCGTTGCTTACTGGCTACAGCAGCAAGGGAGAGGAGGGATTTACATGACAGGTTAAGGCTTCTTGCAACACTTAGAGCTTTGCCCCCCCTTAGATCCGCCTCTTGTCAGGGGGGGGAAAAAACCCTGGTGACAGCCTGATCATATGCAGGCATAGGGCTGGCTGCTGTTATGAATACAGGCATGTCCCGTTATCCAACGATTCGGTATCCATGGTTTCAGTTATCCACAAGTACCATGGATATTGGGACGCCTATTAAACAAACATTAAACAAATCTTTGGTTTTTACCTTGTTGCAGCAAAACCACTGATGACCCCCTATCTTTAAAAAGACTTCCCCAGTATCCACAGTTTTAGGTATCCTGGGGGGGGGGCGGGCGGTGTCCTGGAACAGAACCACAGCAGATACCAGGGCCAGAGGCGTTTCTACAGGGAGGGCAAAGCTCTAAGTTTTGCAAGGAGCCTTACCTTGCAGTGGAAATCACTCCTCTCCTGCCCCGTTTTAGCCAGTCCTCACAGGGAAAAGCAACATCTTGGCGTTGCTTACTGGCTACAGCAGCAAGCGAGAGGAGGAATTTACATGACAGGGTAAGGCTGTTAAGCTCTAAACTTAGAGCTTTGCCCTCCCTGTAGAAACGCCACTGACCAGGGCATGCCTGTAATTGCTTACCCAAGGTAGTACTTTCTGTTACAAGGCTTGTTATTACAGTCTTATATTATGTTCTGCCCTTGATAAATCAGTATAAGAAAGTAGATTTCTGAATGTTCCCATTTTATAGATGAGGAACTGAGTCTCGGAGTGGATGGCTTGCAGTGTAGGATTTGAAGCCAGCTATTTGAGTTGGCTATATAAGACCAGCTGGGGGCATTGTAGCACACCTGAATTCCTATAGCTACAAAAAAGTAGAATCTCAATCTGTCCTGAGATAAGAAACCGGAAGGTTCAGCTCCAGGTGTTGTGTGTCATGTTTGGGTCAAGAGGTGCCAGTGATGTGGTTTACTGAAGGGACTAGTGAAATCTCAGAAGCCAGCGAGAAGTGACGGCAAAAATGGTATTCAGGGTCTGGAGGTGGCGCAGCAGTGACTTCTTGCCCCTTCCCTGTGGTGGCGGAAATCACAGAGAGTAAGAAAATTTGCATAATGTATATTGGTTGCAGAATTCAGCTTTGCTTGGTGCAGAATATGGGGTACCTCCGTGTAGATTTTGGATTCTGCCCTGCCACTTCTTGCTCGTTCTCATTGACTTGTACTCATTCAGAGCACAATCCTAAGGTGGAGTTAGGCTGGCACAGTTAGGCCAGCAAAGATTAGCCGGCACAAGGGCCACAGTAAAGTGTGTTTGAACCACTGTTGGAGTCAAAGAGGCTAGCACAGACGTGTGCCATCCTCCAAGAGTGGTCCAAACATGCTTTGTGGTGGCCCTTGTGCGAGCCACATTTTACTGGCCTAACTGTGCAGGCCCAACTTCAGGTGAGGATTGTGCCCTCAGTTGTCTTCCTTGCAGCCAGTACAGGTGTACCCCAGTATCCACTGATTTGGTATCCATGGTTTCAGTTATCCACAAATATAATGGATACTGGGACACCTATTAAAAAAATAGGGGAACATTAAACAAATCTTTCTTTTTTTATCTTTTTTAAAACAACTGATGTCCCCCTGGTGTCCCCAGTATCCACGTTTTCAGGTATCCATGGGGGGGGATCCGGAACGGAACCCCAGCAGATACTGGGGCATGCCTGTACTAAGCAACATATTAAGGCCAGGGCCTAGTTCTGCCATCACTTATATTTTCACACAGAAGAGCTTTTACTGAAGAGTCTGGAATGTCTTTATCGCCGTCATCTACCCATTTTATGGAGAATGTTATCCTTCTCCAAAATCCACTTTCATAGATCCACTGCCTAGGAACATTAATTAATGGCCATCGCTTTCCACATGAAATGCATACAGCTCAGGAGAACATACTTGATAAATCAGATTCTTCCCCAGGAAACCATGTGAAATTCCTTTCTAGGCAACACTCACTGTGCCTTTCTTCACCTCCGCCTGAGTGCGTGTTACGCAATTGTGTGTTGCAAAGTGGTTTCCCTGCACTTTCGATGTGAGGCAGGCAGACTTTCGATATGAGCTGGAATAGTGGCCTGCTGGGATGTTTCTGAAGATGCAGGGGAACATATGCTTGGGAATGGAGATGTTGTGATGATCCTTGGTGTGGGCTGTCATTGGGGAGTCTAAGAACCATCTATCATGAGAGAAGATGAGAGGACTGTTTTAGGTGATGGGTTTGGGGTATCCAAATAGCAGACAGACTTGCAGTACAATCCACTGGGAAGTTTCATGAGTCTCATGAGTCTTCCATGAGCTGTGCAAGAAGAGCATGTCGAGCTGGCCACAGTGGAATCCCTGCTAAGGTTCCTCACAAATTCAGGCCTTGTTTGAAGACTCCAGTGCAGTTAGCGTAAGAAAACCCCTCAAAGCTGAATAATTCCAATAAAAGCTCTTTCAACTGGATTTGACAGTTCTAGGTGTGCGTAGTGCTGGGAAAAAAGTCCCGGAAAATCCTGGTACCGGAAGTGGGTCATTTCCAAGATGGCAGCCTCAAAAGGGGCCAAAATCACGCAAAATCATGCAGCCGCGCCATTCCCAAGCTCCCAAAAATTCCTACAAAATAAAAGCTCTTTCAACTGGTTTTGACAGTACTAGGTGTGCTTATTGCAGGAAAGAAAGTCCCCGAAATTCTGAGTACCAGAAGTGGGTCATTTCCAAGATGGAAGCCTGCGAGAACTCTCGAGATTCATGCCAAATCATGCAACACCTCCATTCCCAGGGCACAGGGAAACCCCTCAAAGCGGGTCTGACAGCTGTTTTTGTCAGAGCTAGTTGGCTGAGTGACAGGCAAAAAATTTGACCAATTTTGGACAACCAGAAGTGGGTCATTTCTCAAGTTTAGGGGATGTTTGTTCCCGTACCTTGGAGCTCAATTGTGGCTCCATTGGGGCTGGAAATTTGGATAGGATTGGGCCTCTAGTCATGAATCTGGACTAAGGTGGGGCTACAGATGACTATATCTGGACCCAGACCTGTAGAGCTCAGGCTCTGTGAGGGGAGTTGTTGTTGTTTAGTCGTTAAGTTGTGTCCAACTCTTCGCGACCCCATGGACCACAGCATGCCAGGCCTTCACTAGCTTCCAGAGTTCACCCAATTTCATGTTCATTGCTTCGGTATCCATTATCTAACCATCTCATCCTCTGCCGCCCCCTCCTCCTTTTGCCTTTGATCTTTCCCAGCATGAGGGTCTTTTCTAAAGAGTTCTCTCTTCTCGTGAGGTGGCCAAAGTATTTGAGCTTCAGCTTCAGTATTTGTCCTTCGAGGGAGCAATCGGGCTTGACTTCCTGTAGGATTGCCCAATTGGATCTCCTTGCAGTCCAGGGGACTCTCAAGAGTCTTCTCCAACACCATAAACTATGAGTCAAAAATGCCCCAACAAGAAGATGTTACTCTATTGAAGTAAAAGGCCAGACTTGCAGTTCTTACATTTCAGAGGCTTTCTAATGATGGCCAATCACAGGGACTGATGTGGCATGCCTCTGTACTCTTTCTTGTGCCTGAAACACAGTTCTTGGTAGCTCATTTGGTCAGGTGCTGGCCAGCCCAGAAAGTTTCTAAAACTAGAAGTCCCAGGACATTTTTAACAGAAGAACATCGTAGTTTATTTCCCTAGGGCCACCATGTTTAATCAGTTAGATTAATTTGATTTTTAAAATTTTGCATTTAGAAAGTGCCCCCAATTAAATTGATGGCAGATTTGAAATGCATTTAATACTAAACGGAAGATGGCAAGCTGTCTTAAAGGAAGACCCTTCTCCAATCTTGAGCTCTCTCTCTCTCTCACAGGAAGAACTGCCTCTTCTAAAACAAATCACTGCTACAATAGATGCAGCCAACTTCTGAAAACAGTAAAAATAGGCCTCTTGTTTCAGAATTATTTTTACACCTATGAAAATTAATTTGATCAATTGATTCATACGACTAAAATGCCATGCACTCATGTTGACACTTTCTGCAATCCTACACACAATTTTTTTCAGGGAATAAGCTCTACTGAGCACAGTTGACTTGCTTCAGAGTAAAGCTGCAAAGGAGCTATAAGCTATAATAGCTATAAACTATATAGCTATGAGCTATAAAAATTCTTGGGCATCAGCCCTAACATTCATGAGATTTTTTTTTATGTTCTTGCTTTGGAATATTGTTTAAACTAGTGCTTCCCAAACGGTGGGTTGGGACTCACCAGTGGGTTGCGAGCCAACTTCAGGTGGGTTGCGAAGCACCTAGAGCAGCCATCTTGAAAATATGGGAAGATGGAACACTAGAAAGGGGAAGGGGCGTGTGGTTGTTTTGCTCTGTGCGAAGTTGTAAACAGACTTTTTTTTCCCTTTCTGATTCACTTTGCCGTTGGAAAATGACTGAGAAATAACTTATTGCTGCATTCTCAGGAAAGCAGCGGGTTCTGGCACCACAATGATGGCACTTCCGGCCATGGCATCGCTTTTGGTGGGTCCCAGACAGATTGTCATGCTAAAAAGTGGGTCCTGGTGCTAAAACGTTTGAGAACCACTGGTTGAGACAGATTTTGTTTATGGTTGCCTTTGAAGAAAAGGGACTGCATCTGTAAAGGAGTGAGCTGTGTTTAGCACTAGTTAGTACTAGTACTAGTTAGTACTCAGTAAGTGATTTCCTACCACCAATTGTGATTTCCCCTTTCTCTGTTTCCCCTGATTTGGATGCTATTCTTTTTTTTTCTTTTTGTTACCTACTTTTCAGTAGTCAAGGTACGTTGGGCAATACATTCAGGTTAAGTGACATCAAATGCAAATTAAATGACATCAATTAAATGACATTTAAATAAATTAAATTAAATGACATCAAATTAAATGACATCAAATGCAAACCCCATTTCTGCCGTCGATGACCTCAAAGTTGTATCTCTACTATCAAGTTTGGAGTGGGGGAGAATTCTTTGCTATACATGGGCAATGTTTCTGTGCCATCCAAATCAATTATCCAGCAGTAGCTTCTTAAACTCCGGTCACAGTTGCAAGTATAGCAAGAGGGTGATATTGTTCTTTAACCAGTCTAATGTGTTGATTCAATGCTGTGTTTCGTGTTTGATTCTGAGCAGTAGGGCTGAGGCAGTCGACCTTTAAATAGGCTGTACAAGAAGCTCCATCTGGATAAAGCAATAATTTGGGGGGTGGGTGGGAAAGACCCACTTCACACAAGCCCCTATTGCTTTCAGTGAACTCCACTCTTGTCTTTCCCCAGAAAGGTTCTGTTTCCAACCTCCTCCAGAAGCCCATGACAAATCCCTTATTATATTAAACAAACTCTGTACTGATTGTGCAAAACTCAAAGCAAAACAAAGCTTGAAGTGACATATCAATCCTCCATTGCATAATTGGTCACAGTTTCAAGCTCCTAGGTTGCAGAATTAGTGGAGAAAAAAAATCCCAAATACAATTGTGTTTCCAGAATGGGAAGTAAAGGTGCGTGCCTGCTATTTTTGGATCCAATGGGTGCGTCTTCAGTTAGCAGGCGATGGGCATTTTGCTGCAGTGCGACATTTTGGGTCTGGATTGTGCTCTCTTTAGCTCTCCTTGCCTGCTTTTCACGTCATCTAAGAAGACTTTTGAAATTCTTCAAATGTATAATGTTTCTTTTGCTTATCGTTTTCTTTTTCCATGTTTGGTTGTACGTTGCGTTTCAAACAGAACCGGCTTTTTCAAAAAGTACTGTACGGAATATTCAAATAATACAATTACATTTGTCAGGTTTCTCCAGTGGCAATTGTTGGAGACCTAAATGATGTCTCCCGTCCCTGTCTTTTTAAGTACTATCATGACCTCTTTGGAAGGCACAGAGCTGTGGGTTTCTGTGTCTGCCATTGAACAGCCGCATGAATTTGCTCTTCGCAATCACCTTTTTTCCCCAGCTGCAAAGGCAGTGTTTTTCCCAGGCTTTGAGAAAGCGGCGTATCAATGTTTCAGCCCCACGATCTCTGCTGGCCTCTTGTAAGACGTGTCCTCATTTGCCCTCCAAGCTCAGATACTTGCAGAACAGAGAAAGGATTATGTTCCTACTAGGATACTTGATACGGGGCAGGCAAGTTCATTCTCTCGCAGTGGCTCTTTGCCAATGCTGTATTGTCCTCTGGTGTTTGGCTACTGTAGTTGCTGGAGAAACCTGCGTTCATGTGAAAAGTGTTGCTAGCTGAATGAAACGGGAAGTTGAAGAAAGCTGCAGCCATGCATAGGCGGTTAATAATGTGTCAATATCTTTGCACTATTTTGGCTTGTTTGTTTGCTTTTTCTGCCTTGCACGGCTTTGGAATACCGTCATTATATTCTTGGTATTATCTATTCTGACTGATGTTGTGTTTGTACAGTAGGTGATGCTTTTGAGAATGTTGTCATGTCAACTGCAGCTATGTAAAAAAAAGTCTTCATAAATACAAATTCCTCCTGTGTCACGTAAAAAAACACTTGGCTGCGTGAGCCCAGAAATAGATAATTCTGCACAGTCTTCTGCTTTCCACCAAGAGGGCTGAGTTCTGAAACCTCTCGGGCTCGGGCTTGTCCACCCAAGTGGCAAAGATGGAGGCAGAACTATTTCGCGTTCATTGCCATGATTTTCACTAGGGCAAACAGAAAAGGGTCTGTCTCCATCTAGGGTTGCCAACTGACTAGGAAAAAAAATTCTGGCTGGTTCTTGCACCTTTAACGGCAGCGAGAAGTGCAGAAATCAGCAGGCGAAGTGTTTCACAGGGCAGAGAGAACACAATTGCTTGTTGTCTCTGTACACAATTGTCTCTGCACACCTGGCTGCTGTTAAATGCAGAGCCACAGCAGAACTGGGGCAATCTTTATTTATTTATTTATTTATTTATTTATTTATTTATTTATTTATTTATTTGAAACAGCGGTCTCCAAACAGCGTATCACTGTGTACCGGGAAAACCTTCCCTGTTGTGAGCACCACAGTGTGTTCCGTTGTGCTACCACTGCTAATGCCACTTGTGCTGCCCTCTGGGCAGTTGCACCTATCGTCACCTGACCCAACAGGAGGAGTTCTACTAATCCTCCACTGACATTTCTGGCTTAATTGCGTTTGCACAGAAACTTTGTTGATGGAGGGCTGTCGTGAGTTGTCGCCTCGCTCATATATAGTGCACGAAAGCAGCATTGCTGTGTAGCCACTGTCCCATCTGTCATGCGTCCCAGACAAATCTGCAGATGATGTACCTGTGGTGCAACGACTTACTTGCATAGTTCAGAAGTTGAGCTTGTCATATCTCTTGAGCCGACGGTCAACAGCAGATTAAACGTTTATGGGTGTCCACCCACAATTACAACAGCGGCATCCTGTAATTGCTTGGAGCCAATTTCTCTTCTTATATAACAAGCCAGGGCAATCCAGGACAAACAGTGGTAGCTTCTCAAACCTCCGAGGTTTCCTCCAACCTGCCTCTTTTTTTGTGGCTGAAACAGAAACCACATTTACAGCTTTGAAGACCATACTTTTCTCTTTTATTCTTACCTTTTATTGCATACTAGCTTTTTGTTACCCAGCGTTGCCCGGGTGTTTATATCTCCCATCCCTGACCCATCTCCCAATTTTGGGCGTTTTCGACCATTTTCACCTGGGGCCCCCTGCGTACCCCCACCCCCGGGAGCACTGGGGGGGGCCTGACCAGGCATAGGCATGCCGGGTCTGGTGCCAATTGCTCCAGGAGTCACAGTGGGGCATGGTGGACATCTCGTATTGCACCCCTTCCCATCCCCCACATTGGGGGGTGCGGACCCGAACTCCCACAGCGTCGCTGTTCGCCTCAGTGAGCCCAGAAACGACAGAACCGAGGACGATTTCGTCCATTTTCGGCCATTTCCACGCGGGGGCCCTGCCCCCCCCCGGGGTGGTAGGGAGGCCTGACCCCCAGAGTGTCTGTTGCCAGGCTGGAAGGCACGCGCATGGCGAGTCTGGTGCACATCGGTCCAGGCGTTCCAGCAGGGCATGGCAGATATTGTGTCTTGCACCCCTTCCCGCACCCCATGCCGAGGGGTGTGTGTGAACCCGGACTCCGACGGTGTCAGGAACATCGGCGTTCGCTCCGGCAACCTCGGAAACTATGGATTCTACGCCGATTTTGGCCGTTTTCGACCATTTTCACTTGGGCCCCCCCGCGCACCCCCACCCCCGGGGGCGCTAGGGGAGGCTAACCCCCGCAGTGTTTGTCGTCAGGCCACAAGGTGTATGCGTGCCGAGTTTTGTGACGCTCGGTCCAGGCGTTCCAGCAGGGCATGGCGGATGTTGTGTCTCGCACCCCTTCCTGCCCCCCACGCCGAGGGGGGGGGAACCTGAACTCGCACAGCGTCAGGAGCGTCGCCCCCCGTCCTGGCGACCCCGGAAACTATGGATTCGACACCGATTTTGGCCATTTTCGACCATCTGCACGTGGGGACCCCCAAGCACCCCCACCCCCAGGGGCGTTAGGGGCCCCCGCCCCCCGCAGTGTTTGTGGCCAGGCTGCTAGGCTTCCGCATGCCGGGTTTGGTGCCAGTCGGTCCAGGCGTTCCAGCAGGGCATGGCGGATGCTGTGTCTCGCACCCCTTCCTGCCCCCCATGTGGGGGGGCACACCCAGACTTCAACTGCATCGGGAGCGTCGCCACTCATCTCGGCGACCCCGAAAACTGTGGATTTGATTCCAAGTTTGGCCGGTTTGGACCGTTCTCACATCGCCCCCCGTACCCCCACCCCCGGGGGCGGTAGGGGGGGCCCAACCCCCGCAGTATTTGCGGCCAGGCTGCTAGGCTTCCGCATGCCGAGTTTCATGCCAATCGGTCCAGGCGTTCCAGCAGGGCATGGCGGACGCTGTGTCTCGCACCCCTTTTTGCCCCCCACGTCGGGGGGGGGGGGCTGAACCCGGACTCCAACGGCATCGGGAGAGTCGCCACTCATCTCGGCGACCCCAAAAACTGTGGATTTGACGCCGATTTTGGACGTTTCCGACGATGTTCACGCAAAGACCCCCGCGTACCCCCACCCCTGGGGGTGCTAGGGGGGTCTGACCCCCGCAGTGTTTCTTTCCAGGCTGCAAGGTACGTGTGTGCCAAGTTTCGTGGCACTCGGTCAAGGCATGGGGAAGCCTATTCAGAACATACAGACAGACAGACACACCCACACACCCACGTCCATTTATATATATATATATATAGAAACTTTCCATCGCCTTCTAGAGTGGGTACTCCTCCAAGGTCATTTTTGGTTTCAAACCAGCCTCCTTCAACTTACAAACAATGGCATAATCATTAAAGCTTATTTAGAGAGAGGGTCCACCTTGGACAATGAAGGATAGCCACCGATCCTTGAGTTCGCCAGGGTAGACATAGGGGTAACATGTCAAGAATCCCGTATGAATTCAAAGGGAAACTCTGGACCATGAAATCTAGGAACCAAGCTGCAGTTTCATAGAAGAGCTGCCAAGAAGTCATGTCCCATGCTAGCCCCTCAGGGCAACCCTGGATGACTCGGAGGCAGAGATGTGCCTGCTGAGTAGCTTGGGGCTTGCCCCTTTTTAGAAGGTTGACATTCCCTGCTTGGGAGTTTTGATGGGATCAAGGCCTTCTTACAGTCATCATCGGGCCAAGGTAGGGATGGGTGGAACCTGGTGTTATTTCATCCCTTAGTTGGGAGCCTGACACGGCTGGTACAACAAGTCTCTCCAGACCAGTTCCAAGAACTTCTGCAGGACTGCAGTTTGCCATCTGCTTCCCAGAGCTTCTTGCCCCAAGGATCACCTGTGATTCTGTAGGTGATTTATCTCTGCCTGTACCTCCTCTTGACCTGTCTGCTGCTCGGATGGTGATTTGTTTTTCAACTATAGCCAAGGCCAATTGAACGCATGCATGACTTTGGCCATGTGTTTGTTGATTCAGAATAAGAACCAATCTCTGGTTCTTGGATTAGACTCTCCACTTCACTTTCAGAGGAAGCGTAACAGCTTGTTCAAGGGCCAAGCAGGACAACTGATCTAGAGAGGAAGATATTAAGCATGCTTCCAGAATTTGTTGCTGGAAGAACTGGCAGTAAGGAACATGTACCGTAGTCCTGGGAAAGGAAGAGATGTATGGAGGGGTGCTGTGAACACAGTCTTCCTCTTGAGAAGTCTGCCTAGAATATTCTTCGAACAAGAGCAGGGCTGATGCAAGTTAGTGTAATAGCATTTCTTGTTTAGAAGCCATTTATTGGTTTGCTCTAGCCCTAGTAAGAACAAATGGATATTGACAACCAACCACAGTAATGCAGTTGTTCCTAGGATTGCAACAGGTAAACTAACCTCTTGATTGATTGATTGATTGATTGATTGATTGATTGATTGATTGATTGATTGATTGATTGATTGATCAAACTCTGCTCTTTTTAACCAACAGGCATGCCTCAAAGGCAACCCTCAATCAGGCAACCCATTTAAAAAATTGGTATGAATATAAGTAGTTAGACTGGTAAGCATTCTCTTGGGAATTGTTCCTTCTTTAACAAGGACACTGTAGAAAATGCTTCTGCTAAGAAGGCATCTGTTATGACATATGCCCGCACTGTCTAAAAATAAGGAAAGTGTGGTGTTGTTTTCTTCCAAGCTTTTGTCTTATTCAGATGCAACTGAATACATTTGATCAACCAACTAAAATGTCTTTACTCAGGTAACAGTTCTGGTTATCCTGTGAAAATGGCATATGCTGAATAAGAATATTTTAAGACATCTAGGTGCTATTTTTTTTAACTATATATGAGAGGCTGTACCCATGTGCATATTATCTAGCAAGAAGGATGCCATCATATCACCTTACAATACACCTGTCTTAGCAGTTTAGGGTCTGTAAGCCTTAAAGTCTGCCCCTTCTTATAATTGCCTTCCAGAGGCTGGGGGAAAAAAAAACACATTTTCCATGTGTCCGGCTTAGTGTAGGGCCGTTGTGGGCAACCTGCAGCCTATCAAGGTTATATATGTGGCCCATGAGACATTTTGTTTCCTGTGTCCTATATGCACGGTTGACAGTTTCCCCCAAGATATTTAATTCATTGGGTTCATACAACAAGAGCATAAAAGGGATGGCAAACTTCTGGAACACCTTTCCACTACAGATATACCAAAGTCCAAAACTGAGAACCTTCTGGAAATATTGTAAAACCAACCGGTTTGGACCGGCCGTTGGAACTGAGGGTAAACAGGCGTACACTCAAGAAATGGTCAGTGAGGCTTTCATGTTGCTGAAATAGTCTGTTTGAGACTGGAGACTGAGACTTGTACATCATTCAGAAATTGCCCAGTTGCTGCAGAAGTTCACAAGCAGGGCACAAACTCCGCATGTCTCTCTTGCTGCTTGTCCTCCGCCTCGGTTCTTTCCGTGTCTTGGACGCGGAGGTTGCCTTTCGCTGCTGTGATTTTGAGAAAAATGATGGCAGACTGTAGCATGACATTGACTGTTTCCAGCTGCATGACTTTCTTGGGCGTCTTCACATGGTGGGAGACCTTGCCTCCCTAATCCCGGGGAAGCATATTTTCGTTTGAACAGAAGCTAATACAGAACAGATTTTAACACTGTGGCTAATTCCTTTCAACTGAGCTGGTGTCGGCAATTATGAAATAGGCTAGACATTGGCAAGAGCATAAGGAGTAATTATAGGCTTCCTAAATCTGCAGAGTATAAATAATTGCAGGTTTAAAAATGTTATTGTGAGCTGCAATTTATACCGAAATTTTATCTCAGTTTTTTTTTTCTCTTTCTTTCGGAAGCTGTGAAGCACAAATCCTTTCAGGGCCACTGTGAATGCTTGGGATTCCAGTGGCAGTCTCTCTCCAAGATGCTGTAGCTATAGGGCATGGATCTAATGCAATGGTATTCAAACTTTTTAAACTGGGACCCACTGGAAGTGATGTCATGGCTAGAAGTGACATCATCAAGAAGGAAGTGCTGTCATTGTAACATAATAAAATGACACTCCTGAAGTGCAAATCCTGGCATTCTTGGACTGCAGCAATTGTACAACCATGAAACATCCCTGACAGAAAGCAAGATTAGGACAAAATGTGATGTAAAAGCACTGAACTAAATTTAAAACAAAACAAAACACCCTCACTTGAAAATTCAAACTGTTAGAATGCACAAAAGGAATCTAGCAAGAGTAAGGTCTGCAGTTTCCAAGATAGCTGTTCTCAGCTTTCTGTGACCCACCTGACGTAAGATCATAACCCACCAAGTGGGTCTCAACTCACAGTTTGATCTAATGGTCTTGGGTTCAGGCCTCCTTGGAATGAATGGGAGCTGCTTTCAGTGATGTCATTCAGGGGGAACGGACCAGAACGGGCGTTCCGGATCCTAACGGGCTCCGTGGCTGGTTCCCGGTGCCAATCCAATCAAGACAAGTGCCAATCAAAAGTGAGTTCCTGTTCCTAAATCATTTGAATGACACCACTGGCTGCTTTCCATTTACCTGGAACTATTTTTTACTGTTGATAATGGCTTTCTTTGTTTCGTTAGTCAGAAAGTGATATGAAAATATAAATAAATAAAATAACAGTGCAATCCAACCGCATCCCCCATGGCCATCGCTGTCACTCATGTCCCATAAAGCACCTCCACGCCAGCGCCTCTGGCGTGGCAGCAGTGCAGGCACCTGGGTCGACGCCACAGTGCTGGCACAAGCCCCCGGTGCACCGCTCCTGTGCCAGCCAAGTTTGGCCGGCGTAGGGGCGGTTCAGGGTGGGGGTAAGCGGGGTGGGTGGGTGTAACTGGGTGGGTGCAGGGCGGACCAGGAGGTGGGCCGACTCAGGGATGGGGGTGGAGCTTGGATGCGGCTATTCGACCACATCCAACCCCCCGTCCCCCCGCCTGCGTGACCCCAATTCGGGCAGTGCGTGGAACTTAGATCTGTGTCCACTATATAGCAAGTGCAGATCCAAGTAGCCCACAGGGTGGCTTGCGCCTACCCTGGGGCAAGGGCACAAACGTGCCCTTTCCCTGCAGAGGCTCCAGTGCAGTCCCAACCTACATTGAATACAGCGCAGTCATGCCGGCCTCTGCTGTTCCCACGCAGGTTAGCATTGTGCCCTAAACTTGGGTCACCATTTTACCATTTTTTACTCCAATCCAACTGTGTCCAAAAGGAGGTGCTCATGAAACGCTGTTGTGTTATCCAGTGACAAAAGGTCCAAATGTTCTCTTGCGTTCTGTACGTCTATTTTATTTTTAGTTGACCAGCATCTCTCTCTACAATATGCAAAGAGCCATAATTAGTGGTGCGTGTGTGTGTGTGTGTGTGTGTGGTTAAAAGAGCATAAAAACACAAAACACTACCCTTTTGGTGTAAAAATAAGTGAATAAAAACACAAAACACCACATCTTGATGTTTAAGAAATCTTCCAGAAATTAAAATAATTACTTTTCCATTTAGAAATAATACTGTGGCAGTATCTCCTGACACTATATCACTAATATCACCCACCTTGTAAACTTTTAAAGCGTTTAAAATAAATAAAAATGAGAACTTGGAGCAAAAATGCATAGCGCCATTTTCTGCCTTTCAAATAACAAAAGCTGTGAAAAATAACACCATTTTCAAACATCCCCTAGTCATTGCTGCAGAAGGGCCATGCTGGAACCGCAATGGTGTTGCTGCCCATCTGCGGCAGCATGGATCAGTGATGGCGAACTCTATGACATGCGTGTAAAAGGTGACATGACATGACATTTGGAGTGACGCGTCAGCATTCACCAACGCCTGACAACAGCCGAGTTCGTTTTACTCATATTTCATTTTTGCAATTATTTGACGTTTCTTTATAGAATGCATATATCACCGCACACGATTGGACTATATTTTGAAATAATGAGTGAACATGTAAATAATTGTTCAGCTGGGTGTGTGCGTGCATGCGTGCGTGACACACCAGCAGAGTCTAGGTAAGCATTTTCTGAATGTTTGACATGCCAAGCCCAAAAGGTTTGCCATCACTGGACTGGATAATACTTCTTCCCATAGTCCAGTGAGGGAGATCAGCAATTTCTTTTGGCAAACCACCAGGCCCTTTCAGTGTTGCATGGCTGGCAAAGGCTACAGTCGCAACCACAAAAATGACCGGGAAGAGTGGGGCTTTTCCAGCCCACACCTGTGTCCCTGAATCAGCAGAAAAATGGCCTGACAAACTGGCAGTGAGATTGTGCACAATGCTGACAAGTACACACACTGTGGATTTCCCACCCACTTTGCTGGGTGGTGGCTCTTCCTCCTGAATGTCTTGTAGAAATGGAAATGAGATGGAATATTTTGGAAAGCAAGAGGCATGCGTTGTCATTTAATTCCTAAAGTTCTAGCAATTGAGATATAGAGGACACTGATGTCAGGTGGGTGGCAGAAAGTTGGTAGAAGCCATCTTGAAAGCTGCAGACCTTACTCTTGCTATATTCCTTTTATGAGTATCAACAGTTCAAATTTTCAAGTTAGGGTTTTTTTTTAAAAAATATTTTTAATCCAGTGCTTTTACATATTTTGTCCCAATCTTGCTTTCTGTCAGGGATGTTTCATGGCCAAGAATGCCAGTTTACATTCTAGGATTATCGTTTTATGATTTCACAATGACTGTAGTTCTAGCTTGATGATGTCACTTCTGGCTATGACATCACTTCCAAGTTAATAACATCACTTCCAGTGGGTCCTGCCATTCTAAAAAGTGGGTCCCAGTCAAAAAGGTTTGAGAGCCACTGCTCAAGGAGGATCATAGGTTCATAGCTTCAGTTGGAGTTGGTTGAAAGACTGGGACAAATCAGAAATAGATGCTAAGCATGGTGTATATTGGAAGGTTCTGAAGCTGAGAAATTGATGCCACAGGTAAAGGAAAAAATAATGTCCTGCATTCATGGTGAAGGCACCTCTTATGCTGCTTTTTTTTTTTTTTTAGTATCTTTTGTTCCAAATGGCTTATAGACATCGATTCTGGGATGGATGGCTCTTCATGCTGGGTTGAGGGACCTAGAGCTACAGTTCTTGGTTTGATGGCTCACAGTAGTATCTCTTTGACCTGGGGGGGGGGCTCATTGAGTCTCTGTGTCTCACATTGGGTACATCTGCTCATGGGATCAGGCTGTTGATTTTTGTAACAAATTGTGAAGGAAAAGTACTGCAAAAACACTGCAGTACAGTTCAAAAGGACTGCAGTACAGTTCAGCTTCTTCTTCAAGTAGCTGATCCGAAGAGTGCCAGGTGCGAAGGAAAACATGAGTAGGGGTGGGGAAGGGGAGAAAGCCAAGGGCCCAGATTGTAGGAGATATTTTATTTTCTACTAAGGGTTTCTGCTTGTAGGAAGGTTGTTTGGGAAGTATGACGGCCCCATCCTAAGCGCCCTGTAGCATCAACGCTATATGGTAGCGTCGATGCTAAGCACAGAGCGTCGATGTGGGGGTGCCGAGCTACACCCCCGCATCGGTGCTCTCACTCCAAGACTGGCGCTGCAGGCAGCGCTGGCCTCGAAGCGCCCATGCGCAGCGCCTTCTACACCAGCCAAGCCCGGCTGGCACTGAGGTGTGAGTAGCCGGGACGGAGGGAGGGAGTGGGCGGGGGGAGGGCGTTTCTGGGCGGGCACGTGGTGCGCAGGCGCTCCAGCCTCACCTAGGCTGCTCTGGATATGGCGCAGGCCCGTCGGCCTCGCCATTCCAGCGCAGTATAGGATTGCGCTGTGAGTGAGAGGGGAGGCGGAATGGTCGAATGGAATTCAGCTGTTTCGGTGTGCTGAGTTGGAATGTTGGGAATGGCGGAAGAAGCAGATTAAAGGCTGGCTGACTCTGGATGGAGAGCACGGAAAGAGCCTGGAGGGATGGGAAGAGGTGCAGTTGGACGCTATGACTTCCTTCACCCTTGGAGAGGTCCAAGTGATGGAATATGGCTCTTCAGATACAGAAATGGACTTTTCTTTTGTAACCATTATGCCTTAGATTTCATGTCCAACCCCCCCCCCCCAAAAGCAGTGATTGTACCATTTATAACATGCCAAGATCTTTCGTATTCTTGAGGCAGGTCGGGGCAGGGTTCAGATGGTGCACTTTCGACGCACTCTATGGTGCCTTTTCCTTAATCTTGCTTGAGATCTGTTGTATTTGGGTTTTTGTACAGGGTGGTTCACTTCCTCTCAACTTCAAAAGAGGCATCTGGCTTGCTTGCAAAAATGCTGCTGCTCTGTCAGGTACAATGCAAGCCAGCCTCGAAAAGCCCTGAAGGTAAGGGCCTTGCTGTCCTGTTGTGAAGAAGGTAGTAATCCCCAGTGGCGTACTGGGCTTCCAGAATAGCTTTTCTGATGAGTTTCTGCCAAGGTCTAGCTTGTAATCGCTGGCAGGGGTGTGTGGAGCTGGGATCAAGGTGATGACAATACTAGATATTGTGGAGGCTGCTTCTGCCGTCACAGCCATTAAGGGCACAATCCTAACTAAACCTGGAGCTAGGCCAGCAAAGTTTGACTGGCACAAGGGCCACCATAAAGCACGTTTGGACCGTTCTCAGAGTTGGGGAGGATGGCGCACATCTGTGTACTGGCCTCTCTGACTCTGAGAGTGTTCCAAACATACTTTACAATGTCCCTTATGCTGGCCAAACTTTGCTGGCTTAACTGCACCGGCCTAACTCCAGGTTAGCATTGCGTCCTAAAATAAACTCTGGATGCCTTCTCAACAAGTTCAGAGACGGTTAAGACACAAGCGAGCATGTCATAAAGAGTCCCTGCTGATTGCCCTTGCTGATTATTTGTGGAACACCTTTCCATGGAAGGTCCATCAAAATGTGAGCTCAAATTCCTTATATTATGGGAAATCTTTCCTTTGGGAGCTGCCGCTCTCCACCCAAGGTTAGCAGAGTGGGTAAATTTTAGTGGGTGTATTGATCTCAGAGAGAGAGGGGGGGGGAGAGGGGGGGAGAGAGAGAGCGCGCGTTTAAATGCTGTTCTGTGTCTACTTGATCTCTTTACTTAGGAAAGGGTGGGAAGTGAACTAAATAAATCTCACTTCAGTTTGAGATTAACTTTTAGGTAACAAGACGGTTATAACCTTCAGGAGGAAAGCAGGTGTCAATTGTTTATGAGTTGGTGTTCAGCCTAACTTTCAGTTAAAGACATGCCTACTTTAGAACTTGGCAAACAGCAAACAATGATGCAGAAAGGCCGGACAGTGCATCAGTCACTGCTTGCCAATTGAGAGATTGGTGCAAAGAGTGTGGCTTGCAGCTCGGTGAATGGCTTTGCATAAAACTGCCTAGGCTCAGTTTCACAGTTCAGTTCCAGGTATCCTGGTTGCTTTTAAAAGCAGGCTATTGCAAGTCCTTTGGTATCGGCCTTGTGTGCTTCTCTGTGTGTTGTACAAATCTTCCCAGGCAGCCGGTTACGTGGGCTGAGCTCAGCAAAGGACAAAGGACATTTTTGTTCCCTTTCTAGAGAAATGCTGCTTTTCAGCTGCATTATAAATCACATATACAAATGGGCACGTACCGAGAACAGTATTTTTTGGCATAGTGACTCCAAGGTGTTTTTAAAAAATTGCTGTTATGACTTATGTGCAGATGCACAAAACTGCAGCTGGGAGCTAACAGAGAGCAATTTCCCTCGTTCTCAGGGAACGGCTTCTCAGGGAAAGACCCACTTCAATTAAATCAGTTAAATAGGGGATTGTTTCCTGTTCTGCTCTATCTGATATGCTCAGGGCAAGTTCCAGTGTTTGCAAATGGCAAACAGAAAATGCAAATCTCAAAGAGATGAAAATTATCTTTCTCTCCCCCTTTCAAAGGGAAGGCACAGGTTCAACTCTGGCTGCTCAAGGCATATTAAAAAAAACACCAGCTTGTCTTATACTGCCTCTGTAAGAAGCCAAGGCTCTGAAGTTTTTCTTTTTTAAATCCTTGTGGTGCAGTCACAGGTGACATCCTGAAGGGCTGCCTTCTAAAAGCAGAATGTACAGAAAGACAATTGGCTTGACATGTGGGACCCAGGCACTGTGGGACTTTATGGGGCAAAATCAGTCTCTTTCCACTGAGCCCAGAAGCCTGCGGTTACTGAATGGATGCACCCGACCCACCAGGAATATGACTTTGGCAAAGACTTTGAAAATACATTCTTGCCATTGATGTTGTAGAAGAGCAACTACATAAATGCTGTGGGGAATGTGTGAATGCCTGAATTTGCATGGACTTCCATTTTCACATACACGCACAGTATTACATAAGATGGAAAATATGAGCAGCATTTGATGCCTGACATCAGTGCCTTAGATGCCTTAGATTTATCTAGTGCAGTGGTTCTCAAAAACTTTAGAACTGGGACCCACTTTTTGAACGAGCAGCTGCCCAGGACCCACCGGAAGTGATGTCATTGCAACACCAGAGCCTGCTGCTTTCCTGAGAATGCAGCAATAAATTAGATAATTTTTCAGCTATTTTCCAATAGCAAAGTGAATCAGAAAGAAAATAGCCTATATACAACCTTGACACAAGCAAAACAACCACACAGCCCTTCCCCTTTCCAGCACCCCATCTTCCCATGTTCTCAATTTGGCTGCTCTATGTACTTTGTGACCCACCTGAAATTGGCTTGCAACCCACCAGTGGGTCCTGACCCACAGTTTGGGAACCACTGATCTAGTGGAATAGTTTCATCAGAGCTGTCTTTGTGGTTATAAAGGCTTGGTTAAGACATTGTCCCTCAATAGGTAGCCTGTGACTTAGCCTAACCTCTGCAACCACAGTGTCACTGCTGTAGATTTTGTGGTATCAGTAGAGAACATGCTGATTAATCTCTGTCAGTGGTGAATGCATCAAAATTAATGTGAATTCTTATCCACTGAGATTTTGCTTCTTATGAGAAAGCATCCTTCACAATTGAGGAAAAAAATGAGTGTTCATTTTCATTATACAGTTTCTGTCTGTTTACAGAGATCCCAAAATATGAAGAATCCATGCAAATTATAAATGGGTGGCAACCCTATAAGTCGACCTTTTTTGTAGGGGGAAGGGAGGGAAGGAGGAAATAAGGCTATATATAAGGCAAAGCACAGTGAAAGGTCCGTAGAGAAGAAACCCAAAGAAGCAAAGTTTGCAAGAAAGAAATAGTTTGAGCTAGTGAGCTACCCCCATTTTTGTTGACAGTTCTGTGCCTGCCAAGAGTACCTACCCTTTTTTACCAGTGGTTGCTAGCTTTGGTGTTTTTAAGCACCACTCTGGTGCTTAGACTGTGTTTGGTGTCTCCAACCGAGGGCATAATCCTAACCTGGATTTAGGCCAGCACAGCTAGGCCAGCAAAGTTTGGCTGGCACAAGGGACACCGTAAAGTGTGTTTGGACCACTCTTGGAGTTAGGGAGGATGGCGCACGTCTGTGTGCTGGCCTCTCTGACTCCGAGAGTGGTCCAAACATACTTTACAGTGTCCCTTGTGCTGGCCAAACTTTGCTGGCCTAACTGTGCCGGCCTAACTCCAGGTTTGAATTGCACCCTGAAAAAAGAGATGTAATATTTAAAGTTTGGAATAGCTCTGTTAATTTCAGTTTGAAAGTAGTTTCTTTTTCCTTATGAGTGATGAAAATGTGGCTGGATCTGATTCACAAGTCACTGGTGGACTGTCACTGTTCTAGGCCAGGCTAGAGAGAGCATCTTAATCATCTACATATACTTCTGTGTGCACTGAAGCACACCATCTGTTGCTGTAATCAAGGAGAATCTCATGACATCACAGTTGCCATAAACCAGGAGTTCCCAAACTGTGGGTTGCAACCCACTGATGAATTGCAATGTGGGTTGCAAGTTGAGCCCTTCCACCCGCTGTGCTCACAAAAGGCTCCAGATTGGAGCCATTCCAGAAGCTGAATGTCTTACCAAGACCTTCTGGAGGGCTCCTCCAGGTTGCACCGGGCTGTAGACCCACTCTGTCACCTACTCAGGCCTCAGAATGGCCTGCAGAAACCACTGCTGGTTTCCAGAAGCCACTTCTGACTTATTTCCAATAAACGGAAGTGGCTTCTGGAGGCTTCTGTGGACCATTGTGAGGCCGACCGAGACTGATGGGTTCTCAGCCTGCCGCAACCTAGAGGATTCCTTCAGAGGTTCTTTGGCCTTCTCCAGCACCACCAGGAACATTGCGACCTACCGCAGAGGATGAGGCAGGTTGTGGTACCAAAATGTTTAGGAATGCAACCATAAGCTATGGACCAAACCCCATGATCTCTGATCATGGTATTATGACAATGGCATTATGGTAAATTAGCAAGCTACTGTGCCATAGATAATTGACCCAGTGAAAGCATGTTGCATATTACAGCATCAAAACTAATGTTTGGTACAACACTTTTCCCCCAAGTTCCTATTATAATAATTGCTTCTTTCTTCCTTTAGGAGATTATAAAACTAGTATTTCTTTCTAAGCCTTTCAATGATATTTACTTCAGTTGGACAAGTTACTTGTTAGGTTAATTTTTTTTTTGTTACAGCTTCTACATGGGAGGATTTTCTGTATTATGTCGTTGGCAATAAATATTCTCTCCCTTGCCCCCACCTCCATATAATATTAAAGTAAAATCGGCTAAAGGCAAAATGTTTACGGAAACAAAACCCTTCTGTTTGCAAACATCTCGTTTGTCCAATCTTAAATGGGTTCTGTGAAAAGGGTTTTTTAGCAATATTAAATTGGATTTTGAGGAGTCAGCTGATTGTTAATAGCCTTTGCATTCAATTTTTTTTTTAAAGTTGATCTGATTATTGTTTCTGTGCTTGGTGATGGGCTTATGTAATTGCTAATCTTGGCACTTCTTTATCTAAAGCAGATTACAAGGCTACTGTCATTCTGGAGACAGGCATTAAACAGATTTAGTTAGCGTTAAATACGTTAAAGTTAACTGTAGTTTACTTTACTCAGTGACAGGAGTAGCAGTTCTGAAAATTTGAGCAATATAGCTGCAATGTTCTCCTGGAAAGTTTGACTTTTTAAACTAGGGCTGTCAACTAGTTTTAATTTTTTATTTATCAGAAAAAAACAATTACTATTTGAAATACAGACATGACATGGATGTATGTGATGATATACAGACAGTGCTCTCTCTCTCTCTCTCTCTCTCTCTCTCTCTCTCTCTCTCTCTCTCGTCTCCTGCAATGATTGCTTAAATAACTTTAAGAATACCTAAAAGTATACATTATTTGTTGTTCCAAAATAAAAATACTCCATTTTTGCATGAAGCAATTACTGTACTTGTTTTCTTTCCTGAATTCTGACAAGTTAGCGTTCTACTTCTATTGATTTTGATTAAGGGCACAATCCTAGGCATGTCTACTCAGAGGTAAGTCCTATTATGTTCAATGGGACTTACTCTCAGGAAAGTGTGGATAGGATTGCAGCCTAAGTCTGCCATATTCCAGGTCCTCAATAACCAATCTTGACATGGTAAGTTGATGTACTTTCTTCCATTGTTAGTTAATAGCCTTCCAAGCAGCTGTTAAAAGGTGTAGAACCGTTTTGAGGCTTTCTGGTAATACGGTAGATTTAACAAAGCAGAAGAGGAACTGAAGCTCAGTGGTCAAGCACCCAACAGGAAGCACAGCATCTCCAAGTAGGGTTGGGAAAAATCTCCAACTGAGAGCTGCTGCCATAAGCATAAATATTGAGCTGGATAGACCAGTGTGGAATGTGTGGCAACTTTATATTTATTTATTTATTTGAAGAATTTATACCCCACCTTTCCCATGCCGAAGCAAATGCCCAAGGCGGCTTACATGAGCAGGCTAGTCTAAACCACCATTTTTTTCAATGGGGTTTTTACAAATCTATAGTATTCTTGTGATCTGCCAGTCCTCAGTCCCAGATGTTGCCTTCACAGTGTGGTTCTCTCCTTTGGCTGCCTGCCATCAAGCCTCAGCCGGCAATCGCAGGTCAAGCCTGGACAGGTCTTCAAGGTCGTATTCCCGTCTTTGCCGGCTGGCCTCCTCACACACTCCATCGCAACTCTCACTTGCAGTGAGCTAATCAGCTCCACAGCGACTCTGCTCTGCCACCACAGGTACTGCAGCTTGTCACAGCCTGGCATTCGTCTCCCATCCAAAAGCAAACCACAGACTTTTCTGCTTAGCTTCAGGCAGTACCAGCAGCTCAAACATCAGTCAACACCTCCTGCCCATATTCCTGCCCATATATCAACCAACCAACCAACCAACCAACCAACCAACCAACCAACCAACCAACCAACCAACCAACCAACAGGTACTTATATACCACTTTTCAACACGAAGTTCACAATGTGGTTTACAGGCAAATAGTAATAATAATAATAAAGCTAAATGGCTCCCTGTCCCAAAGGGCTCACAGTCTTTAAAAAAAAAAAAAAGGCAGACCACCAGCAACAGCCACTAGAAAGACTGTGCAGAGGTGAAGAGGGACAATTACTCTCCCCCTGCCAAATATAAGAGGAACACCATTTGAAAAAGTGCCTATACTTTTATATGTTCATAAAAGTATAGAAGCTTCTCTACTTTAAAACATTCAGCTTACAAACGTTCAAGTTTACAAACACTGCTGGTCAGGCCATCACTAGTAGTATGAGATATAGCAAGGGCCAGCTGACTGCGGTGGATTCAAGGCTTAAAGGTAAAGGTTTCCCCACGACCGAATGGTCTAGTCATGACCGACTGTAGGGGGTGGTGCTCATCTCCGTTTCAAAGCCTGTAGAGCCGGCGTTTTGTCCGAGGCGCACAGAACGCCGTTACCTTCCCACCGAAGTGGTCCCTATTTATCTACTTGCATTTAGGTGCTTTTGAACTGCTAGGTTGGCAGGAGCTGGGACAAGCAACGGGAGCTCACTCATTCACGCAGTCTTGAACTCCCAACCTTCTGGTCAGGAAGCCCAGCAGCAGCGGATTAACCCGCTGCGCCACCACGTCCCTTCACAGAGACGCAGTCAAGGCTTACAGGAGCATACAAGTGGGCCCTGAATGGAAGCAACAGAGTAACAAAAACCTTTTTTTCCACAAAGGTTTCACAACTTGCTCACTATGTGTTTGCTATGGATAATATTCACTTTGGTCCTAAGAACAAAACAACAATAACAGATACCTGGACTACTGATAAGGAGAGCTTCTGCATTATCAATAGGTCTAATGCGGTGTTTCTCAAACTGGTCCTCAACCTACTTGGTAAGCCGAGAGCCACCATCTTGGAAGCCGCAGACCTGACTCTCTTCCTTTTGCGAATGTTATTCCTTTTGTGAGTGTTAACAGTTTAAATTTTCAAGTGAGGATTCTTTTAAAATGTTGTTTTCAGTTAAGTGCTTTTACATAATATTTTGTCCTAATCCTGCTTACTGTCAGGAGTGTTTCATGGTTGTGCAATGGCTGCAGTCCAAGAATGCCAGTTTTGCATTTCAGGAGTGTCATTTGATTACATCACAATGACGGCACTTCCTGTTTGATTATGTCACTTCCGGCCATGTCCACTTCCAGGAAAATGACATCACTTCCACTGGGTCCCAACACGAGTGCCGTTCTAAAAAGTGGGTCCGTTGCTGAAACCACTGGTCTAGTGGAACAGTGTTGCCAGCCATTTCCTCCATATGGTCTAAAATTAAACGGTAAAAGGATACTATCTTGGAGCACATTCAACATGAGAAAGGCCTGCACTGCTATTCCCACCTCTTCAGAATCTGTCACTGCCTACTGATTTTGTACAGGCTCAGTCAAATATATTCAAGTGCAATTGGAATGAAACAGCTCCCTCTAAGATTCATGCTGATTGTTCCCTTAGGAACATTTGACCACTTCTAGATTCAAGCATCCTGCCATGCAGTTCTCTTCATCTCGTCCGATAGACACGTTTACATCTGTTTTTGAAATTCATAACAGACTGCTAAGTCATTTAACGTCTGAGCGTCGTGTGAAAACCAAGGACTCAGCATTAGCAAGGTCTCTTGAAGAGGCTGTGTTTCCTGAGAAATGTGCTTATGGAATAGCAACTGCAAATACTGACGCAGCACTGTCCTGTGCTGACCCACGATGTCCAACACAACTGTGTATGTTTTCCATTATAACCCTCTGCCACTTTCTCAGTTTCAGCTCGCTCACATGCTTCCCGCAGTGTTACATTCTCTAATACCTTCTTGCTCTCCATTCCCTTATTGTAATAAACTACTGTTGATGGCAATAGACCAGGGCTGCATTTTTTCCCCCTTGCATTAACTAATTTACAAAAAGCGTCTTTGTACAAGGGTAGGGTTTTTGTCTCTTTTACCGCAAACACAACATTTTTCATGGTGCCGAAATACCTTTCCCCCCAGTAATGGTGCCCTGTCACTCCTCTAGCACAACGTCACCTGGCTCAGATGTCAGATTTGTAACAATCGTTGTAGTGTAATGAATTTTCCCCTGCTTTGTTCCTTAGAGGTTGACGACTTGTTGGTTCAGGATGACTTTTGGCTTCGTCAGTCTTTTGCACTTCTGCCAAGAGTTGATCCGGTTGTTGTCTTAGCTTCCTTTAAACTGGAAATTCCAGCAATTTTAATGGCAGAGGCTTTACACACGAGAAACTGCAGTTGGTTCAGAATTGGGGAGGGGGGGAATCCTTTTCCACAGATGTCTTGCTGTCTGAAAAGTAGCCCTGCAAGAAGCTGAGGGCCCAGAGAGCTATCTTTACTAGCTACTGTTACAAGACAGTAACAGAGGCTGAAAAATGATGGTCTGCTTCCACCTAGGGCACAATCCAAGGAGCGCCCCTGGGCAGACACAAGCCACTTGCGTCGGCCCTGGGCACGCAGCACTGGCGCAGGGGTGCCATGGAGGATACCCATGCCAGGGCTGCATCCCCAGGGCCAACACTGGCAGCAGTGTTGTTGGCCCTGCAGTGCTGGCAGAAGCTGGAGCAGGAGTGGTTCCGGCCATTGCAAGGGAGGGCGAGAGGGCATTTCTGACTGGGGGGTGGCGGGCCAGGAGCAGCGGAGCAGCGGAGTTGGGGTTTAGGCAGTGATGTCATCCATCAGCGCCAACAACCGGAACGCACGGTTGAGTGGCAGCTCCCCGCCCCCGTGCGGAGCCCGGCCACGCCTCCCTGCGCCAGGAATAGCTCCATATCGGAGTGAATCAAGTGCAGGGGAGGGAGGGAGGGCCAAAAAGTGTGCAGCATCTGCCGCACAATGGCGCCCCGTCGCAGCCCGTCCTCGGAACAAGCGGTACGGCGTTCTGGACCTTCCTGCCCAGATGACATCGCTGGGTTTAGGCCGCATTCAAGCTCACGTCCCCAGCCCCGCAGCTTCATTGGCTCTGCACCTGCTAAATAGCAGGCACAGATCCGAGGAGCCCATTGGGGTGGCTGGCACCTACCCCGGGGGAAGGGCGCAAACATGCCCTTAACCCACGGAGGCGCCAGACTGCTCCCAAGCGGCACTGGGTACAGTGCAGGCCCGCCGGCCTACCTGTTCTAGCACAGCTTAGGATTGCGCCCTTAGTCAAGCCTTTCTGACAGCTCCAGGCAGCGAAACAGGATGGGAGATCCAACTTTTTTAAAATAATTATTTCTGGTTGTTTTAATTGTCGTCCTATTAAGGTTCAGATTTTCAGAATTCTCCAAAGCCTAAAGGCATTTTTTTCCCTTTATGCAAGCTGAAATTCTTGCTTGCTTGAAGAGGTTTTTTTTTTTTTTTTTTAAGTCATGGCTTTAAGAACCTGAAGGCTGACTCACGGGAATACTTTAGCAAGCTGTGTAGAGCACAAGACCTGGTAGGCTCTCAAGTCTGGCAACTGCAGAGCTGAAAGTGAACTGATGCAAAAGTAGCTTTATCCAGCAGGGAGCAGAAAATGTCCTAGCGCTGCCCCTCCCCCACTGGATGGTGCATTGCAGGATAAGCCTTCCTGACACACTAATTGCACCCCTAGGTCCAGCTGGACAGTTGGTGAAGCTATGGTAAACCTGCCTCCACAAGAGTTAGAGACCTGCCTCCACAAGGACTCAAGCCAGAAGCCTCTTCAACAACGCACAAGTACCTCTTCTGGTGAGCACCTCAAGGCTGCAGAAAAGCCAGTATAGTCTCTCCAGACCCTCCCTCCAGCACAGAGATCTACATGCCCATACCTCCCTGTCCTGGCTACGAAAAGCTTCCAACCCAGGCCAAGTGGCAGCGAGATACAAGTATCTGGTTGTCTTGTTATGTGTGCTCCCTGAAGCATCTGGTGGGCCACTGTGAGATACAGGAAGCTGCACTAGATGGGCCCTTGGCCTGACCCAGTGGGGCTGTTTCTATATGTCTGAATAGGAGCATCTGGTTCTGGTGGCTGTCAAAGAGAAATACTATGTAGAATCTTGACTAGCCACCAGTAAATTTACCTCAGAATTTACCTCAGAATGCCAGGTGGAAGGGAGTGGCAACAGGATGCAGGCATCTTGTTGTCTTGTGTGCTCCCTGAGGCGCCTAGTGGGCCACTGTGAGATAGAGGAAGCTGGACTAGATGGGCTTTTGGCCTGATCCAGTGGGGCTGTTCCTATGAGTACATGTCTGAAGAGGAGCATCTGGTTCTGGTGGCTCAAAGAGAAATGCTATGGAGAATCTTGACAGACCACCAGTGTGTTTACCTCAGAATGCCAGGTGCAGGGGAGTGGCAACGAGATGCATGTATCTTGTTGTCTTGTGTGCTCCCTGAGGCATCTGGTGGGCCACTGTGATATATACCTTAGGAAGATGGACTAGATGGGCCCTTGGCCTGATCCAGCAAGGCTTTTCTTATGTTTTTATGTTTAGATCTCCTGTGCTCATTGGATCTGCTTTGTCTCTCTAGACCTAGGGGCAATGCTTCTCCTAGGTTCTCCTAGGTTGAACCTTCTTCTAGATTCATTCTTCTCCTAACCGGGATCTTGCATGTTCTGGTCATCTGCTTAGCTGCCTGCAGTGCAGCCCTGACAATAAGCTACACAGGCTGATTGCTTTAGAATAGTAAGGATCTTCTTCATGTCCTTTGTGTGTTTCCACAAATGAAATCCATGCCTGCGCAGAACAATTCTTGGAAGCATCTGAAGCTCTAGTGCAGTGGTTCCCAGGCATCTTAGCATTGGGACCCACTTAAAAAAAAGTTTTCCTTTCCCAGTTGTTCAAGTTTGTGGCTATAGTGGTGATTGGACAGCAGCGCTCCCTGCAAGTAGCAAGTTGTTTAACCCTTGATGCACATTACATAGCTTAATCTGCCCTGTCAGTTTCACATCCCCCCCAAAATTGTGTCATGACCACAGACCCACAGTTTGGAAAGCACTGCTCTAGTGAATTTAGGCACTGGTTATGTCCTTGCTCTGCCCAGGCTAGTAGAAGGTACGACCATCAGGTTTCTGCCAACATCTAAGCACAATTTTTTGAGTGTGTGATGCACCCACTGCAAGCAATAAAATGTCTTGAGCCATTCCTGTGAGTTGGCCTTGCTCTTGGGTGTCCAGAATCTGAAGAGTTGTTTCCTGTAGCCTGGCTTCCACTACTTCCCTATGAAGGAGTCCCAAAAGATTGGGGGTCCTCTTCTTTCCCCGCAAGTCAGTGTGGTAATGTTGACAGCCCATTGAAAAGTTCAAAGTGCCATTCTAGAACAAGGAGGGAACACTGAGCAAATGATGGGCAAGCGAGTGATGCGAAACGGAAGATTGGCAAAAACTGCTCTGATTCTATTTCTGTTAAGGACCAAGTTCCTCTTGGAGCTCTAATACCAGATGATGTGATTAAGGATTTTTTTTCCCTTAGCCTCAAAGCTCAACTCTGTTGATTGCAGTGACATCTAATGGTCATGGGTAGAATTTTTAAATCTCTCCTTCCCATCTCCTTCAATAAGAATCTCTGTAACTTTAAAATTCAATATTCTTGATAATATGAAATGGTTATAATTTGGTACATTCGGTGGCATAGCTAAGGGGGGCTAGAGGGAGCCAAGCTTTAGGGGGGACAACAAGCTGAGCTTGATACTAGTGGCCAAAATTGTGAAAGCCTTGGTAATTACGAATAATACCATTACGTTACAAGGGTAATTTATAAAGCTTATTTAATGCAGAATGCAATGAAACAAATCATGTTGAAATTGTATGTATTCTCTGCCTTATGGGACAAAGAATTGATTTCCTTAACTCAGAACTGACCAATGAGAGTCAATGAGGTGGTGTTATGTTACAGCATGGAACCAATAAAATGTTAAAATGAGTCGGCTCTTATTTCTGTGTATCATAATACAGTTACCCCTGCTAACTGGGTGATATATTTTATATTAAGCAGGAGGAGGACAATTGTCCCTCTTTGCCCAAGCACATTGTCTTTTCTAGTGGCTGTCTCTTGTGTAGGAAGAGACAAAATTTTCTTTGACCCTAGGTAGCAGATGCCTTAGCTACACCATTGGGTACATCCCTAGCTCACTTTTTAAAAAGATGTCTGACATTTGTGTTAATTCCAGAAGGATTAGATCCAGCTACGGGTAATGTGGAAGGTTAGGATGGGCTGGTGTTCAAACAGAATCAGGGGACCAAATGCATTTTGCTACCCACTCTTCCCCACTCCAGGGGCTTGTCAATTGCAAACCTCCCTTTCTGAGTCTTGACTAGGCTAAGCAAAGAAGCATCACCTTGGCTCAGTATGTCATCAAGAAGCCCCCATCCTTAGACTCCAGAGAATTGCAGGCTAAACAGATGAGTTCACAAATGGCATGCTGACAAGTGTATTTATGGAGCCTTCATCTTGCATGCGGTTTTCTCTTTCTGGATTATGATTACAGGATATATCTGAATTGGTGTCTTCATTTCTCAGAGCATGCTGCAGCCTTGATTTTGCGGTGCAGTTTGGGAATTGATACTCTTAAAAGGGCTGGGACGATCTTGAGCCAAGCCTAGTTGCCACTCTGCAATCCACTGAATTGTGCAACAGAATGGCATTGGATTAATAATGCTGTGACGACACCCGATTCCCAGCCACTTTCAGTATAAAGCATGTGGGTGCGGGGTGAGGGGAATAGGCTGGGTACTCTACCCATTTGCATCATCACATTTCACAGATGACGTTTAGGTTGGTGTCTCAACTGGAGGTACTTCTTATCTGGGAAAGGCACATTCTCCGGTCCTTTCTCTGAGAATAAGTGTAATGGGTGGAGGTGGGGGAGAGAGAGAGAGCAAAAATCAAAGTTTTGTGTCATTATGAATGTGACTTACCAAAGCTTTATTCTTTGGCAGCATATTTTAGAAACTAAAGTCCAGCATCAGCTGACAAACACAGGTCCAGAGGCGGATCTACAGGGAGGGCAAAGCTCTAAGTGTTGCAAGAAGCCTTACCCTGTCATGTAAATCCCTCCTCTCCCTTGCTGCTGTAGCCAGTAAGCATCGCCAAGACGTTGCTTTTCCCTGTGAGGATTGGCTAAAACGGTGCAGGAGAGGAGTGATGTCCACTGCAAGGTAAGGCTTCCTGCAAAACTTAGAGCTTTGCCCTCCCTTAGATCTGCCTCTTATCTTCACGGGTCCAATGTCAAGGAGGAGACATTTCCCTCTGAAGGTCCTTCTTCCATTTGATGACATTATTCCAGATTCCACATTGGATTGTTCCTTACCCATTGCTTCATAATTCCCTTTCCTGTGCCATTCAGCATCAGAGGCTTGAGCGGTGGGAATACAAATTGCGGGTGAGGGCTTAGAATGTGATCTAAATCAGTGGTATTCAAACTTTTTCAACTGGGTCCCACTTTTTAGAATGGCACTCATGTTTGGACCACTGCAAGTGATGTCATTAACCTGGAAGTGATGTGGCAAGAAGTGACATCATCAAGCAGGAAGTGCTGTCATTGTGACATAATAAAATGACGCTCCTGAAATGTAACTTGGCATTCTTAGACTGCAGCAATTGTACATTCCTGACAGAAAGCAAGATTAGGACAAAATATTATGTAAAAGCACTGAACTAAAAACAATTTAAAAAAAACAAACCAAAAAAACCCTCACTTGAAAATTCAAACAGTTAACATACACAAAAGGAATATAACAAGATTAAGGTCTGCAGTTTCAAAGATGGCTGTTCCCAGCTTTCCACGACCCACCTGACATCAGGTCCCGACCCACAGTTTGAATAACACTGGTCTAAATAAAGCAAAAAAATAAGCAAATGCTGGTGGTGATGAGAAATGTTATTCTTTTTTAAAAGGATTCTGTGAAGAGTTAGAAGAATGTCGTGGATCAGACCCAAAAACTGAGGCCACACACACAGAACTATGGTGTTAGGTTCCTATAAAAAGAGACAAATGTGATCCAAAGAAAGTAGCAAATAAGTAACTACTTCTGCTGGTGTTAATACAACTCATGGCATCAGCACCTGCTCTTAGTATTGAACAGATGTTACAAAATGGTATCCCTCCATTACTCCTGATCCTGCCCACATCATGCCCTGCTCTCCTCCCATTTTGGTCCATCGTTGGGATTGTGCTGGCATCCAGGCTGTGGTGTGGCTGTCAGTGGACGGGGTTCTGCACCGGTGGGACTGTTGTTGCACAGCCATACATGTGTTATGCTAGCGTATCCCATGAGTAGAATTGGGCTTTAAATGTTGCAGCCTTAGAAATGCCTCTAAAATTTGGTTAGAACAGGAGCGTGCCTGCCCTGAAAACTGCATAGGTGTCTCTTTGTACACACACGGTCTCTCTCTTTCTCTCTCTCTCTCACACACACACACGCACGCAAGCA
>JAJKFI010000020.1:12497120-12510790 GCA_029204185.1 Lerista edwardsae | reverse complement strand
GGAACAGAGACTCTAGGCCTGAGTCAGACCTTGACCAGTCCTGACAGGCAGGACTTACACGTGATTGGCTGCCCGTCCATTCCGTTCCGCGGCTGCCATGGCCTCGGCGGGGCGCCTGCTCGCCGGGGGGGGACAGGTGGGGGCGTGCCGGGTGCCTGGGCGAGCAGCGGTGGGGCGCGCCAACCGGGAGCAGCCCCCCCCCAAGGCCAGGACAGCTGCGGAACGGAACGGACGAGCTGCCAATCA
Source organism: Lerista edwardsae (assembly GCA_029204185.1). Classification (NCBI taxonomy): domain Eukaryota; kingdom Metazoa; phylum Chordata; class Lepidosauria; order Squamata; family Scincidae; genus Lerista; species Lerista edwardsae. The sequence continues at coordinate 12,510,544 of JAJKFI010000020.1, read as the reverse complement.
CGCGTAAGTCCCGCCCAGCGTTCCTGTTCTTCATTACCAGATGACATCACTGGTGGTGTCTACATCTGATGTCCAGATCTGGCTGGGTCTAGGGCAGCGGTTCCCAAACTTACTATGATCACAGCACCCTTCTTTCTCATCCGCTTCTTCCTGGTGCTGCCATCTTGGATTGTGCAAGATCTTACGCGGTCCAAGATGGTGGCATCCAGGAGAGATGGGAAGACGGATGCTGTGGACAACCTGCAGCGCCTCTGTGAGTTTGCTGCAGCACCCTCAGGCATCACAGTGCACAGTTTGGGAACCACGGGTCTACTCTAGGGTGAGGTGAAGAAGGGAGAGCTTGCAGCCATGTGGTATGAGGGAAAGAATGCACAGCAGTGCCTAAGTTCTCTGCAAGCTAGTATGATATCACTTGAACATTATTGTCTTTGCTGTCCTGATACCTTAGGCCTAGCAGTCCATTTGCACAGCTCTGAGACTCACTAGTGCAGTAGTTCCCAAATTGTGGGTCAGGACCCATCAGCGGGTTGTGAGCCAATTTCAGGTGGTTGCAAAGCACCTAGAGCAGCCATGCTGAAAGTATAGGAAGCAGGGATGCTGGAAAGGGGGAGTATTGTGTGGTTGTTTGCTTGGGTCAAGGTTGAAAATAAGCTTTTTTCTTTCCATTTGCTAATGGAAAATGGCTGAGAGGTAACCCAACTTCTTGCAGCCTTCTCAGGAAAGCAGCAGGCTCTGGCATCACATTGATGGCACTTCCGCCCATAACATCATTTTTCATGGGTCCCAGACAGATTGTCATTCTAAAAAGTGGGTCCCAGTGCTAAAACGTTTGAGAATCACTGCCCTAGTGGGTTCTGCCAAACTCTGGGAGTTGTTTTATACAGGCACAGTCTGCATGTAGATTGTGCCATGGTTCCTTGTTCCACCACAGCTTTGTTGTATGGCCAGTGGGTGTTGCATAACAGTCTGCCAAGTGTTTCCATTTCACCATGTGATTAGCTCAAGTAGTAAACAGCATTAGGTGCATGCTTGAAGTATGTGATTAAGTGCTTTCCAGGATTGGAGCCAAGATCTTGCAACATTTTGTGAGATACTCCCCCCTGTTCCCTGTTTGAGCAAAGCTACAAAGCACCTGTTCATGGACATCTGAGGACTCTTTATGCACAGGGTTGATGGGAAAATGAAGGGTGCAATCCTCACCACCTTCCCAGCACTGACATAGCTGTGCCAAAGGGGCATGTGCTCAGTGATGTCATCCGGGCACACCAGGAACCGGAACGCACGGATGATTGGCAGCCCTCCGCCCCTATGGCGGAGGCCAGCCACGCCTCCCTGCACCTGGAATCGCTCCATTTCAGAGCGATTCGGACGCACGGGAGGGAGGGCGGGCCAAGAAACAGCGTGCCCGTCCTCGGGAGAGGGGGCCCGGGCCTGTCCACGGAACTAGCGGAACGACGTACCGGCCCGTTCCGCCAGGATGACACCGCTGCATGTGTTGCATCCTGTAATGGGAAGACAGTCACGGGGGCTTACTCAAGGTAGGGGAATGTTTGTTCCCTCGCCTTGGAGCTTCATTGCCTTACCAGAGGTGTCGGGAGGGTGCGGCAGGGGGAGGCAAGTGTGGTGGGCGCTAGCTGCAGTTGGGCACAGCAGCGTGGAAAAACCCTCGTGCTTTTTGGCCACCCCGCCCTCTCTTGCGCTTTGATAGCCCCCAGATGGAGCGGTTCTGGGCGCAGGGAGATGTGGCTGGGTGATGCACCCAGGGGCGATGCAACTGGGTGATGCAGTCAGGGGTGGGGCGGCAGCGCTGGGGGTGGGGCGAAGTCACCCCGCCCCAGGTGCGCTGCGAACCGAGTCCAGCTCTGGCCCTTTCCCCGGTGCTGGAAAATTGGTTAGGATTGTGCCCTAAAATGTCAGTCCTCAGAAAGACAATTGAAATTATGGACTAAAGAGACAGAATTTTGTAACTAACATGATTGAGTGATTTTATTTATTTCTGAGTATTTTGCTGGCCATGGGGAGAGGCCTGCAGGTCCCTAAAACCTCATTCCCAAGGAATCCTATCCAACCCTTCCCCGATGCTTGAAGTTTTACCAGGCATTGCCTGTGTGCTTCAAATTTCTTTTTCACACCCACAAACTAAAATTCTGCACTCAGAACCGCATCCTGTATGTTTTCAGCCCTTGTGTGGATTCCTAGTCACCCATTCACCCACCACAGTTCAACCGCTAACCCAACTGAACGTGGTGGTGGCTCTTGCAAAGGGTGTGTCATTTTCTTAAGATGAGGCACCATCTCTAAGGATTCGTCTTTAAGGGAAGGTCCGTGGCGGGTACCATCACCAAGATAGGGCAGGGGAACATTTCCACCTGAAACTCTGGTGGAAGAGCTGCTGCCAGCTAGTGTCAACAAATAGTGAGCCAAATGGACAAATAGTCTGCCTTGGTTTAAAAAAAAAAAAAAAAGCTGCTTCCTTTGCATTGAGGCCTCCGTTTACCTGTCGGCAGCTATTGATTCCAACATCTGCACCAAGCTCCCTTAGCTGAAGAATCTTCTAATGAGCTCAGCTAGAGGACAGTGATCTCCCTTGGCTAAAGGGAGAACAGATGCCACTGCTATTCATTGACCCCCTAGTAGTGTCCTTCTCTTTTCATCAATCACAGAGGAAGAAAGAAATCAGGCTTTGGGGTTGTTTTGCTGTCCTCCCAGTTCCTTTTTGTGGACTATAGTCCACAAGCTTATGCTAAAATAAATGGGTACATTTTCAGGGTGCTGCAAACCGCTTTGCTGTTTTTCCTGCAACAGGCTAGCATAGCTACCCCCTCTGAAAATTGTTTTCCATTCAGCTCAGAGCAGAAGAAGACTGAGAGCCAGAGCAAAAGGGCTTTTTGTTTCCTTCTTCCAATGACCACTGGAGAAAAAATTAGTAAGTTACTATGAAGTGTCAGTGGGTCACAGCAGAATAAACCGTGAGTCCCAAAATCTGAGATGCCCCTCTCAAGTGTCAATCACTGTTGGGCATACAGTGGCCTTTATTGCAACGCCTGTTGTTCTGAAGGTTATGGATTTTGTGCTTATTTAGAACTTGAGCATTGTTAGTAAATAACCTGCGGACACCCCTGCAAGAATGTAGACAGTGTGTGCAAAAGGTTGCAGTAGCGTTCATGCAATCCTGGTCAATTGTGTTTGTAGTTTTGTGCGTTTCGTAACGAGGCTCCCCAAATTGTTTAACTCTCTGCCTCTAATGCTGAGAATATTTTGTTGTTTTTACATCCAGTCCTGTTTTTGAACCTTGTATGAGTTTCTAGGTGACTAAAAAACGTTAGCATGAATCTTGTTAGTACGGTATATTGTTAGTGCTGAGAAATGTTTGAATGTGCGAACCAAAATGAGTCCAAACAATGTCTTGGCAGACTGGAGCTGCAGTTCAGGGTAATTATCTATAAAACAAGATATTTTTTCCTTCCCTCCAACAAATAGAAAAGCATCTAGAAAATGCCTTTGTGTGGATAAGAACAAATCAATTAACTTTAGGTGCAGTTGACTAAACACAGTACAACCTGTGTTTATTTTTGGAGGAGTTTGGGTGGGTGGACTGCCCGTATTAACCCTGCCTTAATAATAGTGAAACAAAGCTGGGAATTTATGTACGGTATCTGTGTGCTGTGCCTTGTTTGCAAAAATTGATTTCTCAGCGTGCCTTGTTTGCATATACCAGATTTGAGCAAGTGCTGATTTGCATGTCAAAGACAAAAGTGATCAGTGGGAAAACACCTCAATTTCCCCCTCCCCAGAAAAAAAAATTAGGAAAAAGTTTCACGCCTTGCAAATAAGCAATTTTGCATTCATCAGACAAGAAAAGGATGTTTACCCTTTAGAAGGCAAACAAGAGGTGCAGGAACTTGTGACAGTGTTCTGTTTTAATGAGGTTGCTTGCAAAGGCAGACACTTAGAACAGTCATTGATCCGGATGTTGATCCCACTAGTAATGAATGGGATACTTCCATTCTAAGCGAGTTTTAACTTTGTGATTTCCCCCCGCTGGGCGGGGGGGGGGGGGGGGGGGGGGGAGGAGCAGGGATGCATTTCACAATTGATGTGAAAAAAACTTTGAGCATGCCAACTTAAATCGTTTGTGCCAATTCAAAGTGGGGGTTTTCCCGGCAATTGTTAGAAGAGCTACCATTATGTTCCAGTTGTTTGCCACTGTAGTGCTAATTTTACTGCATTCTTACAATTTGGCTTTAAAATGCAATCTCTATATAGCTCTCCTGAAGTTTGGTAAACGCTACGTAGGCATTATTGTCCTTTTATAATAACTCTGTATTATCCCCATTTTGCAGCTGGACAGCAGAGACAGAGATAGGGTTGCCAGCCTCTAGGACAGTGGTTCTTAACCTGAGCTCGATCGAACCCCAGGGGTTCGGTGAGTCAGTCTCAGGGGTTCGGCGGAGGTGTGTGTCCATTCCGTTCGCCAGGGTTGCCAGGTGCATTAATATACTTTTGGCATTCACACAATACTTTTATGGCATTTTCAATGTTCCACCATAAGAAACTGAAGGCTATTCTGAAGGCTAAACTGAACCAGCGGGCGCACGGCATCTCCTCTCCTGGCCGCCACTTGGGTTAAAGTGCCCGAGCGACAGCCAGGAGAAGCCCCCCCCCCCGGCTCTGCGAACCTCTCTAAAAGGCAACAGCAAAAGTCACATTGATTTGCAGTAAATATTCATTGAGTTATGTTTTTGTTTTTGTATGACATTCATGTTTTGTTGGTTTTGTTCTTTGAACACAGTGATTTTATGTGCAACTGATGCATGGTTCATTTTGTGCACTAATAAAATATACTGTATATCTCTATGCTTTGAATTTGGAAAAAAAAATTGTATTTTTCCAACTATGACGGGTTTGGTGAATGCACGTATGAAACTTGCGGCGTTCAGTACCTCCAACAAGGTTAAGAACCACTGCTCTAGGCTGATCCCGAAATTCCAGATATCAGCATCGTCCTACAGCGAGTAATCTGGGAGACTTTAACAGGGCTTCTAGGAATTTCCAACATTGCATTGGGTTGGAAGATAAAGTTCCAGGAATAGCTTCAGTCAGAGTTGGTTTGCCCCCTAGTAAGAATTGCTGATAAAGACAAGATTTGAACCAGGAATGTCCGGATTCAAAGCTCCACCTCTTTGCCACTTTGTGACCCCAGCTCTCTTTTAATCCAAGGATAACATACAGAGAAGCTATTGTAGTTAAAAAGGTGAAACTGGGCATGTGTGTGGCAAAGAAATTGTCCAAGGGCTTCACCACAAAGGAGCTTTATATGAAGGAATCAGTAGTAGCTTCACTGTGGATTTAGTGCTCAAGTCACCCTGTCCATAGCAGAGCAGAAACTTGTGCAAACTAGAGCAGAATATTTACTTCCATCTTTGAATTAAGTTGCGTTATACTGGTGTGATCTGGAGCAGTTGGTTACTTTCAACCAACAAAGAACTTGCATGATTGAAAAGTGTCAGGAATCAGCTTGTAATGCTTTATTCTTAGAGGGTACCTAGTGGTTTCTGCCTTATATATCATTTTATGGATCTCCTTCATAATTTCCTTGGTGAAACTGGAAACTCTTGGCCCAGTGTCTCTTGGCTTTAAAATGTTAAAACTGACAAAGTTATGGGTTTTAAGCACCTTCTCAGATGACCCATTTTAATAACCTGAAAGCTATTATATAACAAGTAACCATAAATTAGTACAAGGCCCTTGGGGGAATCCTCACAGTTCAGCAATGAATAGCTAATGTGGTAGAACGTTGAGCAGGTTATTAGTTTTCGCTGTACAAATGCTGATCAGGGAATGCTTTTTATAAGGTGTTTAAAAGAAAATATAATTAACTGGTTGTGTGCTTCTGTTGCAGCTCAAATTGAAATTATTCCATGCAAGATCTGTGGAGACAAATCATCAGGAATCCATTATGGTGTCATTACCTGTGAGGGCTGCAAAGTAAGCTTTTAAAAACATATCTATATGTGGGGGGAAAACGTGTTTATTAGCTCACTTGGATACTTGCTTTTGTGAAGGATGAAATTGGCTTCTGCATCTCGTTAGCAGTAATCCATGTTACTATTAATTAGTAGACCATCAGACAGATTTAAAGACACTGTGTTGTGCATTTCGTTTCAATCATGTTTGCCTAAACTTGCATTTATTCTTTGGGCCTATTCAAGGTGATTTACAGTATTTTTAACCTATTGTAATTCTGTTCCTAGGGGGCTCATAATCTTTAAAATGGTACAGCTCCCTGCTGTTGGGGGGGGGGGACTGAGGGTATGGGATCTTCAACCCTGACTTTGAACATCCTGGGCCAGCACACTAGACTAGAGTTGCTAGACATGGGATTCTAGTCAGCGATGGGACCTACAAATGAACAACGGGAATGCTGGGCGGGACGTAGGCGGAACCTCCGCTCGAGTGGCAGCCCGTCCGTAGCGTTCCGCGGCTGCCCTGGCCTCGGGGGGGCTCCTGCTCGCCGCGGGGGACAGGTGAGGGTCACGCAGGGTGCCTGGGCGAGCAGCGGGGGGGGGGGCGCTAACCGGGGGCAGCCCCCCCAAGGCCAGGACAGCTGTGGAATGCTATGGACAGGCAGCCAATCATGCGGAAGCCCCGCGTAAGTCCCGCCCAGCGTTCCCCTTATTCATTTGTAGATCCCATAACTGATTCCGGTATACATAGTATTGTCAGTTATAGGATCTGTCTAACCTCCACATTAACATTTTTTTTTTGTAAAAAAACAAATGCATGTATTCAAACTTACTCATGAGTCATCTGGTCTGTGAGAATATCTCCCCCCAAGTTGATTTCTAAGTGTCTGTATGCATAGAACTTCCACCTGAAATATGCAACGGGTAGCCAGAGGTATTCTGTTTTGCACTAAATTAATATTTCAATCTGGAAACAAGAAGAGAGGTCAAACAATCCACAGTTTTGTTTCTTTGTGAAAACAGGTTTAATCAAAGGGCATTAAAACTTTGTAGTCCAACTCATTCCGGCTAGTTTGCAAATTTTTCAGTGTCTTAAAATGGAATATAGAAGGCTTAAAAAGAAAAAAGCCAGAGGTGTCGGTATCAATCATCTTGGCCACTATAGACTAGTCCATCATATTCCCAAGTTCTGCACACCTATCACCTTGCTTGTTGCTGCATTCCATAAGAGGCCTCAAATTCCTTTGGGTACTGAAAGATTTATTGATGTCATTCCAGTTCCCAATGTGACTCAAGTTAATTGCTCTTCTAATAGAAGTCATTAGAGCAAGTTCTTTCATGTGTACAATTCTTCTTTGACAAACCTGGTTTGCAGATTTGCTTAAAATGTATTGAGGCCTGGAATTGGTTCACATGGAATTGACTTTTTTTAGGAGTTCGCTGCTGCTTATAATATTGGAGCCACTATTGATGGCCTTGTAGATGGGTCTATTATAGCACAATGGCTAACGTTAGTTTTTGGAGAATGAAATTATGAAAGCTTTCCTACCCTCAGTTCTTATCGTTGGGGTGTATTTTCCGCTTCATCCTGTACTGGGGGGGAAACCCCAATTATATTTGTTGTTGTTGTTGTTCAGTCGCTAAGTCGTGTCAGACTCTTTGCAACCCCATGGACCATAGCACGCCAGGCCTCCCTGTCCTCCACTAGCTTCCGGAGTTCGCCCAATTTCATGTTCATCGCTTCGGTGACACTATCTAACCATCTCATCCTCTGCCACCCCCTTCTCCTTTTGCCTTCAATCTTTCCCAGCATGAGGGTCTTTTCTAAAGAGTCCTCTCTTCTCATGAGGTGGCCAAAGTACCAATTATATTTACATCAATGTAATTTCAGATGAGTTATTCCCTTTGACCTGGACATCATTGTGCCAGAATTTCTCTTGTTGCTTTGATGCACTTAACTCTTGTTCTATAGACTAACTGTTCAATAGTAGTTTTTTTTTTCAGTACTAATCTGGGGGTTACCTCTTCAGTGGATTCTCTGCTTCTGCAGAGGTTTCACCACTTGTGCCAATCCCGAGTCTGTGTGGGAGTTCCAGTAATCATAGTTGTATCATCGTCTCTCAGCCCTGGCTAGCAAACCTTACCCAGAGTTAATGCTTGTATGGCCCAGTGCTTCTCAAAGTATCAACGTTTGGAGGCTCTTGATCCCCAACCTGCCAGATGCAAGTCTACCACAGGTTATGCCCAGACAGAAATGCAAACAGCATTGGGAGCCTCATAGACATACTCCATTTCCTTGCTCAACAGAATCAGCGTCACTAGATGTTTTCTGGCAATAGGATTCTCTTCTGCCAAGTTTTCCTTGAGAGGCCCATTGCTTGCTTGGCTTGTGAACTTGCCAAGAAGTTGGTCTGTGGAAATAGCAGGTGCCATGCCAGACCAAGTGTTGTTCTGACAATTTGAAGCTTTCAATCCAAGGATAGAATGAGGACCATGAGCCAAATGATTAAGTTGCTTGATCACTGAACTAAATATTGAGATCTTGTTGAAACATTACACTCAGTACAGATGTCATAACAGAGGCGGATTCTGGTCAGATTCTTCCTTTCTAAATCTTTTGTGTTCATGCATAGTGTTTGTGCATCTTTGCAGATAAGAGTGATGTGTCTCAGGTGAGACACACCTTTATAAAATCTGTATCCCATTCAGCAGATGTTTCTAAAGGAAGTTGTACATCTTCTGTAGCATCTGCCCTTTTTAATAACGTTCTCACACTGCTTAACAAAGTGGGAGGAAAAAGTAATCAGTTGCCAGAACCTTGACTGAAAACCATAGACAAATACAGGGCTAGACATCTCAGAATGTTGCATCTCTATCAAACCAACCGCTATTGGGGGGGGGGGAGAAATGGTATCAATCATGCAGTCTTGCTTTAAATGATCAAAACACCATGCATTTTAAAAAAAATCAACAAAATGATCATGAGTCCTGAGCTAGAAATTGCATGTGGAAATGGAGCCAAATTATCCAAGTGTCACGTGAGTTACTAACTCACCTCTAACATTTAGGGTAGGTGTGATTTCATTGCCTTATGGCATAAAGGGGTCTGGAACATTTCAAAGGCAACATTCTGGTCGAATTCATTGCATGAACCTTGTTGCTATCTACAGAAAGGGTGGGCAAAAGGCAGATCACCTCAAGGCTTTAGTTGCTAGGATTTTTACAAGGAGTGTTGGACTAAGTGAACCTCGGTTATCACTGGGTAAGGGTTTCCAGGATGGAGTGGAAGAAATGATTCACCAAGGCATCAGTTCTGACAGAATGCAAATTAATGTTAACAGATCTGAGCATGTGCTCTTATTTTATAATTATTAAGCTTAAAGATGGCTCATGGGGAATCTAATATATATAGATCATATTGAACCATCTCTGCTCTATGGTACTGTAAAACTTTTGTCATGTTGCTGCTTCTGATTTAGGGCTGGTTTACACAAGCAAGTGAATGACTTACAGCCCAATCCTAACCCACACTGGAACAGAGAGGCCAGCCGACAGGAGGCCTCCTCCTATTGGGGAGGCTGCAGCATAGCTTGGAGTAAGGGGAATTAATTTATCTTACCCTGTGTTGCGCAGCAGCCTCCCCAATAGGGCTACTCAGATCTGTGCCAGCGAAACCACTCACAGATCCAAGGGCCCCATGTAAGGCCAACCAGGCTGGGGCTGTTGGTTAGGATTTGGCCTAAATGCCAGAGGCTGGTCCTGATCCAAGCCATGCACGGCCTTCCCCCTGCCTTCCCGCACCCTCCTCACCACCACCACCTCGCACGTTGGCCTGCCTTGGTTGTCGCTTTCTTACCTGGTCCTGGCTGTGTGGGGCCTGGATCTGGCCTCATTGAGCCAGCGCACATCCATGCACTGGCTCAGCCTCCTCCCGAGTCAGTGCAAACAGCGCAGTATTTGTGACACTTTGGGGCCCGCACAAGTCTCATGCCGGTCTTATGAGTGCCCTGGATTGCATTCTTAGAATTTCTGGCGACATGAGCCCAAATTTCTGTGATCAGGAATTAACGTTTCTACAATCATAATGTAGATTTTTTAAAATGTAATTTTAAAAAATGTAATTTTTTTTTGCTTGCGTTCAAAAGAAATTTGGAGAGTTTGCTGTAGAAAAATGCAAAACAATGAAGAGGTGAAAAATAACTCTCTGATTCCTAATTGGCAATTACTAGAATATTGCGAAACGTAATGATACGTGGAAACATGTAAGTGTTAGCCATAAATCATGGGATTATGAATAAGTCTTTGTTGTCACGGGCTGGTGTGCATCCCTTCCAGAGTGTCTGCCATTACGCTGCAACCAGGCAGCTGTCAGCTGTTTTCTTGTAATTAAACAGCCAATGAGCAGCTAATTAAGACATATGTGTATACAGAAGTGGAAGTGGGCATGTTAATGAACTGTAGGAATCAATTCATTAAAGGAAAATTGTCAAAAGACCAAATATGTGCTCCATGGTTCGCCTCTGCCTAGCTGAGAAAACATCAGCTCTGCCACCCACAAGACACGGATGGGCATCTTGTGTGTGTTTTTTTCTTTTGAGGAAAGAAGCTCAAGTTAATATATTCACTCATCGAAACTATTAATAGGCTTGGTAAAAACTCCTGTTTCTGTCATAAATTGAGCTTTTCTGAGGAATTATTCATTAAAGTTGACTAGCAGATGAAAAATAACTTTCTCTAGATTTTATTTGGGGAGCATTCTGTATGTTTTTACAGCATTCCCGTGTATTTAAAAAGGATTTTGGCATGGCTGGACATAAAGGCCTTTTTTCCCCGTTTTTATTTTTTGTGTGCAAGTATAAGAAACGTTGAAAATGCTCAATATATCCCTCGGCCAAACTACCAGTAAACCTTCATGGACTAGTTGGTTGGTTCAGTCAAACTCAATTCTGTTCCTGGCAGTGTTAGCAAAAAGAGCCCTGGGTTTTTGGTCAGCTGTGGATACTAGAGCATTAAAAGGAGGCAGACAGGTGAATTAGGAAATCAGCACTACTGAAACTAACGGAGGTTGCAGAAGACCAGGAGAAAGGCCATTTGTCACCAGGAGCAGTAAATATCTGAGCAAAATAATGGTACTAGTGAATCAAGAAGGAAACCCCTACCTATGGCCGGCAATGAGGCCTTAAGATTGGGCCCTCAGGCCTATTAAAGTATGATCACTGCAGTTATTACACACTTAGGACATTTCTTGATGTGATGCTATAGGGTCAAGCTAGACATGACCCTAAACATGCAAGTACCACTTCTGTGCTTCTTTTTTGTAAATGCTAAGGGGTCAGAAACAGGGTGAATTGGTGACAGGGATATGGTGGGTTTTAGTCCCCCACCACCACTTGTGATCCCCAGTTGTAATTCTCACCACCACTTTTTAATTGATAAAGTACTTTCATTGGCTTTCAATGGATACTTGCTTTCTGTAAAAAGTAGCACCGGGGGAGGGGTACAATCAGGATTGGGGCCACAGCAGAAGCAACATACTAAAGCCCTCTCTACTCATTCGCAGGTTTGCCTCAAGCTCCCCTCCCCCCCCCCCGAAAATTGCACAATTTCCTTTGTGGTAAAACAAAACGGTGAAAGGGTATTCTGCATCCTCCTACAGCGCAGTCCTAACCCTGTGCTGGAATAGGGAAGCTAGTCGGCCAAATAAATTAAGCTGAGAGAAATGGTACGTTTCCTGTTGCAGAAGTTTTGATGCTGAAGTAGCTCCACTTATGATGGCTCCCCATCCCCCGGGAGTTGCAGGCAGTTTGTAAGATGCGCTTCAGCTCATGGCAGGTTCACTCATCTCTGTTTCACTTCAGGAAACCAGGTTTTTGTATCATTTCAAAAGCCTGAAAACTCTATGCTTAGAGATAACAAAAAGGCACCTGTGTGTACACATTGGAAAGCACTCCCTCTCTCAAACCACTTTCAATTCTTAAAAGCTACTCTAGCTAAATACTTGCAGGCACTTAGAGCGCAATCCCAACCTGGAGTTAGGCCGGCACAGTTAGGCCAGCAAAGTTTGGCTGGCACAAGGGACACCGTAACGTATGTTTGGACCACTCTCGGAGTCAGAGAGGCCAGGCGTGTGCCATGCTCCCTGACTCCGAGAGCGGGCCAAACGCGCTCTATGGTGACCCTTGTGCCGGCCAGACTTTGCTGGCCTAACTGTGCCGGCCTAACTCCAGGTTAGGATTGCGCTCTAAGTGCCTGCAAGTATTTAGCTAGAGTAGCTTTTAAGAATTGAAAGTGGTTTGAGAGAGGGTTAGTGCCAGCAGGTTAGGATTTCACTCTCAGCTCAATGCAGATGTAAAACAGATTGCTTCTCCAAGCCTTTCGTGGAGATTTTTCAAACATATCAGAACAGTTCTTCCTAGCTAATGATTTATGTAACAATATTAATAAATGCTCTTGATGATGGTGCTTTTCTCCCTCAAGGGCAAGATTTCTACACATGGGTGGCACTCATTCTCTTGCATTTGCTGCGAAATCCAAAATGCCGGCGGACTTTGGATCCAGCCACTGATAAATCTTCCTCTTGCCTTTTGTAATTATGCTGCAGGGTTTTTTCAGGAGGAGTCAGCAAAGTAACGCCACATATTCCTGTCCTCGTCAGAAGAACTGTTTAATTGATCGAACTAGTAGAAACCGTTGCCAACACTGTCGATTACAGAAATGCCTTGCTGTGGGGATGTCTCGAGATGGTGAGCTTTACTAGTTCAGGTCAGCTGTCTTGTGTGTGCAACACTCCTTAGCTTTTTGCTTGCTCACTCGGTTCTTAAAATATTACTATTGAACTATATAGTGCCTCTTAAGACACTGAATTTACTTTGGATTAGCCCAGCATCTGGCTTCTGGGGTTTCTTACCACTTACACACGCACACACCTTGTTGCCCAAATATTGTCATTTTTATGAAATGCCACAGTAAATGTGTTTCTTGCTACTCTCATAAGGCCTGATGTATTTTCCTTAATATATATGTCTCTAGCTCAGGAACCTTGTAGCATCGTGCAACAGAATGGACAAACTATATTCATCTTCCAACCAATTTTCATGTTCTTTCTTCCCCATTACTAGGGAAGGAGTTCTAAATCTTGCTAATAAGGGATGTTGCAGTCTCTGCAGCAAGGACTGAAATTGCCCTCTCTTAGATGGCCACTCTAAATCAGAGCTGCAGGTTCCCTTTGCCAAGAGAAACCCACAATTTTGCATTACGGGAACCCAAATTCACCACGGAAACGCCTGTGCAATTACATATATTTGTAATACATATATTTGTATTTCATGTGTCTGAATTTTTTTTCCCTTATCAAAATCACTCATTTGATAACTGGCTCTGTAATTGCCACCTCCTCAAATTCATGCGCGCGCTCTCTCTCTCTCTCTCTCTCTCTCTCTCTCTCTCTCTCTCTCTCTC
>JAJKFI010000020.1:12472532-12488696 GCA_029204185.1 Lerista edwardsae | reverse complement strand
ACACACACACACACACACACACACACACACACACACACACACACACACACACACACACACACCAGTACCAAGTTGTTTAACCCTTGTTGCACATAGCCTAATCTATCTTGTCAGTTTCATGACCCACCAAAAATTGGGTCATGTCCCAATGGTGGGCAACAGACTCACAGTTTGGGTATCACTGCTGTAGTGTATTCCATTCTTAATACACATTTCAATCTTAAAATGTATTAGATTTTGGCTAAAGATGTGGCTTATTCCATCCCATTTGAGTGGGTTGCAAAAGCATAAAACAAGTGTATAAAAATGAAAAAGTGGAATAAAAATGTCCTCACTAAATACAAAGGGTTTGTGCATGTTTACTCAGAAATAGGTTACTTCTATGTGTTTCTTGGAGCCCCTCATCCAATAAAATACAAAAAACAAGCTACCAGTTCAGGAGGGGGGCAAATTGCCGCTTTTACTTTCTCCTGTCCTTCCTTCCATCCATCCACCCCTACCTTATTGATCATCTGGAGGCAGGGCAGACTAGTGCTTATTCCCCCAGGCTGATTTCTCAAACTCCCTTCTGTTGAGTCTGACCTTTTCAGCTCATGTCCTTTGACAAAAGTTTCAAATGCAATACCTGAATTCTCCTGATGATGATGTCACCGCTCCTGCTAAAAGAGAACTTCTTTCATCATTTCCATCTCTGGTACATTCAAAAAGCCAAAACTAAACTCCACCTCAACTTATTTTTACTATTTTACGTAAGACTCAATCATTATCACTTAGTATAACTTCAGTCTGGGAAATGCAATACATGTTCTAGACAATGTATTGTCTAGACGTCTGTATCCAAACTGGAAAATGAGAACTGGAGAAACATTTCTGACATGTTGATTATATGAACTAGTATGCCCTCAGAAGAGCCTTAACCTAACATTGTAAGCTTGAGTACAACCTAGTGTTCCTATAACATTTTTCCTGGAGCGTTAACGTTGATTCCATGTTTTATTCCAGTTCACTTTCACCTTTATTATTACCAAAGAGAACCTTTATTAGTTTTGCAATCTGTTCATTTCTCAGTTTTGTGTATGTGCTGGAAGGTATTTCAACATTCATATAATGAATTTAAATATATCTGGAGGCAGCATGCAAATGGATATTGACAGTATGGCATGAGAACCATCTTGATTTATTAAAATCAACACTGAGATTCTCCAATATTTGGACATGTTCAAAGATGTAGAATGTAACAAGGGAAGCCAAAAACATTCCTTACTTTATTTATATTGCAATTAGGGGAGGTGTTTTTAAACAAACACCCGAAATTTAATATTGACTGCTGGACCAAAATTTCACATAGGCTTAACAAGTTGAAAGTGAGCTCTTGTTGTGTCAGCAGCTGCTGGGAGTAATTGTGGAGGATGAAAGATTGAGGCTCTTCCTGCCACTAGAATTTTGAGATAAACAGAGTACTACCAAGGCTGACTTGTTGGTATGAAATTATGCACTTTTGCCTTACATAGAACTGCTCACTATGAACCATGTGTTGTTGTTTTTTTAAACATTGTTCAAAAATTAGTCAACTCTTTCATTCACACATCTTTGTCAGTTATATCTGCCAGCTGAGTTTAAGCTTTGCTGTACACACACGTGTTTTGTGAGAGTAGGAAAGAAAGAACCCTGTTCAGAATCCATAGAAGCTTCCATTATCTGTAGAAGTAGTGCCATTTTGGCTACCATTCTATCAGCACAGGGGTGGTGACATTAGAAATAGATGGACATGTTGGAAGCCAGCCATAATGCTAATGCAAAGATTTAACACTAACATTTTACCCTAATGTGAAGAGCTATGGCAATGCATTCTCCATTTTAATAATTGCATGTCTATTTGGAAATGTAATAGTATTCCATCTTTTTGAAAGAAATCCTTTGTGGTGGTTTTGTTTTTGGCAGGTTGTGAAGATTTCATTAGTTTTGTTTTTGAATTTGGAAAGAGTTTATGTTCTATGCACCTTACCGAAGATGAGATAGCATTATTTTCTGCGTTTGTTTTACTGTCTGCAGGTAAGGCTTAAAACACAGGAAACTTTCCTCCAACCTGTCATGAAAATGTCTCATTAACTTCTTATCTACACTTTTCCTTAATCACTGGCCAGTGATATGTCACAAGTGTGAAGTGTCATCTGAATTTTGTGGTTCAAGCATCAAGCTGTCTTCAAAACTAATATCTAAATAGCTATTGCGAGATGGAGATCTAATCGACTCAGTTGTGTATCCTCCAGTACTGGAACTGCTACATGCGTTGATTAGTATAATTCTGGTGATACTGAAAATGACATAAGTGTTGCAAAAATAAACAAAAAATACCAACAAAAATAAACAAAATATATTGTTTTGGGACAATATATGTTATTGTGTATATTTTATGTTATTTTAATATTGTAAGCCACCTTGATCATCCATTGTTCGGTGAGGACATAAATATTTTAAATCAATGCATAAACTCCTCTTAAGCTGGTAATATCAACAGATATATTCATGGAAGTGTAAACATCAGCAGTCTGAAACAGAAACCACTGTCACCATGTCCTAGGTTCAGGTACAATGGGATCAATGTTAGAAGTTACCTGAATGGAGTGTCTTTGAAATGAACCGCATTAGTTACTCGATGTAAAAAAACTAACTTTTGTTTAGCATGACACACGATAGCAGCCAAAAGCTCTAATGGCAGATTTTTATGTTACTTTATCTTGTTGGGGGAATCCCACCGTAAAGAAGACAGTACTCAGAGGGTAGAAGCACTATCAGTATGCAGCTCTGTGATTTTGTACAAATGTCACCCTGCAATCAATAGGAAACGTGCATACTGTGTGCAGCATCTATTACATCTGGCTTCTGAGAGAAGCACATTTTATGTAGTCATGCATTAACAAAAAAGTCTCCTTGTGGAAAGTTTGTTAGTTCAAAGCATTTTGATTGCAAAGTTTCCCCATGTTGCATTTCATGACATGTGAAACTTCTGTCACGAATAATAAAGTCCAGACTCCTATGAATTGCAGGTCTGTTAGAAAGAAAATTAGCTACAGGATAAAGAAATGTATATTCAAAGGTGAGCACACAATGTCAGTGTTTTACTCTTCATTTTAGATCGATCATGGCTTCAGGAAAAGGTAAAAATAGAAAAGCTCCAACAGAAGATTCAGTTAGCACTTCAACATGTCCTGCAAAAGAATCACCGAGAAGATGGAATCTTAACAAAGGTAAAGGCGATGGAGGCTGCCATTACAGAGTGAATACTGTGTTAAAGTCCCCTTGGCTAGACTTTGCAGCATCAGTGTAACAGAATTAAAAATGCAGACAGGATGCAGACATCTTGTTGCTTTGTGTGTTCCCTGAGGCATCTCCCTGGGCCACTGTAGAATACAGGAAGCTGGATAGACCTTTGGCCTGATCCAGCAGGGCTTATGTTCTTAATTACAGCCCAATTCTAACCAACATTCTGGCATTAATAACTGCCAGTGGGGCATGTGCTGCATTCTGTTTCCTCAAAGAAAGGGAACATTTGTTCCATTATCACCGGGCTGCATTGTGACCGCATTGGCTCTAGAATGTTGGTTAGGATTGGGCTGCTCGCATCTGACAGGACAATCCTCTTCATGCTTTCTCAGAAGTCAGTCCAAGTGAGTTCAGTGGGTCTTACACCAAGTAAATGCATTTAGGGTTGCAACCAGTGGAGTTATTCCCCCAGTATGCTGGGCGGGACTTACCTTTGAGCGGCAGTCCGCCCGTTACGTCACGCCGCGTTCCGCCGCTTTCCTGCCCGCCCGGCAGGCGGGAACGCGGCGGAATGCGGCATGATGCAACGGGCGGACTGCCGCTCAAAGGTAAATCCCGCCCAGCATACTGGGGGAATAACGCCACTAGTTGCAACCTTCATTAGGCTAGCATATTTTGCCATGTAGCATTATTTCTTGAGAAATAATCTGGCAAATCTCAAAACATTAACAGATTAAAATAATGAAGAAACAAGAGACTGCATTTGTTTGAAGACCTGATAATGTGTTTCACAAAAATACAGGTGTTTACTTCAGCCTCTGCTTCCACCTGACATACATTCCTTCTGCATAAAGTACTATGTGGTTGCCCAAGGATTATTTTGAGCCAGAGCTTAAATTCATTTTGGGGGCTTGTTTGCAGTATAGAAGCTCTGCTGTGGAGCAGATGGAAAGAGAGTGTTCTTGAGTATATACAGGATGTATTGCCCTCTATTAAATTAGGGACGTGTCTGTCAGATCACAATCCATGGAGATGTGAATCTGATGCGATCCATTTTAGAAATTGGTTCTGCTCCAAGTATGATAGTAAGATTCTAGACATCTTAGGAAAGACAGTATTAATAAATGCTAACATTATATAAAATGTATTCAATAGAACAGCCATTTTTAATATATACTCTTTGACACTGTGATATGCTTAAACCGTGCCTAATTTTGTTTTCTGGGTTCCAAAACTCACTTATACTAAACAGGCCATATGCAACACTTACGTCTGATAGAGGTCTCCAAACCGGAGACCCTTTGTCCCCAAAACTCCCTCCCTGTCCCAAGTGGCGCTTACTGTTCTGCTGTACCATTTTTCAAGCCGATCTGGTGCCAGGGACACGGAGCAGTCACGTCTAGCACCCGGCATCCCAGAAGGCTGTGCAGCAGGCAGACATGACTGCCTGGACCATCCCTGACACCAGATTGGCTTCAAAATGGAGCAGTGCTGCAGTGACTCAAAAGCATGAGGGAGGGCTACAAACTCCAGATCCGGCCCATTAGTTGATCCGGCCACTGGAGAACCCTAGCTTAAGGCAACAAGCACTTGCCTTTCTAGTCTCCTGGCTTTTTAAAATTCTCAAAGTGCAGTCAGCTGCTGATGAATGCTTAGTGGATGGATACTAGAGTAGATAAACTCTCAGCCACACTTTACTGCCTCACAAGGAAACTTAGAAGGTTTTAGGACTTTTAAGAAAATTAAAGATCAGAGATGTCATACAGGCAAGTCTAATTTAGCTTTCTTTACCCCACCCTGCCCTTCCCTACCTTTTTTTTCCAGCTAATATGCAAAGTGTCAACTTTAAGAGCACTGTGTGGGCGACATACAGAAAAGCTTACGGCGTTTAGAGCAATATATCCAGACATTGTGCGACTTCATTTTCCTCCACTATATAAGGAGTTGTTCACTTCAGAATTTGAGCCAGCGATGCAAATGGATGGGTAAATGTAATCACCTGAGCACTTCTAGAATGTTTGAAATACAAACATTAAAAGAGAAAAAGGAAAGAAAAAAGAAACCAAGACACTTTATATGGTCCTGCATAGACCTAGGGAGCCAACACACTGCACATCTTCTGGCAATCGGGGGTCAGGCAAAAGGATGGAAAAAAAAATGAAAAGTTGAACTTGTTTTTTTCATGCATATATGATTTCATGCATATATGGTTATGCCTACCGAAACGGACCCTTTTTCTGTCTTGACTTCACAGTCTTTGACCTCTGTTTACACAGAACGAGGGTACTAAAATCAGGCGGTTTCCTTTTTCTTGTAACTCACTGCCCAGACTTTCCAATAGAACAATGTTTTGTTGATAAGAACAGCGTCTCCAGCTAGAAAACCAGCGACTGGTGTGCATTGCAGAGGCTTCAGCATCAGTTTTGCACAACGTGCTCATTGTTCCATGAAGGACGATTTCTTTTCACCTTACCGTTGACTGCCAGTAGGCGGAATGGCATGAAAAGGGTCCATAGCAATAGCAACAATAGCATTATAATCTATTACAGGGTAAATGGGCATGAAGTCTATATATAGCAAAAGAGATATTGTTTATATATTGTTTTAATTAATATAAAATGTAGTTACTGGTATAGCTTTTATTGTTGAATTGATAAGGCACTTTCATTTTGCACCTTTTTTTTTCCTTTTAAATTATATGCTAGCGTGTTCATTGTCGTGCTGCATGTGCACCAGAAATTTGAGTTTAACAGGGAGGTTTGGATGGTCTTGGGACACTGCCAGGGGTTTATGCTGCTGTTTTCGACATTTACTTTTAAAGAGGCTGGTCATATAATGAAACACCTTCAGTGATTTTGTGTAATGGGACAGGGAGAGAGCGAGGAAGGAAGACAAGCTTCTAAACTAAATTGTTAGTTTTGGCTTGTGTTTTTAAAAAGCATTTTTATTGTATACGCAACAACAGAAAAAAAAACCCTGTTCTTCTTAAGCCTGATGGCTGGTATAGGGATTAAGAAATCTGTGTTTAAGCACTTAAAGTGGCCTGGTTTTTAGCATAATCTTTCAAAACAGCCCACACTTAGGTGAGTAAATATGGATTCAGACAACCAAATTTAGATTCCTGTGTTTTGCAAATATTGGTCCTATTCTTGTTTACATTTAACTTGTGTGTGTGAGAGAGAGAATGTGTGTGTGTGTTACGTACATCATTAGTTTGTATAGAGACAGATGGAATACAATCCACTGAAAAATTGAATTCCATTCAAACCGAGTGAGAACTGCACAAGACCATGGTACCATTCCCTGATGAGCTCTGTCCAAGGGCTTCAATCCTATGTAGTTATGAGTGCCTAAATCCCTTCAGAATTTAAGCTTAAGTAACTTTTTTGCTGGATTGTGGCTTGGCTGTTTGTTTTACATAGTCAAGAGTGGACTTACACACTGCTACCTACTCCAGATAGTCAATGTAAGTTAATTCCCAGTCCATTGGAATCAAAACAACCTAATGTTGCATTGTTTCAACTACAACTCAGTTTCAGCTGAGTAATGCACTTGAATTACATATACCATGGTTCATTTGCAAGAAGCTAAGGCAATCAGTTATGTAAACAGTAGAAAAGATCTTTTTTTCAGGTAAAGAATATGATCTTAAAAATGAACTTGGGAATTACTTGTAGTTGTGCTCAATTTTCTCTTTCAACATCACATTCTTTCCCTGCCTCCCAAGAACTAATGCAGCTCCATCAAGAATGGCTTTCCACTGCAAAACGTTGCCTGTGCAGTTTGCCATCTTGATAACAATTCCTCCACCAACATGACTATGAATCAGACCATATGCAATATCCCAGCCCACGCATACATGTGGTGTTAAACTTTTCAAGTGATCAGTTGTTGGAGCCGACATATTTTACATGTCTTTGGAATAGATTATTGTAATCTCACACTTGGAAAAATCATTGTAATTTGTCACAAGATCAGAAAAACAATCATGTTTATTGGCAAAGTACAGTATTTTTCTCACCCACCTCTTTATAACTACTGAAGCTCTCAAGAATTTTATGCTACCCTGAACATTGAGCATACTACAATTCTCCTGGAGCATTACTACAATCTCTCTTGTGAATTCGATGTAAACTCAAACACGGCTTAATTTAAATTGTATGCATTTTCTTACGGATTGATTTTATATCATCAGAAATACCTGAATTGCTTCCTTATAGTTGTTACTATGACTAGAACTATAGACTTACCTAGGAGTAAGCCCCAGTGGGACTTGTGAGTAAACATGCACTCAATTTTTTTAAAAAAATATTTTTTTTAAACTGTCTTGACACCAGATCAGCGGCTGACTCAACAAATCTTGCTGTGGTTCTTTGCCATTACAAGTAAGAGATGGTAATCATGCTTTTCATTCTCATTGTTTGTTGGCAAGTTAGGAACCCCTAATTACCCAGAATCTTACTTTCAACTCTGATTCCCAACTACCTCTTTGATGCATTTCCATCAAAGACTGAACTGATTAAAAGGTTCATCTCAGGATAACTAGCAGTGGAAAGAAGCTCTTTAAACCACAAGGAAGTTATTCAAATTAGTCTTTCAAAGTGGATTTTATACTACAACAACCTTCACCATCCTGATAATTTAAATGAAAGACATACATATGGATGGAAGTTCCTTCTTGTCTAAATGTCTTTTTCATCAAAAGACAAGCTATCAACCTGTCTAGCCATAACTTTATCAGACTCATGTCACAAAATAACTTCAGAAAAACATTTTTACCAGCTATTTAAATTTAACATATCTACCATAAATTTAATTATATCTCTGGGAAAGCAAGAGGTTTTTTGGGGGGTGGGGGGATTGCTAGCTAGAGCATCATGATTTCGTGTAGAATGTAGTAATCCATCCATTTTTTTGATGGAGCTGCTATTTGCAAAGCTACAGGTGGGATAGGTGGAAATATTCTGTCTTGGGAGAGCAGCCACTGATCCAGTTATACATAACTACTGTCCATGTGGAAGACAAAATTATCCCTTATTTAGAGTGGGCCAGAATTATAAATCCAGTTCTATCAAGATTGGACAGAAAGTCATGGCTGGAGAATGGCTGCAAGAAGAGTTTGCCACTATTTAGAGAAATGATAGAGAAACTTGGGTCTCTCACAATCTAGAGTACAAACAAAAAAAATTCCTTGTGTGTGGTCTATTCTGGCCCAATTTATACTAGCCAAAGGACCTGTGCAAATACCTTGGCACCATGCAAGGCTGCTGCTGAACCTTCAGCCAGGTGCAAATGAGCTATTTGTCTGCAGTGGCATGTACAGGGAACACACAGCTGAGAGAATCTGTGCACTCATGAGAGGAGCACGTACTACTATGAAGAATCCAGATTTTGGGGAGAAAAAAAATGAGAAATAACCCCTTACTTTATTTGTCCATTTCTGGTGATACCAGATCCTCTGCAAAGATGCACCAACGATGCACCACAACCATGGGCCCAGAAACAGGGCAGGAGCTCTGTAAATACAGGAACTTAAGAATTGCTTATGGAAAGAAAGTCTTTAGTGTGCACAATGAGAAAACCCCTGTAAACTCACTGAACACATTTCTTTTTAGAAAAAGATAAGAAACCTCTAAATATTCTGGGTTCATTTACACCCAGTGAAAGGAAATCTGAAAGGCTCCTAATCAGGTCACTCCACAAACTTCAGTCTCTCTCCCATCCCAGTATGAGCGATTTACAAGCTAGGATCCAAGAATTATTTTAAGCAAACACAAATCCTAGTAAATATACAGTTAATACCATTTTTCTCCATCCTCATATTTTTTTTAGTATATGGTAGTAAATGTCTGTTTCATTCTTTTATATGGATTTTGTTTGCTCTTAAAACCATGCTGTTTAGCACCCAAGAGTTTTTCCCAAGTCTGACCAGCCTCAAGTAGCTAAAACTCAACTAAACTCAACTTCAGTGTCTACCAGCAAACACCTGTGTAAGATTTGCCATTTACTAGAGACGAAAGTATAACATTTATTTGAGAGAAAAAAATGAACAGTATTTATTTATTGCAGTATATAGGATAGGTACCTGTTATATTTTAGTATGACTCTCAATCACGGCCTCTCATTTCTCTTGGTAAACATGTTGTGGTCATGGATTCACACAAAATACACCAATACTGAATTTGTCCATACTTACTGGGAATGCCACATTCCCATTATGGCCCTAAAAGGAGAAACCGGGTTTAGTCCTGTCTTGAATGTCAAGCACTTTATGTCTAGAAGTTAGGCAAACCATTCTCTTAAATAAGCAAAAATATTGAAGGCTGCTATCGCTTGTAACCTTTTCAGAAACAGCCATTGGTGCATCAAGTAGCACATAGATGTTTTCTTCATCTCATTTAATACATTCTTGCCAGCAAATTTCTTTTGGCAAAAGAAATAGTGGGAAATGCATTGTAAAACTGCTGCTAATGACCACTTTTTTTTATTTTGAGAGGCCATGAAGAGGAACTGAAGCTAGTAGAACCATGCAGTTTTTGGCATTGGGAAAGGGACAAAACCTATCCAACAAAAAACTGAGATTAAGGTCTAAAATCTGAAGAAGGCTGATATTCAGCTGTAAAGTTCACAGGCTCTAGCCTAAATTCAGATATATAAAATGTGGTACTTCCTAATGTCTTGCACAACTTTATTATACAATTTATAAAATAGTTACGTATGTTAAATAACTCTGGAAGGCTGTTAATAAAATTATCTTGGGCTTTCATCATCCCTCCCGTTTTGCTGGATATATGGCACAGATTGTGTCTTTTAAGCTTCTAAAAGATGTGTAGTCTTGGACCATGGTGATGTACTTTTGTGTCTCTAGCATTTTCCTGTTATTTTTAAGCTATGAAACATGATGTGAGATACTGTTAAGTTTGGTTGTTCTTTATGGAGCTTTTATATCATCATGTGGATACCAAGTCAGAATGAGTGTGCCCTTGTATGTATGGTGGGTGGGAGTGATTGCTTCTAGGCCATTAAGTGTCCATGGAAGAAAATGTGTTGAAGATATTTAAGTCAAAAATAGAAGGTGGAAAAAAAATATTCTATATAAAGCCTTGTCTGGACCACTTAGAGAGACTTCTATTTTTTTAACCCTTCTATAAATATTTGATGGCACTTGAAATATTACTGCAATAAAATGTGATTTGTGTAAAGACTAACAAACAAAAAGATTTTGTAATGTGAAACAAAGAAAGAAAGCAATGTAATTTTTCTAAAAAAGAAAAAGAAAAAACAAACGAACCAACTTTGTATTATTTTTGTTGATGGAATTTGTCTACTTGTCTGGAAAACTTTTTATTTCATTGAATGTGCCATAGTAGAGATGTGGGTTGTGTTTTTGTTTTTTGGAAGTTATAGACAGGAAAGCTATTTGTGTTACCGACATTCCATAACGTGCGAGAACATAGCTTAATTTTTTTTAAAAGATTAGTAAGCTTCAGTCACTGTTGCTTTTTTGCACATGTACTTCATTCCTCTATAGTGCAATATGTACATAGAGCACTTGCGGGTTTTAACCTTGATCCCTCAGGGAAAAAAATACATATTTGTTGTACAGGGTTTTTTTGCCTTCTTTTTCTTTTGCTAAGGAATGTCGATTGAATCACTTGATGTTGTCAAGGGGCAGCCAGATAATAATCCTAACACCACTGCCAAAATACATTGATCATGTAATCATTCATGCCCTGCCGTTCACAACAAAACTTACTTTCTGACAGTTCTTTGTGCGAATTGGGGAAGAAAAAGGGTAGATAAGCACCTTATGATTGACTTAACTGTGAATGACAATCCATCTTGTTATCAATAATAGACGCCCTATCATTTAGACGTTGGGGTTAAAAAGTCTGAAACTAATGTGCTCAGGGATCTTCTAAAACTCTAACAGGGTGGCCAGTACTTCTGGGGCAAATTGCTTTCTCAAAGTTTAGTACTATCCCTCCATTGCACAAGTGAGCTGAGCAGAGACACTTTTCCCAATTGAATATCAGTTGTTTGGGTTTCCAGACCCTATACTGCTTTACCCTGTTTAGGTCTGGCACAACGTAAAATAAAGCTTCCAAAGCATTTAATGTATTCGAGAACTTGGTTCACTTTCACTCATGAAACACTGTAATTCAGCGTCATCATTCACCCGGTACGCTGGGCGGGACTTACTTTTGAGCAGCAGTCCACCCGTTGCGTCACGCCGCATTCCGCCACTTTCCCGCCCTCTGCCGCTCAAAGGTAAGTCCCGCCCAGCGTACCGGGTGAATGACGCCGCTACTGTAATTATACGTATTTCAGATAAGCAGTTGACCAAGCTTCTGGAGCAGAGTTATAGGCAGCAGTGGACAAGCTGGCAATGAGTAGATTTTCCAAAGCCAACTTCCACCAAGTTTTCTAATTTTACGTAATAAAAAGTTACTTCTGGAAATTTTCATTTGGGGGCAATATAAATTGTTTCATAATGTCTCAATGTGCATTTTTGAGTGAAATTCAGTGTTGCTATTTCCCAACATAAAATTCCTCCTCGGTGGTTAATTGTTGTTCACTTTAATACATAACTTGTATTAAAGTATTATGACCTTGCCTTTACGATGAGAGGCCACACAACTCAGAATGCAATTTAAAACACATGCTGCCCAGAACAAATTATTGAACCTTGCCTACTATTGATCCGCGTGTTGACTTTGACAAACTAAAACCAAAAATTGATATTTGAAAGCAGCACATAACCCTGACGTAATTCCAAAATTTTAACACAAATATGTAGCAAGTAGTAAAGTGCCATTTCTGTGCCAAAACCTTGGGAAATATATTGCAATTTTTTCTAAAAGCTATGTTATAGGAGTGTGAGCTATCTTAGATGTGTGTATGTTTGTGCCTCTTTCCAAATTTTATCAAAAGCAGGATATGCAGTAAAGGCAATGGAAATGAACCAGGCAAAAAAATTAAGATCCATTCTATAGGTAAGGCCAAAGAGAAATTTATTTCATACTATCATTTATGTGGCTATATCGTTTCCTTGTCCCCTTTCTTTAAATATTTCAATCATTACTACTACTTTTTGCGTGTTTTCTTCCTATCTGCGAATATATGACAATGCATTTGCTTGTATTTACAGAAATAGCCTCAGAAAAAAAACCATTACGCATTCATTGCATGTTTTTGTCTACATTCTGGTTCTCTTTTGAGACCAAAAATGGCAAAAAGATTAGTTTGCTGAAATTGAGTTTTTTATTCAAGTCTACAACATGTGAGCTCTATTGGAACAGTAAATGAACATTTTTTCAAGAAAATTGGCCAGTCCAAATAATGTAAAGAGCAATCTGAACATCATGGGGTTAAACATGCATTTCTAGTTGGTTTTTTATATCTATTTATACATTCATGATATATATACACATAATGGTGTATTTATGGTCCATTTCCAACACAAAAATTGTACACAATTCTGTTACCAGCATATTCAAATATATGCAAGGATCTTGCAAGTACCATTCATGTAGATTGTATCCCCAGAATGATTTGAGGGCACATCTTTATGAACCCTCATAGGATTCTTTTGACTACTGGTATCAAGGATAATCGAAGCAGAGGGCAAAACACTGTTTGAGTTGCTGCAGCTCTAGGGAGAGTTCAGCAAGTTGACTGTGAGCAAAGGACATTCAAAATGTATGGAGAGAATGGTGAGCACCATATCTTTAATGCTCTTTGCATTGGCATTAAATTTCAGAACTATGCCCAAAACAGCCTTGTGTGAGTTTAATGGATGTCACAGACATCAGCTGGATTCCGTATAAGCTTCAGAATTGATGTTCATTCATTTTGTGTGACTATATAGTCTTCAAATATCCATTTCTGAGTTTTCCACACAATTACAAGCCAAACATGACAATTTATTAGCCTCCACAAGTATATGTCAGTTAAACTATTCTGAAGTTCAGTTTCCAACTGCTGGGGAGGAAAGTAGAGTTATTAGGCAAGAATTTTTCCAAATGGAATAAGACTATCCTATAATGAATTTTTTTTTTAATCTTAGTATGTAAATAATGATAGGAACAGTTTTAAAATTTGTGTTTTTTACACTGCCTCAGTTGAATATTTCTAACAAGGTTGGTATTTTTGAAATCAGACCAATCAATTTACGATCAACAGTTTAATTAGCAATTGATGCGTGATGTTACAAATAAAGATTTGGGAAGCATCCTACAAATATTTTTTTTCTGGCTAGTTTATGTGCTGATTCACTAATATGATGCAGACTCTTAACAGAATGTGGCGGTGTCTTCATCTTTCAAATTGATCATGTTGAAATTAGCTTGTAATTTATAGTTTTTCGTTTGGATACAAAGAGCTCTAAGAATAAAGTAAGATGTAATCTACTGTTGCTTTATGTATATAAATGCATCAATCAGATGTTCACATTTATCACTAGCAGGGCATAATTTTAACTCTTCAGAGCAATAAATAAACTTAATCCAAATATTAAATGTTTAGCTCCTGTGCATTCAGATGCATGAAACATTGTCAACCTGCAAGATAAAAATCATTTGTAGTTCAGATTTTCAGTTTTTATTGCTATCTATTAGCTGTTCATCCCATTATCTTTTAGGAATATCATTCAAATCACAGAAAAATGAGTTTGTGGCACCACATCTTTTAAGCTACATGTTTTAAGCACATCTTTTAAGCTACATCTTTTAAGCTAACCTATATATTGGTGTGTGCATTTGTTTTTATTATTTGATCTCCCCGGGAAGTTTTACTAAAGATGCATAAATGTGCAGGACCTTGCAATTTGTTTGTTTCCTTGTATCTTAATGCAGAAAATTCATAAGCAATACAGTGAATTTTATTTCACAAACCACAGAGGTACTGTATATATATTTTCCTATCTCCAAAATTTTCTATTTTGACTCAGTAAATTTGTAAAAAAAACAGTGGTTAACTCTTTTAACTATTAGGACATTAACTGGCTGCTTCTTTTTATGTAATTGTATTGTCTGCCTGCTCCTTTTTTCGGAGATGTGTTTTTGTATGGATGTTTGAGCCAATGGGAGGCTTCAAGCTATAATGTATTTTCCCACTTTAAATATATTTAACATATGACAAACCCCAGACAAGGCTTTTAAAAAATGTAAGAAGAACTGCAGTGTTAGGTGGTTTATTCGCAAACCGTTTTCAGTGCTGTCCATTTTATGGCACCTTTAACAATATACTTGTTTCCAAAGTACAAAATAAAGGTTTAAAAAATACTCTAGCCATAACTGAATGTCAAGCAATAAAAACAATGACTTTTTTGTGCGTAGATTTAAAAGAAATACAAATTTTACACATCTGCATGTAAATGCAAATCTCTTGTTTACTGCTTTCTTAAACTTGATCAACCAACTCCTTATTTTATTAGTAATTTAAGGACTTGTAATGGCCTGTACACGTTTTCTCTTGCTCTAATTCTTATGTCATTCTCTTTGTCTCAGCTTCTGAGTCATATTCTTCAATGTTGTTCTGCTCACCTTCTGTATGGTTATAACTATTTTGCTTTCATTCTCTATAGATAAAGATATACTATTTAAAAAGCCTATGCGGTGCAAATATTTATCAAATACCACATTATGCTGTATATTATCTGTTTTACTATATACTCTATTTTAGAAATAGCTGTTTAGAACTAGAGTGTGCTATTTTTGTGTTTTTCTGATGTGTGGTGCTAGGTAAGTTAATTTTATGAACAAATCCCTCTTTCCTTTTTACTCCTAGACAATACCACATTTGGGTCTTGTACTATTTCACTGAATATTTATGTGTGCATGTGTATATATCTTATACACATTTACACACATACCCAACCGAGTACCTGTATCAGAGTACTAGACTGGGTTCATGGTTTTATCTTTGAATATATAGTATCATTCTATAAAGTTGTCGCTAGCATATTTAATCTGGAGAAAATTAACTCCTCAGAAATGATATTTGATATCCAACACTTTTTTCTTCAGTCCCCAACCCAGTTCTTGTGATTAAAACATCTGCAATGCTACTTTTGTTCTCTTTTGGTGCTTCACTTCCACATATTCCCGAAGAACCCCGTCATTTCCATTTTGTGCCAAATTGTCTTTTTCTGTAATATAATGTGTAAAGTACTAGAACAGTAGTTCCCAAACCTTTTAGAGGCCCTATAGGCTGCTGCCTGATTTATAAATGCCAAGGGATGTAGCTATAATGGTTATTGGTCAACAATCCTCCCCTCCCTCAAGTAGTAGTTTATTTAACCGTAGATACATATAACCTAATCTGTCCCATCAGTTTCATGAACCACCAAAAAACTAGGTCATTCACACTGTGGGTCCCAGTCCCATAGTTTGGGAATAGTTAAACTAAAACATCTGATAGTTTTCCAATTAGATGTTCGCTATTCATAGGAATATAGTAGTATTCCTGGAATTACCGAATTGTTCTTTTAAAAAGTTAGCCTTGACAAAACTTTTGACAAAACATTATTGAAATCAGTGAGACCAGTTAATCATGATTAACTTAACCCAACTCTGCCCATGTGCCTTGCCGGCAGCCCCTATATGTTGCATGTGTGCATCAACGGGCAGTGATAGTCCCATTAATTTCAACAAAATTAGAAATCCTCATTTTCATAGACTACAACCTAGTAGGTGAAAGCTAGATTGGGCAAGATGTACAATAATATTCACTCTTGAGACAAGGAAAGCAAGGTGCTTAGGGCAGAGGTTCTCAAATTGGGGTGCCATAGTGCCCCAGCCTGAGAAGCCCTGTCTCTTCCCCCTTAAGTGTTGGGGGAAGGCAGCAACTGAATCCCCAGGATTGTTACGCTGCCAGGGGCAACAGGTTTCAGTCTTC
>JAJKFI010000020.1:12374716-12472522 GCA_029204185.1 Lerista edwardsae | reverse complement strand
AAAAAAATGAACATGTCTTAATCCAAGGAATTAGGTAAATAGGAATTTTGATTTCTGCTGCCACAATCCAAAACACTAGCAACAGGGGGCATTGCTTCCAATGCCCTTAAATCTTTGTTTAGTTAGGTGACGGACCCCACATAATCTCCCTGGAGCAATGATTATTTAAACTGAGGCATACATGTAGGGCTGGTATACACAAATTATGGCAGCCCCCATATGGACATGGTAGTTTCTACAATTACTGCCTCCCATGTGAACATCAGGGCAGCACCATAAACTCCCATAGAGAATTGCATGGAGACTGACAACTAAGCCAGTCCTATGACTAATAGCAGCAACATTCCCAAATAATAAGAAAAAGAGCTAGGTGCTGTGCCAGTATTGCTAATGATAAAAGATAACCTGTGTCTTCCTAATCAAACTATATATTGAAGAAGAACTTTCAAGAACAAATGCAATTACGAAACTAATTCCAGAATCTTCTGGAATTGTGTTGTGTTTCAGGGATCAGTCCTTTCTTCTCAATAAGTATAGGATGTCTGTATTCCCAACACAAATTGTGTGCCGCCCTGAACTGTGCCAATAAAGTAATTATAAGAGCACATCGTTTGTGCCATTTTCTCTCAGTTGCCACAGTTGTTGTGGCAACTTCAACTTTATAACAATACCATCATTTGCTTTGAGGAGTTTTGCTCTTGCAGATGTATCCCTCTTATCATGGACTGATGTGATCCAGGGGCTCCAATGCACATATGGATGGTCTGCACATGTCTGTTCTATCCCATTGTCTCTGATAGGTTTGGGAATTATGTGCCACGCGTAAAAAGTACTCACAAAGACCACACATAGTACCCCAATAGTAAAGAACTGGGCAGCTCCAAGTACCAGAAACTCAAGATAGCTTTGGACCGAGTCCCTAATACTTAAGTTTTTCAAACAACTGAATCACACAAAATCATATTTAGTTTTAGATGGACTGTGTCATATCAGTACATAGAGGGGACAATGAACTAACATTTTAGAGGTGCTGATCAACTTGCTATTGTTCCCGTTTATAGGCAGTCCATTCCTCTTGTATTCAAAAATATAAACCTCTCCCTCTCTTGACTGGGAAACTGTACACAGAAAATTATAGTATAACTAACTGAACTGGAATATGCCTGTGTGGTTCTCAATGGCACCACAAATTGCACAGCCTAATTCTGAACAGAATTTGGCATCTAAAGTTATTTCAACAGTATAATAATGATATTGTGAAATTTAATACAGTACACACTCGTCGGACTGATTTAGCTATAACCTCAAGTCCTGTTATTCACCACCAATAGCATCTCTTTCAAAAACTTAATGGATATCAAATATCAAAAATGAGGGATAACTGACCTTTAAAATATTTATTACAACTTTTTTCTGTACAATTACTGAAGTTATAAGATCTTTAGCAAAGATTTTTGAGGAGTTTAAGAAGCTGTTTGTTGACCGCACTTTTTGATAATAGAAGATAGTGAATCCACGAGTCCTGGTTCCATGCACTGCTTCTGTATCTTGATTTAGCAAATGACCATTATTCTGGAAATAAATACAAATTGTATCTGCACCCTGGCTACATTTTAATGAGTAGAAAATTTAAGTACAATCACTTTCAGGATAATTAGTTTGAAAATTTATTTTAAAGATATGACTTCCTTTGAAAATGCAAGTCCATGATTACTTTTCATTCCCTTATTGATTCAGTTCTTTTAACAGAGAAACTCTTAATTTGTCTACTAACATGTGTATCACATATTTTATACTGGTAATGTTTTCCCTAATTGTTTGGGCTTTATTGTTTTATAAATTATGCAAGTTTGTGTGAGTAATGTTTCTCATGTAATTAAATGTCTGAAGAAAAAGAATAAATGCCGATTATAAATATGTATTGGTTTGAGGATTAAGCACATAAACATCACCAACCTCACTGAGTAACACACTCAGTCTTCTGTAAATAACTACAAATTGACATGAATCTGTACTGTACATGCAAAAATGTGGTGTCTTATGTGTACAGTATGTACAAATTCATTTTCTAGATATGATAAAGCATAAGCCATTAAGAATATTAAGTAATATTGTAATAAAACTTCGCTAACGATCTTTGCCCCGTGATCACCTGACTTTTTCACTTCAGTCAAATCTTCTTTAGAATTCACAATTACACTCGTCAGCTAAGACTCAGTTTATTATTTTATTCTGATCCTGAATAAAGTATTTTGACTCATTTTGTAAATACAACTGTAAAAATAAGAGATTTAATGTTGTCTTTTAAATACTCTGATTTTCATTCTAATATGAATGTTGTTATATTGTATTTAGAACCTGTACCTTTATTACCTTACATAACCTTATTACATTACCTTTATTAAGTGCATTGAACACATCAATTTTAGATGTGCTTTATGTACTTCTCTCCTGTAATAAAACTTCAGCTTCTAATGGGAACATTTGTTTTATTCATTTGTTGCATTGGTAGTTCTGTGAATTTTACTCAATATTGAGACATATGCCCTGCCCCAGATCAAAACAACTAGATTGGGAATTCCCAAACTGTATGCTCTGAAGGAATTAGCATGCAGCAAGAAACGAATTAATTTAATGCTTCTGTGCATGACCTATAGAGGAAGCTACCTATTCTGCATCTGCAGGGATTCTATCCTATCCCCCTTTCTACCTGTTTCCATTGTGGCTCAGTAATTCTGCTGCATCAGATTATTCATTTGCTCCCAATGTCAATATACAGCATAATTACTCTCATCCCTCATCCAAGGTGACTACATGTTGTGATTCTGCATGTCCCTAGTTTAGCTTCCCTCCTTCCAATTGGGGGATACACCTAGTAACTTACACAGGTGAGCTCCTTTGAGAGCATGCAATTCTTACAGTATCTAAAAATAAAAAGTAAAATAGTCCTCTGTGCAAAGCATCATTGCTGACTCATAGGGTGATGTCACATCACGATGTTTGCTAGGCAGACTTTATTGTATGGGGTTGTTTACCGTTGCCTTCCCCAGACATCTACTCCCCCCCCCCAGCAAGCTGGGTATTCATTTTACTGACCTTGGAAGACTGAGTCAACCTTGAGCTGGCTACCTGAGTACCCAATTTCCACAAGGATCGAACTCATGTTATGGGGAGAGCTTTCGACTACAGGCTACCTCCCTGAACCACAAGAGGCTCATTATCTAAAACTAAACCTCTCCAAATGTAAACAGAAGCATGCCTGTATGAGTGTCCTTGAGTATGTCAAGGGAATACTTCCTTCCCTAGCTAGAGCCTGTAGAATCTGTTGTCCTGTATGATCTCATCCAGTTTGCTCACCTGAAGTACACTTTGCAGCCCCATAGTCACCATGCTGAAGTACACTAGAGCAAGATGACTGGTGCCATTCAACTGAGGAAAGAAAACTCAAGTTTTATTCTGGGCAGCTGGTTTGACTGTACAGTATCGGGGAGAGCAAGCGTCAGTTAATGACGTGCCCTGAAAATGGTGCCAGCCACCTCCATGCTCATGTAGGTTTTGTAAGGGGCAGCAGTGCACTACTTAATCCACACACAGAACATAGGTTCCCCACTCTGAACTTGAGTTTGCCAGAAAGGTGATGCAAAGGGTGTATGCTTGTCTGTTTTTAGCCCCAGTGGAGAGCTAGCCATGGACCAGTACTGCTATTTTACACCCCAAAGCTTCTGGGATGTTCTCTGCAAATGCCAGAGGAGAAAAGAAAATTTCTTCTTGAATTCCTCTTATCTGTGTCTTCCCAGAAGGCATTCCTAATGCCACTTTTGTTGCCAGGGGACCGAATGTTTTAAGGCTTCTGTCTTCACCATACGTGTGGGAAGATAGGAACTCCTTAAGTTAGGAAGGGGAAAATGGGGCCTATTGACTCCAGCATGTGTGAACCAACTTCTGTAGAACCTACAGAGTATTATTTTTATAGCATTATCAATGTGCACAACCTTTTACAACAGGAATAAAGAAGACAAAGCTGAAACTAGTTCCTTGATCACTGTTCTTTATTCAACATAGAACTGTACGATCACCCTAAATAAGGAATTGAAGTACACACACCTCTGATGTCAAAATATGCTTTCTGTTTAGGCCATTCCAAATCATACTGTTCTTAGGTATGCTTTGGGACATACATAAAACCATGCACACATGGGGGAACCAAACATGTGCAGCACACCTTAGTGAACTAGCGTTCATTAAGGATCAAAGAGACAAAAACATAAGTGCAACACATTCAGTTTACTGCGGGGGGGTAAAGACAACAAAGGGGGAATCAAGTAAATGCAGTTGCTATGTATGTAGATCAGAGGAAAGGATAACTTCCTAGAAAAGGAGAATGTAAACATGCAAAATGGAAAGGGAACAGGATGGATCAATAATCCAGAAGGGTCAAGGGATTAGAAAAGGGAGTTGTGAGGTACTGAGTGGAAGGTGAGAAAGGAAGGAAGAAACTGTAGAGCCCACAGCTGGAGTCAGTATTACCTGTACCGTGAAATAGTGGCTGCAGTCCTTTGTTGGGCAAAAAAAATTTCACTCATTTGTAGCAAGAGATCAGGTCCCTCCCAAGGTACGATTACTCTTAACCAATGCTACAGGTGTTTGAAGAATGCTTCTATGCCTCTTATGCTACTGAACATCAAACAGCTTGGAGTAGCTGTTGTATCAGTTAACGGGAAACTAATCCACAGTTGGCATGTGGTTGGAGCCAGTGGTTGGCACGCAACACAGGGTAAGGTGAAATTATCCCCTTACCCCAAGGAGACCTCCTGCCTGCTCCAGCACAAGTTAGGATTGGGCTGTTAGCGATTTTACTATTTTTAAAAAATGAAATTTTTTGGAGACACTAAATACACATACAAGAATATAAGTAACTACTAATATGATAGTTTTGATTAGGTTAATAATATGTTAACCCCATGAGTCATCTTATATGATATTATACATATCAGAATTTGTTCTACTATTCTTAAGCACTTCAAAGTATTTTAGTCATAGTGTATCAAATCTTCCAGCCAATTATAATCAAAAAAAGTATTACCTGATCAGCTACTTGGAAAGGTCACATTGGAAAGGAAACATTTTCAGTTTCTCAATTTAATGTCACATTTTTAATGCAATTAGTGTAGAAAACAGGCCAATCCAAACC
Organism: Lerista edwardsae; assembly: GCA_029204185.1. Lineage (NCBI taxonomy): Eukaryota > Metazoa > Chordata > Lepidosauria > Squamata > Scincidae > Lerista > Lerista edwardsae. The sequence continues at coordinate 12,467,331 of JAJKFI010000020.1, read as the reverse complement.
TTAGTTTGAGCCAGCGCAGGCCTCCCTGCACGTTTCTGAGTGTCGCAAATGTGCCGAAAGCCACATGGGAGCTGGCTGGGTGGGGTGGAGACCTCTGACTCGGGCGAGCTGGATCCTGACCCCACACTGGCTGAAACAGGTAAGGGTGCACCAGGCAGCACTGGGGGTGGGAGAGGAGGGTGGGAGAGTGGAACGGAAGTTTTTAGGTGGGGGAAGGTGTCGGGCTGTCCACTAACAGTCACAGGCGTAACGTATATACAAGTTCCATTCCTGGAACGTGGCATATAAAAAATCCTCAGGTAATTAAACCTGTGGCTCTTGCCCACGACCCACCCTCTGAAGCAGACCAGAGCTGCGCTCTAGTCGTGTCTAGAAGGCTTTCTGAGGTCTGCCGAGGCTGTGCAGGTCCTCTCATGGCCTCGACGGGCCTCAGAACAGCCTTTTGGGCCCCCCCAAAAAGTACTTCCTGGTTTTCAGAAAAAAAACAGAAGTGACATTTTAATACCTTATGACGCAGGAAAAACATCATTTCCAGTTTCCCTGAAAACCAGGAAGTAACTTTTTGGGGCCAAAGAGGCCATTCTGAGGCTGCAGAAGACCCATGCAGCCTCGACGTGCCTCAGAAGAACTTCTGGAGGCAACCAGAGTACAGTTCCAGTCACCTTCAGAAGCTTGAGGTTGAGCTTAATTTGGCTCAGCACAGGCCCAGGCACCTGCGTTGAGTCAAATCTGCGGATAATTTGGCTCAACCTGTATATACTACCTATATGATTACCAGAGGCAGATCTAAGGGAGGGCAAAGCTCTAAGTTTTGCAAGGAGCCTTACCTTGCAGTGGAAATCACTCCTCTCCTGCCCCGTTTTAGCCAATCCTCACAGGGAAAAGCAACATCTTGGCGTTGCTAACTGGCTACAGCAGCAAGGGAGAGGAGGGATTTACATGACAGGGTAAGGCTCCTTGCAAAACTTAGAGCTTTGCCCTCCCTGTAGATCCACCTCTGATGATTACACTTGATAAAATGCTTTAAAGCTGATTAAAATATTAATTTGGAATAAAACACATAACACTAATTTCAGCCCCCCCTTTTTTAGGATGACACCAAAACAAACAAACAAACAAACAAACCATTTTAGACTGCCCCTAATCATACAGTGGTGACATGGTGACGCTGCAGATTAAACCGCTAAGCTGAGCTTGTTGACTGGAAGGTTGGCAGTTTTGAGACCACGCGACGAAGTGAGCTCCCGTTGCTTGTTCCAGCTCCTGCCAACCTAGCAGTTCGAAAGCACCTAAAAATGCAAGTAGATAAATAAGTGCCACTTCAATGGGAAGGTGATGGCGTTCCATGCACTACAGTGTATAGTCACGCCGGCCAGTGTATAGCCAGTGCATACAGTGTATAGTCACGCCATAGAAGCTTGTCCTCAGGACAAACGCTGGCTCTTCAGCTTAGAGATGAGCACCGCCCCCTACAGTAGGCCACAACTAGACCATTCGGTTGTGGGGAAACCTTTACCTTTAATCATACAATTGCATGATTACAACAGTTCTGGAGCAAAAAAAAAAAAAAAACCCCTTTAAAAAGTATGCACATAGTTCAACAGGGACCATCTGAACAGAGGGCTTCTCTCCCCTGCCCTGGGGTGGGGTGGGAGGGAAAGTAACATCAGGCAGGTCAGCAGATTGACTGAACAGGAGACCCAGGAAATAATTTAGCAGAGCCAAAAGTCAAGGTTGCCTATCTGTTTTTGCTGGGTAGTTTTGTTGAAACATGTATTGATACAGGAGCCCTGGGTTATGTAAGCTTATGTTTATTTCCCTTGATAAGAAGTTATGTTACCCTTATGTTATGTTATGGTTACGTTGAAAAGCTGCAAGTTCCCATTAGGTACAAAAAGTTCAAAGGGGTCAGAAAGAACAATAATGATTTCAAGAGGTGAGCAGTGAGTTCTGGGCAGTAGCCCGGCCGTGTAATCAGGCTGGAAGCACTTTGGCAACGATTTAGAAACGTGTTCTATGTGTGGCCAAGGCAACCAAAGAATGAAAATGACACAGAACAGGACATGCATGCCAAAGCCTAGGTGATACACCACAACATTGGGGGGTGACACACCAGCATTCACCAATACATGACAAAAACTAAGGTTGTTTTACTCATCCTTCATTTTTGTCATTTTTTAATGTTTCTTTATGTAATACATATCACCATGCATTATTGCATATATTTGTTATTTAAACAAAAATGAATATAAAGAATTGTTTCTCTTTTGTTTGGGGGACGACGACGACGACGACGACGACGACGACGACATTTTCTTTCACTCATTTATTTATAATAACCAATGCAAAAACGTTTCCCCCCCCCCCCCAAAAAAAAAGTGGGAGCCAAAAAGACTCCCCCCCCCCTCTGCTTTCTGTCCGCCTCAACTGAGCTCCTGAAGCGGCGTTTAACTTTCCCCACCTCAGCGAGAGGAAGGTGAGAGGGGGAAAGAGCGGGCTACTCTGAGAGTACTTGACTTGAGACGACGGGGACGCGATTGCCCCAAGCATGTTAGATGACTGGAGGCGGCATCCCTGTAGAATTAATAGGAGCGAATTGAAGCCAGGGGGCGGGCTTAGCGGCCATGTTTGAGCGCCCCAAACATCCAAGCATTTCAGATTGCTTTGCACGTACTGTTTAGGACTGAATAGTTTACTCCTGAAGTAAAAACTTACGAAAATAAAAACGTGTGATCGTGTAGAAACGTTATTGGTAACTTTATTATGATTTAATATGCACTTACAAGGTTAAATTCCTCATAATTATATTACTGAACACACCGGACGAAATGCTACTTGCTGTCTATTTAAACTCAGATTGCACTGTTTTGACACTTATTTTTTGAAATCTACAAAAGCAAAAATAAAACGGTCATGCCCCATAAAAAAAAATGTCTGTTAATGTTCAGAATTTCATAAGTATTACAGTAGGAAAATTACATTAAAATCTCTTCATAACACAAGTAGTTGTCAATATAATATGAGAGTAATTCTTTTTTACTTCTAGACTATTAAGAGTTTTTTTTAAACTTCTACACTCACCCCCCCCCCAACAAAACAAATTCTGTTAATGTTCAGAATTTCGAAAATATTACAGTAGAAAATGGAAGGTGGGAAAAAAGTGTAAACGGGAAGGGAGGGAAAAGGAGGGGGGAATTTTTTTTTTCCTTCTAGACCATTAACAGTGGGTGTCAGAAAATGGTGAATAAGACTGCTAGGAACAACAAGAAATTACACAGCTTCAAAAAAAATGCACTCACTATTTCAGTGAATTGTAGTTTTATTGAACCGATGTAATGTGAATACATGAATCGTTCCGTGGAAATTAAATCCCATTTTTCGTACAGCGATTCGCACACCCGTATGCAGAACACGCAGGCATGATTAAAGAGGTTGAGATTAACTTTTACACACGTGCAGGGAGAGTTTTATTCGTGAATTCGCGGCAATCCTCCTTGGCGGGAAAGATCTGAGTCAGCCATATTATTACTCCCATGGCTTCAAGAAAATGATGTCATGTCGTCTCCTGTCATCTTACTTTTATGACTTGAGACGACGGGCACGCGATTGCCCTCACTCAGAATGGCGCCCCCTCCCTTCCGATCTACTCCAGTTCTCCACTTTCTACGCTCTCATTGGTCTTCCTGCCTCCGCGTGACGTCCGTGCCGGGGAGCCCGCGGCACTGATTGGGTAGCGCCACCAAGTTGGGACGAGCCCCGTGACGTCGGTAGAGGCTCGAATGGGAGGTGCGCTAAGGGAGATGCGGCTGTGGAAAATGGACCTGCTGCGTTCTTAACCTTCTCCTCAGGGCCTGGCGCGGGAGTCGAGAGACCGGTGATGGCGGCGGCGGGGAGCAAGCTTCTCACTTGGTGAGTGAGCTGGCTCGTTGCCCGTCGAAAGCCGGGGCCGCTATTATACCTAAGAAAACTCATCATTTGGAAGGCTTCATCTCAAAGCATGATGCGAAACATTGATAAGGAAGAGAGTGCCTCTGAGAATGTGCAGACCGTCGTCCTCGTAGCACAGAGGATCGCGTTCAGGGTATCTCGTTCGAGGGGTATAGCAGGCAAGCAACCAGCCGACGCTTCTCGAGCCCTGCTGGTGCATTCCGTCTATGCAAACGCCTTTACTAGGGACTCAGCCCCATTGAAGTCGGTGGAATTTACTTCCAAGTAGACACCCCCCCCTCCAGGGATTCTGAGAACTAGGCTTGGCCCCACGCTTCATAATGTCGATTGTGGCTTGTTCGTGTTTAGATCGCTCAAGTAACTGTATTCTTAGATTCAGAATTTGTGTTATTATTGGTATGGGGCTGCCGCTTCAATTAAAGAAATCTTAGCTAATGAAGCTGCATGACTACAGTAGTTCTGGAGCAAAAAAAAAAAAAGCCTTTAAAAAGTAGGCACGTACAGTGTAGTTTAACACTCCTGAGCAGAGGACCCCCGTTCATCTGATGCAGTGAACTGCTGCAGAACCTTAAACTAAAATAAAGGTTTCGGTCTTTAATGTGTTACATGATGCTGCTGTTTTTGCTGTCGCAGGCTAACAGCCCCATCCTATGCATGTCTACTCAGAAGTAAGTCCCATGATGGTCAATGGGGCTTACTCCCAGGTAAGTGTGGATGGGATTGCAGCCTAAGGCCTCAGTACCATGTATGCCAGCGAGTGTAATCTACAAAGTGACTGCTGAGTAAATTGGCACAGGACTGCTCAGTAACTGGACTACCCCTCTGAAAGTTGCTTCCTCCTGTGATGCCTACAGGGGGACCTCTAAGATGGTACATGCCATCCTCAGTATTGATTAGATCTTATATGGAAAATAATGAAGTCTTGGGGGGCGGGGGAAGACTGTTGCCACTTAATCAGGGATGCCTTTTAGTCCATTTAAAAAGATTATTCATTCATTAACCAATTAGGTCACTGAAAGTTGAAGCCCTGATTATTGAAGACAGAATGTGGTTGTATTTGCTACCAACAGAATCCCATTGTGCTCAATGAAGTTTAACCTTTCCGAGCCATCTTGTGCCCAAGGCATCATACACTATAAAACTCACCATCATCTTTTTAAACCAATTTTTCAATTTTAGGGCTCCTGAACTTTCAACAGTATAGCAGGTGTAGCTTGTCATCTCACAGATGACAAACTACACGGCTGAAATTCTTTACGCCAGTGGTATTCAAACATTTTAGAGCGGGAACCACTTTTTAGAGTGTCAGTTGTATCGGGACCCACTGGAAGTGATGTTGTGGCAAAAAGTGACATCACCAAGCAGGATGTGCTGTCATTGTAACATAATAAAATGACACTCCTGAAATGCAAATTGGCATTCTTGGACATAGCAATTGTACAACCATGAAACATCCCTTACAGAGACAGCATGATTAAGACAAAATATTATGTAAAAGCACTGAACTAAAAACAATAAAAAAAAACTCTCATTTGAAAATTCAAACTGTTAACATTCACAAAAGGAATATAGCAAGAGTAAGGTCTGCAGTTTCCAAGATGGCTACTCCCAGCTTTCTGCAACCCAAGTGGGTCGTGACCCACCGTTTGAATAACGCTGCTCTACACAGTTGTTAAAGGTAGATTACTAAAGTTGAAAGGTTGGCCATCCCTGCCGTAGTCAATATAATATCAAATCCCTCTTTGGATGCTGTTAATGGATAAGCAATATGTATTAACTGTTAGCTCACGATGGCTCACAACCAACAGTAAGGTTGGCTTACAATGGCTCACAACAGTAAGGTTAACTTACTTTTGAAAAGGTAGGAAATAAATTTGCTGAAGTGATAAATGTATTTTATTTTGTTGTTGTTTTTTCTCAAAAACAGGGATATTCCACCCCTAAATGGCCATGATGTGTATTTCTCACGAGAGATTTATGAAAAATATTCATTGGCTCCAACCCTCTCTGAATTACTGTTACTGTCAAAAAGGTATTGGTGTACACTTTCTAATTTTGGTTTGGGAAGAAGAGGAACAAGCAAATGTATCTGAAATTCATACTAAGGCAGCATCATGGTAGAACAGGCGGAGCAGGGTACCAACCTAGGGCCTTACCCATCAGAGGGCCAGCCTAGCTAGCTTGATCCCTGAACTTTCATTACCACTGGCAATGTCCAGTGCAGAATTGAGTTGTGCCATGGGAGGTCCAGTGGAAGGCTTTGCTCCAGAGCCCTTACAACTTGATCTCAGCTTTGATTCACCCCCATTCTGAGAGAGTGTGATCTTATACATGGGTCATTCCATGTCAGATCATCACAATAATATTTTTCTACCTCATGTTCTTAGATTTTGATTAATCTTGTCATATTTAAAGTTCCTTAAGGAGGCAGGGAGGAGGCAGAATTGGGCAGAGGGAGGTGGTCCCACGGGTGGGGCAGTGGGAGGAATTATGCCACAACCCCAGGGAGAAGTTATGCCAGATTCAAATCCCTGTCTCTGGCCAACTTGTGAATATGCACCTGAAATGCTGTGCCCTTCCTGCTCTATACACTCTGTGATCTGAGCAAAATGGGAGGTTGTTGCTGACGTGGTCAGTTTAAATTGAGAACAAGCAGGCGATGCAGGTGAAAGGGGCTGTTGGGTGGTTAGGGCTTGTGTTCTGCTGAAGGCTTTGACAGCAGCACGCCGTGAAGTCATCCTGATGGGCTGCCGTCCCACTCCACGTCAAATACTGTTTTAGCTAATTTGAGCTGCTAGAATCACTTGAGATTCCTACATCAGGCACATCTGAGTCAGCATCTTGTTGGTGTAGCAGCTTAATTAAATTTGCCAGTTTGTGCCACAAGGATGGACATGTTCTCATATTCTGAGAGACAGCTGTGTAGTATTATTAAGAGCTGCAGACATGATACTGTTGAGACATTTTCCTGGTGTGTAAATCAAGTCTTTCTTTTTCACCAGATCAGCAGTTAACATTCAGTTTAGTCAATCTGAAATGTGCTTATTACTAAGTATGCTTATACTGAATAATTAAGAGCTAAGCAAACAGTCCTATATTGGAATAGGCGTTCAAATCATTATAGCGGTCTGAATAATTGCTAGCACTGTTTGAGGACCTCTGTGTTGTGTGGGATATCATTTTAAGAAAATATACTGGCAAGGGTGCAAAGAATACTAGTTCCATGAGCCCAAGGGAACTTCCGAATTGCTTTCCCCTAAGATCAGCCCCTTGTGCCGCATGACAAGTCAATTAAAAATCTAGGGGAGTTTTAGCAACAGCTTGGCAGTGCAATCCTATGTATATTTTCATGTGATATATTTGGTTCTTCATTCTTTCTATTGTTTGATTGTTCTTTTATTTACTCTATGATTTGTAAATTGTTTATTTTTGTTTGCAGCTGAAAGGTGGGATAAAAATCCCTGAATACATAAATACATTTGACTATACAAGGGACTTGGCAGGAGCCCCACAGTTATACCTCCTACATTTACTGATTTTAAAAAGAACTTAAAAGCATTTTTATTTCTCTCTCTCTAAATTATGCTTTTAGGTATCTGTTTTTAGCTCTTGGTTTAGCTGTTCTCTTGTCAGCTGTATTTTTATTATAAATTCTGTTTTACTTTTAAGCTGCTTTAATGAAAAGTGGGATATAAATTTATTAAATGTCTGCTCAAAAATGTCCTGTTGAACGTAGTGGAATATTGTCTCAGGTAAGTATATAAGCATAAGATTGCAATTTAAGATGCAACATAAGGGAGGAAGTATTACAGTAGTTCCCTAAGGAAAATGAGTGAAAAATTCTCCAAGGTTCACACAAGTCCGTGATTGAGTTTTAGCGACACTATGGATCCTGGCCATTATCTCCTAACACAGATATGTCAGTTATTTCTTATGCTTTGGAAGGAAATTTCAGAGGCAAGGAACGTGTTTAAGATCTGAATAGGCAACAATCTACATTATTGACTTGGTACTGTTCCTTCAAAGTAATGCGTCAAATGTCATTTTCATTCTTGGCAAAATTTCTTGTAGTGCACGACTTTCCAAACTGGCTCTCAAGCCTCATCTGGGGATTGAGAAAAGCCCTTCGAGGGATGCTCTGGGCAGTTGCGTCTGCCAGGACATCCAGCCGCACAGCCTTCTGTGACACCAGGTGATAGACATGACTGCCCAGAGCGTCCCTGGCATCAGATTGGCTTGGTAATGGAGTTGCGCTGCAACAGAACAACAAGTGCCACTCAGGACAAGGAGGGAGTTTTTGGGACACAGTGGTCTCCAGTTTGGTGACCACTGTTTTAGTGGAAAGCCTTCGCTAGACTACATGATTTTTTTGGTCTAAATAATAACTTTTCAGAATTTTACAGTAACTTTGTGGGTTATGCTAGCTCGTGAATGGGAATCTAGAGTTATAGTCATAACTTTCACCTGTGGAAAAGGAATATTTGTATATTGTTCGCTTCCATTTGTTTCAGTTGCACAGAAGACAATGCACAAGCATCAAATTCTGGTCAAGAAAATCAAGCTTCTAGCAGACAGGCTGCGAAAGAACCAGTCGATCAGGAAGTTAGGACTTCAGCTTCAGCACTGTTCCAGGAGCCTAGAGTGCCCTATCCTTATTTTTCTAGTTTGACAGAGAAAGAGCAAAGAAGATACTTGTTTCTGTTGTCTACATATGTAAATGCTCATTCAAGCCAGACCAATTTGTCAGAGCAAAGTGATTATTCACAATATCTTGTAAGTATGGCATTTGTTTTCCTTGCAGTATTGATGCAGTATTGTTAGAAAGATGAATGGTTTATTCCTGGCGTCTTTACACATGAATAGCAGTGTTGTGGCTGACTTTTGTGTTTGATTATTTATGCGGTTTCCATCCCACATGAGGCAACTAACAATTACAAAATGTACAGAAAAGCAACAATACAAAGATAAACAAATATAAAAATACAGAGTACAAATATCCAAAAGTGTCATTAAAAGCAGCAGTTAAAAACACACAGGACTGATTGAAACTCATGAGTTTGATTGCATGCTCATGAGGAACATAAGACGCTGTCTTAGGCTAGTTGATCTAGCCTAGTATTGCCTGTTATGAAGGATAGCAATTCTCCAGTATCTGCCTTTCCTCTGAGCTGTGAGGATGCGCAACTGTAATAGAAGCTCTCGTGCAGCTTCCCGTTCAATGATTATGGTGATGTCATTGCCAAGCATTCCACTGCTGCCCAGGTGCCGCCACCACACTTCAGGGAAAAAGTAGAGGGAACATAGTCCAGGATCCCAGGCTACAGTCTTCTTCAGATCTGTTCCTTGATATCCTCTTAGCTGGAAATGTTTGGGATTGAACCTGTACCTTTCATATGCAAATATGCTCCCTCCTTGACTTGCATTGGAAGTAAACCAATTTATATTGGAAGGATAATGGAATGGTTAGATTTCTGAAATATGAGCAAAGAGGCCTAGTTTTAAATCTTCCACTCATCCATGAAGCTCTCACTATGGGGGATCCTGGGCCAGCCTTTCTCTGTCAGTGTAGCCATCTCATAAGGTGGTTATGTTGATAAAATTGGAGTAAGAGAACTCAGTATGCAGCCCTGAGTTTGGTGGAAGAAGGGCAAGGTGTCTGATTATGTAGCAGTAGTTGCAATTATACATGCTGTCCCATTGAAAGATGACCTACTCATATGAAGAGTTCCATGGGAACCAGTGAGCCCTGTGGATCTGGCAATTTGCACTATGCAGTTAAAGAGATTGCACTAACAAAGCGAAATTAACAAATCTATACTTTAGATTGGCTTCACAAAGCAGCAAGTGCATTTCAAATGGCCTCTGGCACTGCAGTTCACAAGTGCAAAACTGATCTTTGATTCGTTTGAACAACTGACTTAAAATTGTAACTCAGTTGTTTTCGATATTATGTTTATTTACCTTGATCATGATTAAATTATATTCAAAATGATTAAATTATATTTATTCAAAGTGTTTATACCCCAACATGTTAATTGAATAATCTTCAAAGTAGCTGATAATAGATTGCAACCATACAGTTAATAATGTGCACACATAAATCCAGGTCTTCAGCCAGTGGCAGAGACCAGAGGTTATTTCTATCCTGCTCTGTAGTCCCAGGGCAAGTTTCCAGCAGGAAGAGGGAAAATAACATTTAAAACATAATAATTTTTTGCATATTCTATTCACTTACTTTTGTAGAGACAGATAAACTATATTTCTTAGCTGTATTCCGAATGTGTTCAGCTTGCTAAAAAAAGGTTTCAGATAAAGTTGAAAATTCAGACACACAGAACAATGCATTTTGAACTATATTCTGAAGTGAGGTTTCTTGAACCATGCTGTACACTACTACTTCACCCATAGTTATAAAGTGTTCACAAAGCTAATTAACTTAGTTCATGAGTCTATCTTGTTCCATTTCTGTGTGCCAAAGCTGTATCCAGGAAATCACCTTGTACCAAGTTAGGTTATAGGTCCATCTAATTTGTTATTGGCTATACTGATTAGCAGTTGCTCCCTGGAGAATCAAATAAGGGAGCCAGCCTGCCTTGTACATGTTGAGAATTGAAATTGGGACCTGCGTTCAAATCCTGGGCTCTTCCACTCAGCTGTGGCTTCCCCTGCATCCCTGATTGCCTCCCTCCCTATTAATATCAAGATAATTATTATGCTCAGGGTATGTATAATAGTCACTATAAGCAAAAAACTGACATTTTCAAAATGAGGCCATCACTTTCCACAATAACTCTGCAAAAACGGCTGTTTCACTATTACATTTTGTTTTTCTTCAGCAAATGAGAGAATTTGTGAGCAAAGAAGTTGCTGAGTTCTTGAAGTTTGCCCAAAATGCTGCCAAGAGTTGCACAAAAGATTATGATTCCATCTCTGTGGAGGCATTGCTTTACACCAAGGTAATGATAATAAAGGATTGCTTTACTGCCTTTTTTTCAGTTTAACACCTGTAGTTTGAAGATCATATAGTTTTGCGTTCAAATTGGTAAGAAAATACACCACTTCCCAATGCAAAGATGCACCTTCCAGTGAACTGCATAATGACCGTTCTGCAGAACAGCCGCAAGAATATTCTGTTTTAATAATTGGTTTTCTTCCCCCAGCAATTTTTAAGCTCTTGTATTGGTTATGTGAAGACATATCCTGAATGTTATACGCTGCATGAAGTTACTAGCATCATGGGAGGAAAGTTCAGCACAGAACTGACATTGAAGCTGGAAAAAAACCTTCTTGCTTTGGTAAGGCAGACTTGGTAGACTAAATAGGCAATACAAGGAATTTAGGATTGTACTTTTTTGCTTTTGATCATTCCTAGTTTTAGTTTGTAATTTATGCTGCACAAAATGGGATTGTTGGTTTTAGATAGCTTTTGCAACTTTGGTTTTCAGACCAGGGTACTCATGGAGCCATGAAATCAAGCAGAACAGAACAGACAGAGTTGAATTGAATAAGGTCCATTTTTGTTGTAAGCCGCCTTGTGTGCCTATGGGCAGAAAGGCGGGGTATAAATTAAATAAATAAAGGAATAAAACAGTATAACTAAAATGAGCTGAATTATTGTATGATGCACAATGTGAAATCCAGAAGGATGGTGGACTAATTTACAGGCACACTGGCTCCATTCGACCATAATGCAAAAGCATGGTTTAGCTGCATGACTGAGCATAAGCAAGCTATGAGCTCACACACTCCCATATCCTCCTATCTTATACATGAAAGGAGAAGAGAGAAAATCATTTTTGTCACTTTTAAAGCAAGCCTCAATATTGCAATAACTTTGTCTTGTTAATTAACTATATAGTTAGAACAAGCCAGGGTATTAACAATAATTAGAATAATTAGAATCAGTGGTTTTCAAACTGGGGCGTCGCGATGCCCCAGCCTGAAGAGTACTAGCTGTGTGTGGGCAGGGACTGGGGAATGGCAGCAATGTGATCTCCATGGTTGTGTCATTTCTGGGCATAGATTGGGCATCCTCTGCAGAGCTTCCTGTGCGTTAAAAAAAAAAAAAAAAAGATCACGACCCACTTCTGGTTTTGCTATTGCAACCAGGAAGTGGGTTGCAATAGTTTTTTGTTTTTTGTTTTAATGCACAGGGAGCCCTGCAGAAGGGTCACCAGGGCTCCCCAACCCTACTGGACACTGGGGCAGGCATTGGTAAGTCCCCCCATCCCCAATCTATGCCCAGAAGTGACAGGATCGTAACAATTGCATCGCTACTATTCCCTCACCCCTCGAGCACTTACAGCGATTCTCAGACTCCTGGAGAGTTTGAGAACTGCTGCCTTAGTTTGCATTTAATGTGTGTGTTCTTAAAGCATTCTTTCTTTAGTACACATAAGACAAAAGGATAAGAGAGAGCAGCATGTGAACTCATTGCTCCTTTTGGCTCATTAACGTAGTGTTTAACTATGGGTAGCGGTTCCCACAACCGGAAGTGCCTTTCTGACACTTCTGAGGGGCTCCTTGTGTGTGGCCTCACTGGATCTGAAAACACTTCCGGATATGACTGGAAGGTGCACCTGGAGGTCAGATGAGGGCCCAGACACACAGATTATCCATAGGTTTTGGCATCTGTGGGTTTTCCTTTCCCGAAATCCCAGTGGATGCTGAGGGCCAACTGTATAGACTCTATATAAATGTACACAAGTTTCTTGTTGGAAGCCATGCTAAAATATTGGATCTTTTTTTGTGTGTGTCTCTTCCTCCACCCCCTCAAACTACCAGGGGAAGGTGAGCCTCATTAAGCAGTGCTTTCCAAAAATGCCTGCGCCGATACAGTTACCTGTTAATCACAAAAACAACTTGAACATCACAACTCCGGAACAGAGAGCTTCCATCCTGCACAAAGTAAGTCAGTAATTGGCAGATGATGTTAGTCAGCAAGAATTATGACCACACAAGCATCACTTCATTTTATTAGAGGTTTTACACCAGCATTCTTAGTAGATTGTATTATCTATTTATTATATTCGAAAGTGTATATCTAGTCAGTTAAGAATGGCTCTGGCAGTGGCTAATGAAATGCAGTCAGACACAAGAAAGAATGCAGAAAGGCATGAGTTTTAATTCCATGTTTGTCACTGTTTTTGAAAAGGGTTTTTTTTTTTTTAGCATTTTCCTCTAATTTTCATAGTCTTGTAGATAGCTGAAAAGCACATAACGGTCTGCATTTTAAGAATCCTTCCAATAGGTGCATGTCCATCAAATCCTATAAGTATATCTTTTCAGCCTTCAGCAGAGTTTTTTGCTTCTATGTAAGTGTGTCTAAAGGGTATTTCTGAATTCCTAATAAATAATATTACGGGACTATTATACCCCTATCAAACAATATTGGGAATAACATCAAATAATATTGATTATTGGGAATAATGAAGTCCCAGTTAGGATTGATTTGATTCCTGCTACAACCATGTCGACTCCCATCAATTATCATTGGTGTCATAAAGTACATACCCAACAGTGAGCTATAACATGTTGAATTCTAACTTGCATGTTACTCTCTCCATTTTTTTAAAGGATGTTAGTACAGATCCAAATGCTGAAAAACTTGTAATTAAATACTGTCCTCAAGTAGTGCTAACAAATGAATCATTATTTACATTGTTGAACAATAATGGTTTGGACTACAGGGACCAGTGGGAACTTCCCATTTCTGTGAAAATCATCTCTGTTGCAGGTATAGCTTTTTGATTGTTTTTGTTTACTTGATGGAATTTGTTTTCAAAACTATTTTTAATGCTGTGCTGGGGAACCTGTTCAGCAGTGAGAGTAAGCTGAACCAGAAATATTTTAGGAGCCACAGGGCTGGTATTTATCCATACAGTTGTGCCTCATATAGTGTAACTTCCATACTTCCCTGCATATAGCAGAAATAAAATTACAGGGAGCATATTGTCAGCACTTTGACGATATCGGTGTATGGACATTGATACCTTGTGAGTTGAAAACCTTTCTTTACTGGAGCATTTTTACTACAATATTTAGAGCACAATCCTTATCTGGAGTTAGGCCAGTGTAGTTACACCAGCAAAGTTTGACTGGCACAAGGGACATTGTAAAGCATGTTTGGACTACTCTCGGAGTCAAGGAGGATGGCGCACTTCTGTGTGCTGGCCTCTCTTGACTCCGAGAGTGGTCCAAACATGCTTTACAGTATCCCTTGTGCCGGCCAAACTTGGCTGGCCTAACTGTGCCAGCCTAACTCCAGATTAGGATTGTGCCCTTAGTCTTACAGAAGGTGTTCATTATAAGTTTCCCTATTATACTTTTCCCTTCATCTAGGAAAGTCCTCAGCTTTTTGAAAAGCTTGACATAAAAATTCCCTGTGCTTGGGTCCTTTACTGTAATAACCTGAAGCTCAAGGAATATCCCTGGTACTTAGATTTTGCCATTGCTGAGAATGCATGTACTCCTACTGGCACCGTTGAAGGTTCCTAAAGCAGAATTATTCTTTGATACCCTTATTTTACATTATTTTTTATTAAGGAAAATTCTCCTTTATAAGTATTTTCTCTAAGTCCAAGCTTCCCGGTCTTTTGAACTATTTGGAAGAGGAAAAAAAATATGTTGACTTTTTGTAGTAAAAAAATAATAATTTGCCATGTTGAAATTTTGCTATTTATATAATTATCTGGCTGGCTGTTAAACAGCACTTCAAAAAAGTAAAGCAAAAGTGGCTGCTGTAGTTCTCTTTTCTTAAGAAAAACCAGATAGGAAAGTACCTTTTCTTCCAAAATCTAGATTGAATTCCTCTTGTTACAATAGTAATAGTGTCTGGAGACATATAGCACAATTAATATTGACTGGTTCTATTTTTTCTCCTGCATGTTCTTCCCAGTTAATAAAATGGTTTATGTTTGTGCTACATAGCTTTTGGCAATAAGGCTGGTAGAAAAATAGAGGATCTGACAGTGTAGATCTCTTAATAAATAAAAAAAAGGTTTGTTTTAAAACTGAAAGGAAAGGTATGATCTGTATTAAGTAGTAATGGTGAAAAGCCACATGAAAAGTGAATTCAACCATTGGGGGGTGGTTGTGCTTTTTAATTCTCTGCTGATCAATGGAACGTCTCATGCTTTCACATTGATTTTAATTTAATCAAATGAGGGCAGGCGATTAATATGTTTAATAAATGCATACTATCTGCTACTGGAAACTTAAAAATGCATTTTTTTTAAAGGTTGCAAGCCAGTCAAAGTGGTGTATATTGATCCTCCTCTCCCAAAGAAAGAGATGACCGTGAGAGAAAAAAACCAAATTTTTCATGAGTTTCTGGCAGATTTTCACATGACAAGACAATCTAGTGTTTTGGCATGCGCTGCCATATTGGATAAGCTACCTGAAGATTCTGTAAGTTCTCTATCTAACATTTTTTGAGTCATAGGAAGAACTTTGGCAACTTATCTGTCTTGATCCTATGCAGAATTTGATTTCCCTTAACTTCTGTGACTGGAAGAAAAAATGTTGCTAGCTATTAAGGGGTAGGAGGCATATCTGGAAAATCTGCAAGTAGATGTCTTGAAGTAACATACAGGCAGGTATACCGAACTTTTTTAGCAAGGGCTATTCATTATTCATCAATGCAAGCAGCTGCCAAAATAGAGCACGCCTTGACAGCTGTGAATAAAGCTACCTTTTCTTTCATGAGGTGCAGTGCATTAAATGGAGCTCTAATGAGCTTTAGATTGCAGACAAAATGTCTACAGAAGCTGTAGAGCAAAGGCTCTTTGTCCTGCGTAGGCTATGCAGTGCCTCTCAGGATACCTACAGCCCACTCATAACTTGGGCAGGAGCAGGTAGGCCGGCTCACCTGTGCTGCATCCTAACCAAATTGGAGGAAGGTGCAGCACACCGTGGGGGAAGGGGACATTTCATCCCCTTGGCCTATGGTAAACTGCTCGGATCTGCACCTGCTGTTTAGCAGATGCAAGGCCCAGGTTGGGGCCGCACAGCCCGGGAACAGGGCTTAAAACCCGGCATAACTGGCTCTGCTCCTCTCCCTAGGCTGCCCTGCCCACAGGACCGCCTTCCCTCCACCCATTCCACCTTCCTTCTCCCTCCTTCTTACCTTCCCCCCATCCAGAAAAGCCTCTGTGCTGACTGAACCTGGTCAGCATGGCGGCAGCTTACTTCCCCCCCCCCCCATCATCGGCGCTCTTGGGTCAATGCTGCTGCCTGCATCAGCCCAGCGTCGGTTGCACTGATGCAAATATGCCTTACTGTTTGCCACAGTCCTGAGTATAAGCAAGCAGTTTGCATTGGCCCAGCACCCCTATAGGACGGCTCCCTTAGTCGCATACATACATCTGGTACTTGGCTTATTGGCACTGTTCCTTCTTAGTCTCCCTTCTATGGAGAAAAAAAACATTTTTTAAAATCTGGGATCTGAAGAACTGAAATATCCACACAATGAAGGAACATGCTGAATGCCGTTGCTGGTATTCCTGAAATTGCTAGAAGTAAACACAGGCAGATTTGCTTGTTTTGGTGATAAATGTGGGTTTTCTCAGTGGAGAATTTATACAGTACTTTTCGGTAGGTGGGGTGGGAATGGTGTTTTTATGATATCGATATAGTTTCTCTAAGGAACTCAAGAAAGTATACTAGAGTTATCTATTTTATCCATTCAGCAACTTTGTGGGATAGATTACTCACAGCATGTGCCTTGTCAAATGCTTCCCAATGAGCTTCATGTCTCAAGGCAAATTTGAACCCAAGTCTCACCAAATCAGTAGTGCTCCATCCACTACCCCATACTCTCTATAGAAAATCACACTTTGGTTTATGTGCCTTAATATATGGCTAAATTAAAGCAAATAAATAGCTAATCTCTAAACTCTCTACAATATCCTCTTTCATCATTAATGTTGGCTGACTTTTAAACTGTTTGGCAACATTTTGCAATGTAAACCTTTTTTTGCTCTTCCCTTTGCCTTGAGCTGAGATACATCTAAATGTGAGGAAATCAGTAAGATTATTTATCTCCAAGGCTACGGATAGCATTTGTTGACTAGAACATTCTGTTCTATATTATGGGTGGCTCATTACTGCTTCTGTTTCTTTCTTTTAGATGGATGTAGCATCAGAAACTTGCCCTGGTAGACAAATACAAGTATCTGATGATCTGGATTTAGACTTTGACACTGATGTTACAGAACTGGAAACCTTTGGCTCATCGTCTAAGTGTCTGAAGGTTTTGAAATCGGAAAGCACTCCTGCAAAACATGTGAATGAACCTAAGAGCCTATCGAAGCCATCAAATATGGGCAAAGAGACCTTGTCGCATATGCATACCGATGAAGAAGGAAGGAGTACAGTCCATGAACAGAGGGACACAGCATTTATTTGTAGGCAGAATTTGAATAAGATTCCATCATTGAGTGGTGGTGTCCTGGGTTTGGATTGTGAAGAAAATTCATCACTTAAGTTGATGGAGGTGGAAACAAACAGCAAAAGAGCTCATGTTGTCAAGGAAGAAATCCAAGACAATAATACCTTATTAAGTTCTTCAGATAAAAATGATACCTTCCAGGAACAAGCTGATGTGGCCAAAGACAAGACAAGCCTTGTGTCCTGCTACAGTGACACTGATGAAGAACCTTTGTTAATAGACACAGAAAATAAAGCTAGTGATAACTTTGAATCAAGTGAAGTTGCTTTTCACCAAGGGCCTGGTGCAGACACTCTTGTAGCAGATACTCCAGAGTCTGTGCAAGCCCTGCCAGAGAAACTGGCTGATCCTTCCGAGAATTCAGACAAGAAAGTGAAGGCTTCCAAAAAGCGTTGTCAGAGATTGTCAAAAGAATTTGATCCTGTTGGGCAGATTTTACAAATGCAAACTGAACTGCTCAAGTCTCCACCTCCACAGAGTCAAGGGCAGTCTCTGATGAACTCTGAAAGAAGTTTGAATCCTACACTACCCCAAGCATGTCCATCCTTGAACTCCTCAGTATCTTGTACTCAGGAGGACAGACAGAGTACCACTGCAGATACCCGTGGCTTACCCAAGTTTATTTGGTCATCACTCCATCAGGGATTTAAAAAAGGTGAGTATTTTGATTGGCTGTGCTGAGAGATGGAATTCGATACACAGGACAAAATGCTATGCATATCTCACCACCCGGATTTCCTGGCCGTTCACCAGCAACTTCTTTGCATGGATTTAATCCAGTTATTTGAATGATGATTTTAAATTTCAGCAGAGAGAAAAAGTGCTTTTAAAACATGTCACCTGGTGAATGGTGAAGTGTGCAATTACTCCTTTGCTGTTCCTTTCAAAAGGGCTGCTTTGGGATGGAAAAGAAGATCATTCACAATACGAAGCTCCTCAGCAGGGCAATCTTACCTACAAATTGTTCAGCCTCGGTGATATGCTGCTACTGGTCCGCTCTAGTATACAGAAAGTTCAACCATGGCCACGTTTCAAGAAAGTTAAAGTCAAGAAGGTAAGCCTTTCTGTTCAGGAAGGCTCTTGTCTTTCCATGTATGAATGGTCTTGGTTTGGTCTTCCAACCAGTTCACATTACACCTTTGGTCAGTTACTGGTTTTGCCAGAGGACCATTCTGAGAGGGTCCTCAATGGCATGATGGTCCTTGGCTCCAGTATTGTCGTCGTTGCCGTCCTGTCCCCCCCCCCCCGCACAGCTTGCTATTACTATAGTATCTGCTCCTGGCCCTCCTAAGTTCCTACTGAGAGGTCAGTCTGCTCCCCTTGAAGGGCCTGATTTTGCCTGGGGTTGGCCTTTGCTGACCTGTGTACTGGTGCAGAAGTGCTCGCAAGAGCCAGACCACACACTGCAGCAGAAGAGGGGGATAGTAGCAACACAGGTGATCCAGACTTCCTCATTTCCTCCTCCTGGGTAATGATGAATTGGCTTCAAGTTTCCATTCATAAAAAAATTAAAACGTTATGGTGAGAAATATAAGGAAGCACATGCTTGAATGCAGAAGCTTATGTTGCATTTCTTGTTGAATGGTTACCAGTGTGATGTTTCAGCATTGTTTACATTTATGGCTACAGTGCACTTGCTATTCACTGCAGCTGGAGCATGGCCCTGCTTATTCATACAAGTAAAAAATGGAATGGAATGCCACCGGGGTGGTTAATCATGTTAATGCAGTGATTGATTGTAGTTTCTGTTGTTGCTATGCCAGCTAAAGAAATAGATGGGGAAACTCCTGGATAATTAGGGGCTGTTGATTCTTTTCTGTTTTATTTTGGGATAAATAAGAACCTGGTTCTTATCTCAGAAATTACGTAATACTTTGACTGTGATTGAAGAGAAACAAATCCCCAATAATTAACAACTGTGTAGAATGGTAGATATAGTTCTTAGTGGTTCAACATGCTTCAAACTATACCCAACAATTATTTAGAGGATACTGTTTAATTTACTCATAGGTTGCAGTCTAATCCGTAGACCTCTGCTACCTAGACAACAAAATACTCGTCTTAGTTGTGATGGTTCTCTTTTGTTTAGCTGGGGGAGAGCAATTTATCCCAGCAGAACACCTTTTCAGGGGCTGTTTGCTGGTGTCTCCCTTGTGTCTTTTTAGATTGTGATCCCTTTGGAGAGGTAACCATTTTTTTCCATGTCTTTTTCAGTATTAACCTCTTTGAACAGTTATTGATGAAAATAGTATATACATATTTTAATAATAAAGTATATGACAGCTTTTTTGCTAATGGTTTGTAAAGCTTATATTCTGAATACAAAAGTAAGCAGGAAAACATTCAAAATTCATATGCATGGTCACTCAGACATAAGGGCAAATAGTTGCAGCTATATATACTTGGTTGAAATAATATATACTTCAAAGTTCCCTCCACTTGTAACTGAATAATTTTGGACCTGTTTGACTATAGGTGCAATCCTCTTGTTGGACTATGCCAGTGGTTCCAAAATGTTTTTGACTGGTGGCTCTCCTGATCTACTAAGCTACTGGCAATAGCTCCACATTAGGGCTACAATCTTTACATTGTTTAGGGCTGCATATTTTCATAAGGATTCCGTGGCTGCCCTGGCTGGTTTCATTGGCTCCCGGGTAGCCACAGCTCATAGTTTGGGAACCACTGGACTATGCAATAAATACCTTATTAAGCATCACCATGCATTTCTTCTGTCTCCACACATTAGTAAAGTAAGCTTATGTCTTTCCCAACCCCTTTTAACATAGAACTTCCTCCATGGGAAGAGTTAGAGTGGGGTACAGAGCCTACACTGTCACAGTGAAATCTTCTCTATCATAGTATCGTCTGTATTGACTAGCAATAAGTTTTCAACGTCTCAGGCCCAGGTCCTTCAGACTTGCTACCTGAAATATGCATAGCTGAAGATGCTGACTGATCTTGAGACCGCCTGCATGTACAGCTTGCTCTTCACCCCAGAACAGTTCAACTTCACTCATGATTTCAAGATTTCAAAGTATAGTTAAGGATGAACAGATCCTGCTTTTTCATTACAAATTAGCAATAATTTAAAGTGCAAAAACGTTGCACCTGAGACACAGTTGTTGTAGAAAGAAAGAAAAACAGCTCTGTGAATGGAGAATCACCAATATTCTCACATACTTTATTTTCCATTATGTGAACTCTACACAGTCTTCATGATTGAAGTTAGAGACCACTTGTATCCCTTCACAAATTCTTAGTTTATGTTGAGGCAGGGTTATCATAGGGTTGAGGCAGTGGTTGAGGCAGGGCCAGTCACTGAGCCTGAGTCTCAGATCATAGCTCGCACCATTGCAACTCGACTTGCAGACATTTTTGAGTCATTTTGACTCAAGTTCAAAGTCATTTCAAGAAACAAGTCAAGTCCTTGAGCAACAAAAAAACAAAAGCCTTCTTCCTCCCATCAATCCTCCAAGCCCTACCTTCTTGAACCACCTACCCCCTCCCTCCATGTTTGCTGCTGCCGTGGGTCTGAAGGACTGCCGCTGGATTGCCCATGAGGTCTTTCAGGACAACACAGAAATGACAGTTAAAAAACTGTAAGCAAGAAAGCACACACACTAAAGAGAGTCAGGACTCGAGTCAAATTTGAGTCATGACTCTTTTCCCAGTCACTGGCCCTAAGACTCTAGTCAGATCCAAGTCAGTGATGTCTGTGACTCTATTTAACATAAGACACAAAAACCCCAGCATTTTCATGACTTGCCTCAAGTCACTATGACTTGAGTGCCCATCTCAGGTTGAAAAAATTTCATTGCTGAAAACATATATTAATGCTGTTTTTAAAAGCTGTGTAGAAATATCACATGTGATTCATCATCTCAGAGTTAGAATAAATGTCTCCTTTTTATCTGAATTCCTAGAGGTGGCAGCATTGCAGTTCTAAATTTTAAAAAGACCTCATACATGCATAGTATAGGAGCGTATTAGTCGTATTTTAAAAAATCAGACAATATAATTAGTAGCCTTAATCATTATCTGCCTCAAGCTATCCATAATAAACCTTTCCATGTGAGCAGAATTGGTTGGATCATCCTTGTTTGATCCCAAAAAGATATCACAAATATGCATATATGCAACTTGTGAATGATTTAGCCTTCTTACAGATAGGATAATTTTGCATTGGAAGCATGAAAGGTGCAGTTGTAACCCCAAAACAGCATTAGTTTGGCAGTGGCAACCATTGCAGTTTTCAGGAAATACAAAAAGGCAAGGAAAAACTGTATTGTGTCCATTTTATTGATGCATGAGCATGCAAGCTTCTGAAGTTCATGAAACATTTAACCAAGCAGAATAGCAAGTACAGTAAGATCCTGGTATCCACAGGTCTGGCATTCATGGATTTGACTCAATGGCAGATGTTAGTGGAATCCACATTTAAAATCCTTTAAAAACAAAAATAACAAAAATAAGTGTCAAAATCCAACATTTTTACCTTCAAGTCTGTAGAGCTGTTTTTAGCAGTGAAAGAGCCACTTCTGGGTCACATGGAGGTTCCATTCTTCTCCCAGCCTCACTGTGGAAGAGTTGCATAGCTGGAGGGTGGGTCACGGGACCCAGGGTGGCACTCCATGGGTGGCACTTCTTCAGAGGAAGCAGGTGGCCTCACTTCCAGTGGCATGATCACGCCGAGAATCACTGCAGGGGCAGCGGGCAGAAGAACCTTCACAATGTCTCTACAGTCATTCTCAGCGTGGTTGCTGGGAGTGCCAGACACTTTGAAAAAAGCCGCCAGCCTCACCCCAGCGTTCCAGAAGTAATTGTGGTAATATTATGTCACCGCAGTTATTTCTGAGATGGAGGGGGCAGGGGAGACAGGGCAACTGGTGTGCCTTGGGGCGGCACGTTGGTGAGCTCCACCACTGCCCCATAATAGACATTTGTGGAGCAGGAGCACACCCTCTAGGTGCTGGACTGAGCAGTGTCAGCTGACCTCTGGGCCCCCTAAAGCCCTTGTCTCCAAGGTAGCCCAGCAGTCTGAGCAGCTTTTCAGAGTAGTGATTTAGATCCCTTGTTCTTTCCTGCTTTGTCTTGCCCCACCTCTCTGGCCCTCTGCTTAACTCTCTCCTTCAATACCTGGCCAGAACCCAGCTCTCATTACTCTTACTGTCTCACCTGGTACTCAACTCTGGGCTGTCCTAACACTTAGCCAAAGCGTAACAAGAACCAGGGGCAAATGGAAATCCAGTTCAGCTAGGTGACCTTTGAACTCCAAAGTTTAGTATTTGTATTAGAGATCAAGTGAATAGGAATCTATAATTCTTCCTGACAGTGTGTGATGTCTGAGTGATGGCATATAAAACCTTTAAGATACTCCGTTTGCTACTTTGCATCTCAGAATGGTTTGGGGATTGAGTTGTAGATTCCAGGCCTGGTAATCATCTTATTGCCAGCCCCAATTTGGCAGCATCGGGCAGTCAGATTTATGTTGGGAGAACTTATGAAACTCACAGACTAAAAGGTAATTTTAACCAGACGAAAACATGGTTATGTAACTTTGCACATTTTGTTTTGAAGCAATTTCCAGTTTACGTGTTACCTAAACTAGAATACCAAGCCTTCTATGGAGCAGAAGCATTAACTGAAGGTGAAATATGTCGGCTGTGGATGGAAAGCTTGTTGAATTCCAACTCGTCATTTGTGATTGGTAGGCTCTCTTTAAATACTGTGCATAACTATAATTTGATTCATTTCATACTATAGAATTTTTTTTACATGTGAGTGCTATATATTTTCTCTTATCTTCAAATTTCCATTCTGTAAATTTTTTAATGCAAAAAAAAAAAAAAAGCACAATAAAAGATTTAGAGCAATGAAGAAAGGATAGGTCTTAAAGTAATTATAATTTAATGTAGTGGTTCTCAAATGTTTTTGACTGGTGGCAACCTGACCCCACTGAGCCATTGGCCACAGATTCCCATGCATTGTATAGGGTGGAGGGTTTTTTGTGAGGATTCCATGCCTCACCGGGCTGGTTTCCAGAGCTCCATGGGGAGCCACAGGTTACAGTTTGGGAACCGCTGGCTTAAGGAATCTCCATGGTATGAGGCAGTACACTCTGAATGCTGCTTGTGCCTCCACCTTCATATTCTGCTCATGAATGATCAGAAGTGAACAACTGCTGCTAGAAAGAGAACATAAGAACATAAGAAGAGCCCTGCTGGATCAGGCCAAAGGCCCATCTAGTCCAGCTTCCTGTATCTCAGCGACCCACCAGGTGCCCCAGGGAGGCATGAGACAACAAGATGCTTGCATCCTGTTGCCACTCCCTTGCACCCGGTACTCTGAAGTAGCCCACCACCTTTGTAAGGAGGTTGCACAATCCATCATTGCCTATAGCCCATGATGGACCTTTCCTCCAGAAATCCATCCAATCCCCTCTTAAAGGCATCAAGACCAGATGCCATCACCACCTCCTGTGGCAAAGAGTTCCACAGATTAACTGCCCGCTGGGTAAAAAAGTACTTCCTTTTACCTTTTTTAACTCTCCCAACCCTCAGTTTTAGCAGATGCCCCCTGGTTCTGGTGTTTTGAGAGAGGGAAAAGAACATCCCTCTATCGACTTTATCCCTTCCATGCATAATTTTGTATGTCTCAATCATGTCCCCCCTCAGGCACCTTTTTTCTAGACTGAAGAGCCCCAAACGCTGCAGTCTTTCTTCATAAGGGAGGTGCCCCAGCCCCGTAATCATTTTTGTCACTCTCTTCTGCACCTTTTCCAGCTCCACTATGTCCTTTTTGAGGTGCAGCGACCAGAACTGTACACAATATTCCAGAGTGTTGGTCAGTTTCCAGCAGGCTTTCCCTTTGTTCTTAAATCAGAGGCTTCAACTCATTTCAAAGTTTGCAAGCCGAAAAGGAGAAAAATACTGCCCTTTATTCTGACTTGCTAATTTTAGTAGAAATTATAAAGGTAAAGGAAAATGTTTCCCCACGACCGAATGGTCTAGTCGTGACCAACTGTAGGGGGCAGTGCTCATCTCAAAGCCTGCAGAGCTGGCGTTTTGTCCGAGGACAAGCTTCCGTGGTCATGTGGCCAGCATGACTCTATGCCATAGCACACGGAACACCGTTCCCTTCCCACTGAAGTGGTCCCTATTTATCTACTTGCATTTAGGTGCTTTCGAACTGCTAGGTTGGCAGGAGCTGGGACAAGCAACGGGAGCTCACTCCGTCACGCAGTCTTGAACTTCCAACCTTCCGGCCGGAAAGCCCAGCAGCAGCGGTTTAACCCGCTGCGCCACCACATCCCTTGAAATTATACCTTGAGGTAAATTATACCTTGAGCAAAATGACATTTTGCTAATTCTGAATCTGGAGAAGTTGAGAACAAATGGCAGATTATTAATCCTTTCACAACTGTTAACAAGCCAGCTCAAGCTCTCTGGAATGTTGCAGCGGGAGAGAGAGAGAGAGAGGCAGTCCTTGTTAATAAGCACCCTTTCCCCATTTTTAAAAGGCTGTTGAAGAAAAAAGAAAAGAAATATTCTTCTGATTTCCAACCCAAAGGTGTTGCACCTACTTTATTAGTCTGGTCTTGTGACTTCTGTGAGCTTCACTGAACTATCACAAAGATGAAGGGATGGTTATAGTTCTTAAGGTTTTGCATTGTTTTACCACTTTGCCAACCATCTTGACTACCCTCTGAGTCAAAAGGTGGACTTAATAAATAATAAGTTCAGGGTTATCGTTTTCTCAGGTTTGTCCACTTGAAAGGTAATCACCACTGGAAAAAAGTGCAGCTCAAACATGCCCTCTCTCCACATTTAAGCTGATAAGGATTCTCAGTTCAGAGGGATCAGAAAGCACTCCTCTTTCCTTGTTAGCCCTTAACAGCCTTCCTGAACTGCCTTTGATCACTTCAGCAACTTGCCAAGAGGTACAATATGTATAACTGACTGATTTCTTGTTGCTGCAGAATTTGGCATTTGCTTGGAGTCTTGATAGCATTATGTTGAATGAAACGTTTATCAAAAGTTTACCTAACTTCAGGCACGTTATTGGCAAAGCGCATTGCAACTTGGGTTAGAAGGTGTTCCACGTCTAAAGACTGAATTGAATTTCAAACAAAGCACTGTGCAGGTCTGAGAACAGATTGGGTGGTGCTGAGTGATACAGAGAGCTTTCAAACAAATAACCGTTTCCATCTCTATGTACATAGTCAAGTGAATTAAAGAAATTGGTGGCTATGGTTCAGGGCCTGTGAGAAGAGCAAGCATTTGACTTGTAAGATTGCTGTAACAAAAGCATGTCTAAAACAGTTTCCATCATCACCACCACCACCATGTAGCCCAGTGGTGACACATGACATGTGGTTGCCATTGTTGGAAATGGAACACTGGGCTTGACGGACAGCCAAAGTGAAGCACTTTTAAGTTCCATTGTTCCACTTTTCCAAGTTACACTTTTAAGTTTCCTTTTAGAGGAAAAGATTAAACGCTCAAGATTAAAGATTAAATGCTCAATCATCCCACTGAAATAGCTCTGTAACTGCCTGGATATCACCTATAGTTTCTGTTCAGAGGACCTACAATTGGTATATTTTTGTTATAAAGTATTATTTAAAATAATATCAATTAAAATCATGCATAAATCATAAAAACAATACTAGAGTTAGAACAGCTAAAAACTAGTACGCAGCAATGGGGGGAAGAGGACTTTCATTAAGTGTAGTGGAAAACAAATCATCCATCAAATGCCTGGGAGAATAGAGATGTTGTCACTTGTCTTTTAAGACAGTGAACTTGGAACCATTTGAATGTTGGGGAAGGAATTCCAAAGATGGGGTCATAGTTCCCAGACCCATTCATCTAGCCTCAGAAGGCAGGGCAATCAAAGCCAAGCCTCTGAAGGATAGGTCAGCAGCTGATATAGGAGCAGTGGGGTCCTTCGGGTACCCTAGCCCCAAATCATTTGGAGTTTCAGTCATCAAAAATGGCACTTTAAATTCTGCCTGGAAACAATTTAGATGCCAGTGAAGATTGTTTCAAGTTTGGTGAAATGTGTTCAGTTTCAATCCCAGTGACCTGGGCTGCCATATTTTGAACCAGTTGAAGCATATAAATAGTTTTCAAAGGGAGCTCAATGCACGATGCATTCCGTCTGCAGTAACTGGATGATGTCAGATCCTGGATAACTATGCCATGACTATCCAGGAGGGGCTATAACTAGCACACCAGCTTGAGCCGCCAGAAAGCACTTTCAGCCATGGAGGTCATCTGCACCTCAGGCAGTTCTAACAGTACCATGAAGCTTCAAATGACCACCCAAGTCTGTCATCAGGAAGAGGTTCCCTTCATTCATAATCTCTTTAGCTTTTTCCAATTTTATGTATTGGAGTTTTGATAACATCATGACATTCATAGATCTGAATTATGACATCTATATGTAGACTTTAGAATTTTTTCCATTTTCATTGTAGACTTCCTTCTTTTGCCATGTAATTAAACTGTTTGGGATTCCCCCCACCCTTCCCTCCCTCTCCAGGTCATGTTGATGCTCTTACCTCAAAACTCTTTCTGCTTGAAAAGTTGTGTGCAGAAGATTTGAAAAGAAGATTCGGCACATTTAAGTGAGTTCACTTTAGTATAATCTCTTGACAAGGTTATCAGTTTATGGCAACCTTAGAAAGCATGTCTGGACAAGTTGGCTCCTCCTCTTGTATTTAAACTTCTTAACCTCAGTTAATGCAATGTTCATAGTCCGTTTTTATTTTAAAACGTGGCCACATCCCTCCCAGTTTGTGAGATATTCTCTCTGTATATTACTGCTTATATTGTATGCGTATAGTTTTGATTGCACTTTGAGATAGAAAAGTAATGAAATTATAATACCTGGACTCATCCAGGATCCTGAGACCCTTCTAATTTGAGGGGGTGGCTCCTTGTGTCTGACAGGTAGACACTAGATCAGTTCACACTGATCGCTGAAGCCCTAGGTTCCCTCTGTGTATTTCCAAGTGTTGGGTAATGCAAGCCACACTTCTCCAAAATTCTCTTCTCAAAACTTGCTTTTTTTGTTCTAAATGAGACCTGAAAATATCATGATGATGAATTCTCTGCCAGATTTCTTTGTAACCTGCTGATGTGGTAGATGCATGGATCTCGCTGGTGATCTTAAAGTAGTACATATCTAGCCAAATGTGATCTCTCATTAATCCAGCCCAGGACAATATGTGAAGAAAGGTACATGTAAAACATAATTCATTAGGAGGAAGGAGGGGCTTTAAGATGGATTTGTCCTGTTACTTTTAGTGTATTCAGTGCTTCCCCCAAATAATGTTTTGCTTCTGAATATTTATCTTCTGTGAATTTACACACAGACCAGCAAATTCACTGAATATTCTGCAACATATCTTGAATAAAGTGACTGGGTATGTACTGCTGTTGTTATTTATTGGTTTAAAAGATGCATTGATTGATTCCTTACTAGTATCATGTGTAAGCCCCACAAAAAAAAAAATTATTCCTTACAGACGTAGAATTCTGGATTGGATAAGCTAGGCCAACAGACTAGGAGGTTTTGGGGACCTGTGAGCTGGGAACCAGCAGAGTGGGATATTACAGTGTAGGTAGCAGGAACCAGATTAAGAATCATGAAACGGTTCAAACCACAATGATTAGCACAAAAGGGAACTGAAATTAAAGTCACTGGTCCAAATGGAGAAGTAGCCTTGAAATTGTTCACAGCCTAGTGGAATGGCACTGATGGGAGGGAGGTGGGTTTGTGTGTATGTGTGTGCCTCCCCCCCCCCAGCTGTTGCTACATCTGCCTTCCTGGGATCTTACTACAACATTATCTTTGCACATAGCACAACAGAGCATGACTGTACATGGCCAAGCATGCCTGTGCTGTTTCCTTTCCATATGTGCTGCTAATTTGTTTTTAGAGTTTCACACCAAACTTAGATTACCCTTTGTAATGCATTTTTGTTCTTCTAGTTTGCAGGAAGGCTCTTATCTCCTGGCTCATACAGCAGGAGACTCGTCCATTATGATCTATAAGAGCACAGATGGAAAAGTGACCAGAGCGTACAACTTGCACGAAGCTCACTCTGACTTGCCTGGGGTGCCTTCTACACTCTCTGTTCCATGGGTGCCACTGGATCCCAACCTCCCTTTACCGTACCAATTTTCTCAAGGACGGGTCCCGTGCACTTTTCCACCAAAGACCATAAACACCACGAGGAAACAAAAGGTGAGATCAGTTATCTAAATGAAGTGCAAGCAGACAGTCTGAAATAATGAAGGCTTGAGACTTGAGTTTTGCTTTGCTTCTTCCGGCACAAACAGCAGTCCATTATAAATAACATATGGTACAGATGGGAATGCTTCAGTACTGTGTAGACTAGAGCCAATTTAAAAAAAAATCTGAGAATTTTATGTGGTTTCATTTCAAGTAAGCCTCATGTTCTTTCTTGTCTAGAAATGTGTGATTGTTCCTAATGTAGGAAAATGTTATTTAGATGTCCCAGGCATAAACTTATAATTTCTGTGAGTGTGGTTTTTCGTATATCCCTGGAAGCAATGAAACAACTCCACAGGATGCATACATACTTAACTTATTTCAGCTGTCGCTTAAGCAATGAAAAAAGCACGAATGTGTTCTAGGATATAAGGAGCCAAGGCTGACCAAAGACCCCCTGGCACCCAGAGTGGTGTGCCACATGCTCCCCCTTTACTTGGCAGTGTGCTGCTCACTGCGTCTGCTGTTCTTTGGAATTAAAAAAGGGAGGAGGGGAACCCCGAAGGAGTATTGCAGATTAGATTGACTACTCCTGTTCTTTCCACCATGTCTTCTGCTTTGTTGCCCTCTTCCTTTTTTGGGTCCAAGGAGCAGCAGAGGAAAATGCCCCCACCTACTGTTTGAAATGACTGTCTCAGGTGACCTCATGGATGGGCAAGCTCTGCAGCACTCCTCTTACACCCGGTAAGACTGTTGCTTCTTCTAGCCCAGTGTTGCTCACTGGCCCAGCTGCAGCTCTTCAGTATGTCAGGCAGCAATCTTTCCCTGCTCTGGCCCTTAAAATAATTTTGTTGGCGATCTCAAGGGTTGAGCCTAAGGCCTTCTCTCTACATTTCTCACATCTTACTCGTAAGTAACAGTTCCTTGTTACATATTAGTTTTATTTGCAACATTTATACACATGGGTTTTATTTGCAAACAATAAACTGTGTTGAATTAAGCCTTGGGTCTACATGCCCTGCCAAGATGTCCTGTTTTGGTAGTTCTTGGTGCCAGACTTGTTCACTTAGTTCTAACTTGTTTTACCCCAAGTTTGCTTAGGCTGTAACTAATGCAGCACCATGATGTTATTGCTGTGGCGCTGTCGTACTACTATGACTTCACAAGCATAGGAATTGCTTTGCTGGGTCAGACCAATTGTCCAGGTAGTCTGGCATTCTGTTTCTTTCAGTGGCCAGGCAGAAGCCTCTGTTTAGTCCCCAGCAAGGGTCAAAAGCAATGCCCTTGCTCTGTTGTTAGGCTCCAGCATCCTGGACTTTAGTAAACTGCCTCATTTAGTTACAGTTGATAGTTCTCACAGCATCTATCGCTTGTTAAGTTGTCTGATCATTTTTGAAGCCATTTAAGTAACTGGCTGTGATCCTATTTTGCAGTTGCCCATTCCATAAGTTCATTCTGTGCGGTGTGAAAAAGCAGTTCTTTCATCAGGCCTGCGTTTGTGGGATTAGGGAGAGGGGGGGCTGTAATTCATCAGTAAAGCCCCTGCTTTGCACTGAGAAGATCCCAGCTGCAATCTCTAGGTTGGACAGATAAAAGGTTCCCTTCTGAAACCCTGGAGAGCTATTGCTAATCAATGTCAACAATACAGAGCTAGAATGATCAGTTGCCTGCTTCAGTGCTAAGGCAGCTTTCTGCAATCTATGTTCATAACCTACTGCTATCCACTTCACTGGGATGACCCAAGTTCTAGCATTTTGAGGCAGGGAGAGAAATGTCTTTTGCTCCACGCCATTTATAATTTTATAAATTTCTGTCATGTTCCCTGTTAGTAGTAGGTGACCTGCCTTACAATTATGGGGCAAGTAAATTTGTTTAAACCAAGTATTTCTCTGCCTTTTTGATTAGCGCAAAATAATAAGACTGCAATCCTATGCACATTTCATGCAGCTGGCTGAATAGCATGTCATTAAGCAGGAAGTGATATTATTAAACAGGCCAGGACCAGAAATAAGCACTTTTTTCCTCATTTAGGAACTCAAATTGACCTTATTTTCAAGGTATGGGAGAGTCCAATTATCATGCAGGCTGCCCATGAGAAGCGACATCTCAACCCAGCTCAGCAGCTGAGAGCAGCAGGTGGTGGTGCAAGGAGAGCCCAATAAAGAGCATCTGGCCAACGGGCCTTATATTTGACACCCCTGGAATACAGCATGCATAGAATTGCATTGCAAATCCCTCATGAGCCATCTAGGTCAAGGTATAGAAAACCTGCCAGTGCACACCTTTTATTTTGTACCAGCAATGTGGAGGATGGTGCCCAAAACTCAGTGACTCTTTCATGTACATTGTTGGCCAGAATAAATTAAAAGTTGAGGAAGGGAGGATCAGTGGTCTTTTAGTATTTGACCCTCTATAATAAAGCACTTCTTGCTCTTTGAAAGAACCCCTTCATCAAAATAACTCCAGAAGTACGCAAAAGTCAACTAGGGAACAAATGAAATTTCCACAAATAAAGCTTAAGGACCAATACTGAAAGTCTTGTTTGCTCTTGAGAGGGTGGGCCTTATAAAAAACAAAGCATAATTTGCTCCAACCTTAACAGTTCCAAGGGGGGGGTGAAGGGGCAGGCAGGAGGCGTTTCACCATGTTTCGTGTTAATTCAGCATGGCCAATGTTGCGTAGAATGAGTTTCAAACTGACATTATGAACTTGTAACCCAAAGTTGAAGAAGTTTCCTCTTTTTCTCTCTTTCTTTCCTTTTTCTGCTTTACCCCTAGCCGAGTGGGACAAAAGCACACGCAGACACACCCAGCCACAGAGAGCAAGTTTCCATGGAAACAAAAAACAATCACCCGCCAACTAATCCTTTTCGAAAGAGACAAGGGGCTGCCCAGAACAAGGCAGTGATGAAGAAGATCTACAGACAGGCAAATCGGGGACCAAACTGGAAATTCTGGAACGAAGCAAACAGGAGCAGAGATGAAATGGCTTAGTCATGTGGAGGAAATATGGAATTGGGAAGGGTGGAAAAAAAGAAACCCTGTAAATGAAGAATGAGATGCCTTGGCAGAAACACTAAGACTGCTGGACAGACTTGCTGAGCTGTGTGGAGGAATGTTGCAATTTGCTATAACTTTTTAACTCTTTTGGTCGTTAAGAGATTAGTCGGATAAGGATTTCCCTCCTATGGCAAGCGAACATCCCAAGCCACTGTTTATAATTGTCTGTTGCTACTGAGCCAAATTGCACTGAATGAACATGGGCAAACTTTCTGAATACAAGCGGGTGTGTTTTCCTTTGCCATCTGTGATGTTTGCTTTGCTGGGTGAAAAGTACACCAGCAACGGGGTATCCCTTTTAAAACAACAGAGAAGTGGAGCTTCTCTTTGGGCCAAAACAGATGCAAAAGATTGAGGATCGGCTGTCCCAACTTCATAACTAAAAAAACAAAAAAAGGTAGGATGATGTGCTGGGAGAGTGTTGAATCACACATTCATATGTGGTCTCCAGAGCTACAATGAACCCCACTGGTAGTAAAGATAGATGCCTGTCTTCCTCCCCCGCCCCGCCACCATTGGGGCTGATAGCAGTTTCAGGCAGAAAGTAGATGTGGTGCAAGGGGTTTAATACTGTCTTCCATGATCCAACATATATATTTGGGGGGATCCCATCATGCATTTTCTACATCACATCAGTTTGCCCCTTGATTTAGCAAAATGGGCTACTCATGCAAAAGTCATTTACAGGTATTTTTAAAAAAACAAAAAAAAACAAATAGGCTACATGCTTTGTTTAAAATGCCCTGCTTGCATATACCGGATGCTGTTCCTTTGGCACATACATTTCATTTGTTTTGGGAAGACTTTAGTATGTTGCATACTGTGAATAACATTGTGTGTTAATATCCAGAAACTTTGACTCTCAATCGGCACGACTGCCTTTCCCCATGCTGGTGCCCCGCACACACATCACCAGCCCTATCATGAGTCAGCGGTGATAGAATTTGCGAGTCTTAAAGGTGGCAGAATAGAAGCCAAAAGCGAGTTACCAGACCCAGTCAGTCCCGTTGGAAGCTCTCCTGGGCAACTGGGCAAGCAATGTTGATGTGAACGGGAGCTGTGTAAGAGACCCATAGTGTTGTTACACAGCTACTATTCATGTTGGTGATGCTTGCCCAGGGGAATTCCACAGGGGATTACACCCTTTGTTAGGAAATGAGTAGGAAATATCACTTGAGTTTTCTATTTCAAGCACCAAAATATCTTGGGCCTGTTTTGCCTGTCCAAAGATTCTGAATTCTGTATTTTATTCTGTATTTTTATTTATGCTTGGCTCCGGACAAGTCCTGGTTGAAAACAGTGTGATGTTGTGTAGCACTAGTAACAACACAGAACTGTATTTTGTGAAATAGAAGACGTGTCTGAGTCTTACACCTTTTCATTCTTTACTCATCTGTTTACATCCTGTTGCCATAGCAGACACCCTTTTCTCTCTTCCTCTGAAGTGCCTTAGTTCCCTAATGACAAGGAGCAAGTTTGCTTAGCACTGCTGCTAAATATTAGATTCAGTTTCAAAGCCATAAATCCAGTCTGTGACCTCCCACAGGAAAAATGTTTTAGCGGTGAGTCATGTGCTCGATAAGAGAGGGTGGGGAATCCGAGAAGCATAGTTTTCAGCTCTCTCAAAAGAAAATCCCTTCACAACTAAGGGATTTTCTCAACATGTCTAAAGCTCACCTTTTATTTCTAACTGCATAATTAATTTGTGGAACCCCTAATTAGAGACAATATAGTTTGAGGAGCACCTACAGGTTAGGTTAGCTGAGCATTGTTGGGGTGGTTTCTTCCAGATTGGATGGAGCTTTGTCTCTCTTGGCTACTGATGCAGGGAGCTTGTCCACCACAGGGAATACACATTTCTCCCTTTCCCAAAGGAGAGTCATCAGGCCTGCCTAACTTAAGTCTTAAGGCAGTTAGACATACCTTTTCCATTAGGGTTTTCCAGAAATTTTAAATTCGTACCCTGGGAATTTAAGTAGTTGTCCTATTTTATTTTCTGTTCTTCTCTAAGGATTTGTTTTGTGGCCCTAAGGGGATTTTATTTATGAGTTACGATGTTTTATACTACTATATATTGTTAAGCCATACTGTAAAATGTTAAGCCATTTTGAGGATTGGTGTACAGGCATAAATAAATGTGTTTGTTCTATGATTGTCTTTGGCCATTCTGGATGAACCTGCATGCGATATGTCAAAAATTCTCTCTGCTTGTATATTTTTTGTGTAGTTGATGGTTTGTTTTTAACTCTTTTGCACTTTCATCACCATGAAAAACGATGGCATGAGCCAGATGATGTTTCTTCCTTTTAATTACGTCCATGCCATGGTTCAAGAGTTTATTGTAGGTGCACAATGTGACTCGCAGTATCTTGAGATGCTCCAAAGATCTGCCCTCAGTAATTACAGGTCTGATAGCTTGTAGAACCTGGGTCAGAGTCTTCAACTTGCTGAAGTCTCATACGTAATATTTACAGCCAGCTTGTGAAGGAAACTATGGGTGTGTTCATGGATGTAAAATCAGGGGGAGCTTTGGACGGGCACGGGTTCAAATCTTTGCAATTTTGTTCAAACTTTTGGGGAGCTTTGCCATATCAAGTTACTTGCTATGGAATCCTCTGCACTTGGTGCCAGTTCTTGGTGAGTGTCAGTTCTGGCAAGTAGTAGCTAGGATAGCTAGCCTCACTATCACCCTTCATGCATCTGTGTGCACCTTGGGGAATATCCGCACCACTCTTCTGTGGCTGCACATTATGGGGTTATTAGAGATGATCAAACTGCCTTTCATGAATCTCTTCCATTTCTGATCTTGCTATTTCTAGACCCACCCCGTTTCCCTCAAAGTTTGAAAACCATCAATATTAGTGATATACCAGGCATGGACTGACATTGCATATCTTGCATCAGACATATGGCCCAATCCTATGCCTGGGCAACGCCCCTCTTGTGCATGCTGCCCAGACAGCAGCCATTGTGAAAGTGCCACAGATCACATCACTATGGCACCGCATTAGTTGTCACCATTGTGGGTAGGCACTGGCCTTGGGTGCTGGTGGGAGAGGGAACAGCTGCCAAATGGGGTAAGTGCAGTGCCTACGGGGGGCTTCCCAGGGATATCTACACCCCCCAGTCACCAGCGCTGCCAGGGTAAGTGTAAAAAAAGCCCCTTTGTCCAAGGCAGCAGCGCGATCCTGGGGATCGTGTTGCCTTTTCTCTGCCCCCACCAACACGTGGCTCCCAACTCCCTTGTAGGAGTGCCATCCTGTTCTATAAGTAAGTGGGCACAAATCCAAGAATGCCGTGTTCAGACTGTCAAACAACTGGGCATTGTTTTCTTTTTGAACCGCTTCCTGCTTCTGCTAGGGTGGACTGAGCATTGGCCCAGAAAATGCCAAGTAAGGGCCTCTCGCACTAAATCAAGTTGGCTTCCCTGGGCCAATTGAATCTTTATAATTGATTGCAATCTATATTGCTGCAGCAATAAAGAACTCTTTGTGTTGCTACTTGTGGAGAACATACCAGGCATGGCTGAGATACTGAATCCACTGTTGTAAAGACTGCCCCAAAACTCGGTGCTGATAAGGTTGTCCAGAAACAGGGAACAGGGTACAGATTATTTCCCAGGATGGAAGAGTTATTTTCTTTGGTTTTGGTTTTGTTTGTTTTCGGCATTTTTATACCGGCTTTCCCAAGATTTCCCAAGTCACAAGGCGGTTTACATTGTCAGGCTGTTCATAACCCCCCTTTTTTCAATTTTTTTTTTTACAACTATTGTTCTATGTACAATTCACAAGACCCTCAATTTCTCCAGATGTTTCCTTTTCAATTCCGAACCATCACAGGCAGTCGCAGATCAAACCTTGGCTGGTTCTCATTTGTTTCTAGTCAGCTGACTCCTCCACACATTCCTCCATGCGCTCCGTCAGTGACATTTGGTCTCCCATCCAAGGCTGATCCTGCTTAGCATCTTCAGGCAGGGCAACAGCTCAACCTCCGGACCACACCTCCTGCCCCTGCAGAATTATTACTTTGCAGCCTGCTACATGGTGCAGGGACATGGTGGCGCAGCGGGTTAAACTGCTGCTACTGGGCTTTCCAACCGGAAGGTTGGGAGTTCAAGACTGCGTGACGGAGTGAGCTCCCGTTGCTTGTCCCAGCTCCTGCCAACCTAGCAGTTCGAAAGCACCTAAATGCAAGTAGATAAACAGGCCACTTCGGTGGGAAGGTAACGGCGTTCCGTGCGCTACGGTGTAGAGTCATGCCGGCCACATGACCACGGAAGCTTGTCCTTGGACAAAACGCCGGCTCTACAGGCTTTGAATCGGAGATGAGCACCGTCCCCTACAGTCGGTCACGACTAGACCATTCGGTCATGGGGAAACCTTTACCTTACTTGTTACATGGAGGTTACAATGACCTGTGGCCATTGATTGACAAATTCAAGGAGGATGCACCCTCATCTTTTTTTAGCCTTGTAAGCATAGTTCATTATGCAGCAAGTATATTCTTACACTTGTGCTTGCAGATGGCAAAGGAAATTGATTGAGAAATTTTAGAAGAGCTTCCACAAGGAAAGCAAAAATGATGGATTGAATAGGAACTATAAGATAGGGGCAAGGTGATTGGAAGGCTTTCAAGCAAGAACCAGCACCCAAGCTGAGTGCTTTTTGCCATTTGATACCACCATAGCAGCTCATTGAGGATGGGGCCAAGTGCCCTCCTCCCAGTGCATTTGGGCGCCACCCAGATTCAGTGGTTGCCAAATGGGCCAATGATGTTTCATCTGGCTCTAAAGACTCAGATCCTGGCATCTGAGTAACTTGACTCTGAAGCACAGACCATTGGGATGCCTGTTCACCTGCTTGGTGCTTGCCATCCTTTCTTCACCTACATGTCAACGACCATCCTTCTGTTTACCAGACTTGGATGTGGCAGTACCTCCAGACCTCAAGCCTGACATCGATGAGGCTTGGGCTATGATAAAGCTGAAGCCTTGCCGAAAAAGCTGTGTCCATGTCCCATAGAAGGCAGATTCTGCACAGTGCAATGGAAGAACCACCTCCTATGGATTCATGTGTCAAAAGAGGACCTGTATACCCTTAACCAAATAGTCAATTTCTGTGTTAGGGAACGTGGTGGCACTGCGGGTTAAGTCGCTGCTGCTGAGCTTGCTGACCAAAAGGTTGGCAGTTCAAGACCATGCAACGGAGTGAGCTCCCATCGCTTGTCCCTGCAAGTAGATAAATAGGTACCACTTTGGTGGGAAGATAACAGCATTCCATGCGCTTTGGCGTATAGTCAGGCCGGCCACATGACCACAGAAACTTGTCCTCGGACAAAGGCCGGCTCTTCAGCTTAGAAATGAAGATGAGCACTGCCCCCTACAGTCAGTCACAA
Source organism: Lerista edwardsae (assembly GCA_029204185.1). Lineage (NCBI taxonomy): Eukaryota > Metazoa > Chordata > Lepidosauria > Squamata > Scincidae > Lerista > Lerista edwardsae. The sequence continues at coordinate 12,430,236 of JAJKFI010000020.1, read as the reverse complement.
CTAGACCATTCGGTCGTGGGAAAACCTTTACCTTTTTAAGTTGACTCTAGTGGCAGTTTCCAGCTTGTCCGAGCATGCCATTTGTTCTGCTGCTGTTCCTTTTTCCATTCAGTTGCTCATTTTGTCGTATAGGGATATTAAAAATTTTCCTGTTTGATGATGTCACATCCAGGTTAATGACATCACTTCTAGTGGGTCCTGACAGATTGTCATTCTAAAACATGTGTCCCGGTGCTAAAACGTTTGAGAACCACTGTTCTAAATACTTTTCAGCCTCAGCTGACCTACCTTTTAAGGCTGTTGTAAAGATGGCCGAGATAAAGCATGCACTGTGCTTTAAACACCCTATATTTTTATAAATTTCTTTTACAAGAAAACGCACTCTGCTGCAAGGGTTTTTGGAGATCCGATCTGTCCTTTGGGTCCACTGTGTTTTGTTTCTGTCATTCTGGAACAATGGAACGCAGCCTTCTGTACTTGCCATAACTGCATAAGTGCCAGAGCTCTCGACTAAAAGCATTGCTGCTTGAGAATCAATATCCCTAATGGATTTTCTCTGATGGCATTTAAAACCACCCTCAGGAGGACTCCCAATTAAAGCTGCACCCTCCAGGAGCCAAAAGATTGGCTGGAAATCAGTTGCAAGACACTGCTCTGGTAGGCGCAATCTTGTCTGTACATGAATCCAGCTGTCTACAAAATGTTTTGTTTGCTCTCTTGCTTGTATCAATGATGCCTCCCTTGCCGAGGAACATGCTGGTACCTGCAGAGTCTCACCTGCAGAATGTCTACAGCTCAAACTCAAAAACCGAGCCCTTGCAAACAAATATTTAAGGGGTGGCATATCTCTGATCAGGAAAAGGGCCATCCCAAGCTCTCCTTCTGCCTGAGGGAGTCATCAAATGCTGCCTCTCCTTGCCCAGTAGTGCACCAGTCTTGACCAATCTTCCTCAGCCTTCTCCTGCTCCCTGCATTTGGGAAGAGAGGAAGGGCGTGGAAATATGGCAGAGAGGAGTGCGGTGGCTCTAGCCAACCCTCTCTTCTCCTCCACACTTCCTCTTCTACTCTGATCCTTTTGGAATCCAATAGCAGAGGCAGGGGAAGGCAGGTAGGTCAGGTGGATGGAAGCAGGCAGGGGGTACCTTCTGACCCCTGAAGCAACTACATTGGCTAATGGATGGGCCATCCTGCTCAGAAATATCTCTTATATGGTAGTTCAACAACCAGGACTGGCCTTAAACCAATGTCGTCACATTGGGCTCCGCGCTTTGGGGGTCCCCGCACCAGCACAGCGAGCATATTGCCTGCTGTAGCAGCCAGGATCTCTATGGGCTGTAGATGGAGTGGGGACAGCAGAGCAGCTTTATTGTAGGCCAGTGATGGTGAACCTATGACATGTGTGTCAAAGGTGACACACCACAAGGTCTGGGGTGACACACCAGAATTCACCAATACACAACAAAAACTGAGTTTATTTTACTCATTTTTCATTTTTGTAATTATTTGATGGTTCTTCTATGTAATACATAGCACCACACTTGTTCGGACGGTATTTTTTGTTTAAATCAATCAATATAAATAATTGTTTTTCTTTTGTTTGGCAAGGGGGGGGGGTGACCCTCCAGCAGAGTCAAGTTAAGCATTTTCCTATGTTTTGACACACTGAGCCCAAAAGGTTCGCCATCACTGTCTTAGGCCCTGCCCCTCCCAAAATGGGCCTCTAGGAAGCAGTTGGCAGCAACACCATCATGTCACCACCAACTATTTCCAGGTGCCATGTGCGGCACCACAAGCACTTTTCTTGGTGAGTAGGGGGGACAGAAAGCCCCCCCCCCACAAAAATGCCCTGCATTGGATCCCACCATTCCTAGAGCCGGTCATGTCAACAACACTGAAGAAGCAGAAAGAAAGCTGAAACGACTGCTGACTGTTGTGTTTTGACATTGTTTCTGGTGTGTTACATCGGGGACCAAAAGCACGAGTGACTTAAGCTTCCCATTTTCTGTGCAATGAGAGTTGCAAACTGCCTCGTGCATCAAGACCGTGTGCTCCATGATATAGTGGAAGCTATGAATGTTCCTTTTCAGAGATTATGTCAGAGGGCAGAAAGGGCATAGGACTCGCTGGCGCTTCCTGTTGGGCCTATGCTGCACAATGTCTGAAGCTACTCAGAGTCTTGGTGATTTCTTGGGGGTGGGGTGGGGGAAACGGTAGCTGCAAAATCTATACAGTAATGCTGTGCACATTAGTCTGCTTAAGGGCCAGAGCTTGGATGAAAGTAAAAAATGGATGGATGTCAAAACATAGCCTTATTTAGCTTGCACATTTATTTTGGTGGGTGAAAAATGTAAATTATATAACGTGAATTTGTGTGAAACCTAAAAGAAATAGAAATAAAAGAAAAATAAACCTAAGAACATTGACAAACATTGTGGAAGATTGGATGAAATCGAAAGAAGAAAACACACGGACGAAATTTGAAATATGGTTATTGAAAATGGCTGAAAGAGCAAAGTGATGAAAATCATGTGTATGAAAGCCAAGTAATTTAATGCAGAATATAACGATACAAACTGTGTTGAGTTATCTGTATTCCATCAAACATTATAGCCAATTAACCAGAAAAAGAAAACACAACTGTCTTATGTAACAAAAAGTGGATTTTCTTGAATCAAAACGGACCAATGAGACTCATTGTTCCACAAGCCAATGAGTTCTTGTTATGACAGCAAGGAATTCCTTACTGTGTCACAACACCTCATTGGCTCTTGGAACAATCAGTCCCATTGGTCCATTTTAAGTAAAGAAAATCCACTTTTTTATGAGTCAGCTTTCATGTATCAGAGCTAACACTAGAACTCTTATTCAGTTGTGTGTCATCAAGTTGGCCAGTGTTTTGGAACACTACTTAAATAAGGTTAATGGGGATACACCAGCCCTAGTGATGCCACCTCATTTAGGCTGTGTGTATGATGTTGCAATTTATTCTGTATGGTCTGGTACGGGACGAGGTCCATCATGGAAGTGATGCAATAAGCTTTCGCCACTGGTGATGCAAACCCTAGTGATTCCTCTGCTTTGGGTCATGCACTTATCTCTGAACCTTGTGCTTATAGCTAGGTTTCCTGTATTTCAGCGCCCAGAAGTTGGAGGCAGACCCTGGCAAAGCCCTGATAATGTCCAAGTTTGGTCAGTCTGAATTAAGGATGTTTGAAATTGCCTTATATAGAGTCAGATCATTGATCTCTGTACCTTATTAATTACTTAAACTAATAGCATCGTTCCAGGACCTTAGGAAGTTAGTAGTCTTTTCCAGTCTTGGTAATTGGGGATGACTGAGGGCGCAATCCTGGAGTTAGGCCGGCATAAGCTAAGCCAGCAAAGTTTGGCCAGCACAAGGAACACCGTAAAGTATGTTTGGACCACTCTCGGCGTCAGAGAGGCCAGCACACAGACGAGAGCCATCCTCCCTGACTCCAAGAGTAGTCCAAACACGCTTTATGGTGGCCCTTGTGCTGGCCAAACTTTGCTGGCTTGGCTTACGCTGGCCTAACTCTACTTCAGGATTGCGTTCTCACAGCGCAGTCCTATCTCCTGCGCGGCACCAGCACAACGGGGTTGAGCTGGCTGTGTGCTTAACGCCGACGCGGGGGTGACGTTTGGGTGCCCCACATTGGAGCTAAGGCCACAGGGCTGGCGCTGCTGGCAGCACCTCCCTTATATCGGCTGAAGGGAGGCACACTGACAACGCGTCCTGGGGATTGGAGGGAGGCGGAGGCGGGACTTGGCTGGGCCTCAGATTCAGCCGTAAGACCGAATCCTAGGCCCGTTCAAGAGGCTGCGCAACCCATGGAGGTATTATATTTCACTGGAGGAGCCATGACGTCACAGACTTGAAGCCATGGGTGTAAGCTCAGATCATTGCCGCGAAGGAGGATTGCCGCCGCGGCATCACGAATAAAAATCTCCCTGCCCGTGTGGTAAAGTTAATCTCAACGTCTTTAAGCTGCCTGCGTGTTCTGCATACGGGTGTGCGAATCGCTGGACGAAAAATGGGATTACTTTGCACAGGTAATTAAAATCATTGTGATTCGTTGCTACAGAAAAATATCACTTCATAAAGTAAGCAGCCCTTCACAAACTGAAGTAGATATGAAGAGATAAAAATAAAAATAAAAATATGTAATATTTTTGAAATTCTGAACATTAACAGAATTTGTTTTATGGGGGGGTGAGTGTAGAAGTTTAAAAAAATACTCTTAATAGCCTAGAAGTGAAAAAGAATTACTCTCCTATTGACAACTACTTGTGTTATACATTGAGAGATTTTAATGTAATTTTCCTACATATTTATCTAATTTTTGCCCACCCTCCCCTTTTTTCTTTCCTTCCCATTCACACTTTATTCCTGCTTGTGTAGATTTCAAAAAATAAGTCTGTCAAGACAGTGCAATCCGAGTTTAAATAGACAGCAAGCGGCATTTCGTCCAGTAATATAATTACGTGGAATTAAACCTTGGAATTGCATATTGAATCATAATTAGGTTACCAATGATGTTTCTCCACGATCACACGTTGTTATTTTGGTAAGTTTTTACTTCAGGAGTAAACAAATAAGTCCTAAACATCATGTGAAAACCCATTTGAAATGCTTGGAATCAGCATTGTTTTGGGTGTATTTACGTCACCGCTAACCCGCCCACTAGCTTCACTTTGTTCGCATTCAGATAACAAGAAGGGCCACCCATTGGCGCAACCCTGATTTGGGCCTTGGAAGCTCCTCCCCTTCCCACACCTGGACCACTCATTGGTGGGTCAGGGTGTTCCAAGCCCTTTCCCTGGAGGGGCTGATTGGTTGCCTCCTTGGTAAGGGTGGTGCCTTCCTGCTCCACCTCCCACCAAGGCAGAGCCAAGACAATCCCTGTGGCCACTCTGGATAATGCCTCCAGCAATGTGCAAAGGCCAAACCAACAGCCTTAGACACAGGTGTTGAGATCTCGAGCCTTGCAGAGCGTGGTCTCCTTGGATCTGCGCCCGCTCTTTAGCAGGCACAGATCCAAGGAGTGCATAGAGTAGGCTGGAGCATGCTCCCTTGCCGCGAGAAGCTCCAGCCTCCCCCAACCCAGCGTTGGATGTGGCGCTGGCCGGCCGGCCTTGACATTCCAGCGCTGGGTAGGATTGCGCTCTCAGAGTGAACCAGGGATCTTCTGCATATTCTGTAATTATGTCCTCCCTCTGCAGGCAGAGACCGGTGGCAGTTGGCCAGGGAAGGAAAAGTTTCTGTTGAAGGTAGAGTGTCCTTATCCTTGGAAAAATGGCAGACTGGACAGCGCTTAAACATTTCTCTCTCCGCTTTAACCTGTTAGGGGACCTCTCCAGCAACAGAGAGGAGAATGCAGGCTGCTCACCTGGGAGGAGGCAGAATACACTTTGACAGGCTACGAGCAGATCTCAAGAGAACAGCCCAATGATTGGCCAGGGAGACAAGGGTGGGTTAGGAGTTGATCATCCCACCTTCCTCCAACCCACCTCCTGATGTATTTCTCTTGGCAGGCAGGATGGGAAAGCTTGTTCTGGCAGCCCTGGGTGACCTTGTTCTGCATGAGCAAAACACACCTCAGTGTTTCCAGAGATGGTCTCTGTTTTCAAAACAGCATTCATAATCTGGGTGAGTTTAGGTGTGAATACAAGCTACATTCCTCAGTTGATGGAAAGGTGCTTGCCCAGTGCTGGTTTTAGACCCTAAGCTAAAGAAAGCTTGGAGAACCCTTATTAAAAAAATGAAATCAACATTTGCTGCAGAAACCATTTTTTTAGTGTGTGTGTGTGTGTGTGTGTGTGTGTGTGTGTGTGTGTGTTCAGCACATTGCACATACAATTTTAAAAGCTTCCCAACAAAATTCTGATAGAGCACACCATGGGACAAAGGGACATTTGTCCCCTTACCAGTGGTGTCATCTAAATGATTTAAGAACAGGTACTCACTTTTGATTGGCACGTGTCGGGACCCGCCCACCGGAAGTGACGTCATAAGCCAGAAGTGATGTCGTGGCAGGAAGTGACATGAAAAAAGCCCTTTTTGAGGCCTCAGATGATTTTAAACTGACCCAACAGTTGCAACAGTATTCCACAGCACCCCCAGAACATGTTAAGGAGGCCTGGCATCATGTTAAAACCCCAGAGCAACTCATTTTTCAGTGGCAAGGAAAGGAAAGGCTCCGCTCGCTGCCTGTCTGCCTGCCTGGCTCTGAGAACATGCAGGCAACTCAAACATGCAGGAAATTCAAATGTTGCAGAGGGCGGAGTCAACGAGTGGGCGGGCGAATGGGCGGGGCCAGCTGCAATCCTAGAAACCGGTACTCGCATACTCCTGCGTACCCCCGGCATGACATCACTGCCCCTTACCCCGAGATAAGCACCAGGCACCATATGGGGCTGCTCAGATCTGCACCTGCTATTTAGGTCACAGTGGCCCGGATCAGAACCGCATGGCCTGGGGATGGGGGTTTGGATCCGGCATCCCCCCTCCCCAGGCCACCCTGCTAACAGGACTAACTTCCCTCCATCCCTTTCCATCTCCCTCCTGCCTTCCCCCCATCCAGAAAAGCACCCACACGGGCCGAATTCAGCCGGCTTACTCTTTGCACCTCTACTCGGTGTGCCTGGGCTGCTGCTCCTGCATGCTTCGGCCCAGCACTGCTCGCGGTGGCCTTATGGCACGTTGACTACAGCACCGGGCCGACACAGTGGATTCCTCTGTGAATCTATCAAACCTTGCAAATGATCAAAATCTATCAGAATCTGAATGTGCACGAGATTTGTTGCAACATTCCAAGAGCAAATTCGGCAAATCTGGTGGTGCAACATTCAAGAGCAATGTGCTGGTTTGCAACACTCTTGAGTTTCCTAGCGTGGTTCTAAATTTATCTAAAATTATGGCTTTCTGCTATTTTGTAAGAGGGAGAGAGAATGCTAATTAAAGTGGTGTGGCTGGTCCCAGACTTAGCGGTGCTGGGAGAGATGGCCACGACTGGCAGTGACTTCCCTGGGACCCTCCCTTGCCTGGGACCTTCCCCAAGCCCACCCAAGCTGGGAATGCCCAGGCATATCAGGAGAGGCCTGTGCTGCCTCCCGGCTTGGCGGGGCACACACCTGAAAGGCCAACGCTGGCCACTGGCTCTGCAAGGCTCGAGATCGCAACACCTGTGTCCTAGGCTGTTGGTTTGGCCTTTGCACATTGCTGGAGGCATTACCCAGAGTGGCCTTGGCTCTGCCTTGGCTCTGCCTTGGTGGGAGGTGGAGCAGGAAGGCACCACCCCTACCAAGGGGTGCAACCAATCAGCCCCTCCAGGCAAAGGGCTTGGAACACCCTGACCCACCAATGAGTGGTCCAGGTGTGGGAAGGGGAGGAGCTTCCACGGAACCAAAAACACCACCTCAGGCTCATGATGAGGACTGCAGGTTAAAGAGGCTGAGGGGAGGGTCAGTGCATATGGCCACCCTCCCCAGGGAAGCCAGCTCTTTAGCTGGGACAGCTGTGGTGGTACCTGTGGTGGTATTAACTCCCTCACTGTAGGCGACTCTGAGACCTAACTCCATAGAGGCACACCTCTCCCGCTGGGCAAGGAGAGGCCTCTAGATATGGCGGCCACCAATATTTTCCAGGGCAGACTGCTGACCTCTCACTTCCATTCTGGACAGGAAGGGAAAGATGTACCCAGTTCAAATTTAAATCCAATGGTGCTTTGTAGAAGAAAACCCTCTCACTCTTGAAAGAAATTCCTATGTAAATTTGAAAAGGAGCTCAGTCCGTTTTAAGATTTAATGCGCCCTTCTGAGAGAGCTACTATGAGGCTTCTTGTCTGGGATGTTCTTTCAAGCTGCGCTTCTATGCACGCTTACCTGAGAGTAAGTCCCATTAAACTCAGTGGGGCTGACTTCTGAGTAGACATGCATAGGCTTGCACGTGCATAGTCTCCATTTTGTGTTTGGTCTCAGATAAGTTGGGGCATGCAAAGTTACAGTAAGCCACAACAGCTGATACAGTGAGCCACAACAGCTGTGCTGTCATAAGTGTGTTCATCTTCAAGATGCCACAAGACTGTTGCTTTTCCTTCGGCATATCCATACAGTGAGGGTGTTTGCCTCTAAAGCGGTGGTCTTCAACCCTTTTTGTGCCATGACCCCAATACATAAATGAATCATGAGCCTGGGGATCCACTGCCAATCCTGTCCCCTCCTAGGACTTTATCTCTTCCCGCCACCCATCCCCTGCCCCTTTCCCCCTGCCGCTTGTGTCTTCCCAACAACCCTGGGAGGTAGCAGGGAGGTAGCAGCCTAAGCAGGGCTCGCCTTAGTAGCTGCAGGGCAAGACAGCAAGAAGAGGCTGTGCAGGATTATATAAAGAACTCAGTTTTACTGTCTTACTAGACAGTACCATTATGAGACTGGATCCAAGCCCTCTTTTCTACAAAAGGCTGCCGCAACCCCCAAAATGTGGCTTTGTGACCCCATTGGGGTCCTGACCCACAGGTTGAAGAACACGGCTCTGAAGGATGCCAGGATGGTGTAGTGCAGTGGTATTCAAACTGTGGGTCGGGACCCACTTGGTGGGTTGTGGAAAGCTGGGAGCAGCCATCTTGGAAACTGCAGACCTTACTCTTGTTATATTCCTTTTGTGAATGTTAACAGTTTGAATTTTCAAGTGAGGGCTGTTTTTTAAATTTTCTTTTTAGTTCAGGGTTTTTCCATCATATTTTGTCTTAATCTTGCTTACTGTCAGGGAAGTTTCATGGTTGTACCATTGCTGACGTCCAAGAACGCCAATGTGCATTTCAGGAGTGTCATTTTATTATGTTACAGTGATAACACTTCCTGCTTGATGATGTCACTTCCTTCCACAACATTCCACTTCCAGGTTAATGACATCACTTCTGGTGGGTCCCAACATGAGTGCCATTTTGAAAAGTGGGTCCCAGTCTAAAAAGTTTGAATACCACTGGTGTAGTGGTTTGGGAGTTAGAGCTGGAAGATTCAGGTTCAAATTCCCACTCAACCATAAAGCTTTCAAGGTGACCTTGGGCTGGTTGCTATTTCTCAACCTCACCCACCTCACAGGGGTGTTGTGAGGACAAAATGAGGGGAGGAACTCTGTACACCACCCTGAGCTCCTTGGAGGAAGGGTGATGTGAAAAATAAATAAAAATATACACATTGGACTCATTGGAGAACGAGCTGTCTGCTGTTACACATTCTTTGGGATGAAACATTTCACTGAAAGGTGCCATTGTGCTCCAAACTATTTAGGCTTGTACTTTTACATTCCTTGAGCATTTCATGAATGTCAGATTGCCTGAGGTTTGGCTAAGGTGTACCCTCACCTCCAGCCTTTTGGCACCGATCGGCTGTTTGCCTCCAGCATTCCAGACCATCTGTACAGTGAATCATGATGTTGCAATAAGATCGCTGGGCTGGGGGAAGAACAATGGAACAGGAAGAGCTGTGGTTACTGTTCTGTAAAGGAAACTCTGACTCCAGCTCCCCCACCCCAATTCCTCTCCTGGAGTCACTGTTTCAAAGGGAAGGTATTTGGAGAAGTTTCCCTCTCTCCTCGAACCTGTGAATAGAGACCTGGAGATGTTGCCCATCTTCAGACACTATTGTAATCTGAGGCCAAAACTATTGGTACAAGATAGTTCCAGAATGAGGACCTTTTTGGTAGTGGCTCCTCTTGTGTCAAATTCCCTTTTCCAGAATTTCTGCCACAACTGCATCATTGATCTATTCAGAAGAGCTTTTCTTCTGTCCTGCATTGTAAGCCGAGCCAGACCAAGACCTCCTGGCATCCGAGGCAGCATGTCAAATGCTGCCTCTTACCCAATAATGTCCCAGCTTCTGCTCCTCCTACTCTCCTGTGTTGTAGCTCAGCACTTCCCTCTGCATTACCTCCTCCTCCTCCTTGCCCCCCCCCCTCTTCTTTTTCCAGTCCAGGGAATGAATTGCAAGGAAGAGCAACGGAAGTATGTTGGTGAACAAAGAAGGGCACTCTCCACCAATCTGCTTCCTAAAGCAACTGCTTCAGTTGACCTTATGGATGGGCCGGCCTTGAGTATAAGCCCCTCTTGGGCACTTCTGGCCAAAAGCATAATATGGTCAAATTGTCCCTATTTATCAGGTAGACTTTCTCTTTTCAAGTCCAAGCCCCTAATTAAGAAGAAAGATTTTATGGTGCTGAGACTGTGACAAGATTACTGAAGGTTCAGGAGCCTAGATCTGTGCCTTTTTTCCATCTTCTGATCCAGGGCTGACTGAGATGGTTGCCGTAGAGCTGACTGAGATATTCACCTCGGACAGAGGGTTGGTGGGAGACACTTACAGCCTGCCCTACCTCTGCTGTTCCTCCAGCTCCTTGGATTAGAAAGAAAATGGTGCAAAAGAGGAAATGTGGAGGAGAGACACTCTAGCACACAACTCTCCTATCCTCTGCACTTCTGCTCCATTCCTCTCTTCCTTTTTGAATCTAGGGAGGAGTTTGGGAGTGGTTATTTAGTGCACCTGCTCAGCCATCAAGAGGTCTTAGACTGGCCCTCCTCTGGTCACCCCAGACAGAAAAACAGATACCGTACATGTTTGTAAGCAATTTAAGGCAGATTCTATGATGGGTTTCAAGTGGACAATCTTAAATCTAGAAAGGTTGAAGCCAATGATTTTGTGATTCAAAGGCCACCAGAAGATAATCTGGCTCTCTTCTTCTTCTTCTTCTTCTTCTTCCTCTTCCTCCTCCTCCTCCTCCTCCTCTTCTTCTTCTTCTTCTTCTTCTTCTTCTTCCTCTTCCTCTTCCTCTTCTTCCTCTTCTTCTTCTTCTTCTTCCTCTTCTTCTTCTTCTTCTTCTTCTTCTTCATCATCATCATCATATATGTCAGGAAATGAGCGTGGCTAACAATCCGGATGCTGGGTAAACATATTCTGAAAGTGTGTCATTGTCTTTGTTGACACACGTTTCATTCATGCAGTTGGTACAGAGTGGTTGCCAGGTGTGTGTTTTTCCTTTTGTGGTAGTTCCTAGGCAACCTCTAACGTGGACAGTGTCATACCAGTTTACGTTTTGCAAGTTATTGTACATGAAATGCATAGTCTGACTTTCCGTCATTCTGTGGGGGCCCATATTTTTTTGAACCATCACACACACACACACACACACACACACACACACACACACACACACACCCCTCTTCTTTCATTTATAATGTTTTATGTTTTGAGAAAAAAAATGATAATTGCCATGTCACAGCCAGTTTGTTATTTAATTACCATGGGTGTTGTGTTACGAATTGTTCAATGATAGGGATACCAGTTTGTGAAAAATGAATCTTTCCCCCCCCCCTCCGATGGACAGACAGCAAAGACTAATCTTGAGCTACTTTTGGACTTCCATTGGACTCCACCCTGGACCAGTTTCCCCATTTTCAAGGCTTGGCAAACCCCACCTTAGCCATCTCAGGTTCACAGAGGCTTGTGACCCAGCAACCTGATTTGCTGGGAATCCCCCTCTCCCATAGGAACATAAGAAGAGCCCTGCTGGATCAGGCCAAAGGCCCATCTAGTCCAGCTTCCTGGATCTCACAGCGGCCCACCAGGTGCCCCAGGGAGGCATGAGACAACAAGATGCTTGCATCCTGTTGCCACTCCCTTGCACTCAGTACTCTGAAGTAGCCTACTACTAATGTAAGGAGGTTGCACAATCCATCATGGCCTATAGCCCACGATGGAATTTTCTTCCAGAAATCCGTCCAATCCCCTCTTAAAGGCATCTAGACCAGATGCCATCACCACTTCCTGTGGCAAAGAGTTCCACAGATTAACTACCCGCTGAGTAAAAAAGTACTTCCTTTTATCTGTGTTAACTCTCCCAACCCTCAGTTTTAGCGGATGCCCCCTGGTTCTGGTGTTTTCAGAGAGGGAAAAGAACATCCCTCTATCAACTCTATCCCTTCCATGCATAATTTTGTATGTCTCAATCATGTCCCCCCTCAGGCACCTTTTTTCTAGGCTGAAGAGCCCCAAACGCTGCAGTCTTTCTTCATAAGGGGAGGTGCCCCAGCCCCAGCCCAGTTCAGGGCAGAGTGAAGGCTGTCATATCCTATAGCTAAGATCAGCTACAGATGGGGGAAAGCCAGCCTGGTCTACTTCTGTGCATTAAGAGCTGTTGGATCCACAGAAAATAGTAGTGAGGCTTTTACAACATGGATATCACCTGTGAATATCTGCAGATCCAGGCATAGGAGCCAGCATTGTTAAAAAAGTTGGCAACCCATTTTTATAGCCCTATCTTAAGATGCAAATTCACACAGAGTGTAATAAATCTTACTTGCATGCAAGTGATCAGAAACTGGCAGCCTTAAACACCTTAAAAGGAGGAAAATTAAAAAAAAAAAGCCATGTCTTGCAAGAATTATAGTGAAACTGAACATGGGTTTTCTAACGCTCCACAATTTCCTGTTTAGGTGCTTGGTTGTTTCATTCAACGTTAAGAGGAGGGGAAACACAGAAAATGCCTATAATTCAACTCAAATGTTTTACCATAACAAATGCATGGCTGTCTCTGCTGAATAATGTAATTGCTACAGTACGAGCAAAATTCACAACCCACCACAGGGGTCCATTCCTGGCCTATCAGCACAGCTTCTGTATCAGTTTATAGATTAGTTTATATTCTTCAGTTTATAGTTCCAGGGAGTTTAGACAGGAAAGCAGGGAAGCTTGTCTGGTGCAACATGTAAGAAACAAATAGAAAACTCTTTTAAAACATATAGCAAGCCGAATTATGCATGCAAATTTTGCTGATTTGCTTTGATCAGGCTACTTCAGGCAAAGCCCCCAAATAATGGCACATGTGAACCACATGTGGGTGCATCCAAATGTGGCAATTTGCATGGGACGCCTTCTTTGATCTGGAAGTGTGATTTTTTAGCAATGTGGCATTTATTGATCTCCTGAAAGGCTTTTCACTGTTGTGCAGATTACTATTGGTTTTTTTGTAATTTGTTACTATTATGAGGGCGGAATTTATTCGGATGTTTTATTATGCTCTGGGAACACCTTATCCTTCAGTGAAGAGGAAGCCAAGGGGAGGTAGATCTAATGGGTGCATAGAGGGAAGCCTATGGAGAAGCACTGCATGTTAAAAAGAAGTACACATTGCTGTCATAATAACTGCAACACTTACAGCACAATCTTATGCATGTCTATTCAGAAGAAAGTCCCTTTGTATATCATTACTCCCCGGAAATTGGGTTTCAGGGTTAGTCAATTAACGCATTTGGTCAACCAATTAAAAATATTATTTGATTGCTGCCCAATTAATTAGTGGAAGCTTTGTAGCCAGATTTTAATCTTTTAAAATTATTTTTAATAGTACAGGCATGCTCCGGTATCCGCTGGGGTTCCAGTCCAGAACACGCCGTGGATACCTGAAGCTGTGGATACTGGGGATGCCTTTTTAAAAATAGGGGAACATCAGTAGTTTTGCTGCAAAAAGGTGTGTAATGTTCCCCTATCTTTTTAGTAGGCACCCCAGTATCCATGGTGTCTGTGGATAACTGAAACCGTGGCTACTGAATGAGTGGATACTGGGGCACACCTGCACATATGAAAAGTGCAGGTGACAGGCACCATCTTGGAAGATGCTTTCCCTGGGTTGGCTCAGTTGCAGGGAGGTAGGAAGAAAATAGATTCCAAGTCGAACTGAGCATAAGTGGCAATTCTGCAGGTACGTGAGACGGAGGTAAATCCAACCCCAGGGACAGGAAGCTATATAAATTAAAGATCCTCTTAGGAGGGACCAGCAGGAAGAAAATGGAAAACCTGGAGGAAAGCATAGCGCAGGTGAATTGTAGAGTGATATTGCTCTTCAGTGAAAGGCAGAGAACATTTAGATGGGAGGGAGCAGGGAGGTCTCAAATTCAGTGCTGGTAGATCTGGATTCTGAAAGCCATTAATTGTATGCAATGAGAACAATATGGGTGTACCTGAAACCATTTGCAGGGTGTACATTTCATGCCACAGCCTTCATTGCAAATAATTTACATTATGATGTAGCAAAGTGTTTGCTTGGACATCTTTCTTTGATTGTTCTGAAATGCTTATGGGTTGATCACACTAGTGCAGTGGTTCCCGACATTTTTGGCACCGGGACACCCTTTCTAGGTACGACAACCTGTTAGGAAACACTCCCCCCCCCCGTAAGACCTTCAGCTGGAAGTGATGTCATTAAGCAGAAAGTGATTGTTTTTAATAAATCACATTTTTTTGAAAGTTGGAAGAACTCCACATCCTTTTTAGAATGTTCTGAATGGACATTCTAGAATGTTTTAGAATGTTTGTATGTAAGTGACGTTTGAGTTTTGAGTTTAGTGATTGATTCACCACTGAGAACAACATTGCACAGGACACATTGTGGCTTCTCTATGCCGTTGCTGATCAAGGTGGTAAAGCCAAATTTTAGATCGTTTTCAGAGTATTTACATTCCTCTTCCCTGCTTGCTGAGACTCACCCAGGCATGCACATGGAAGGTGTGACATGCCTGTTTGGAAAGAGACCTGGGAGAGACTTCATCACATGCATATGCACACACCAAGGTGAGACCATAGCAAGGCTCATTTCCATCACAGCCACAAGCATTAAGGAAGTGGCAGTTTAATGGGGATGCCTATTTCCTAGCCAAAATGAACCTTCCAAGATGGTGGGGCCCAGCTTTTTAAGGTAGCTGCTCCAAGATCTTTGCGACCCCCTGAAAATCAGTTTGTGATCCCTTTGGGTTTCTGACCTATAGTTTGGGAACCACTGCACTAGTGGTTGATTCTTAAATCAATGCTGGCATGAGCTTCCTGGAGGAGGGGCTTAGGGTTAGTTAACATAAGAACATAAGAAGAGCCCTGCTGGATCAGGCCAAAGGCCCATCTAGTCCCGCTTCCTGTATCTCACAGTGGCCCACCAGGTGCCCCAGGGAGGCACGAGACAACAAGATGCCTGCATCCCGTTGCCACTCCCCTGCACCCGATACCAGTAGCCCACCACCTTTGTAAGGAGGTTGCACAATCCATCATTGCCTATAGCCCACGATGGACCTTTCCTCCAGATATCTGTCCAATCCCCTCTTGAAGGCATCAAGACCAGATGCCATCACCACCTCCTGTGGCAAGGAGTTCCACAGATTAACTACCCGCTGGGTAAAAAAGTACTTCCTTTTATCTGTTTTAACTCTCCCAACCCTCAGTTTTAGCGGATGCCCCTTGGTTCTGGTGTTTTGAGAGAGGGAAAAGAACATCCCTCTATCGACTCTATCCCTTCCGTGCATTATTTTGTATGTCTCAATCATGTCCCCCCTCAGGCTCCTTTTTCTAGACTGAAGAGCCCCAAACGCTGCAGTCTTTCTTCATAAGGGAGGTGCCCCAGCCCCGTAATCATTTTTGTCACTCTCTTCTGCACCTTTTCCAGCTCCAGTTCTTGCACAGGTCCCCTTGGCAATTCCCATCCACTTCCTGAGCTACCCCTGCCCCCAGTATTGAGGGATGAGGAGTTGTCCTGGCCAGGCAGGTGATAGATATGGGCCCCAACCTGTGCCCCAACCTGGCCAACTCTTGAGTTCACACCTGCCCTGAATAATGCCACTCAAACCTCAATTACACAGGTAACTGCCATCAGTGGCAAGAGCTTCAGTGGCACTCTGGCACTCTTGCTTAATTGACAGTGTGTGCAGACACAAACGGAGCCCCGAGTGCACCCATGGCAGGGTGACAAAACCGCGCCCCCTGCACGTCACCCCACCCCCATGCGTCGCCCTGCCACCTGTCCCTGCGCCCGGAATAGCTCCATAATAGAGCAATACAGACGCAAGGGAGGGCAGGTGGGCCAAAAGCCACGCGGGTTCTACCGTGCAATTGCGCCTTGCCGCTGCCGGCGCGGTGGCGCCCATGGCTCTACCACCCCTGGCTACACCCTTCCTCCGCCCCTGAGTGTGTGCATCAGGAGAGTCGCATAGGAGATTCACTCCCAGGCTCCTTGCAGATGACCCAATAATAATCAAGGCAGGCCCATCCATGAGGCCAACTGAGACTATTGTCTAAGGCAGTGGATTAGCTAGGAGGGGTGGGCACCTGCCTCCATTCATCTGTCCACCTCCACTGTTCCTTTCCTTCCCTCAATTTGAAAAGAAAGAAGATAACAGAGCAGACAGCAATCCATCATTCCAGGGCCATTGTTCCACTCTTCCTTTCGGAAGCCAGAGCGTGGGAGGAGGTGAGCAGTGGAAGTGAATAGGTGGTGGTGGGGTCAGAATAGCAACCTGCCAATTTTGGTCAGCCTCATGGTTGGGTTCCCCTTGTCTGATTCTGTAAAGTGTCATGTATAGTTCTTGTGCAAGAATATTTTTCTTTCCAAAAAGTGACAAGACCGGTCAGTTGAGGTCTTGGGACAGAGCATTATCTTTTCCTCAGAAGGTGACTGGAAAAATACCAGTGGAAACATCCCAACCTTTTGTGCATGGTCCAATTCCAAGGACCAGGCCTGAATGCATTAATACTGGTAACAAGCTATTGTGGCCTGAGCACCTCCAGTTTTCATTGAGCAAATCTCCTCCAGCTTCAAGAAGGGTGGCGTCAATGAGTCAAATGGAGAAACTGCAATGGCCTCTTTGCCTCTCTCCCCGTGGCATATGTTTCTGAATATTAAAGTGCCGTGGTTGCATAACCATTCTAAGCCAAGAGTCATGATACCAGAAATATTTCAGATATATTGCACAACTCCTGTTTCTGGGTAGGAACCATTTTTCAGACGATGAGATGAACCTAAACACAGTTAATTATACATTCCAATGGTTTCTCTTTACCCAGAATAGCTCATATTTTCCAGGGACGGCCCTGGTTTAGCCCTCCCTGTTGCTTTCCTTGCAGGTGATGGTGGTGGCTGCTGCTGTGGGGAATACCTTTTAATAATTGCTAGTGTGACTTGGTGGTGGCACATAGATCTCAGCTCCTCCTAAGTCATTGTCTTCATAACCCCAGGCTCGCCCCATTAGGACTATTACAATTACTCATTCAAGAGTTTTTTTTTCCTCCTGCAGTTTCTTCCTATTTCAAATCTCATTATAGAGTCAGTCCTCATTTTCTGCTAGAGTTAGGTTCCTGGAAATCTCTGCAAATTTAAAATTATTAGAAAACAAATCATTGATCCTATGGGATCAATGGGGTTAGGTGCAAGAGGTACCTTATCTGCCATCCGAAGAATGCTGGACTCTTCGAAGCATCCAAAGAATGCTGGAGACCCTGAGGAAACGAGCAGAGCGCAGCAAGAAGTGCCAAAAGATCTCTGAATGCTTCCAAGACCTTCCAAAGGCTGTAGGGACCTTCAGAATGGCCCCTATGACCAGTGGTGTCATCTACTCTCGCAGAGATGGAACGCTGGGCGGGACTTACGTTTGATTGGCTGCCTGCCCGTTCGCTTCCGCCGTCCTTCCTGTTCACCCAGGCACCCAGCGCGCCCCCCACCCATCCCCCCCGCGTCCATCACAGAGCTGGGCGAGCAGCGGTGGGGCACGGTGACCGAGGGCAGCCCGCGTGGCGGGGGGGGAAGGCGGTGGAACCGCACGGACCGGGCTGCCAATCAAACGTACGTCCCGCCCAGCGTTCCGTCTCCGCGGGAGTAGATGACACCACTGCCTACGACCAGCATGGACCTCTTAACTATGGCCAGCGGATGCTTCTGCCAGCCATTTTAAAGGGTTCAGTGTTGGTTGCAAGTCTGAAGCACCCTGCAGCCTTCGGAAGGCCTCTGCATAGTGGATAATGAGGACAGAGCAGTGGTGAAATTCAGCCAGTTCTCACCTATTCTGCAGAACCGGTTGCTAATTTGAGGTTGGGAGAGGGAAGAAAGGCAGCGGATGGCCCTGAAGGCTGCCCTGAAGGGCATAGAACCGGTTGTTAATTTATTGGAATCCCACCACTGGGACAGAGGTACAGATAATGAAGTAATTCTGCCCATTGCAAATAAGCGAGTTCTCAGATAGTGAGTTGCATATGAAGAGGACTAGCTGTATTTCAGGTCTAGATAATTTCATCCCAAATTCTTGGAGTGGGTTGCAAGACTTTTAAAATAACTAATAACTGAAAACATGAGATTTACAAATATCCCAAATAAATATAAGGCATATATTGGGGTGCAAGCCTGTTCATGCTTACTCAGAAGGCAGTCCCACTGTCCTCAATAAGAACATAAGGAGAGCCTGCTGGATCAGGCCAAGGATCCATCTATCTCACAAGCGTCCCACCAGATATCTCTGATGAGCACACAGACAATAAGACAGCTTTATCCTTTTGCAACTCACACGTACCTGGCACTCAGAGATGGGCTACCCTATCTCAGAGATGGGCTATCAGCGGTTGCACGCAATCATCATGACTCATAACCTGTGATGGATCTTCTTTTTATACCTCCCTTCTTCCAAGGAGCTTCCTGTCTTTTGTCTTCACAACAACCTTGCGAGGTAGGCAAGGCTGAGAGACTGTGACTGGCACAAGGTCACCCAGGAAGCTTTGAGTGGAGATTTCAACCTGGATTTTCAAGGTCTAACTCCCAAACCACTATTACACCATATGTTCCGTTTGCATTTAGATTGTGAGCCCTTTGGGGACTGGAAACCATTTACTTATATTATGCACTTAGATATGTGAGCTTGTTTACTGAAAAGTGGCCTAGAAACATTCTTCATAAAAACATTCTTCAAAACTCAGAGATGTAACAAGAGTAGAGCCTGAGGTGCACCTGACCCAGGGCGCAACACTAAGGGGGGCGCAACTTTCCTGCAAACCCCTTTAAAAATGTTTAAAAGGAACAAAGCCCCAGACAGCTTCCCCTGCTGTTACACAGCAAAACCACTGAATTTGGAGTGCTTTTCCAGGTAGTTTTCTGAGGTCCCTACTGCTTCTGCATGGGTTGCATGGGGGCCCCTGCCTCTGCCCAGGGGCGACACATACACTTCCTTGCCCCAGGCGCTTTTTTGTCTAGTTACGCCTCTGGTCATACTCACTGCCTGGAAGCAACTCTCAAAAATGTCAAAGGAAGGGTCTTTCCCAGCGGTACCTGGAGAGGCCAAGGAGTGAACCTGGGAGTTTACACTGGCAAAGCAAAGCAGATTACAGAAGTGCTGAGCTACAATACCCCATCAAAATGTGCTGACATTGTGTACAGTGACATCCATGTTTATACCTCCAAAGCATGCTTCGCTATGAAAATGAACTCTAAAGTCATGTTTCCCTTTTTCCAAGGAAGAGAGAAGCTCCTTTGAAAGGGATTATACAAAGCAAGCAAAAAGCTTAGACAGTGCATTTTGGGCATTGGAATGCATGTGTCTGTGTGCCTGGGAATTGAACTGCTAAAAAAGCCCAGGGATTAGTCTGCTAGGTGGAGCACCTAACCAGATCTGTGGTTCTGCTCAATGTGGTAGAATTTTTTTTTTTTTAAAAAAACTGGCTTTGGTGTACAGCAGGGTCGCCTTGTAGTTCCGCTGTCGCAAGACGGTTGGCATCTGATTTGTGACTCATGTCAGGGTTTCTCAACAAAAACTGTACATTTTATAAAGTCGAGAGAGAGAGAGAGAGAGAGAGAGAGAGAGAGAGAGAGAGAGAGAGAAATTATTTGCCAGATAGATCCTAGGGCCTCTCCAGTCATTACAGCATTTTGGTGTACAGTACTGCTAACAGCATCAACAGCAGCAGGCCAGACTTTGCATGAGTGATTTTTCACTTAAAAAAGAATTCATACCTAAAAATCAGCTGGAAGAAGGAACTGCCAATTTGTTTGGAACAGCAGCAGAGTTCTTTCCCTTGCATTATTCTCCCAATTGTCCCCAAATACTATCTGTTCTGCAGAGAGAAGGGAACATTGAGCTCAGTGGTAGAACACTCACCTTGCATGCCAAAGACCTCAAGTTCAACCTCCAGGTCATGCTGGGAAAGAGCCCTCCCACCCCCAAACCCTGGTGAACTACAGCAAGCTGCAGTGGCATCCCTACAGGGGGTGGTGGAACTCTTTGCAAGGAGCCTTACTTTGCCGTGGAAATCACTCCTTTCCCATGCCACTTTAGCCAATCCTCAGGGGGAAAAGTAACGTCATAGCCAGGGGTGGCATCTAAATGATTTAAGAACAGGAACTCACTTTTGATTGGCATGCGTCAGGACCCGCCCACCGGAAGTGACATCATAAGCTGGAGGCTGGCGGAGCCCAGGTCTACCTGCGGCTGGTTCCTATGGGTAGACCCTTTTGCCCCTCTAGGAATCCAGAGTAACCCTCTGAGTGCCGGCCAACCAAGAAGAAAAGCTCTTTGCAGAGGAATCGGGAGGGGGGAGGAGGGGGGAAGCACCGCGGAGTGAAGTAGGCGGAGTCAGCCCTAATTTTAACAAGTGGAACTGAGTTCCCCCACGTTCCCCCTGCATGACATCACTGGTCATAGCGCTGCTTACTGGCTACAGTGGCAAGGTAGAGGAGCGATTTACATGGGAGGGTAAGGCTCCTTGCAAAACTTAGAGCTCAGCCCCCCTATAGGGATGCCACTGGCAAGCTGGCCCATGTAGACAACACTGATGCCCATTCTTATGTAGGGTCTATGGTAGCAGATTACCAATCTGGTGCCATAAGTCCTGTTTCCGTAGTACAAATGTTGCATTGCCATCATGCACTCTGCAGCTATTGGCGCAAATGGCAGGTGGCTTTGTGCACTTTCCAGCCGATCCTCGAGGCCCACCAGAGCAGGTATGGTGCGGATAGGGCAGGGGGTGGTCTGGGCAGGTGACTGTTCAGGGGAGGATCTCAGCAGCGTATGCTGAAATGTTATGCCCCATTCCCAGCTTGGACCCAGCCCCAGACTCTCCTTGGACTTACGCCAGCTAAAGAGCAGGGAAGCCGCTTATCAGCCAGCAAGAAGACAAACGGGTGGCCAGAAAGAAGGACTAAATCCAGAAAGATCCATCTGTATGTGTGTAGTTCTTGGAAGATAGAACGTTTCTGTAAAAATTGTAAAAAACCTTCGGGTTTCTGAATAAAGTCTGCCTACGTAAAACTGCCTTGAGTTATAGTCATTAGAGAAATCTGGTGACCTAAGAAAGGCGGTATATAAATACAAGTATTATTATTATTACATTTGAGAAGACCTATTGATGGTCAAGTGGCCTACTGAGAGGTAAGCAAAAAATATTTTTCCTTGTCTCTCCCTGGCTGCCTGCTTTCCCCTCCACCACTGCATCCAGCATTCACTCTGTTGGCACTGCTGCATCTCACAAACTGGTGGGGATTAAGTCTGGGTTGATGGATTCATGATCTGACTCAATACATAGATGGGGCCAGTTGGCCACTTAGTCATCCCTTGGCTCAACCCCTTCCTGTTCTTTGCTTAACAGTTTAAAAAATAATTTTGCAAACTCTGTTTTTTTTTTGTAAAAATGTAATCCCTTCAATTGTTCTGCAAACTCTTTTTTTTTAAGGCTCCAGAAAAAGAACACTGTTTTGGTGACACTGCACAGTGACTCTAAGGCAGAGGCAGGAGAGGAAGGCTACATAGGGGTGCCGTTTGCCATGAGGAATTTATAGCTGATCCTTTGCTACTCTAACCCAGGATCATTGTATTTTGTAAAATAACAACCATGAAGGACGTTTCCTCCTCCATTCTATAGTCTTCTGCAAGGTTCAGTTATGATGCTGCCCTGCAGGATGTGGCAAAGTAGCTCAGGGTGCAGCCCACCAGCAAACTTCCCTGACCCGCCGGGCCATCACTCCAGGTGGGGGAATGGGGGACAGCTAACCTCAGTGGTGTCATTTAAATGATTTAGGAACAGGAACTCACTTTTGATTGGCACTTGTCGGGAACCCGGAACCAGCCACGGAGCCCTGTTCTGGTCCGTTCCCCCTGAATGACATCACTGGCTAACCTCCTCCTCCAGCTCTGCTGTGACCCTTTTCCCCAGTGCTCTCCTGAGCACCCAAGAAAAGGGCTCCTACTTTTCCTCCTCTGCTTGCTTCTTGTAAAGTAGCAGGTGGGGTGAGTGCTAGGAGTGGAGAGTTTCTTCTCCTACAGTCTTCCCAGCAAGGCGGGACACACACACACACCACCACCACCACCAATGGAGTTGGTGAGATGAACATGCATGTGCACACGTGCTGGCATGGCAGTGATGTTGCTGTGCACCAGCAAGGAGAACAGCAGAATCTGAGCTAGGTGAGCAGCCAATTTGCTGCCTTTGTGGGTGGTGGATTGCCTTACAGCCACTCACAAGTAAATCCCATTATAATCTGTGGGACTTACTCCCAGGTAAGTGTGCATAGGGTTACAGCCTTAGCCCTGCCCAAGCCTCCTCTGACCCCACCTTTACAACTTTGGTTTCCCCCCTCCCTGTTTTTATACTCCTGTATAAGTATTTTATTCTGATGTTATTGTAAAGATTTGTATCCCCCCCTTTGCATTTGCAGGAGCAAATAATTATAAATCTATATACCCATCGGAGAATAAGTCTGCAATCCTATATAATACACGCTTTCTTGAGAATAAGCCTCACCGAACACAGTAGGACTTACTTTTGAGTAGACATGCTTAGGATTGTGCTGTAAGTCTGATTTTTTAAAAAAGGAGGGGTTTGCAGGTAGTTAGGCTTGTCTAGGGCGTTAAATAGCCTGGCACCGACCCTGCTAACAGCACACAATACGATCCGGGCATTTCTACTCAGAAGTAAGTCCACTTTTGTCCCGTGGAGCTTACTCGCGGGATCGCGCGGTAAGCCTCGGCTTTGGTGAATCCAGGAAAGGCGGCGGCGGCAGCAGCAGCAGCAGCAGGGATCTCCGAGCCAGGGATGAGTCAGACGCAGTGGATCGCGCCTGCCAGTCGGCTTGGCGGGGTCGGGGTTGGGGCCGGGCCGGGCCTGGCTTCGTCACGCAGGCGGAGATTGAAGGCGGCGAGTGTGGATGTGGCTGCTACAAAAGCCCCACCCCGGCTGCTTCTCGCTCTTGTTCAGCCGGACTCGGGTTGTGTAGCCCCCACGCCTGCCTGCCGTCAGTGTCGTCTGCACGGTAAGTCCCAAGGCGGGGGAAGGGAGCGTGTCCGCGTCGCGGCGACTTTTCTTTCGCCGCTCTGAATCCGGTTTGACTCCGAATTAAAGTTGCGGGGGATTGACTCCGAAGGGTTAGCGTGCAGTCGCATCCAAGGAGCCTGAGCGCTTTTATTCGGAAAGTAAGCGCCGTTGTGTTCAGTAGGGCTTACTCTAGTGTAAGTGCGCCTACATCCTTTTTTGTCCAGAGATGGGGGCGGGGAGTTCGTCAAGGTGCTGCAGAAAGTTTGCTATTAAAAAGATAGTAGACTGAAGGCTGCAGTCCTAGATACACTTGCGTGACTTTAATAGGGCTTACTTATGAGTAAGTATGTCAGGCTGCCCTCTTCCTGGGTACGAGCCCCACAGAACACGGAGAGAACTTGCTGCTGGGGTCAGAAGTGTGCAGACAGGTCAGATCGACTGCCTGTCGTAGGAGAAACTTACCTGAAGTTTTTCAAACGTCTCCGTTTTCGTCCTCCACCTAAAGAGACAGTCCTTTTTAGAAGTGCCAACCAGTAGCGTTTACAGCCCGAGCCTGGAACGCAACCCTGTTTTCTACCAATGTTGCTCTAACGCATCATTGGTAGGAAATGGTTTTAAGGTCACAAGCATTGCTACAGGAGACCTGCCCAGCATCTCCTGCAGTGTTGCAGAGGATTCTGGGAAAACCTTTCTTTCAGCCATTTTTGACAACTGAAGGTTGTCGGGCTGAGTCTCTCTGGGTCTTAGCCCAGGAACATAGTAGGGCGTCTCTGCCGGTGGTGTAGAATCAACTACAACTACACAGTACATATGTGAAGGTCTTGTTTGCAAATTCACATCTCTTGCCCTTGTCTGGGGGTCACCTCCTGGGGGTCTGGATGCACCTTAGGGGTCCAGACGCACTCTGCAGAACATTCTGGCTGCTTTTGCGTTCAGGATAACTTAAGGGCCTCTTTACAGATTTGACCTTTATTATTGCCCTGCCTGTTCCTTCCATAATCTTTAGCTTAGAAAATTGTTGGGAAATGCGATTTGCAAAATACTTGCAACTAGACTCTAGAGAACTAGTTTAAAAAAAAAATCCTGTCGTAAGCAAGTGTTCGGGTGACACAAGGCTCTTCAGGGAGCCGAAGAATGTGATGTTTTTCAAACGAAGAGTTCTGCGCAACTTAAAAACCTGCTTCCTTCTGTGATGGTGGAACTATAGCTCTAGGGAAGAGAGAACTGCTTTTGATTTTAATTCTCCTGGGGGTGAACCTCTGCAGGAAAGTTCTGTAGCCATCTGTTCATGCCCTAGATGCCATGGTTAACTAACCTGCCCTCATCAGCTTATTGCCCCATGTATTTTCTGCGCATTCCCTCCCCCATGTCTAGGAAATGGGAGGGGGGGGGAGGAGCTGAGCCTCCATTCTGAGAACTTTGCTTAAAAAGATGCATTGCAGTGTGTGGGTGCAATGCAGTGGGAAGTTCTCCTGCATAAGCCCCCTTGAAAGGAAGGGGATTTCTGCAAGAGCACTGCTGTGTATTTGGTGGGTGGTTGCTTGCTAGTAAATTCCCAATGACTGATTTAAGAGATGGGAAAGGGGTGTGGAAACGCTCAAATCAGCCGTACCAAGACGTGAAAAGAGGCAGAGAAGACATCTTGATGATTAATGGCTTGTTAATTTCCCCCTTTGCTGTGCTGGCACTTGCGAGCACCAGAGCTATCGGCCCTGGCCATTAGTTGCAGTGCAGATCTTGGGTGTGGCCTCCCATCTGTCCTATTATGTCATTCTGTGCTATTTTTTTTCTTCCTTGCATGTTCCTGCAAGTTGTCTGCAAAGGCCTAGTGAGAAAGCCCCACCCGTTGCGTGGGTTTAATTTAGGCAGAAAAAAAAATATTATGGAGGATTGTAACATGTTACGTTGGGGATTTGTTGTGGAGATCTGCAGAGAAACCAATGTATTTCTTCCTTGTTGCGTGAACAGATAGTGTGATGTTGTGGCTGGACCATTGACTGGGGGCAGGGGAAGAGAATTAGGGCCTTTCTCAGCCGCAAACTGAGGATAAACTTGGGCAAGTCTCTGTCTACCCCACCTTACAGGCTTGTTGTGAAGTCTATATGGTGGATGGGTGGGTCCTCCTTGACTTTCAGCCCTGTTGTTGGGTCTCCAACCACCACACACACTAACACTGTGCTATTAAACAGATCAAAGTTACTAGCCTACAAAGGATTTGTTTTCTCAGCTTGTTCAGACTTCTGTCAAGTTTGCAGCATCCTTTGTTGCTTCTGTCTCTGTGGGAGGAAGGTGCTACAGTTTCAGTTATCCACTGATAACATGGATACAATGGATACTGGGATGCTTATTAAAAAGATAAGGGCACGTTAAACAAATCTTTTTTTTACCATGTGGCAGCAAAACCACTGATGTTCCCCTATCTTTAAAAAGGCATCATCAGTATCCACAGTGAAGTCCATAATGGAACTCCAGCAGATACTAGGCATGCTTGCACTGTTGCTATAAATGCCTTCTCACCAAGTCTAGTCCCTGATTTGGGTCAAGAACTCCATTGCTAATCCAGAACCTCTTGACTTGTGATGACCGTGTATAGCAGCTTACTGCTGATGGCCCAGCTGGTGTCAATTGCCATGAAAAATGGGTGTGGGGGCGTGCTGTGAAAGAACGGGGGGGGGGGGAAAAGCTACCACTAGCTACCGTGTGAGTAGGCTCTGTTGGCATTGAGATGTTGGCTGATCTGGACCGACCGTTTCCCTCTTCTGCAGTGCTGTTTGTTTCAAGCAGGGTTTTCCAATTCTGTGTATGTGTTTTTCGTTTTTCTTGTTGGAGTTAATGAACGTCTGCTGCTCACCCTGGCATGATCTCATTTGTTTTCTGCCCTTTGCGGGTTCTGTCGACTGCCTTTTCCTGTGGCTGCTGCTAAAAAGGAGCATCGTTTTAAACAACTCGGTGCGGTTGAGGGTGGCACAGCTTTTTGGAAGGTGCGGTTCTTCCAAGGTGTCTCTCTTGGGGCTGCTTTCTTCTTTGGCCCTCTCTCTTCCTCTTGCAGCCCAAGGCCTCCTCTGTGACCACGCCTCGCCTTATGTTGGGAGGTGGGGCAAGTGGGCTCAGGATTTCCATTCTCTCATTCGAAAGACTTCTCAAACCCAGGAACACCTTTTTTTTTTCTTGCCAGCCACAAAAGGGGACACTCCTGTGCAGGCTAGTACAACGGAGCCACACCTAGCGAGAGGTTGCCAGGAGCTATGCAACTCTCTCTCTCGCTGTAGATCTTGCTTCTGATAATTTGTTTCCCAGCCTTCCAACAGCTTGCAGTTTTCCCTCCGGCTGATTTTTAACATGGGGAGGTTGGCAGGACCGCTTCGGAACACTTTGCTACCTACCAAGCACAACAATGGCCTCCTATTCGCCATTGAAGAAAGGTAGCATCATGGGCCGTATCTCCATCAGTATGTGTGGAATTTTTAAAGTGTGAGTACAGGTCTCTGCCCCAGGGAAACTGCAGTCCCAAACCCCATCATGGACAGATATAAATGTATCTTTATCTCCCTTCAACCTCCCTCTCCCCCATTAAGGGAGGAATACGCATTCTTTCAGGAACATGAATGAAGGCTCCCTAATGGCAAGGAGCAAAGGCGTTTTACCAAAGACTTTATGGAAAAAACAAGGAGCTCAGGGCGGTGTACAGAGATTCTTATCTCTGTATGGGATTCTTATCCCTGTTATGTTGTTGTGAGACTCAGAGATAATGAGGCCCAAGGCCACCACCCATCAAGCTTTGTGGCTGAGCAGGGAATTGAACCAGGTCTGCGTCCAGTTCCTGGACCGTTAAACATCATCGTGGCTCTCAGTACAAACACTATAAGTACAAGCATTAATGACCATCCTTGCTGGCCATCCTGTCCATGTTGTGGTGAGCTGTGTCATTAGTCTAACTTGGGCGTGGCCAACCTTTAAACTTTAATGCTTCTGGACCTTTAACAATTTTGTAGAGGGAATTTCAGCAGGTGGAGCTTGTCATCTGTGAGATGAAGATCGGTTCCTGCTGAAATTCCCTCTTTGATACAACTGTTAAAGGCCCAGGAGCCCTAAAGTGGAGAGGCTGGCCATCCTTGGTCTAACCACTCCCCCCTCCTTGACATTTAACTTCAGGATAATCAGGAATTGGTATGGGGTGGTCCTGGGGCGATATGTGGGTGTCCAATGTACTGAATTGATTGTGCATCTTGGTATGGAGGAATGTCATCCGAACTCTGTTTGCCCAAAGGTTCTGTCCAAGCCTTGTGCTTTAAATATTTTTGCTCCTGGAATAAACTAGGAATTCTGGAATAATTTTTGTGCATTGTTTTTGAAGTGCCTGTTTTTAACTTTGTGGCACTAGGTATTTTTTTTTTAATTGCTATGGGTCGTAGAATGCGGAAGTTCCCATGAGGACTAGAAGTCTGTGGTCCCGCTTTAAACCGCGCAATTCCTCAACTTCTTCCCAAATCAGTTCCTAGATCTTCCATTTAAACAAAGTGAATGTAATTGTGGCTGCATAGTTTAAGATCTATGACCTCTTATCCTTGGTCAAAGATTGCTCTCCAGCAAAGATAGCTTTGCAGAAATCTTACTGCACATCCTGTCACTTCCCTCCCCCCCTGCAGTTCCTAGCCTCTGATTGGCCTCAGTGTATTACAGTGTGATGTGGCAATGCAACTAACATTCCAGCTTTAGCCGTACACGGAGGGCGTGTAAGTTGAATTGCTGGACTTAGTTCAGATTTCCGCCCCCCCCCGCCCCACCCCAACGAGCCTGGTCTGAATGTGGTTTTCATTTGGTGGTGCAGTAGTAGAGCCTTTTCAAAAATCGACTGGTGACCAGCGTGTGCGTCAAAATTAATCTAGTTTTATGACACATACTTTTGTAGCTCTGGGCTGCACTTAGAGTGCCAGGCAGCAGAATTTCCTGATTTCTGTCACGTCGTAAAAAACCACTGATTTACTGCGTGTGAGTGTAAGTCAACTCTCTGTGCTTGCTACACTCTTGCCAGTGTGCAGAAAGCGGTGTATTAAGGTTACTGGCACATCACAGCCAGGGTTCCTAGGATAGCATTAAAAGAGATCAAACAAATACATGAGACAGAAAAGGCCCTTCAAAGGATATTGGCCATAATTAATGGAATTATTTTCCAAGACAGTCTACCTCTATATCCCAGTTGCTGGGAAACAAGAGGGCTATTGGTCTGATCAAGCAGGGCTCCTCTTGTGGGAAGAATAGCAATTCTAGCAATAGTAGTAAGAATAGTAGTAGTTATGTACATGTTCGGCCACATTACATGTAAAGTTGAATTCCGTGACCTGTAGAAATTCTGCTCATTAATGAAATGTGCTTTTTTTTTTTTTTGCATAATTTGGTTTTCCCCTTATTATGGGAGGGGCCAGGAACAATACACAGGGGTGGGCTTTCAGTGTTGGACCATTCCTTCCGAGTGCTCCTCCTGCCCAGCAATCATCTCCTGTTTTCTCATCAAGCTTGGTCTTCAGAAATGGTGATAACCGCTTGAGGTCTGCATCAGATGGCCCCCCATGATCACCTGCCTCCTTTCAAGCAGTTAGAGATGTAACCCATTCCCCTGTGCTGTATTTGGATGAAATTCCGCCCCAAACTGGATGTTTGCCTGATGGGGCAGATATCCTCGGCAGAGGCGTTTCTACAGGGGTGGCAAAGCTCTAACTTTTGCAAGAAGCCTTACCCTGTCATGTAAATCCCTCCTCTCCCTTGCTGCTGTAGCCAGTAAGCAACGCCAAGATGTTGCTGTTCCCTGTGAGGATTGGCTAAAACGGTGCAGGGGAGGAGTGATTTCCACTGTAAGGTAAGGCTTCTTGCAAAACTTAGAGCTTTGCCATCCCTGTAGAAACGCCACTGATCCTCGGCATCATGCATAGTGGTTTTCTGTTGTTAGGAAGTTTGGAACATCCACCTGCCCTTCCATAGGATCTCCCTGAGCTGTAAATTGAATCTATTCATTTATGGTGTCTGAGGAAAGACATCACGGTCCAGCTCTCATTAGTCAATCTGGGGCGTTGAAGGCAAATTGAGTGGCAGGGGTTGGACTGGATGACCTTCTGGTATTCCCCAGCTTTGCAGTGGTTTTTCAGATCTACTCATGACTCGACATTTGTCATTTGAGCAGTGGCTGAGAAGGAGAGAGGTCGCATTGCTGTGTCCAATCATTGGCTTTTTGAGATTTTGTGGGATCGCGCATGCACCACTTTGCTTGGAACGTACTGCCTGTTCTTTAATAATCTTCTCCTCTGCCCTCACCAGTGGGATATGGTTAAGTGAGCCCAGTTGCAGAAAAGCTGCCTGTCAGTTGGCAGCTGAAATATTTTTCTAACCCTCTACTCTGGAATCTGGGAGTTCCGTTCTCATTCCTGATCTTCAGGAACGCAACGTTGTGGCCTGAATTCCTCCAAACTACGCCCTTCCTAAAAACGGCCTCTTGTTCCAAATGTTTCAGACCCTCCCAGGACAACAGTGTTGTTGTTCTGGCAAATGCCCCAATACTATGGAAAAACCTTGTTGGAACGGGGTGGGGAGCTGTAGTTGGCCGATGGCACTATGTCTTTTTGCTGACCAAGGTGCTTTGCTATTTCAGCCACAGTGTTTGCACTGCAGGCTCATGGCGTTGGTGCATCTGTAACAAGTTACTAGTCCACAAGTGTTTGTTGCTCACACTCGTTTGTGGCCTGAAATAACAATGTTCTAAGCAAATTTGACCAGAACACCTGCTGTTTGATTCAATTTTACAATAATCCTGCAGTCTTATGGCAATAGGAATTCCAAAATGGTGCTGCCAGAGAACTATTAGTGTGCCTAAAGAAATAAAGCTAATTTAATTTAAACCTCAGTCTGGTGTCTTCCTTGGGGGTGGTGCAAGGGTAATAGTCTACTTTAAAATGCCAGATGCAGGGGAGTGGCAGCAGGACACAAGTATCTGATTGTCTTGTGTGCTACCTGAGGCATCTAGTGGGCCACTGTGAGATACAGGAAGCTGGACTAGATGGGCCTTTGGCCTGATCCAGCAAGGCTTTTTCTTATGTTCTTGTGTTCTTAAGGGATCTTCTGAGGCTAAAATTCCCACTCACTGAGAAGGCTGCTATGTCTGTCTCTCTCTCTCTCTCTCTCTCTGATTCCTTATAGATCTTCATCTCCTCCTAACCAGTCTCTGCTGGAGGGAGCTATGTCCTGCCTCCGACCCAATCACACATTCAGTCACTCCCAATGTTGAGAATGGGCAAAGTTGCTCCATCTTGGGAGGAGGCTACCCAATGTACCTCTACATCAGTGGTGGCATCTAAATGATTTAAGAACAGGAACTCACTTTTGATTGGCACGTGTCGGGACCCGCCCACTGGAAGTGACGTCATAGCTGGAGGCTGGTGGAGCCCAGGTGTATCCGCGGCTGGTTCCTATGGGTAGACCTGGGCTCTGGAGGCTGGCCAACCAAGAAGAAAAGCTCTTTGCAGAGGAATCGGAAGGGGGGAGGGGGGAAGCACCGCGGAGTGAAGTGGGCGGAGTCAGCCCTAATTTTAACAAGTGGAACTGAGTTCCCCCACGTTCCCCCTACATGACATCATTGCTCTACATGAATTGGTACTTTGGACATGCTTCCTCCTAGTGAAGGGTTACTCCCAGACCAGTGGCTGGTGTGGGAGCACAGTTGGATGGAAACGTTCAAGAACCTGGAAAAGCAAAATGCATGCATGCAATAAAACAAATAGGTAGGATTTGCAGTGCCAGTTCAGAAATGCAGAAAGAGTGATAAAGTGCAGGTACGCCTTACTTACTCACCTGCCCAGTGGGAGGGGGGCAGGAGGAGCTACAGATAAATTCCAGGAGCTGGTTTATGCTAAAGATGGCATATAGCAAAGCAGTTCTTCTCTTTGGCAATCTTGCAGATCCCTCAAAAGCAGTGTACTGCTCAAAACAGTGTACAACAAAAAAATGCAATAAAACATTCTTATTAAGACTATTGTATAGCAGTGGTTCTCAAACGTTTTAGCACCGGGACCCACTTTTTAGAAGGTCAGTCTATTTGGGACCCACCAGAAGTGATGTCATGGCCAGAAGTGTCTTCACTGTGATGCCAGAGCCTGCTGCTTGTCTGAGAATGCAGCAATATTTTCGGTTGTTTCTCAGCCATTTTCCAATAGCAAAGTGAATCAGAAAGAATTGTCTAGGCTAAGGTCACCTGGTAAAGGGGGATTTCAACCCAAATCTTCCGGTGCCCAGATAGTGAATGCCAGTTTGCATTGCTGTAACGATAATCCAAGGTTTAACGTGACACTATCTTCTTTATTCCAGCTTCCCTGCCAAGATGTCTACGGTGCACGACATCTTGTCCAAGCTCACCCTTGAGGGGGATGTAAGTATTGCTTGACTCTCTTATCCCTCCTGATTGAATTATACCTGACACCAGGGCTTCTTAAACTGTGTGGCTCCTGAGGGCGCCCAGCAAACTCACAGGGGCACCATGGGATGTCCCCGGCCGCCTCTTCTTCCCGGCTCTCCCAGGTGCTGCGTCTTGGATTATGCAAGATCTTGTGAGAATTGCACAAGATCTTGCGTGATCCAAGATGGTGGCACCTGGGAGAGTTGGGAAGAAGAGGCTGCTACGAATGAAGGGCTCTGTGTTTTATTTGTGAATCGCTGCCTTGCACAGATCAGTTTACTCTGAGTGACGTTCTCCATCTAGAAGCGTGCAGCATCCTAGACCAGTGGGATTCAAAGTGGTGGGTTGTGACCCACCATTGGATGTGAAACAGGGCCATTCCCCTTTACGGGGCGTGGCCCAGGAATGGGTGCCCTGATGGCACCACAGCGATCGCGGTGTGGCAGGGACCCAGGGGCATGGAGACATACCTGAGGGCTTTGTGAAGCCTTCCAGAATGTCCTGGAGGCTTGCAGTCCCCTGCGCATGCCTCCCCTTTGATGCCGTGAGCTCTTTTTTGCAGTTGGAGCTCACTTCCGCTTTGCAATTGGAGCTCCTATCAAAAACCGGAAGTGAGCTCTGACTGCAAATTGGAGCTCACTGCATCAAAAGGGAGGGTCGTGTAGGGGCCCGAGGGCCTCCGGAAAGCTTCATAAAGCCCCATGGTACATTTCCATGCTCCTGGGTGTCTGTGGGGTCGTGATCACTGCAGTGCCACCCACCCACCCACCCACCCACCCACACACACACACACACACACACACACACACAGCCCCAGTCCATGTGCACTCACACAGTTAGTGGCCTCAACATCCAAGTAGGACTTTGTTCTAGACCGCTGTTCTAGACCCCTGCCTGGAGATGCTGCGGTTGGTGTCCAGGTACCCTGTCCATTTGCCCCGACGTGTGTTCATGTGAGGCTCAGTATCCACCCACAAAAGACTGCCTTCTGCATCTCTGCTCCAGTTAGTCCTCTGGGCTTGCCTTTTTCCAGCTGGAAAAAGTGTTGTGACTTGGCTGTAGAAAACCTGCTTTATATGCCGAAAGCTCCAGACTTAATCCTCTGTTTCAACATGTCTCCAGTTCTGATTAGGAGAGAAGGGAATTAAGTTATCAGATGCCTGGGAAACCTCTTTGCAGGAGACCTTCCTGGCCCTCCCAGTTCAAACGAAACCCACCCAGTGAATTTGGCATTCAGTAATAAAAGAATGCGCATTGTCTTGTGGACCTCTTTGGCCTGCCCGCTCCTCTGTCGGCACATTGAACTGTTCCACTTGACTGTTGGTTTTGGCACTTGGAATGAGCAGATCCTTCTGGAAAGCTGCGTACCGTGCCTGTGGTGGCAGCGGCCCAGGTTCTGCCTTGGCTGACTGAGGTGGGAGTGCGAGGCCTTGTTTCTGTTCCCTGTGTTTATGGCCCTTCTCCACCTGGAGGCTCGTATCGTCGAAAGAGGGCCTGACAGTGCCGCTGGCAAAACTTGTCTAGCAAGCCTGATAGGTAGAGGAATTCTTAAATATTCTTTTTTCTTTTTTTTTGCAAAGTTCTTTTTTTTTCCCCAAAGAGGAAAAGGGCAGAAAGCAATGTTCTGTGTTTTAATTTCAAAGGCTCATTTTTATAAATCATAATTACCTTGAAAGTGTACTAGGTAGGGGATAAGTAGTATAGTATCAGCAGATGCAGCCACAGTCATTATCCTTGTATTGCACCCCCAGTCCATCCCAACCAGCCTGCAGTTACTAATCTATTCGTTGTTGTTCAGTTGCTAAGTCGTGTTAGACTTTTTGCGACCCCATGGACCACAGCATGCCAGGCCTCCCTGTCCCCCACTAGCTTCCGGAGTTCGCCCAATTTCATGTTCATCGCTTCAGTGACACTATCTAACCATCTCATCCTCTGCCGCCCCCTTCTCCTTTTGCCTTCAATCTTTCCCAGCATGAGGGTCTTTTCTAAAGAGTCCTCTCTTCTCATGAGGTGGCCAAAGTACTTGAGCTTCAGCTTCAGGATTTGTCTTTCCAGGGAGCAATCAGGCTTGACTTCCTGTAGGATTGAACCGATTGGATCTCCTTGCAGTCCAGGGAACTCTCAAGAGTCTTCTCCAACACCATAATTCAAAAGCATCTATTCTTCAGCGCTCTGCCTTCCTTATGGTCCAGCTCTCACAGCCATACATTGCTACTGGGAAATACCAATCTATAGAGGTGTCTTATATTTTCCCACAGTTTTCAGGGTTTTCTTTTTTTAAAACAAACATGAGTTGTACAGAAGCAGTGATGTGTTTTATCACCAAACAATCTCACCTCTGTTGCTAGGAGAGCAAGACCCAAAGCCCTGTCCTTTTTAGTGAGCTTGCCTCCCCCAGCCTGCTCAGTTTCTGATCTTATCCTGGACACCAATACACCTGGGCTAGGTGTGTGGTTGCTTTGCCCCATAGCTCCTCAAATATCTAGAGGAATTTGGGCATGGGGTAGATGTTTGCCTGACTCGGTGCTCAAATTACTGCAATACTTCATATGTATCTTCAATTGTCACTACACATTGAGTATCCCTTCTCTGAGACTGTTGGGACCAGAATGGTTTTGGAGTGTAGATTTTTTTTTCATATTTTGGAATAATTGCATATACTTGGGAGACCTTGAGGGTGCATTAATAGGAACATGTGCACTGGGGCGGGGGTTGACTACCCACTCGGTCTGGATCACCTGATCCTGGTGACCACATGATCAGGTTGTTTTGGACAGGAGGAATGATGGTTGCAGGCTGGGCTATTTGAAAAAAAATATGATCTGTTAAGAACAACTGCAAGGGATATGCAAATATTGGGACATTGGTCATCCAGATAATCTGTTCTAGGTAGAATTTAGTATCAGTGTGGTCATGAAGTGTAAGGATCTAGTGATAATATACTGTATTCTTGGCTCAAGGGCATATGCTTTCCCTATGGAAATTATGGTGACATTTCTCATGCAAGAATGTTTTGTTGTCTGACGATGAACTCCTTAGAAAGGTGAGGTTTTAACGTGTCTTTTTTTCTCCTCCCTTTAGCATGCTCTCCCTCCAAGTGCCTACGCCACAATCAAGGCATATCCAAACTTTGATGCTGACAGAGATGCTGCAGCCCTTGAAACAGCCATCAAAACCAAAGGTAGCACGGGAGCGAAACTGACAGCTATTCTTTGCTTTGGCTTGGCTATCATTGGAAAAGGGACACTTGGCTAGATCAACATTTGGTCCGATCTAGCAGGGTGGCTGTATTTCTTGAGTTGGATGATGCCCATCTTCTTCCCCAAGCAGGCATTAAGAGGCCAAAAGACCCACACAAAATAATAATGGTTATAGACAGCGGTGTTATGCTGCCGGAACGCTGGGCGGGACATCCGGGTGATCGACAGCCCGCCCGTCGCGTTCCGGAGTGTTGCGCCGCTTGCGTAACCAATTATGCCGCCGTAAGCGGCGTAATTGGTTATGCAAACAGCGGAACACGACGGGCGGGCTGTCGATCACCCGAATGTCCCGCCCAGCGTTCCGGTAGCATAACACCGCTGGTTATAGATAGGGGTATGGTTTTTTGCTAAATTTTTGGGGGTGATATTTTTCTCCCAAAATTTCTTTAAATTAAAATAGCCAATTGTGGTGTTATGTGTTTTTATTCTACATTCTCATTCCCAGTTCTCATTTTTATTAATTTTAAATGCTTTAAAATTCATGTGATAGGTAGATGATATAGGTGATATAGTGTCAGCAGATGCAGCTACAGTATTATTTCTAATTGGAAAAGTAGTCTATTGGAATGTTTGGAAAACACCTTAAACACCAAAATGTGGTGTTTTGTGTTTTTATCCAGATATTTTAACCACCAAAAGGAAGTTGTTAATGCCCAAAAAGTGGTTTTCAACAAAAAGAAAACCACCTCTAGTTATAGATCTAGGTTGTTCCAGTGATAGTTGTGATTTGCAGTTGTGAGGTTCTCAGTGCAGTGGTTTTCAGCCACAATATCACGGCACGTCTGTGTGCCACGAATGGTCGGCAAGTGTGCTGCAGGAATTTTTTTGGGGGGTCCTTTCAAGGCCCATTGGAGGATGTGAATCCCCACTAGCACTGCATTGTGCATCGTCAGAAAAAGGCGGGTGTGTGCCTTCCTACTGCACAGTGGTTTTGGCAAGCTGCTTTTGCTATAGAGAAGGAAATGTTAGGAAACAAGCAGTTGAGCAACCAGCTGCTTTCCTGCTTCAGAACAGTGTGAGTCCTTGCTGTGGTAGAGAAGAGTTTGGTGCTACGTTCCAAAATGTGCCTTGGAGCTGAACGAGATATTATCTTGACAAACGTGTGATCCAAACTCTCTGCTTCCTAAGAACGGGGAATGTCAGGAAGGAGGTTGGCTCCAGCAGTGTGCTTGGCTCTCCTTTCATCTGCCAGTGCTAACCCCTGCAAATGTCTCCTGCAAAAGACCCCCAATACAACTCTTTGCACTGATGGGAGGATATCTGGAAGGGGAGAATTGGCAGTAGAGTGAGGGTGGAGGGTTAGGCTGCCTTAGTCACGGATTCTCCCATATTAATTCTATAAGGGACGGACAGGATCCAGCTCCTGCCCTAGCCCTCTTTAAAAACATGTGTAGAAGTATATCTGGGGATGGCTTTTTTGGTGATCAACACAGAACACTAAATAATGAGCACTTATACTGAAAATGTGACAAAACGAAATTTAGATCAAAATTTAGATCAAAAGCATTGCTTTTGCTTATTTTTGACACAATTTTGAGGAATCCACAAATAGTTTTCAGTAAGGGATCAGGAGGAGGAGTGGCAGAAACAGCAGGAATCTTGCTTAAACTAAGAATGTGCACATTCGTTGTTCACAATGCACGCTTGGGCGACTTTAATGGATTGTGGAAGTAGTAAGTAGCAGTTTCTTGGCGCTCCAAGCAGCAATCGGAGTGCAGCTTGGGAACATTTGAGCAGGTTATTTTGGGCTGGGGTGTTTGTGCCGGTAATTACTTGCCTTTGTAGGGCCATTCACCCTTATTTATTGTGCTGTTTGTACAAGTTGCAATAAAAATTTGGATACAACCACGTAACACCACAATTTGCTATTTTAATCAAGAAATTTTGGGGAAAAAAATCACCAAAACCCCCCCACCTCTAAGTACATCCCATTTTAAACCAATATAATGTACTAATGTGGTAGTACATTGGTGCCCTTGCAGACACTGGGCACAATGGATAGTAGCTTCTGTTATTGGGCATGTCTTGTCTAATTTAGGATTCTGACCGTTTTTCCACCAATTTTTGTTTCTTCCTCCTTTCCCATGCACGTAAGAGGCAGCTAAATTTGGTGTTGCACCCCAGAGCTTAGCCTGTTGCATTGCAGCCCTGCGTGGCTTGAACTGGATGGACAGGCTTAGTTGTGTTCAACTGATTGTTCTTCCCTTGCCATGACCAAAAGGAGAGACCCGTGAGACATCAGAATTCATTAGACTGAAACTGGAAGCGCAGTTGTGACTTTCGGCTTTTGCTTTGTGAAGGATTATGGATGTAGCTGGAAACTTTGTGGAGGGTGGTGAGAAACTTGCGCACGTGTCTGTACTTGTTCCTTGTAACTGGGAACAAAAGCCTGGAGGGGTTCAACATTTGGTATTTTTAATGCCTTCCTGGCATTCTCAGGAAGCCACTCCCTGAAACCTACAAAAAAAAGTTGATGCAGTAAGTCTGTTGCTGAGGCATTATCTCATACATTTAAGTGCACAAACTATTATTGTGGCAGACTCATGTTTCAATTTTATTTGGGGAACAATCATTCTAGTCCTTATGGTTATAGATGAAAAAGTTATCCTGACCCCAGCAATGCACCCATACTCCTCCCTATGTATTTTCACCTCCATTTTCTTCTGTCCCACTAAATCTGCTTAATAGTTGTGAATTTGGTTTTAGAATTCCAATATTGTTGCAGAGTGTATGCACGTGGTTTTTCCTTGCAAGATGTCAGACTCGAATATAATCCATGTTCTCCCTCCAAAGTAGAAAACCACTATTGTGCAATTGAAAAGGAGAGAATGCAATTGCAGAGAGTTACCAAAAGGGGGGGGGTGAGCCCACAAGTCATGAAGCTTTGCCCCCTACATTAGCAAAAGACAAAGCTCTTAAACGTCACAGTGTGTTAGCCATTTTATTTTCACTTAGAACATAGAGCAGAACTATGGGATGTGGTGGCGCTGCGGGTTAAACCGCTGTTGCTGGACTTTCTGACCGGAAGATTGGGAGTTTGAGACCACGTGACGGAGTGAGCTCCCATCGCTTGTCCCGGCTCCTGCCAACCTAGCAGTTCGAAAGCACATAAAAAATGCAAGTAGATAAATAGCTACCACTTTGGTGGGAAGATAATGGCGTTCCATGCACTATGACATAAAATCATGCTGGCCACATGACCACAGAAGCTTGTCCTTGGACAAACGCTGGTTCTATAGGCTTAGAAACAGAGATGAGCACCGCCCCCTACAGTCGGTCACGACTAGACCATTCGGTCGTGGGGAAACCTTTACCTTTATAGTAGCCCCTCCTTGGAAACTCCTTTTGTCTGACACCATTTCTCATGTTGCCTCCAAAGGCCCAGTTGCCCTTGTGATAATCAAAACTCATGGACCTAGGAAGCTAATAAAATGAAGGGAATGCTTGCAGCCCAGCAAGAATGCCCACAAAATTGGGCAGCGCTTTGCAACTTGGGAATTGGAAAAACCCACAGTGAATCCTCCTCCTTTTTACATGCGCACAAGAATGTTTCTCTAATGAACAGCTCATGGCCCCACCTATGTCTCAGCAGCTCTGAGTCAGCATCCTGCTTCTGGTATCTTCTTGTTCTGAAATGCAGATGAAAAGCTTCTTTTTGGCACAAGCTTTCAGAGCAATGAAACTCAGTGTTCCTTCTTGTGGATTTGGATTCTGTATGGCTTTTCCAACCCCCTTTCCTGTATTATATCCCTCTTTCACCCGGTAGCCTGTTGCTTAAACCACTTTCCCATCCTAGTTGGATTTTTCAGTTGGATGATTGAAATGGGACACACTGAACACGACTTTCCCCTGTCTACCAATGGGGTGGATTTGCAAGGGGTTAGTGACTTGTTCACACATGCTGTGATTTATGTATCGTGTATGTTTTACGATATGATTTGGATTGGCGTGCGTGGTACTTTACAAAGTAGAAGAGGACAGCTCTCCATCCCAAAGGCCTTACAATCTAATATTTGCTTAGACTCGGGGGAGGCAACAAAGGAAATGGAAGGCGGCGTAAAATGGGAAGGCTCTGCAGTGATTTTCAGTTCAATGTATTTGGGCCGGGGGCCAAACTGTACATTAGCTAGAACATGTCATTTGAGAAATGTGCTTATGTCTGCTGGTATCCCTTTTACTGGAAGGCAGTGGGAAGGGGTGCACATAGCACATTCAGCCAGTAGTGTTTTTTTTTGGGGGGGGGTAACCCTTTTTCCTGGTACAGTTTTCCCCCTGGAAATTACCTGCTCCCCCAAGTTCAGGTTGGCTCCCAAAGTGGCTAACAGCTGCTGATGGAACAAGCCCCTCTCTGTGAGGTTTGGCTATTGCCCTTTAAAGCCATCAATGGGTCAAAATAGAGGCTGCTGTAAGCACATGATTAGCAATAATGTGCTTTTAAATAGCACTGAATAGCAGCTGGGTCAGGCCCATTTTGTGAGGATGGTTAACCCTCTGCTCTGGACTGGTCCTGAACGGGAATAGCTCCCCTTTGGCTGCTATTTTCCTGGGGGAGAAAAGCTGAGTTGATCATAATGGGAGCTTTCTTCCATGGGGGATCTGCACTATACCATGGCAAGGGCAGAGAGTCAAGCCCCTCTTCCTCTCTCCCCCCCCCGCCATTCCGTGGTCCCAATCTCAAGGGAGCCCAGCTCAGCATTTTCTAAATAAAATCAAGCAGGTTTGTCCTGCGTTCAAGTAACTACTCTCTTTACGCTAGAGACTAGCAGTGTTGCTTCTGACAGTGAGTTCCAAATACTGGTTGTGGAGAGGAGAGAAATGTATGTCTT
Organism: Lerista edwardsae; assembly: GCA_029204185.1. NCBI lineage: Eukaryota > Metazoa > Chordata > Lepidosauria > Squamata > Scincidae > Lerista > Lerista edwardsae. Next base: position 12,390,604 of record JAJKFI010000020.1, on the reverse strand, counting down.
TGAGGTGATGACCTCAGTATGCAGAGGTGGTGCTGCAATGTTCTGGTCGGGGTTATGCTGCAGGATTGTGGAGCCGGCCTGCAGTCATTGGGCAATCTTCATGGCCATGCAGAGCTTCAAATCCAACCACTCTGCCACACTGCCTATCCCCATTGCTCCTCCTAAAGACCGAGTCATTTGTTTTTCTGCCATTGGCATGAAATACTTCTGAAGCAGCAGAAATGTTTCTGGATTGTGCGGTCCCAAGTGTTGGCTGGCGTCTGCGTCACACTCCTGAGCCTCTGTAAATCCTGCAGCTGAAAAGCAACACCAGGAAATACCCACTAATGAGTAAGGGCTTCCCCAAGGGACTTTTGGTGTCCTGAGGCAGTCAACCCCAGCTGGCATTCCCATGCCCTTGCCTTGTTAACAAATGACGTCCACACCAAAGTAGCCCTGCAGGGCTGTCTTATGACCTCCCAGCAGTTGAGATGCCAAATTCTGTCCCCACCCACTTATCCAGCAGTGAATCAGCCACCAACGCCACTGCTTTAAAAGGGAGGAAGTGTGAAGGAGAGGATAACCCTCCCCTATCTCTCCTCCGCACTTCCTCTCTTGCTTCCTTTTCAGGTCCCTGGTTGTGGGGGAGTAGTGAAGGTGGGTCTCCTTGCTACCAGTCTGCCTCCAGAGGCGACACCCTCAGTTGGCTTCATAGATGAGCACCCCTACCCCACCCCCATACAGCACCACTGAAATGAATAGCAGGTAATTAACCTGTGGCACTCCTTGCCACAGGAGGTGGTGATGGCATCTGGCCTAGATGCCTTTAAAAGGGGATTGGACAGATTTCTGGAAGAAAAGTCCATTGTGGGCTATAGGCCATGATGGGTTGTGCAACCTCCTTGCATTAGTAGTAGGCTACTTCAGAGTGCAGGGTGCAAGGGAGTGGCAACAGGATGCAAGCATCTTGTTGTCTCATGCCTCCCTGGGGCACCTGGTGGGGCCGCTGTGAGATACAGGAAGCTGGACTAGATGGGCCTTTGACCTGATCCAGCAGGGCTCTTCTTATGTTCTTATGAATAGAATCTGCCTACTTAGTGGGTGTCGGCTACAGATCTGTTGTTTGGTTGGATATGCTTTTGTATGTATTAGCCTTATTTTTTAAGAGGTAAATAAGCAAAGCCAACGTTTTTAAAACGGGTTTTGGAAAAATGTCTGAAGAAACAGGTGGAACACTTTTGACATCTCTCTTTTGGAGAAACGTGCCAAGGCAGGAACATGGCGCTGGTCTCCAAACCGCCTGAGAAGTTCCCTTCCTGGCCTTGCTCAGAGTCCCAGTGAATTATTTTTAGTTTTTTTTTATTTTCACAAAAAACTATTTAAAGAAGGTAAATCAATTGGTGCTAAAGAAAAAGCTGATGCAAAGGAAACTACCCCAAGAGCGTCTGCCCAGACCGACATCCATTAATTGTCGTCTCGTAGTCTGCGTAGCTGGCTGGTGTAACTGGCTGGATTCTTCTTTCATAGGCCTCATCCCCCCACCTTTCCTCCCCTTGGCTCGTATGTGTTGGTAGGCTATTTTTGTGGGTAAATAGTTCAGAGAACATACACACATCATGATTCTTGCAAGCTAGACATTTTTTGTCAAGCAGGTGACTTGCTGGTCTAGCATTGTTCACTGACCTGTACAAAGCACAGCTGCTTAGTGGAATTTTGTGTGTTAATACCTGTTTTGGAAGAGAAAGAAGAGATTGCACACTAGCCCCAAATGAGGTAGCTGTCCCACGTTTTGGGGTGCTATTAAAAGCAGCAGCACGACTTGGCCCCATGGGCCTAATCCACCAGCAAGTTATCTTGCAGCAGGCCTGTTGGAATGAATGGAGCTCTGCAAGGATACAGGGTGCAATCTTAACCTGGAGGTAGGCCAGCAATTTTTGCCAGCACAAGGGGCACCGTGAAGTATGTTGGGACCACTCTCGGAGTCAGAGAGGCCAGCACACAGACATGCACCATCTTCCCTGACCCCCTAGAGTGGTCCAAATGTGCTTTACGGTGGTCTTTATGCTGGCCAAACTTTGCTGGCCTAACTGTGCCCGCCTAACTCCAGGTTAGGATTGCGCCCACAGTCTCTGTGTTTATTGGTTGGACAGCAGAGTGCCAGTTGATAGTGGTTGTAGTGGTGAGAGCTGATGTCATGGAATAGGTAAGAGAATTGGGAGGTGTGAATTGGGATTGCCCTGGTTTTAGTCTTGCCTCTCCCATGAATTCATCAGGTGAGGAAATCACTTCTTCCTTTTTTGCCTTGGCTGCAATATGGGGGATAATATTGACTGGCTTTAGACATGTGCAAGACTTTACACACTCAAAGCACCATGCAAATGCTGAGTAGTATCAAGAGTTGTTGCCTTCAATTGGGGAGACTCGAGCTTCAAATCACCAAGAAGCTGACTGGGTGGTTGTGGGCCAGTCATTCTCTTTCAGCCCAAAACATCTCATAATAACCCTGTGAGATGAGGCTAAAATAAAAGGGGGAAAAATGTGCATCACTGCAAGTTCCTTGGTAAAACACATTTTCCAGCTCAAAAATATCTGAGGGCAGCTCAGAGGAACTTGGACTCTCAGATTGAGATTCAGCCTCGGCGTTGATGCAAGAGAGCTAAGATCTCAACTAGAAGGCTGTCAATTACACTTCGTATCCCGCAGAAGGGATGTGCCACCAAGTTTATGGTCCAGCATGCAGAATATGCAGCTGTCGTCCGCTTAGTCTTCTGCTTAGTCAGCTTCTGCCCTGAATGGCACCTGTTCATCAAGGTCTAAAGTTCTCTTGGCAAGAATAGGCTCCGTTCAGCATTCCCAAAGAACAGTTCTCTGAATAGAAGGCTTGGACAAAGGTCTTCCCCAGCCTTGCTACCTGAGATCTTTTTACCTGGACACACCAGAGATTGAACCTGGGGCCTTTGGCATACAAAGCATGATCTTTGCTGCATTCCCCCTTGTAACAACGTCCAAGGGAGTAGCTGTGTTAGTCTGACTCCACCTTAAGTACAGATGTGTGAATTGTGTTCAGATGGTTTTCTTAATGCCTGGCCAGCCTGCAGAGATAGAAGATGTGCGTGCTAATGCTGCATGCATGGTCCCAGCCCTTTCCTTCCCTCCTGCAGGGTTTCAGGGCACCGTCTTTAACTGCATGGGGAAACAATTCCTTCCAGTGATGATTTTTTTTCCCTGTAAGGCAGTGCTTCCCAAACTGTGGGTCATGACCCAATTTTTGGTGGTTTGCAAAACTGACAGCGTAGATATGCATCAGGGGTTAAACAACCAGCTACTTGGATGGGAGCACTGCTGCCCAATCACTATCTTAGCCACAGGAGCTTGAGTGGTTGATAAAGTGGATCTTCCTTAAGGTGGGTCCCGATGCAAAAAAGTTGGGGAACTACTGTTTTAGTGTATGGCCAGTGGGGCACATGCCCTGGACACCACTTGAAGGGGGTGCCCTGCTAGAGCCACTGCCTCTTTTTTTGGATCTTCTCCTCACCTGGAATGGCTTCGATGGTGACCGGAAGGGGCTTCCTACACAGTGCATTGAGGCATCTGCAGTACTTACCGTGCCACCCCTCTCTGTAGCTAAGCTGTTGGATGGCTCCAAGATCTGACTCTGCAGAAAGCAGCTTCTTTGAAGCGGCCTCACCCTGCTTCTAGGAGCTGGGTTGATGGCTCTGTCATGGCCTTGAGGAAAGCTGTCGGCCTCCCTGCAATTAGGGCATAAAATATTATTATAAGGATATAATAATTCCGTATAAACTAGTCCAGTTCCTGCAATCTGTATCAAAGGCTCGCCTCCAGGTGTTCCTGCTTTCAAGGATTAGATGGGTGGTGACCAGAAAAAGTACCTTCTCAATGGTGGCTCCCCATCCTTTTCCATGCCGGATGAAAGACCTTTTCTTCTTTAAGGCTTTTAACTAAATTTTATGTCTGCTGATCTGTTTATATTCCTGTGCTGTTCTGTTGATTTGTTTGACTGTTGCTCCCACAGCTCTATCGCTGTGCTGTGTTAAGTTTTGAGTAGGCTTCTCGTGTTATGCTGCTTTTGTGGGCTGGTCTTGAGATTGGTTTGAAGCTGGGGAGAAAATAGTGAGGGAAGCACTGAAATCTTTTGGAATAAAGGCAATACATTCTAGCAGGATTACCAGGAGAAAATAGGCAAAGCACTGTGGACATCTAGCATGTTCCATAGTTGAATATTATTGGTGTTGCTATTCCTTTTTCAGACACTTTGAGACTTTAGCAGGGCTGTCTTATCCGTGAGGCTGACTCACAGTTGCCTTGGGTAGTAGGCAACGGGGGTGGGGAGCCTCCCACCAGCCTGTCTGCTTCCTCCCAATTCATAGATTTGAACAGGAAGAAGACGTTTTGAGACACTCTAGGCAACCACACTCTTCTCCTCTACATTTAATCTGCCTGCTCTGCCTGCTTTTCCTTCTTGAATTTCAGGAGCCAGACTTGGCAGAGGCTGCAGCTAATGTGCTGCCATGCAGGGAAGTGACATTAGAGGCAGAGATATTTGATGCGTCATCTTTAGCTGCAGGAGGTCTTGGGCTGAACATTTGATGAATGTTTCTAAAGCTGGTGAAGATGTTTTTCGCTTATCTATTGCCCTTCCTGTGTCTGTTTGCAGGTGTCGATGAGGTGACCATTGTCAACATCCTGACAAACCGCAGCAATGAACAGAGACAGGACATCGCATTTGCCTACCAGAGGAGAACCAAAAAGGTACCGGCGAAGTTGCCAAGTGACTCTCTCTACTGCAGGTGTCGGCAATCTTTTCGGGCAAATGGGCCAGACATTCAGCAATGACATAATTCCCAAACTTCCAGGTTGCCCAGCTCCTAGAAGCAGCTGCATGGAGTTTGGCTTGGCAGGCAAAGCTACCTACCTGTTTGCTGCACACCAGACAGCATGGTGGAGCCACATGTCCAGGCTCAAGAAGTTCCTGTGCTAAATAGTACCTCCATGTACTGAAGCAGTAAACCAGTTAGTGAGGACAAACCACAGGGAAGGGTTGTGCCTTCCTACCCTTTTGTAGACGTCCTGAAGGCATGATGAGACTTCCTTATCATGGTTGACAAGTATAGATCGACCCATCCACCTCCGTAAATTTATCTTGCCTTCTTTGAAAGGTGTCTAGTGGCTGTTGTCACCGCATCTTGTGGCAGTACATGCCATAAATTACACAGCACATTCCCATACATATATTTTTGGAAGTCCCACTGAGTTCAATGGGACTAACTCCCAGGTAAGTGTTTATGAGATACCCATGTTTATGCTTCAGCCACTTGATCATTCCATTTCTGCACCCCTTCCAGATCTCTTCCATTCCTTTCTTCATCAGACCTGGCTATCTAATGATTAGGCTAGACATGGCAAGAATTTCCTAACTGTAAGAGCATTCTGGTCTTGGAGCAGTCTGCCTTATGCAGTAGTGGGCTCTCCTCACTGCAGGTTTTCCAGGCTGGAAGGTCGCTTGTCAGGGATGCTGCAGCAGTTGTCTGCCCGAGTAAAGTGTTTGTCTAGATTATCTCCATCGGCCCTTCCAGCTCTAAACATTCTATAATTCTTATTGTGATTGTAGTTCCTTTTTCAGCATTCAGAGAGTATATCATACCTTATCAGTGCAATAATATGCAAGTTTACTCAGAAGTAAGTCCCATTGTGTTTGAGGCTTACTCTCAGGAAAGTGTGTTTAGGACTGCAGCATCCCTCGGTGATGCTTACAACAGCCTTGTATGGTGAGTCAATATTATCCCCATGTTGCATTTTGGGGGGGGGGGGTTGCATGAAGCCCCTCTCCCTTGTAAGATTTGAACAGGGAATGTTCTGCCTTAGGGCTCACTTTTGATCCCCCGTGCTGAATCGGCTCGATCACCCTCAGAACCCTTAGGCTTTTCTTGGAACTGGAAGAACAGAGACTGCAGAGGGGGAGACAGAAGGCTGTCTGTTTGAATTCAGAAAGGTCTGCCATCAGTTCAGCTGTGAATCGAGCTGGAACTGAATAATACCCTGATCTTCCAGTTAAGTTCTTGCCAGACATTAGCCTGTCAGGATGATCCTGAATGCCCTCAGATGGATGAAAAGAAGCTCATAAAAATATGTATAGCTGGCTATAAGCAAGTACAGCAGAAGGAAGAGCCTTGCTTAAGAGGAAGGAGGAAATGTTCACTTGCAAGAGTTTTAAAGATCTAGTAACTGAAGGTTTACGCTGCATAAGAGAAGAGAAAACTCGCGTAGCTTTCAGTTATAGCAGTGTTTCCCAAATTGTGGGTTAGGACACACCAGCGTGCCAACAAACAGATGGTTGGTGAGTTGTGAAACTGACAAACTCATAGTTGACAAAGAAAATGTATTGAACCCTGTGGAAAGTGAGCCACATGCTCAAATTTACTTGCAATTAGGCAACTGTGCCTCGGTCCATTTCCAAGGGCAGGCTGAGAGGAACACAATGCCACAAGAATGGTCCTGATCCAATGAATGCAGACCACAGGTCATAGCAAATGCTATGATTTTTGGCTTAAAACATGCCCTCGACTTATCCATGAGTGACTTATACATGAGTATATGTGTTAATTTGTGGAATGCCTTACTGCAGGAGGTGGTGATGGTGTGTGGCCTATGTGTCTTTAAAAGGGGATTGGACAGATTTCTGGAGGAAAAGCCCATTGCATTCTATCAGCCATGATGGGTGGTGCAACCTCCTTAATTTAGAGGTAGTCTACCTTGGAATGCCAGATACAGGGGAGTGGCAACAAGATGCAGCTATCTTGTTATCTTGTGTGCTCTCTGAGGCGTCCAGTGGGCCACTGTGAGATACAGGAAGCTCGACTAGATCCAGCAGGGCTCTTCTTATGGCCACCAGAATTGTCCATACGATGAATGTGGAGCTCAACAAATGCTCCAGAAGGTGGTTCCCCCTCCAAAGTAAAAAGAATAAACAGAAGCTTGAGCTGCTGGTAAAGTTTTTTCGGTTGCATAAAGCTAGGTGGGTCCTGACTAACAGCGCAATCCTAGTGTGCCCCTTGCGTTGACTCGGTGTCATCGCAGCACCTCTGCGTCAGCGCTCCATCTTGCAGCGTCAGCTTCAGATCGTCGACGGAGAGCGGTCTGCACAAGGGATCTTCTGTCTCGTATCGGGAGGGGGTTAGGCGGGACCTGGGCGGGCTTGGGAGGTGGCCAGTGATGTCATTCAGGGGGAACGGACCAGAATGGGCGTTCCGGATCCTAACGGGCTCCATGGCTGGTTCCGGGTTCCCAACAAGTGCCAACCAAAAGGGAGTTCCTGTTCCTAAATCATTTGAATGACACCACTGGAGGTGGCTATACGGCCACATTCTAAGCCCATCAAGGAGGCCATGCGGCCCCAAATTGGGCTGCGCGGTCTCCTTGGATCTGCGCCTGCTCTTTAGCGGAGGAGCACATATCTCCCTTGCCTAGGGGAAGCTCCAGCCCGTCCTAAGCAGCTCTGGGTATGGCGCTGGCCCATCGGACTTGCCAGTTTGGCACTGCTTAGGATTGCACCCTAAGTGCTGTTTTAAAAAGTGGGTTCTGGTGCTAAAAAGTTTGAGAACCACTGATCTTCATGATATTTTACAAAATTGCCTTCCGTATCATCTGCATTGCAAGGTTTGTGATGCTTGCTTCAGTTCTTGAGCTGTCATTTTCTTTCATGCCTCCCCCTAGTCAGAATAAACCCTCCAGTTAAGGCAGGGTGATTACATGCCAATGGATTGCAAGAACAGTGGAAAGTGTGACAGCCAGCTATCCAGTTCCACTGTGGAAAAGCATGAGTCAGTAGTAGAGGAGCAGGAAATGGACGCATGAATTGACTTCCCTGGATGGGTTCCCCACAGAAAATTATTTCCAGTTGATTTTCTTGGAGTCAGCACTGATAGTGAAGGCACATTGTTCGAGGCTAAAGCCAGAAGTTGGTTGCATTGGATCTGTGGAAAACTTTGGTTTCAATGCAGTTTGAACCGAGTTTATACGTACTGCGTTTACAAATCGCTCCTCAATGAATGAAGCCCCTTATTTGAGTCCAGTAAATAGGAAGGAAAGCAGAACTGTGTTGGTAACAATATTTTTATTGCATGTAAAAAGAGTCTGCAGAATAAGACCACACATCTATGTCCAGCATCCCATCAGAGCAGTGGCCATTCATATTTTTGGGGGGAGCTCCCAAGCAAGGCTTGAAGGCAACAGTCCTCTCCCTTGTTTTTAGTATGTGCCATTCAAAAGTAGACTGCTCTTGTACATGGAAGTTCCACCTAGCCATCATGGCCAACATCCAGTGATAGACTTTCATGAATTTTTTTGTAACTCCCTTTTAAAGCCATAAAAGTTAGTGGCTATCATAGTATCTTCTTTAAGGGTGCAATCCTAACTTGGAGTTAGACACAGGCCAATAAAGTTTGGCTGGCACAAGGGCCACCATAAAGCACGTTTGGACCACTCTGAGTCAGGGAGGATGGCACACATCTGTGTGCTGGCCTCTCTGTCTCCGAGAGTGGTCCAAACATACTTTATGGTGTTCTTTGTGCCGGCCAAACTTCGCTGGCCTAACTGTTGGCCTAACTCCCGGTTAGGATCGGGCCCTAAGTTCAGTTGCTCACATGATGTATTTTTTCTTGTCTGCCTTGAATCTGCACGACACCCACCCACATACCCACACCCCTAGTCCTATGAGAAAAGTCAACATCCATGTCCTTGCCCCACTGTGATTTTTTTCCCTAAGATTCCTCTGGAAAGATTTAGGCATCTTTCTCAAAAAATGTGTCGATAACACTATTACCCACTCTTTTATAACTTTATGTGTATGAAATCAGTTTTGGTGCTGAAAAGCACTTGTTCACTTACACCTGGTGGTTATGCAAAAAAAAAAAAGTTGCTTGTTTTAATTTGTGAAGTGTTGCGTGAACAGCAGTATATAGATGTGTAGTAATAAAAAAAGAATTGGCTGGCTTGGAGTACGCCGAATGATCCAATTATTTTATTTGATTAAAAGTGTTTGTTGATTGCAGAATGAAAGGCAAAGGCTTATAATTGCTCAGTAATGGATAATGTGCCTTGCATGCCAAAGGTCTTGGGTTCAGTTTTTGTGATCTCCAGTTTTAAAAAAGGATCGTGTAGCAGGTGGTAGGAAAGGCCCTGAGACCCTGGAGCTGAGCTAGCTGGGCCAATGGTCTGACTCTAAGGCATCTTCATGTTAATATGGGTTTTTTCCCCCCATCTCTTGGACACAAAACCAACAGAATGAAAGGCTGAGCCGCGTGACATTTCTGGAGCTCCGAGATGTGTCTCAACTGTAGTGTTTCTCCCTCCCCTCTTCAGGAACTCCCTGCAGCTCTGAAGTCTGCTCTGTCTGGGCACCTGGAGAACGTTATGTTGGGCCTGTTGAAGACGCCCGCTCAGTACGATGCTTCTGAATTGAAAGCATCCATGAAGGTGAGTGACAATGGGGGGCCCTGGAAGCTGTGATTTCTGTGCTGGGTTCCATTGCTGGAAACGAAAGGCTTTCTGCTTGCCTCACTTCTCAAAGTGAGGCTCCAGCCAAAGCTGTTTTATCTGTGAGCCTGACTGAGATGGTCCAGTCGCGGACCTACCATTGGGTGGGGGGGGGCAAGGGCCCCCAGGCATGGAGCTCCTGGGGCAGGTGGAAGGCTGCAAGGAGGTGCCTCGCTGCTTGAAGAGGCCCACGGTTTCAGCCCTCCCTCTCTTGGCCTTGAACTGCTCTGCATTGAGCCTGGCATGCTGGGAGGGCATGTCAGTGGTCGGGGAGGGGTTGGAGAGCTGGCACTACGGGTGCAGAATGGGGGCAGAGCATTGGCTGGGCGCACCCCTGAGATGGCCGCCTCAAGGCAGATTGGCCCTGCCTGCCTTCAGTGCTGCCTCACCCCTTCTCGTTGCCTGGATGCAACAAATTGAGCCAAAAAGAGAGTATAGAGGAGAGTGACTTGGAGAATTTTGCAAAAACCATTCTAGAAGCGAGGCAGAGAACATGCTCAATTTCTTTAAAAATTTGAGTGTTTTCTACCTTGTAAGCCACAGTGCTTCAGGTGACCAATTCATTGTGTTTTGTTCAGCCGCATGGCAGAGGCCAGGCATGGCTTTGTATATGCCTCAACCTCCCTGTGGGTGTGGTGGCGCTGCGGGTTAAACTGCCGAGCTGTTGACCGGAAGGTTGGCAGTTCGAGACCACGCAATGGGGTGAGCTCCTGTTGCTTGTCCCAGCTCCTGCCAACCTAGCAGTTCGAAAGCACCTAAATGCAAGTAGATAAATAGGTACCACTTCGGTGGGAAGGGAACGGCGCTCCGTGCGCCTAGGTGTATAGTCTTGCAGGCCACATGACCACGGAAACGTGTCCTTGGACAAATGCCGGCTCTTCAGCTTAAAAACGGAAATGAGCACCGCCCCCTACAGTCAGTCATGACTAAACCATTCGGTCGTGGGGAAACCTTTACCTTGACATTTTTAAATCTGCTTTGCACTCTTCATTGTAATATGGTAGGCAGGGTGTAGTTTGTTCTTTTTGTATAATCCAATGCTGCTCTCTGCTGTCTTAACTGAGTACTGCCATCAGACATGGAGCTTACTGAAGGGTTTCATGCTGTGGCTTTTCATCCTCCAATCCAGAAAACTTACATCTTCGTAGTTGGAAAGAATGATTGCAAGCCTCACACTCTGCATGTAGCAGTGCAGTAACCCTCTTGTAACCCTCGGTGCAGTATAGTTTTACTCAGAGGCGGTCTGGGCCGGGAGCGTGCCCCATGGCAAGGCGACGGAACCGCTCCCCCGGCACATCACCCCGCCCCCGTGCGTCTCCCCGCCACGCGTTCCTGCGCCCGGAAGAGCTCCTTGTGGGAGTGTGCGGGGAGGGGGGGGGGGGGGGCCCCCGGCCCAAAAAGTGCCCAGACTCCGCGCAATGGTGCCCCCCCGGTGCCCATGCAGCTTGCCATCCCTGCACCCCCCTGGATCCGCGACTGGTTTTACTCCAATGTTGCTGGCCTAGCTCACATGCTTCCTGGGCTGGCTGTCCTCTTTTGTATGGGGCAGGGGTGAGGTTTTTGCCCCATTCACATAACACCACGTGGGAGTGGCATGCTCCTTGCCAAGGGTGGTAAGCCCAATACATGCAGGCACATCCTGTGCCTTCTTTGAATTAAATGATTTGGGTGAACTTGGCGGCAGTTCACGCTACTGTGAGTCCAGATGGTACACCTTTGTCGCATGTTAGATTTTTGGACTCTGCTGAAACTACCCCCTCCCCTGCCTTGTCCCCCCCCCCCAATTTCACTGCAGATGATAAAATGTCAGGTGATAAGATGGATAAGAGTCTGGGTCCGCGCTAGCAGCACGGTATTCCTCAGAGTGGCAGATGGTGGCTGCCGTATTATTCCCCTTAAAATCCCTTGGGGACCAAGCTTTACTATGTCTTTATCCACAGGGGATTGCAGGAGTGGGGACCCCTTTTCCACTTTCCCCAAACCACCACCTCCTACACATGTACACAGAAACCTATAGTAGTAATGTGTGCAGGTTTGGGGCTGGGAACCGCCCCACTTCTAAGATCTATAGCACTTCTACCCTTCTAGGACAGCTTGGGAGTGTGGGAAAAGAAAACAGTGTCCCTTTTCCATCTTCCTGAAACCTCCAGTTCCCTGCAAGTCTCCACAATGGTCCTCCTCTTCCAGGCTGGCTGGAATTACTTTTAGGAGGGGGGAGACTACACTGTATCATTCTGGGTGCAGATTCCTACTTAGTGAATCCTATAGCCCAAAGTGGCATTTCCCCCCCCCCCCTTTTTGAACAAGGCAAATCAGGAAAGAGACCAATTCTGATGCTGCCCTGAGCCAGCACAAGTCCCCTGTGTCGGCTCCTCAGTGTCATGGATGTGCTGTAAAGCACATTTGCGGCCATTTGGTGTGCACTGGGTCAGCTGCGCCCGGACCTGTGCCGGGACAAGGTGAGTTTGTGCTGGCTTGGGCAGGCGGGGATGGGTGGCGGGAGGGTGGAGTGGTGGCAGTTTTGAGCAGGGAGAAGGGAGGGGAGGGCTGTTCCGGGATTGGTTCCGGGAGGGGGTGGGACAAGCCTGGGGGACTTAGGCCAGATCCTAACTGGACAGCATTACATGGGCCACTTGGATTTGCGCCCGCAGGAGTAGATCTGACTAGCCCCAGAGGGGGGGCTTGCGCATGACACAGCATCAGGGGAATAAAATCTCCTTAGTGTTGTGCTCCAGCCTGCTCCTGGCCAGCACTGAATACAGCATAGGCTACTTGGCCTGTCTGTTCCAGAGCAGGTTAGAATTATGCCCCAACTCTTGCTTAATGCTAGACTTTTCGTACCCGCAAGACAGCATCTTGCCAGCTCAAACTATTACATAAAAGATTCTGGCTGGTGCTGAAATGGAACGGAAGTGAACCCTCCTTTCCCAGCCTTCAAGTGGGATCCTTTTGATTGAACTGTGCCAGGGAGGGTCATCCGAGTTCCCAAAGAGTTTAATTAACACCCGACACCTTTTCATGTGGATTAGTAATTTTCTTATTGTATTAACAGCTTCATAATTGATTTACACTTTTACACCCAGTTAATTCAACTTTAGTTCAAAGCGGTACTTCCGTATTCAGTCTTATATGTTCACCGTGCCAGGAAGAAAAGAGAGAGAGGAACCTGCTGATTAAATCTTGACTTTGATCATAGAATCAGACTTTGAAATACATATTTTATAATATATGTCCCTTGAACTCATCAGGCTGGTTCAAAATGCATGAAATCTGAATATTAGTCTGTCATGCAAAATGTATTTTTTGTTCTTTGGGATTAGCAGGGGTAATAAGTGAGGTAACTTTGCGTCTTTTTAATGAGCGGCACAGTATTGACATCTACTTTTGTAAAACACCTTCAGAATGAAGTGTGTGCATTGCGCTCAAAGCGGAGGAAAAATATTTAAGTTTAGTTTCAGCTGTCCTTTCTGAAGAGATGGCTAAAAGCAGGCGCTAGGTTTGGAGTTATTCTAGGAGTTGAATTTCCCCTGGGGCACAATCCTAGCCTGGAGTTAGGCCAGCAACATTTGGCCAGCACAAGGGCCACCGTAAAGTGTGTTTGGACCAGTGATGTCATCTCGTAATGAAGAACGGGAATGCTGGGCGGGACTTACGCGTGATTGGCTGCCCGTCCGTTCTGTTCCGTGGCTGCACTGGCCTCAGCGGGGTGCCTGCTCGCCGGGGGGGGGGGAGGGACGGGGGGGGCGTGCCGGGTGCCTGGGCGAGCAGCGGTGGGGCGCGCCAACCAGGGGCAGCCCCCCCCGGGGCCAGGGCAGCCGCAGAATGGAATGGATGGGCTGCCAATCACGCGTAAGTCCCATCCAGCGTTCCCGTTCTTCATTACGAGATGACATCACTGGTTTGGACCATTCTCGGAGTCGGGGAGGATGCGCATGTCTATGACTTTTTAAATAACGCAATTAAAGCTGGGTAGTAACAAAAGAGTTTATATATAATTAAACAAATTCTCTTGTTTTAGGGTCTGGGAACCGATGAAGACAGTCTCATTGAAATTATCTGCTCACGGAATAACCAGGAGCTTGCCTTAATTAACAAAGCGTACAAAGAAAGTAAGTTCTGGACATGTATGATGCTGCTAGGGAGAGTCTAGCAGTTCATTGTTTGATCTGACTGGCATAGCTCTGCAGTCCCAGTGCTTCTGCCTAAGAGCTTGCAAACTAGGAGTGCTGATGTTTGCATATGGAACCTCCTGCTCAGGAGCATGTGCTCTATTGTCTTTCCCTTGAGTTTGTAACAAGGGGCACTCACAGATTATTATTGTGTCAAATGGGCTTTTGAAAATCAGAATGGATGACAGTCCATAGCTTTTTCTCTCTTCAGTGGGGAGGAGTGTGGATCTCCCACTTTACCTACGATTAGGAGGGACTTGGGGACATGTGGCTAAACGAAGTGGCTTGTATAATTCATAGAATACAAAAAGGCCTGCCTTTTTGACTGCAGGAAAGCCTCTTTTGGTTTCTCTGACCTTCAGCAGAAATGAACTGCATGGTTTGTTTGTTTTTTAAATAGTTTTGTTTTGTTTTCTAGTCATGAGGGCTAGGAACTTGATTTTTGTTTTGCACACAGTCTGACATTATCCTGTAGCCAAATTCTGCAGGAACGTAGATGCACAAAATGCACACAGTTCTTGTCATAAGTCAGACTCCCACTTTGGACAGCTTTGTTTAAGCTATGCTGCTTGAGCTGAAAGCAAAGATGAGTTTCAGTATTTGTGACTCCATGTTCAGAAGGTCAAAGACCTGACCATTGATCTAACTCACCTGTACTTCATTTTTTTCCCCCCAGTGTATAAGACCGAATTGGAAAAGGACATCATCTCGGACACATCTGGCGATTTCCGCAAGCTGATGGTTGCGCTGGCCAAGGTAAGAAGCTTGGAATCTGACTGTTTCTTCCTCTGCTTATTTTAATTTCCTCCGCTTGGTAGCCAGCTTGCCTTAAGTCATGAGCATCATACGTATTTAAGAGGGAGGGACATGGATACAATATGCCTGCTGTTAGAAATTACTTTATCTTCCAGATCGGTCTTAAGAATCTGCTTCTGGCACCATGGACTGTGTAGTTGCGGCAGTACTCAAAAGTAGTTTTTCTTTGCCCTACTTGTGGCTCTCCTCGGAACTGTTGTGGTTCCTCCCTTTCTGCCACAGGGAATGAAAGAGAGCCCTCCTGGCTCTATGAAGGAATGCTCTAGCTATACAAATGGCACTATATTGCCACCTAATGACCATTTATGAACATTGCACAGTAGCATATTTAAATTAATCAAACAGGAGCTATGATAACATACATCTGTGAATGCATGTATGTTTAAACAGCTCTGTATAATAAAAGAAGTAAGGAATTGCAGAAAGCCATATTTCCGCCCTGAGGTTTCTATAGCCAGAATTTCTACCTAATTTGAAATTCATTCTGAGTATTTAGGCCACATTCATACAGTCTCGATAGTGTTGCGATGTTCTGCCCTGCAGGGCTTTCTGAAAGAAATAAACTAAAAACTTTAGGTGTTAGCTATGTTTAGATTATTCTCTTCAGAAAGCCCTGCATAGTTAAAGGGGAAACGTCAGGACACTATCTAGATTATGGGCGCAATCCTAAACTGAGTTAGGCTGACATAAGATAAGCCAGCAAGGTTTGGCGAGCACAAGGGACACCGTAAAGTATGTTAGGACCATTCTGAGTCAGAGAGGCCAGCGCGCAGATGTGAGCCATCCTCCCTGACTCCAAGAGTGGACCAAACACACTTTATGGTGGTCCTTGTGCTGGCCAAACTTTGCTGGCTTAGCTTATGCCAGCCTAACTTCAGTTTAGGAAGTTAGGCACCTCTTAGGGCAGAAGATTTAGCCGAGAGGGTTAATGCCTCCGTTTGCCCGAAGATAACAGCTGAAGATCTGAAGGTCGTGAGCTCGGGACTACCGGAAGTCTCTGTGAGCAGCAGACCTTTGCAAACTGCGGCTGATTAAAAGCTGAGTTCCAGCTGCCTCGTGGGAGGAGGAGTGTGCTGAAGTCGGCTGCGTCTCTGGTGGGAGCAGGGAAGCCTCTTATCAGCCAGCAGAAGACAGATGGGTGGCTAAGAAGGAAGGCTAAATCCAGAAAGAAAGATCTGTATGAGTGTTGTTTTTGAAAGATAGAACATTTCTGTAAATTGTAAAAACCTTCGGGTTTGTGAATAAAAGTCTACCTATGTAAACCGCCTTGAGTTACAGTCATTAGAGAAATCTAGTGATCTTAAGAAAGGCGATATAAATACATGTATTATTATTATTATTATTATTATTATTATTATTATTATTATTATTA
>JAJKFI010000020.1:12348304-12371609 GCA_029204185.1 Lerista edwardsae | reverse complement strand
GTGTGTGTGTGTGTGTGTGTGTGTGTGTGTGTGTGTGTGTGTGTGTGACAACGAAAATGGTTAGAGAATAATAATAATTATCAAGCATCACAGATGTCTACGTTCTGTACAGAAATTAAAAACACAGAGTCCAGACATGCAATCCAAGACAACATGGCACAATAGGGAGGAAGGGAAAGTGAACTAAAAGGGAAAGAGGGTCAGTAGAAATGAGTAAGGATAGACAGAAGCTCAGTGGTGTAGTGGTTTGAAAGTTGGACTTGAACTTGGAAGATCCAGGTTCAAATCCCTGCTCAGCCATGAAGCTTCCTTGATGGCCTTGGGCCAGTCGTTCTTTCTCACCTTCACTATCAGGATACCAGGGGGCCTGGCCCTTCCAGGCTGCCCCCAGGCATCGTGGGATGTGTAGTCCCCTCCTTGGCACTAGCAGCCTTCAGTGGCCCAGGAAGCATTTCCCTTAGCCCAACCAGTAGTGTAGCACAGTGTCAAGACTGGATTTAGCTAATCCCCGCTTTCAGGACACGAGGCACTCCATGGAGTAAAATGTAATAATTTATTAACTACAAGTTACAGCATAGAGACGGACCAAAATAAGGCATAACTACATGATGCTTAATACAAAAATAAGAAAGCATCTAACTCCCAGCTCATACATTGTCCTAACACTTACCCAGCAAAAAGACAGAACCAGTCACGAAGAGGGCAAAAGGCCCTCCTCCTCTGCACAACCTGCAAGAAGAATGTGAGACTTTTACTCTTCACCCCTCTTTCCTAGCTAGAAGCAAAACAGCTCTTGGTTTCGTTTCTCAGCTCGAGGCCTCCCTTATCTTGCCCGGCCGGGTAGCAAGACAAAACAGACTCCAGGGAAAGGAACTGTTCTCACCGGAGGAAATGAAGAAAGGGGGATGGGAGAAAAAGGACAGGCCAGGGCCTCAAGATGGATCTGAGCCAGGCCTGGGTCCCTGCGGTTCATGACAGGAACCTTGCAGGATTGTTGTGAGGGCAAAAGGAGGGAAAGTACTATGTACACCACTCTGAGCTCCTTGGAGGAAGAGTAGTATAAAAATGTAATAAATAAATGTGTGTCAAAGAAATGCCTGTAAACAGAGAGTAAGGCTGTTCCAGTGTGAGACGCCAACAGGAAAAGAAACTTTAGCAGCAAGGGAAAACTTAGGTTCAGCAAGAGTTTTTTGTACAAGCCAAAGTGAACCAGAAGAGGCTTTTATAAGCTATAGTGATGGAATAGTTCTTAATTGGTGCTGTTCAAGAGCATCTTCACCCCAACAAAGCTGCAAAGGAACTGCAGGCCTCTTGTTGAGTTCGTTGCATACAGTGTGGCTGTGTTCACAGTCGTTGTCATACTTTGACATGAACGAATGAATGTGATTCTGACCACCGCTGTCCATTTCTTCACTTTGATAGTGTTTGAGAGGTACAAGAGCTACAGCCCTTATGACATGCTGGAGAGCATTAAGAAGGAAGTCAAAGGAGACCTTGAAAATGCCTTCCTTAATCTTGGTAAGTCAAAGTACAGAGAAGGAATATTTGATGATCCAGTGCTGAGGATAAACAACATGGGGTGGGTCTTGCCAGCGTGCTTCACAGGGGCACCTGGCACAGCTATATACAGTAATACCTCCCATAAAGCTGATTCCTTTAGTGCTGAGTCACTATGGTGCTCTTGGTCTGAGCATGATTAATAGCCATTGTAGCCAGTGGGAACAGTGCATTCTGGGTGGCGTGGGGCTAATCAGCATCAGTTTCCTGCTTCATTGTAATGATCTCTTGCATAGAGCTGCTTCATACAGTGCTTAATTTTTCAGTGCTATGGGAGGTATTGCTGTCCTGCCCCCACCAACATATCCAGTGCTCTTGGTTGTTTCTTTATTAAAAAGAATATCCAAGATGCAGCATACGAACCAACTCATCACTGCAAATATAAGCAAAAAAACCTGCTTAATATTATAATACCAATAAGTCAGTGGTATTCAAACTTTTTAGACTTGGACTCACTTTTTAGAATGGCACTTAAGTTGGGACCCACCAGAAGTGATGTCATTAACCTGGAAGTGATGTTGTGGCAGGAAGTGACATCATCAAGCAGGAAGTGCTATCATTGTAACAATGAAATGACACTCCTGAAATGCAAATGGGCATTCTTGGAGTACAGCAATTGTACAACCATGAAACATTCAAGACAGAAATCAAGATTAGAACAAAATAGGATGTTAAAAGCACTGAACTAAAACAAAATGGGGAAAAAAATCCTCACTTGAAAATTTAAACCATTAACACTCCAAAAGGAATATAACAAGAATAAGGTCTGCAGTTTCCAAGATGGCCGCTTTCAGCTTTCCATGACCTTCCTGACATCAGGTTGTGACCCACCAAGTGGGTCCTGATCCACAGTTTGAATAACACTGCAATAAGTCATAAAAGGGAACCATCCTTCTATAATAAGGAAGTCAATAATAAGGAACAAAATGCTTTTTTAAATTTTGCCTGCCATTTTTCCTTACTCTGGCTTTAATTTTTCTTCCTCTCCAGTTCAGTGCATTCAGAACAAGCAGCTTTACTTTGCCGACCGACTCTACGACTCAATGAAGGTAGAGTATCTGGAAGCAGAGCCAGGGGCACCATCCTGCACAGATGCCATGGAAAGTTTCCAATATGGTGCTCTTGTGCCTCTTCCATTTTCTGTGATGGAATTTAGGCAGGAGGATCCTGGAGGACTTTGCCCTAGTTTCTTGCACTAAATGTTCTTCTTTCCTTTGTACTTGGGCTCCAGTTGAATTAGTTATTAGCCCTCATTAAAAGGGAGTTTTTTTTCCAGAGCTGGCTGTACGACCCCTAATAATCGTCCCTGGCTGACATTCTTCAAAGTAGGTATTAAAGGACAAGCACGGCTAGAGAAAAGAATTCCTGCAGAGCTCATTCAGTAGTTCAGGCAGAGAAGCCGACTAACCAATTAAACTATACTGCTGCAACCAAAAAGGTGATGCTATTTACTGTGGCAGCTTGGTTCCAAAATATTGGCAGTCTGCTAATTTACTTTAAAAAGTTTGCCAATAAATTAAATTTAATTAACAGCAGGTGGCAGAATAGGATTCTCTAATCGATCGACATCCTTGCAGACATTATGGAAGCAGTGGAGCCAAAAACGTTTCCTGCTCTGTCTCACTTGAATCCTTGTATTGCATTGTTAAATGAAATCAGTCCCAGAAACAGCATTTCAGAAGGAAAGCCATCCACAGTGGTGCTTGACTGCTTTACTCATTTTGGTGCTTCAGACCTGCAGGGCTTCCTTTGTGGTAGCCTGTGAAGCTTGAATTCTTTTCCAAAAGTTTCATCTAGGTTGCTCCCTTGCCTTGTTTTTGAAAGTTGTTGAATACAGGTTATGCCTCAGTATCCATGGGGGGATCTGTTCCCTGTACCCCTTGCAGAAAAATGCTGCATAAGTTGCAGACCAACAGGGTCTCTGAATGTGATCAGAACCTTGTTCCGGTTGCATCTGGGAGTCCTTGTTAAGTCTTCAGTTGCGGGTTTGGAACCCCTGGTGGTTTAAATCCCTGTCTACTGATTCCATGCATATAAAGAGGATCTACCTGTACTTTCCTTTTTCAGGTGACTGAAAAGTCCCACTGAAATCAATGGCTCTACCTGTCAATAAGTGCCTTCACTTCTTAGCCATGACGAAATAAACTGAGGATACAGTCCGTTGTTTTAAATCTGTACACGGCTATGAAGTTTTTATGATGTCTTATGCCTTCTTATGGCAAAAGCATAGTTCTTCCATGTCATAGACACCCCAAGATAATGATTTTGCTGAACTTGAGGACAATCTGTGAGCATCAGCTTTAAAAATGAAACTTTTTTTTTTTCCAGGGCAAAGGAACCAAAGACAAGATCTTGACCAGGATTATGGTTTCTCGCGCTGAGGTTGACATGCTGAAAATTAAGAGTGAATTCAAGAGGAAATATGGAAAGTCCCTGTATTACTTCATCCAGGTGAGTGATGGGGGGAGGGGGAGGGGGGAGTTGTAGTTCCAGGATAGAATATAGGCTTCCCAGCTGCAATCTCCTGTTGAAGGATTAGAGCTGGGGAACATCACTGGAAACCTGTTGCACGCCAAAGCAGACAATACCAATTTGGTATTTGAAGCAGCTTTGTATGGTCACAGGTGAGGAGGGCTGTGTCTGGTTGATGTCTGTGGTTTTGATGTCAGTTCAGTGGCAGGTTGTCCTGCATGAGTCCCATTGAAATGAATGGAGTTTATCCTTAACTGAGCCAGTTCTCCACAATGTCTCACTGTCCAGATGTTGCTGTAACCAAATTGCATTTGAAATGCAGTGGTCCCAGTCCAGAGGAGGTCCGTTGCACTGAATTAGCCTTGACCTCAGTGGGACAAAATCATTCTCTAACCAGCACTATTTTAAATGGTTTGGGGGTGGGGCGTAAAGGGGAGATTATAATGGAAGTCCTCTTGGGGTGTGGAACCCCAAGTTAAGGATGTAGTCACAATTGTCGTTCTGCTGCAAAAGATAAATGTATGCTGTGGGGATCATTTTGATCCCCAACACCTTGCATGCACAGTGTATTCCCTCATTCCTTCATTGACACCAAAGCATTGATATCCTTGCACTAAAAAAAATAAATAAAATGGAGTGGGGGGGGGAACCAATTTCAAACACAACAGCATAGTTGACTCCTTTGCTGCAGAACAGTGGTCCCCAAATGTTTTAGCATCGGGATGCACCTAAAAAAGAGTTTCATTTCACCAGCCACTCAAGCCTCTGTGGCTGTAATAGCGATTGGGCAGCAGAATTCTCTCCAAGTGGCAGGTTGATTAACCCTTGATGCACATGGCCTAATCTGCATTGGCAGTTTTGCAATCCATCCAAAATTGGGTCATGACCCACTGGTGGGTCCTGGACCCACAGTTTGGAAACCAGAGCTATATGTGAATATGATATGGGTTGAGGTGAATGTGTCTGTGTCTGTGTATGTGTGTTGAGGGAAAGATATGTTTATATCTATGGTGGTCCTTTATGCACCAATGTGTAGAGGAGAGTAAAGATTTTAATCTGTGTCCTGTTTTTTTTTTTCCTCCTCTGCAGCAAGACACAAAGGGAGACTACCAGAGGGCACTCCTTAACCTTTGCGGCGGCGAAGACTGAAAACTGTGATGGGGGACGTACCTTCCCTGCTCAGAAACACGCTTGTCTTCCTTGCTTTTCCCCTTCCTTTTGCAGAACTAGACCCACTGACACAATAGCCTTGCTAACTCTAACTTCTGTATCCTGCATTTGCAAGACCAGTGGTTGCTTTTGTGTAGTTTTCTACCTTGGTGCTGCACTGCTTGGCTTGTACCCAAATAGCTAATCTCAGCAGAAGTAATCAGGCCAAAGAAGTTTAACATTCCAAAGAGGGGGGGGGGCAAGCTTGTGCCTGTTGTCCAAGATTCTGCCTTGGTGTGCTATGTTCCTGTTGACAAGGACAAATAAAATTGAATTTTTACGTTAAGAAAATGGAGGGTGTTCTTGTGTGTTCATCAGGATCATGAATGAGGAGCATCTGTATCCTTTGTGTAACAGTTATCTCTTTATTGGGTCATCTGTCAATCACACTTCCCCCACTCCTTTAAGTACTTATATGTTACTTAGATCTATGTACTTAGATCTATCGGGGGTTTCTCATCCAAAAAACTAACCAGGGTTATACCCACTCCACTTTTTCAATTAGAATGCCACCAGGGATTGGACACTGGCCAAGAGTCCAATGAGAGGTCACATCAAACCAAGTTTGGTTCTCAAACTTCCCATGGTCACAATACCCTTCTTTCACAGTGACCTCTTCTTCCCAGCTCTCCCAGGTACCACCATCTCGGATCTTGTGAGATAACACGTGATCCAAGATGGCCACTCCCCAGAGAGTCAAGAAAAAGAAAATGCCATGGGCATCCCTGTGAGTTCACTACAGTGCCTTCAGTGTCATGGCACACATTTTGGGAACCTTTGTTGGAGACTTAACAAGGTGGTTTCTTGCCTTACCTGTAGGGTAATTTTGACATTCTGCACAGCAGTGAAACAGAACCTCTCTGTTCAGAGGCAGTGTTACCTTTGAATATCAGCAGGAGGCAACTGCAGAGGAGGGCTCTAGGAAGCCCATGAGCAAGGCATGGAGGCAGTGATGGGATCAGCTAACGACTCGGGGGAAAGCTGGGCGGGCAGCAGGAAGGCTGGGTGGGACTTCTGGGTGATTGACAGCTTATCCGTCCGGGTCCACCACCCGCCCGCCGCACGGGCTGCCCCGGGTGGCATGCCCCGCCGCTGTGCACCCAGGGGCCCCCACCTGTCCCCCTGTCAAGCGGGCGCCCCCTCCGAGGCCAGGGCAGCCCGCGTGGCGGGCGGGCAGGCGGTGGACCCGGACGGACGGGCTGTCAATCACCCGGAAGTCCGGCCCAGCCTTCCTGCTGCCCGCTCAGCATTCCCCCGAGTTGTTGGCTGATCCCATCACTGCATGGAGGCATCTGGTTGGATGCCGTGGGAGGGGGAATGCTGGAGTAGCTGCAGCTTATTTCAGAGGACCTATTTGCCTGTTTTTACATGGACTGGTCATTTTGTTGTCTGAATGTGGGTGGTGTGTACATATCTTTCAGCTTTTTTGGGATGGGGGAGATTAACCACCTTTGAGGGTCTGCTCAGGGCCAATATGATGGGTAATAAATTTGATCAATAAATGAAGATACGGCAGTTTCCAGACTGCTATGCTTGCTTTAAAAAAAAGTAGGGGACATGAATATGGCAAAAAGCCCTGATGCGTTTGGCTGAAGATTTTGTCGGTATGAATGCTTGCTTATAAATATTGGCAAGGAAGGTGCAGAGACAGCAGCATTCCACAAGAGGGAGCTCAAAGAAAGCTGTATGACTCTTAATTCAGCTTGGGAAATGACTCTGTTTTCTCCAAGGCAGACCAGTGTTGCAAAGAAACATGCTTGCTGCACAATCCTAAGCATGTTTTCTAGGAAGCAAGGCTCACCTGCCTGTATGGAATTCTTGCATTTTTCAAATCTGAGATGTGTTTAAAGGCTGCAGCTCTATGCAGTGATCCGCATTGATCAGTGGGACTTACTTCCAGGAAAACATCCACTGAATTGGGCTGTGGAAAAAGCATAAGCTGATTTACAGCATTAACACCTATATAGATTGCAAGCTCCTTGAGGGCAGAGGCCTTATTTGCTTGCAGTTATTTTACCAAGTTCCCAGATGCATTGATGGTGCTGTAAACATAATAACTGACTGAGAATTACAAAATGTTCCCTCTCCAAAACACAGATGCACACACACAAACATGTGCAAGGAGTGAGAAGAGGGTTGACAGGTATCTTTTGGAGATGCTCTGCGGATAATTTTCATGCTTCAAGTGGCGTTGGGTTAGATGACCTTGAAAGACCCTTCCAGTGCTCTATGTAAAATAATAATAATGCATGTATTTATATACCGCCTTTCTTCAGATCACTAGATTTCTCTAGTGACTGTAACTCAAGGCGGTTTACATGGGCAGACTTTATTCATAAACCCGAAGGTTTTTACAATTTACAGAATGTTCTATCTTTCAAGAACTACACACATTCAGATCTTCCTTTCTGGATTTAGCCTTCTTTCTTTAGCCACCCGTCTATCTTCTGCTGGCTGATGCTTCCCTGCTCTCACCAGAGACGCAGCTGACTCTCAGCACACTCCTCCTCCCATGAGGCAGCTGGAGCTCAGCTTCTAATCAGCCACAGTTGCAAGGTCTGCCGCTCACAGAGACTTCCGGCAGTCCCTAGCTCACGACCTTGAGATCTTCAGGTGTTATCTTCGGGCAAACGGAGGCATTAACCCTCTCGGCTAAATCTTCTCGGCTAAATCAACTCTGTGTAGTTGCAAGTGGTTTCTTTATGTACTTCTGGATTTTATGGCCAGGTTCCCAATATGGTGTTCCATTCATGTCTGCGCTGACTGCTTTGGGGCGGGGGGATGAAAAATGGACACACATGATTGAATGTTCCTCTATTGGAAGGGGGAAATGTCAGCACATAGACAACTAGTATGTCTAGGCTAAGGTTTATTGGGGCCTGACTTTTTCTAATGCAGGGGTTTTTTTTCTGTCTGAAAGAGCATTCCATCATGTGAGTCTCAGTCTGCATTCTGAAGTGGTACAGCCCCACCATGAAGTCAGTCCAAGTGGAGGCAGTGAGGAATAACAACAGGAAAACATCTTGCACCACATCATAAGAGCCCTGCTGCATC
This sequence comes from Lerista edwardsae, assembly GCA_029204185.1. Classification (NCBI taxonomy): domain Eukaryota; kingdom Metazoa; phylum Chordata; class Lepidosauria; order Squamata; family Scincidae; genus Lerista; species Lerista edwardsae. The sequence continues at coordinate 12,363,317 of JAJKFI010000020.1, read as the reverse complement.
AGGCCAAAGGCCCATCTAGTTTAGGTTCCTGTTTCTCACAGTGCCCCACCAGATATCTCAGGAACACACAAGACAAGCAGATATCTGCATCCTGTTGCTACTCCCTTGCCCCTGTCATTCTGGGGTAGCCAACTTCTAAAACCAGGAGGTGGCACAATGCCCATCATGGCTTGTAACAGGCGATGGCCATCTAGAAATCTACCCAATCCCCTTTTAAAGGCAGCTAGGCCAGGAGCAATCACCACCTCCTGTGCAAGGTGTGCCACAGTCCAATTACATGCTGGGCAAAGAAATACTTTGTTTTAACTCTTCCCAACAAGCAATTTTAGTGGATGGCCCCTGATTCTGGTGTTGTGTGGGAAGGAAAAGAACATCTCTCCGCTGTATCCACCCTTGCTTAATTTAGTTCATCTCAGTCATGTCCCCAGACCCCAGCATGCATGCTTTATTTTGGCGATACGTTACGGTCACCTGTTACGATCACACCTTGTGAGAATAGCATTGCCGCAGCCCATAGGGTGGTAGTGTGAGGGTTTTTATCTGGATGTTTGTTGTTCAGTCGCTAAGTCGTGTCCGACTCTTCGCGACCCCATGGACCACAGCACGCCAGGCCTCCCTGTCCTCCACTAGCTTCCTGAGTTCACCCAATTTCATATTCATTGCTTCGGTGACACTATCTAACCATCTCATCCTCTGTCGCCCCCTTCTCCTTTTGCCTTCAATCTTTCCCAGCATGAGGGTCTTTTCTAAAGAGTCCTCTCTTCTCATCAGGTGGCCAAAGTATTGGAGCTTCAGCTTCAGCATTTGTCCTTCCAGGGAGCAATCAGGCTTGACTTCCTGGAGAATTGACCGATTGGATCTCTTTGCAGTCCAGGGGACTCTCAAGAGTCTTCTCCAACACCATAATTCAAAAGCATCGATTCTTCGACGCTCTGCCTTTCTTATGGTCCAGCTCTCACAGCCATACATGGCTACTGGGAAAACCATCGCTTTGACTATGCGAACCTTTGTTGGCAGGGTGATGTCTCGGCTTTTGATTAAGCTATCTAGGTTCACCATAGCTTTCTTCCCAAGAAGTAAACGTCTTTTAATTTCATGGCTGCAGTCACCATCTGCGGTGATCTTGGAGCCCAGGAAAATAAAGTCTGTCACTGCTTCCATTTCTTCCCCTTCTATTTGCCAGGAAGTGATGGGAGTGGTTGCCATGATCTTAGTCTTTTTAATGTTGAGCTTCAAACCAATTTTGGCACTTTCCTCTTTCACCCTCATCAAAAGGTTCTTTAGGTCTTCCTCACTTTCTGCCAGTAGAGTGGTATCATCTGCATATCTGAGGTTGTTGATGTTTCTCCCAGCAATCTTGATTCCAGCTTGTGAGTCATCCAGCCCTGCCTTCCTCATGATGTACTCTGCATATAAGTTAAATAAGCAGGGTGACAATATACAGCCTTGTCGTACTCCTTTCCCAATTTTAAACCAGTTGGTTGTTCCATGTCCAGTTCTAACTGTTGCTTCCTGACCCGCATAAAGGTTTCTCAGAAGGCAGATTAGGTGGTCTGGAACTCCCATCTCTTCAAGAACTTGCCACAGTTTGTTGTGATCCACACAATCAAAGGCTTTAGCATAGTCAATGAAGCAGAGGTAGATGTTTTTCTGGAACTCTCTTGCTTTCTCCATGATCCAGCGAAGGTTGGCAATTTGATCTCTAGTTCCTCTGCCTCTTCGGAAACCAGCTTGTACATCTGGTAGTTCTCGATTCACATACTGCTGAAGCCTAGCTTGTAGGATTTTGAGCATGACCTTGCTAGCATGTGAAATGAGTGCAATGGTGCGGTAGTTCGAGCAATCTTTGGCATTGCCCTTCTTTGGGATTGGAATGTAAACTGATCTTTTCCAGTCTTGTGGCCACTGTTGGGTTTTCCAAATTTGCTGGCATATGGAGAGCAGCACTTGGACAGCATCCTCTTTTAAGATTTTGAGTAATTCCGCTGGAATGCTGTCACCTCCACTAGCTTTGTTGTTAGTGAGGCTTTCTAAAGCCCACTTGACTTCACTCTCCAGGATGTCAGGTTCGAGCTCAGTGACTGTACCACTGTGGTTATCAGGAACATTTAGATCGGCCTTATAGAGTTCCTCTGTGTATTCTTGCCACCTCTTCTGAATCTCATCTGCTTCTGTTAGGTCCTTGCCATTTTTGTCCTTTATTGTGCCTACCTTAGCATGAAATTGTCCTTTGACATCTCCAATTTTCTTGAAAAGTTCTCTAGTCCTCCCCATTCTGTTGTTTCCTCTATTTCTTTGCATTGCTCATTTAGAAAGGCCTTCCTATCTCTCCTTGCTGTTCTCTGGAAATCTGCATTCAGTTGGGTATATCTTTTCCTTTCTCCCTTGCTTTTGGCTTCTCTCCTTTCCTCAGCTATTTGTAAAGCCTCGTCAGACAGCCACTTTGCCTTCTTGCATTTCTTCCTCTTTGGGATGGTTTTAGTTGCTGCCTCCTGTACAATGTTACAGACCTCCGTCCAAAGTTCTTCAGGCACTCTGTCTACCAAATCTAAGCCCCTAAATCTATTTGTCACCTCCACTGTATATTCGTAGGGGATCTGATTTAGGTCATACGTGGAGGGCCTAGCGGTTTTCCCTACTTTTTTCAGTTTAAGCCTGAATTTGGCAAGAAGAAGCTGATGATCTGAGCCACAGTCAGCTCCAGGTCTTGTTTTGACTGCCTGTATGGAACTTTTCCATCTTTGGCTGCAAAGAATGTAATCAATCTGATTTCGATGTAGACCATCTGGTGAAGTCCATGTGTACAGTCGCCGTTTGTGTTGCTGGAAAAGGGTGTTTGCTATGACTAATGTGTTCTCCTGACAGAACTCTATCAGTCTTTGCCCTGCTTCATTTTGTACTCCAAGACCAAACTTGCCTGTTATTCCTCTTACCTCTTGACTGCCTACTTTAGCATTCCAATCCCCTATGATGAGAAGGACATCTTTTTTGGGTGTTAATTCTAGAAGCTGTTCTAGGTCTTCATAGAAGCGGTCAACTTCTTCCTCATCAGCACCAGTGGTTGGGGCGTAGACTTGGATTACTGTGATGTTGAAAGGTTTGCCTTGGATCCGAATGGAAATCATTCTATCATTTTTGAGGTTATACCCCAGTACTGCTGTTCTCACTCTCTTGTTCACAATGAAGGCTACTCCATTTCTTCTAAGGGATTCCTGCCCACAGTAGCAAATATAATGGTCATCTGAATTAAATTCTCCCATTCCTGTCCACTTTAGTTCACTAACTCCCAGGATGTCGATGTTCAGCCTTGACATCTCACGTTTGACCACATCTAGCTTGCCTTGATTCATAGATCTGACATTCCAGGTTCCTATGTAGTATTGTTCTTTGCAGCATCGCACTTTCCTTTCACTTCCAGACACATCCACAGCTGAGCTTCCTTTCAGTTTTGGCCCAGCTACTTCACTCTTTCTGGAGCTACTAGTACTCGTGTTCTGCTCTTCCCCAGTAGCATAATGGACACCTTCCGACCTGAGGGTCTCATCTTCCAGTGTCATATCGTTTAGCCTTTTTGTTCTGTAATCCATAGGGTTTTCTTGGCAAGAGTACTGGAGTGGGTTGCCACTTCCTTCTCCAGCGGACCACGTTTAGTCAGAACTCTCTGCTGTGACCTGTCCATCTTGGGTAGCCCTACATGGCATAGCTCACAGCTTCATTGAGCTACTCAAGCCCCTTCGCCACGACAAGGCAGTGATCCATGAAGGGGCATCTGGATGTTTACATTAATCTAAAACACGGCTGTGCACTCTGTGTATTCATCAAGAGAGTTGCTTGGCTAAATATTACAGTGGGACTCCTAATTGGTCCAGCATTGTGCTCTTCCCGGCTTCCCCCATGCTCCTTTTTGCATGCTAAGTTAATGTAATTAGCAATGTGTTAGTAGCAACCCTGGCCTCTTTGGCGGGCCGAACACATGGCTAATTATAAAATGACTGCCATTTGCCAGGCTCACTTGGGGGGACCAGATAGCAGCGGTGCTTTCTCCTTTGGTTCAGTGGGTCTCTTGCCCCCTCCCCGCCAATTCCCAGGCCCCAATCAGTAATTCCTCATTAACCCTAGCACAAAGAGAAATTCATTTCCACTACGCCAGTGCTTGAGTGCTTTGTTTGTTTGTTTCTGGCAGCGCAGAGGGGGACAACTGCTTCCTAGGGATGTGTCCTTCCCTAGGCCCCAGCAGTAGGACAGAACGGACAAATGCCTGACAGGAACTCAACTTCAGGGTGTGCGTGTCGTGGTGGTGGGAAGGCAGGACTGCATGGGGAGGGGACATTTTAATGAGGAGGAGGAGGAGGGAGTCCAAGCCGTGGAGAACCTGTGGCGGCTGGAGAAAGTTCAGGAAGAACTGGATTGTGGTTGAAACGGATAGGCTAGGACAGGGTTTCATAAGAACATAAGAAGAGCCCTGCTGGATCAAGCCAAGGGCCCATCCAGTCCAGCTTCCTGTATCTCACAGTGGCCCATCAGGTGCCTCAGGGAGCCCAGGAGACAACAAGATGTCTGCATCTCATTACAACTCCCTTGCACCTGGCGTTTTGAAGTAGCCTACTATTGAAGGAGGTTGCACAACCCATCATGGCCTATAGCCCTCAATCAATCAATCAATCAATCAATCAATCAATCAATCAATCAATCGTATTTATATACCGCTTTTCAACACAAGGTTCACAAAGCAGTTTACAGGCAAATAATTATACAGTTAAATGGCTGTATGGACTGTCCAATCCCTTTTTAAAGGCACCTAGGCCAGATGCCATCATCACCTCCTGTGGCAAGGAGTTACATAGCTTAATTACCTGCTGAGTAAAAAAGTATTTCCTTTTATCTGTTTAACTCTCCCAACACTCAATTTCCATGGATGTTCTCTAGTAACGTGAGAAAGGGAAAAGAACATCTTTCTCAAACTGAGGGTTACAACGATCTACTTGGTGGGTCATGACTTGATGTCTGGTGGGGTCTGGGTCATCTCATCCACCACCCTTGTGTCCAGTTGACTCCAGTTGAACACCCTCTGGATGCAATTGGGGGCAGCACTAGGCCTCCACGGGCCTCCAGAAGCATCCGGAAAGTCACTTCCTGTTTACTTCTGGCTTTGTGAAAGTGACTTCCTGTTGCTTTCAGAAGCCTGTGGTGGGCCCATCACCGGAGACAGATGTGAGTCACATCACCATCTGCACCGTGAAGGAAGTTTGATAATTTCTGGGCTAGGAAGATATCAGTGGTTGGAGTACATAAGGAGAAATCTACTGGATCTGGACCAACGGCCCATCTAGTTTCTTTCAATAAATGAATTGATGGATGTGATGATACTTGCAGTGGCTGGGCCAGCCCAGAATGTCAGTGCCAGAGATGCTGCCTCAGAATGTCAGTGCCTCCCTTATCTATTGCTACACCAGCCACTGCTGCCACTTTTCTCATTCCCTGGGTTTGTGAAGAAGAGGCAGGACTGGTCCATCCATGAGGTCAACTTAAGCAGTTGTCTCAGGCAGCAGATTGGCCAGGGGCACTTAAGTGCCTCCACAAATCCATCCTCTGGATTTGAGAAGAAAGAAGGAGGGGGAGAGGAAAAGGCAGTGTGGGTGGGAGGGGAGTGCTGAGCAGGACCACTGGAGAGTAAAGAGCAGAGTCTGGCTCATCTTCAGGTAAGGAAGGGCATATTTGCTATGCCGCCTCAGGTGTCAGGAGATGGCCTTCAGAAGGAGCAGTGTTATTCAAACAGTATTATTCAAACCACTTGTTGGGTCACAACCAGAGGCGTCATCCAGGCGGAATGGTCCGGTACGCCATTCTCCTAGTTCTGCGGAGGGCCCGGGCCGTGCTGCCTCTCTGGAGGACGGGCGAGCTACTGCTGGGCCCACCCTCCCTCCCTTGCATCCCGAATCGCTCTGAAATGGAGCGATTCGGGCGCTGTGAGGCTTAGGGAGGCGTGGCAGCCCTCCGCCATGGGGCGGAGGGCTGTCAATCATCCAGGCGTTCCGGTTCCTGGCGCGCCCGGATGACATCACTAGTCGCAACCTGATGTTGGGTGGGCCGCAGAAAGTTGGGAGCAGCCATCTTGGAAGCTGCAGACCTTACTCTTGCTAGATTCCTTTTGTGTTAACAGTTTAAATTTTCAAGTGAGGGTGTTCTTTTTTTTTTTTTTAATAGTTTTTAGTTCAATGCTTTTACGTAATATTTTGACCTTGCTTTCTGTCAGCTGTTTCATGGTTGTACAATTGCTGCAGTCCCAAGAATGCCAGTTTGCATTCCAGGAGTATCATTTGATTAAGTCACAATGATGGCACTTCCTGCCTGATGATGTCAATTCTGGCTATGACATCACTTCCAGTGGGTCCCAGCACGAGTGCCATTCTAAAACCTGGGTCCTGGGCTAAAAAGTTTGAGAACCACTGGGCTAGAGATCACCTCAAGGTAAGGAGATAGTTTTTTTACCCCATGTAACAGCTCAGCCTGACCTATGGGGCTACTTGGATCTGCTTCAGCTATTAGGGTTAAGCCCATGTAGGGTTGCCCAGCCTGGGAGCAGAGGTTAGGATACATCATGCACTGCCTCCACTGAGCCACCTGATCTGCTTCCAATTCCAGGCCTGATCTGCTTCCAATTCCGCACCCCCCTGCCCTTCCCCAACCCCAGAACACCCTCCTGCCACCCTCTCCCACCCCACTCTCCCATCTCCACCATGTTTGGTGCGTGCACTCTTTCTTGCTCTGGCTGGTGCTGGGACTGAATCTGGCACTGCCAGGCAGGACACAACCTTATGTCATTACTGCCTGCTCCTTAGTCAGTGCAAATGTGCCTTACGGCATATTTGTGTCACTCAGGATCTAGCAGAGGAGACCCACGCTGGCACAGGGCTGGCCCCAGGGCAGCGCAGCCAAATGCGAGGCATTCCCATGGGACTCACCACCCTCCCTGCAGGCCTCCCACTCACCAAGAAAAGTGTTTGTGGTGCCACGCACAAAGCATGGCACCTGGAAAATAGTTGATGGCAACATGATGGTGTAACTGGCAACCGCTTCCAGGAAACCCATTCTGGGCCATTCAGAGGCAGGGGCGGGTGGCTGGGCCCAAGGTAAGAAGCGCCCTGCTGGATCATGCCAAAGGCCCATCTAGTCCAGCTTCCTGGATCTCATAGTGGCCCACCAGGTGCCTCAGGGAGCACATGAGACAACAAGATGCTTGCATCCTGTTGCTACTCCCTTGCACCTGGCACTCCCTTGTACCTGGCACCTGCTCTGCTCACCCCACTGAGGAAGCAATCCTAACCAACTTTCCACCATGGTGGTGCCAATGGGGCATGTGCTGCACCCTGCAGTGGAGTCGTAGTCATGGAGGCCTCCTCAAGAATGTTTGTTCCCTCACCCCAGAGCTGAATTGCCCTTACCCCGGTGCTGGAAAGTTGGTCAGGATTGCACCCTGAGTCACAGCCCATAGAAATCCCAGCTACAGCAGCAGCCAATATGCTTGCTGCACTGGTGCAGAGCCCCCCCAAAGTGTGGTCCCCCCATCAAATATGATGACATTGGTCACATTGGCTTAAGGCCAGTGCTGCACTGGCACAAGTAAACCTTAGGATTGGGCTGTTAGCATTGTCAGTTCTGACTGGCAGCTGCCCCCCCGGCATTTCAGACAGGAATTTTTCTATGCCATGCCTGGAGATGCTGAGGATTTTATATGAGACCAAGCAAACCACATTCAGGGGTTCCTGAGTCACAGCCCGGTCCTGAGGCTGGTTGCATTTTAAGAAGCAGATACACTGTTCATTCAGAAGGGATTTGGGATCATTACACCAGAACAAAGGCTGAAGTGTGATAGGGCTTCCTTAGCCGAATGCTTCGCCCAGCCTGGGTCTGAAAAACAAATGCAAAACAGTTTTCACCGAATGACTCATCAGGATTAAAAAAAAAGGAAAAAAAATTGTAATTTGGACCCAGCTCTTGTCAAGTCACTATTTAATGTTGCTTTCTCTATTTGCTGTGATAAGCATTAAAATGTGCACACAGGTTGATTAATCATTGTTTAGCAATGTGCAGAGGGGTCCGGTAAATGGTTTGAAATTGCCACTGTGTAATAAATGGTTATTTGATAATGAATGAAATTGTTTGAAAATACTGTTAAAATGTCAGCTTTTAACACACAGATCATTAGTCAAAAAACAAATGCAAACACGGAAACCACACTGACGCTGTAAATATACTACCACCAGTGCAGGGCAAATAGCAGAGAAACGGGTATAAATTGATATATGAAGTTAATTTCAATCTGTAAAAGTAATTGCATTGGTTTAACTTATTTAACTCTTCTTACAATAATATTTATGGCAGAGGGAGAAAGTAAAGAAATAAATGATGATAAATAGATAAAAGACATAGGAAATGGGAATTGTTTTCCAATTTAATTACACTGTCACATAAAATTATCACGCAGATACACTATGCCGACAGGAGGAATACATTAGAACTCTATTACGCGCTGCAGAATAGTTGAGCATCTGTTATTGTTTAAGCCATAAATACTTTTGTGCCTCTAACTAGCCTCCGTCTTTGCACAATGAAAAATGCCAGCACTCAGCACTGAATTCATTCGTTCAAAGTAAGCAGAAACTGGAACTTGCATCCAAGTAGAAGCATTTAGGATCTAAACTTCCATAAAGGGGGAAACCCAGCCCTGTGAGGTCAGTTGAGGCAGTTGCCTCAGGCAGGTGATTGGAGGCCTCCTCCTCTGCCACCTGCTTCCACAGCCTCTTCTCCTCCCATTCGCTAGATTTGAAAAGGAGGCGAGCAGAGAGGAAGAGGAAGTGCAGAGGAAAGTGGGCGGGAGCATTAACATTTTTCATGTTTATCACAGTAACTGGAGAAAGTAATATTAAAAAGTGTCTTGAAAAGAGTTGGGTATTAATAATAATAACAGCAATAATAAACGTGCAACTCAATAGTTATTAATCATTATTAATATTAATAATAATATAGTCCTGATAATCATTCAGTGAAAATTAATTTGCCATTGTTTTTCGAACCCAAACTGGATAAAGTTTAAGGATAAGGAGGATCTATCACTCGGGCCTCTACTCTCATGAAATGATCTGAAATCCCTTCTGAATGGGCACTAACTCTTGGTGGGTGCAGACATACATCAGGTGATAACATCGGAGGGGAGGACACCAAAAGCTCCTCCTCTGCTTTGGAGCCCAGGTTTACCCAGGCCCAGGCAGACCTGAACACAGCTAGAAAAATTTCCGGAGTCTACCAGGCTTCTCGACATGGAGCCAAAGTCCAGTAGGCCTGGCCTCCATCATTCACTCTCTGTGAGACCAGGTCTACCAGGCAGGTCTTCTTCCTTGGGAAGCCCAGTCTTGGGAAGCATGGTAGACCTGGGCTCCAGATGCTTTCCAACCGCAGCTTGTACAGAAGGAAGTCCATGGGGTGACATCAGCGGTGGCATCCGGGCGGAACGGGCCGGTACGGCGTTCCGCTTCTTCTGTGGACAGGGCCTGGGCCGCGCCGCCTCTCCCAAGGACGGGTGAGCTGTTCTTGGGCCCTCCCTCCCTCCTGTGCATCCGAATCGCTCTGAAATGGAGCTATTCCAGGCGCAGGGAGGTGCAGGGAGGCGTGGCTGGCCTCCACCATAGGGGCGGAGGGCTGCCGATCATCCGGGCGTTCCGGTTCCTGGCGCGCCCGGATGACATCACTGGGTGACATCAGAAGTTGGGTGACACAGCACTGGGAGACACCAACACTAGTAATGCCACTGCTCCTTCCTGCCTCCAGCCTCAGCCACTGATTCTGCAGGCTTCTGCCTGGGGGACAAAACACACACCTGGCATGCTGGGCGCTATTCTTGCTTTCGTTTGTGTTGGCTGCAATCCTATTCACTCTTTCTTGGGAGTAAGTTTCATTGGACACAATGGGGCTTTCTTCGGAGTAGACATGCATAGGCTTGTGTTGTTAGAGGATCGTCTGGATGAAGTGAGCTCGTCCTTTTAAATGTGCTGGAAACGAAGTGTCGTATCTCTTTGGTATCAGGAGCCACAGAGCTTGAAGTGGGAGCTCAGGAGACCACTGACTTGAACTCCTTGAGCCAGGGCTGTGGGACAGATAAGAGGAGAGAACCAAGAAAGTCAGGTGATACCAGAGGGCCAATCCAGTGCTACTGTCAGGTATAAGGGTTCTGCAGCTGGCCAAATTCTTTTTAAGGGATGCTTCTAGTAGTAAGGAAGAGTATTGTGGAGTTTGGAACAGTGCAAAAACGTGCAACTCATAAGAATGCTGTGTTGAGTCACTTTCCTCAGATGCTAAAGCCAGAAGGTTTTTTTTTTTTTTTTGAAAAAAAAAAAAGAACTTATAAACGTCAGGGCTGGCCCATCCATGAGGCCAACTGAAGCAGTTGCTTCAGGCAGCAGATGGAGGGTTCCCATCTCTGTCCAACTACTTGCCTCCAGTGCTTCTCTTCTCCTTCCAATTTCTGGATTGGAAAATGGAGATGAAAACAGAGAGGAAGAGAAAACATGGAGAAGAGAGGAGTGCTGAGCTAGGGGATTGGAGAGTGTAAGGAGCAGAGGCTGGCATGTCATTGCATGAAGGGGGAAGTATTTGGCATCACAAGGTTTTGGGCCAGTCCTTATAGGGGTTCATAAAATTCTTCCTGGTGTAGAGAAGTAGCAAGAGAACATTGTTCTCCCTCCCCCTTAACATGGAGTTGGTCAATGATATGAATAGTCAGGAGATTCATGGCATATAAAAGAAAGTCCACCATCAACGGCTACTACAAGAATGACTTCATCTGACCCCCGTTTTTGAGAGGTAATGGACTTCTGCATACCACTTGCTGAAGGGCAGCAGAAGGAGAGGGCTGCTATCAATCAATCAATCAATCAATCAATCAATCAATCAATCAATCAATCAATCAATCAATCAATCAATCAATCGTATTTATATACTGTTTTTCAACAAAAATTCACAAAGCAGTTTATAGGCAAAAAATAATTATGAAGTAAAATGGTTATATTCATGTCCTGCTTGTCCGTTTCTGCAGGCATCTGCTTGCCCATAGTGGGGAATAGGATAGACAGACTCTTGATCTAGCAGGCCATGCTATAGGATTTTATAGGACTACCTAAGTCTTCTAGGGCACTAGATCTCTGGATATTGGAGAACATTGGAGGGTGGCTGTCTTCATGTCTTGACTGTGGGATCCTTGGAAGAATTTGATTGTTGGAAGATGGATTATGGCCTGGTCCTGAAGCACTGTTCTCATGGTCTTATATTCTTATCAGGATTTCCCACTTTATCACTGGACTTTTGACCTACTTTTGACCTACTTGCCTATCTGACATCTGCCTTACTATTGCCTATTACCTGCCTGCCTGTCCACCTATCCAAGTTCCTTGTCCACTCTTGGCCTTGAAGTCCCAAGAACCTATGGAAGTTCTTATGGAAGAACCTGTGTTGTGGAACTCTGGCTTACAATCCAAATGTTCCAACTTGGATACTTACTTCCAACAAAGTAAGTTTATGCTTACTTTGAATAACCAAGGGATGTTTTTTGCCCTCTGTCACATCACCAGAACCAGGGGACATGTACCACTTCCTGGTTTTAGAAGTAGACTCCCTTGGAATACTAGGTGCCAGAGAATGGCAACAGGATGCCGGTATATTGTTGTCTTTTGTTCTCCAAGAGGTATCTGATGGTCAGTGTGAGATGCAGGAAGCTGGACTAGCTGGGCCTTTGGCCTGATCCAGCAAGGCTCTTCTTATGTTCTTAATGCCCAGATTGGGTTGCAAGTTATTATTTACCTTAGAATTTTACCTCAGAAATTTACCTCAGAATGCCTGATACAAGGGAGTGGCAACAGGATGAAAGTATTTTGTTGTCTTGCATGCTCTCTGAGGCATCTGGTGGGCCGCTGTGAGATACAGGAAGCTGGAGTAGTTGGGCCTTTGGTCTGATCCAGCAGGGCTCGGAAGTCAAACTGCCTAGCTCACTTCTAGCTCTGTATTTCAGTGATGAGAAGAGGGCAGTACAGCATGAGGAAGACACAAGGGAAATTAGAAGCTCTGAGGGTGCAATCCTAAACAACTGTCCAGCGGTGACATAGCTGTGCCAATGGGGCATATCTGCATTCTGCAGTGGAACAGTAGTCATGGAAGCCTCCAAGGAAATGTTTGTTCCCTTACCTCAGAGCTGCAGTGCTCTTACCCCAGTGCTGGAAAATTGGTTAGGATTGTGTCCTGAACGTAGTTCCATTCACCATGAGATGCTGAAAAATAAGACACACAATCAGAATAAATTGATAGGAGGAGGATCATCTACAATATTCTTAGAATGGCCCATCAGGCATCCATAAATTAAATGAATGGACTTGTTCCAGAACTTTATTCTAGGTCTTAAAAATGATATGTGTGTGCTGTAAGAATAGTTTCTTTTAGTGCTTATGGCTGTAAGACAGGCTATATAACTAAAATGAAATACCATTAGAATTTGGAAGTGATCACTGATTGTAATCCAAAATGATCTATTATTTACAGTTCCTATTAAAAATATTGAACATGGAACACATTCAAGTTTCTGCAGCTTGGAATTCTGTTTCAGTCTCACTTAGTCTTCATACCAGTGAAATAATGTTTCTAAATTAAACATTGATTGATTGCCTTTACACTCAAAAGTGTTTTTCTCCCCAAATACACGGTACTTAAAGACATCAGTTGAATTTTTCTTAAGTCTGACAAGCTCTGCAACATGTGTGTGTGTGTAGTGAAATGATGCTAATGTCATATTTGTTATATTTTGCTGTAAATGTAGCACAAAACCCATTACAGGTATGAGAATCTCTTTTTATGTCCTAATTTCTGTTGCTGTTGATTTTAGAAGATGCATAGTTATGCTGAATTAGTTATCAAGCAGAGGCATTCTGCATGATTCAGGGTGCAATCCTAACCTGGAGTTAGCCCATCACAGTTAGGTCAGCAAAGTTTGGCTGGCACAAAGACCACCATAAAGCATGTTTGGACCACACTCGGAGTCAGGGAGGATGGCGCACGTCTGTGTGCTGATTGCTCTGATTTCGAGAGTGGTCCAAACATACTTTATAGTGTCCTTTGTGCCAGCCAAACTTTGCTTGCCTAACTGTGAAGGCCTAACTCCAGGTTAGGATTGCATCCTCAAAAGCAGAAAACCCAAGAAAGCAGTAGAACATTGGTTCCCAACCTGGGGGGTCACGACCCCTGTGTGTGGGGGGTGCGAGCTTATTTTCAGCAGGTCACTGAGACACCATTTACTACCATATATGTTAGGCCAGCAAAGTTTGGTGGGCACAAGGGACACTGTCAAGTATGTTTGGACAGAGAGACCAGTACACAGATGTGCGCCATCCTCCCTGACTCTGAGATGGGTCCAAACACCCTTTACGGTGTCCCTTGTGCTGGCCCGACTTTGCTGGCCTAACTGTGCCGGCCTAACTCCAGGTTAGGATTGCACCCTGTTTCTCATTTTTAGTTGCTCCATCTCTAAAATGGGAACAATCACGGCCTACTAAACAGGCACTCTGCTCCATGGCCAATTGTGCCGATGCATGTCAGCCACCGTGAATGCTGGAAGTGGTACCGTGATTAACGATGATGGAAATTAGCAATTAGTGTATGTAAATCTGTTGAACCAGAAGAATGTCAGTTCTTCCTTTGAATCAGAGAAGAGTTCATTTGTTAGACTGCATGTCCCGGCCCTTTCTTCTGATCAGGAAAAGTCACGTTCTCTGCAGCTGAAAATCTGGACATCTACAATATTTGTTGTGCGCTTTGTGATTCCTCTTAATGCCCTTGCAAACACATGTAATAAAATGCTAACAAGCCATCATCCATTACCTAATTATATTTATCTAGACAGACAATGTTGAGAGGAAAAAGGCCTACAGTAAAAAATATTGTTTCTCATTTGGCAAACAAAGCCTACATTTACAACTTAATTATCCCTTGTAGTGCTGTAGAGAGAGATTTCTGTTAATCATACTTGGGTCCTAAGATTTTTTCTTTTTTACAACAGGAGGTTTAAAATGCATGTTGACTCCCCAATTAAGTCTTCTTCCCCTACAGTAGGGGAGTTGTTAATGGGATTTAAATGTTTCTGGAGGTTTCAGTGGGATCCACGGTGGGAGATTTTTCTGACATTGATGAATACCTTTTCCGGCGAAAGACAAATAGGGAAGATTGTTCGCTACTTTGCAAAACCTGCTTGGGCAAAATATCCCAATTAATCCCAATTAACAAAATGCCTCCGAACCTCCTACACCTGAGGTTCATCAAGAAAGTAGGGCGAGTCCCAGAGACTCTTCTTGTTTTGAGTTAAAGCTGGGTCATATGGTTGGCAGTGACTGTGCAATTGACGTCCTGTTAAGTGTACGCACAGGGTTACCCCAGCAAACTTGTGGCCCACCTGGGACTCTGTGAAGTCCCAGGCAGGCATTGTGCCTCCCTGTATGAGCTGCCCATGTGCACACCAGCTGAGAGATTTCTGCATGCATGATGACCCATTAAAACGCAGTTGTACAACCACAACAGCTGTCAGTATAATCCCCATATGGAGAATACGACCATGGGAAAGCATCCGTTCATGCAAATGGTGCCTCCCTATGATCCATAGGGATGGAAGGCTTCCCCCCCCCCCATTCCACTCCTTTTCAGTTTCACTCTGCCCTGAATTTCACTCTTCCTGAATGGTGATTTAATTAGGAGACTTTCTAACATTCATTCTGAAATGGGAGTATTATATGCACAGTTTGCTGCAACTTTCTCATTCTTCAGATGGTTTCCATTTTTGCCTTCTATGTGACCAGCCTACAAAATGAACAGAGGGGATTCATCCCAAAATGCATCAGTCTGTCTATGTATGTATGTATGTATGTATGTATGTATGTATGTATGTATGTATGTATGTATGTATGTATGTATGTATGTATGTATGTAT